>OX346719.1:9995681-11195681 GCA_947063395.1 Hemistola chrysoprasaria
TTTTAGTGAATGAAAAACTAAATATTTTGTGTTATAAATTTTATACATACATTATAGATTTTATTTACATTTTTATTGATTCTTAATTTTGTAATAAAAAATGTTTCGTTATGCATTCATTTTATTCAAAGGCAAGAATTCCTTTGAATAAAATAAAAATGTATAATCTCAATGAAAGCCTGTCTGAAACTATGTGTGATGTTATGGCATCACGATTTTTACCCGAAGGGATAGACAGAGGTGTTCCTACCACAAGAGCCATAGAAGCCTGTTGCCACAGTTCCTGACTACAGGCTGTCATTGAGAAAACTAATGCAAAAATACAATAACTCGCTTTGCTTACTTACCCAAGGTATTAAGCCCGGGACTTGCGACCATTGAAATGTTATAATACTATCACCAATTTATAATGAAATTATACTTAAGATTAGTTGACAAATATTCTTATCTCTCATATATCAATCAGTACAAAACCTTTCACTTATATTACCATAATCTTATGGTAAACAAACTACCCATATTTACCTTCTAATTTTATTTATATGACATATAAAATAGTGTATTTAAATGTATATCTGTTCGGACATCAGACACCTTAAGGTGTGTCAACCAATATTATGTTGCTTTGGGCACATAAAGTGTACGTATTACGGCCGATAGACCACCAAATAGACGAAATAAACATAAGAATCGACGGTTGGGATAATGTCGCCACGAATGGGAAAACCGAATTCACTGAATGCTAATTATTTTTTAGGCACGAAGTTCATATTTCGGCTTAGAGATGTGTGGGTGAAGAAATTAAGGCGCGTTCACATCTAGCGATACGTATCGTGTACACCAGCATTATATATCTGATGATTATAATTGTCGCTAACTACCAAAACAGTTACTGATTACGGTTGTTTAATCATAATACAATATGCAGGTTTTTCCTAATAATTGGTAACATTTATAACTTTTACAAATATTTACCATGTTCATCTTTGACAACTAATGTTATCGTAAGCTCTATAATAATAGCATACCATCAACATATCAATGAATACCATCTACGCTAAAAGTTTAATTAGAAAAATATATCTGACATATTTATACCATAATTCCATGTCTCATTATTAAAGTATTTCTGACATATTATATTTTGTAGTAGGTATTTATTTTCAATGTAATTATAACATACTTTCTGAGTATGTAAATGCGTATCCTTTTTGCACTGACACTTTTGAGTTAGTTTACAACATACAAATGGGTAATTCGAATCTATTTTTGTTTGTATATAAGTTAACTATGATCTCTGCTCTATATGTTGACTACGCTACATGCTTTTTACATTTAGTGTAGCCAGATGTGAACCTTGCTTTACACGGCACTCGACACGTAAAAGATTTTAATCCGTTCTGTATGTGGGCAGTGACTTATCGTTCTTTTTTATTTTGCATCAAATAATATATCTATCACACATAATCAGTAGGGAAACTCGGTTTTCTCGGGCTCTAATCTTCTTAGAAGTCGGTAAATCAAAGAAGTGACGCGGTGCGTTACATAATTATGTAAGGACTTCACGGTTTTAGAGCTCGTTTATATTTAATATGACATTATTTATTACAGCGGTAATTAAATTATTTAATAGGCAAATAGGAAAGGACAACGAACTTTAAATAAACTTCGAAACAAATTCACATATCAAACAATTATAAAATATTATAATGCTTCAGTTACTGTTATGGGAAATATAATATATTATATTATGAAGAAAAACGTCTTCTGATTTTTCAATGTGTGTTTAAAATACCTACATATTTTATATTATGATAATTGTATTGAATATATTACCTATGTAGTAATGTTATCTTTAAGGCCGAGTTTACACAGGGCGAGCAGCTGCTATACTTGGCAACTGACAGCTTTTAGATTAGGCCCCCTCCACACCCGCCCGGCCTCGCCCCACCCAAATTAAGAGCTTCATGCCGCGCGCCGTCTAAATTAGTAACGGTTACCAAATTGCTTTTTAATTTCGTGTCCGTTATTAAGTAGATATTTCGAA
Organism: Hemistola chrysoprasaria; assembly: GCA_947063395.1. NCBI lineage: Eukaryota > Metazoa > Arthropoda > Insecta > Lepidoptera > Geometridae > Hemistola > Hemistola chrysoprasaria. The sequence continues at coordinate 9,997,729 of OX346719.1, forward strand.
ATTGGTGCGTTTTTTGCTTCTTGGCCGGACAGGCTTAGGTAAAATTTTTTTAATCGTTGTGTAGAGAAAGAGATAGAGGTGTGCTTTAATTGAAAATTAAAAGCTATCATAGATAAGATTGGAGAAATTGCATTAATATTTTTTATATGTTGTTATGTGTTTATATGTTGCACGACTCAGTTTCACTCAGTAGACTTTATATGTAATTTAATAATAGTCCATTTTCTTTGTATAGATAACAGTAGCTCAACACCAAGGTTTCACCCATGCGGGCCATATCCCAGTCATTCCCGTGCGAATATCGAGATACAAAGTGCCCTATGTTCTTGATATCATATAACATAAAACTGAAAAATTAAACACTAAACAAACTGTAACTAGGAATATTATATAATAATGCAGGAATTTTACGAATAAAAATCTAAGAAATTAAAATTTAATACTACGTACTAAATATTTTCAACATTAAGCAACCTTTCATCTCATTTGTATCATTTCGGTCTGTTGTTACAGCTATTGTTTTTTTATTGTGTTCATGAACCGGGCGCGGCGCGGCGCGGCGCGGCCGGCTCGGCCCTGCCCTAGTGTCGGTGTAGCCCATCCCTAATTTTAATGGCTGCTCACTCGGAACATCCGGATAGCAAATTATGGAGAAAGATTTATTAGTTTTTGTATGAGAATTATTTTTTAAGAATATTACTGTTTTTTGTTTATAAAAAATTTACATAATAACTAATCACATGTTATTATTATAATTGTAAAAAAAAGTATACCTGAACGACTTATTACACAGACTGGAGGTAAAGAGAACACTTAATTTTTTGTGTCTCGTTATTGTCGTTTTATTATATACACAATAGAAACACTTTTTCACCTATAATTTTTTTAAAGAACATAAATAACGATCCAAAAACAATATTTTAAAATCAATTAATATCTGACCCTATAAATTAATTATTCGAAGAGAGATTGGGTTTCCGAGTAGGAAGCATATTAATACAAACTATAAGTCATCTGTAGGTACAACCGTGGCACCCTTCCGTGCAAGCTGATGCATGAGTAACGAGCTCAGGCCTTTTAGACCCATCTGGGTCTACATGTCTCTTGTTTTTTTTAATTGGAAAATGATAATTTAATTTTGCATGGTTAATTTGATTGTGTTTCTTAATCAAAGTAACTAATAAAAAATTATGAGTATCTATTAACTGCCTATTGATTTTATTTTCTAATCTAATCTAATAAATAATCTAATAAAATAATCTAATCTAATTGGAAGTATCATTTTTATGAACTAATTATATTATATAATTATTATTAATTATGAATTACAATCAAAGACCCAATAAAATCATAGAGTATGAATCTTTTCATTTTAACTCTTTTTTACATTAATAATGTTTATTACGGTTCTCCCCTCTCCTTGCACGGTTGTCTGGAAGAGATTGCTCTTAGCGATAAGACCGTCTATTGTCACACAAGTTATTATGAATTGTTATTAGTTTTATGATCTTGTTTGTGGTGTATCAAAAATATTTTTTTATATATATGTATACATTAACGTTTTTAAGAGGCCAGGGTGCTTTTATTGAAATAAGTCATGGTTGCTATATTATAATATTATATTATTTTATTTTTTATGCTCGTATTATCTAAGTAGATTTTATTTATAAAATATCAGCTTCATGAGAGCTAAGTATTTCACACAGAAAACTATTTACCTACTGAATATTAAGCTTATATTGAAAGTGTAATGCAAGCAATTAGTCATCGTGCAGTCGCACAACCCTTTCCCGCAAGCTGATGCATGAAATACGAGTCCGGGCCTCACAGACCCCGTGTCGGATCGACCGACGCTTTTTGTTATATTCAACCCGTAATTGCTGAAAAGTTTTCACGCCGCGCCGTGGTCACGCGTATTTTATTACTATGAAATTGAATTATTTATGGCGACAACGCGACCATTGTGCGTCGGTAGCTGAATTTTAATACACATTTTACGCTATATGATTAGTATATCGGACCGTCAAAATGACGTATCAGCTCCGAGGCTTAATTGCGTCGCCCCGTAAAGCCTCGTTCGAGATTTATGTATATCCAATCCCGGCGTCCTAATCCCACTCCTGGGCCGGGTCAATCCGACCCCGGAAAGGTTTTCCCGGTTATTTTCCATGGAACTTTTAATCCCGCCGAATACCGACATACATCATAGAGGATTAAGAGGTTTAAATTGGAAGTTACCGACGTCCGAAATAAATTTAAATCGGCTGGCAGTCCGGTATTGTGATATCGGTTCCGATGCTAAATGGTAGCCAATAATATCCCGAAAGTTAATCTTATAGAGAACGCTTAGAAAAAAATGTTTTGTTTAGACGTAACGTTAAGTAACTGAATATGTATGGATCTATTTTCATATTATTCCAAGGAATAAACATTATGAGGGCGTCTGCAATATTCACTTAAATTCGGATAAGAGAACATTTCGGGAAATAATCCGGTTACGTTAAGTATGTGCGAACAAATGTGCAATTGGTTTGATTTGATTGCAGCGATGTATTTAATAAGAAGGTGGGTAAAAGTATCCAATATAGGCATAATAAATAAAATGTCCAGTGCACATTTGTTAGGTATACCTATCAAATTAAAATGGGCTCCAATAAGGGTGCAATAAATCATGGAAAGCAACTAGCTGGCATCCCTTTGGAGTGGACCCTTAGGGGACCCCGGACACCTGACCTGGCACAGTTGCATGCCGTGCCGTTTCCCTGTAGGTACTTTGTAAGTTATATAGGTACTCGTATTACATGGATGTATAGTGTAGGACCATTTAATAATATTAATAATTTTTTTCCCAAAAAATATTTATTATGTTATTATACAACTACTTAACTCACGTTTAAAGTCGAAAACGCTTGAACTAGATTTCGGACGACTCCAGTGACCGATGTCCTATATCAGGAGCTAACGCGTGTACGGGATCGCAACTCGCGACGGACTGCCAGCACGCTGCCTATGCGCGCCTCCGCCCACATCATCTTTAAAATATTATTCCCGCATTATGTCGTAGGATAATCTGAAAAACATAATCATTGCTAAAACCCTAGGAGGACACCTGCAAAAAATCAGTTAATTAAAAACTAAGAAAGATTTTCTCGATCGTCCTGGCTGTGGGATCTTGGCGAAAATGCAATGGTTAAGGATTACCGCGAATTGCAATCACTTTGTACAACTCCTCCTCCTGCTACATCTGGAAGGGACTGCAGGTCCACAAAACAAGAATTATCTTTGTGTGGATCTGTAGAACACATTTTATTTAATTGTAACCTCAGAAAATTTTCTTATATTATTCTTTTAATATTCTAGAAAATATTTATATAGAAATAGAGTCAAGTAAAGTTATTTGTATTATTTGAGAGCATTGATTGGCTGATTTGACAAATGGTCTGATTGGTGAAAATCGCTATCAGTTTGTTATGTTAGTTAGGGTAGGTACGTAGTGTAAGCATTCCAGTTTTCAATTATCCTAGGCTCTATACGGTTTTCGCAAAAATCCTAAAAATAGCTAAGGAAATCGAGAAAATCTTTCTTAGTTTCCAAATATCTGATTTTTGGTAATGAAAGTGTCCTAGATTTTTCCCAATGATGCGGTTTTTCCAATCTTGCGTATATCACAAGATAATTGGAAAACGTACGTGTGTATACGTAGGATGGCCACTAAAACTATGATAGTTTAGCATTTATTAACAGCACGAACAGTTACAGTACATGCGAATGACGCAGATGCGTTCATGTTAATGCAGTGAGGGCGCACATCGAGCTACAACGGAATTGGGTACGTAAATCATTAATCAGCCGCGTCATTTGTTCGCGCCAAAATTATTAATGTCCACACTGGCGGTCGTGTTGCCGCTTGCGTCGACGCGACACTCGCCTCTGTAAAGCGTATCAACTGTACCAACAAACAGTAGCAACTTCTGGAAGTTGAAAGTATAAACTAAATTAAAGGTCTTGTACTGTTTAAGGATTACTTCACTACATTTTCTTATTTGGGAAAATAAATGGGAAATTTGAAGAGATTTTGGAAAAATCTGAACATGATGGTAAACACAGGTTAGGCAAATACTGGGTATGTAAAACTTCATGCAAGGTTATCTTGTCACTTCTTACTTCTGAGATAAGCAGATTAGGTTTGAATACATATTACAATTACCTATATATATGTATGTATCTCTTGTCAGTGTGGTCAACCGTGGCGTCAGTTTTCAGGTCGTCTAGAACTTTTTTAGGCCGCATAATAATGTTACGGAGAGGCCCAATTTCGATTTAATCGATAATAACGATTAAAGGCCAAGTTTTCTTATAAGCATCGTCGGCTACAATTATAACGTACAAATTGGTAGCGGACATATACCACACAATTAGTCACCCATCCAAGTACGGGCCGGACTGATATCGCAAGAAAGGCTAAACTGCTGACTCGGTGCCAAGGTTAAATTAAAAATCTACGTGCTCACAGTTTTGAAGGTAAGGTATAGGTTAGTTGCCTACGGTCAGTTACCCAAAAACAGGCTATAATCCGTTTCCGCCTCACCTGCTTAACTTTAATATCAGAAAAAACCTTAATCTAACAATAACTCATAATAAAAGCCATAAATATGCCCACATCGTACTTGTCACATAAATCATAACCAAAAGTCAGACACATACGAATTCTCGTGGAAAGTCACCGCGGCTAATCAAGTGTAAACTTGTAACTAACTTCGACTGAGTACTCAAACATAGGGATGTGCATTGTCGATGGATTGTTTATCGACAAATTGAAATTAAATTGTTTTAAAGTCGATAAATACACGGGAATATAACACTTCTTTCAAATATTCCACTTATTCAACGCTACTTTTCTTTATGTTAATATGTAATATTTAAATTTGACCTCTTCTCGCCAACCAAAACTATTGAACCGGTTGGGTGGAAGAAAAAAGATACTTATATAGAAATTTTAGAGTTAAGATATTAGTATCACGCACAATACGCACAAGCACGCACAAATATTTTACAACATTACCATACAATCCATCACTGATATGTATAATTAAGACTGAGGACTAAGTATGGCTGTAATTTACATTTGTAAATCATTTTAGATTTTTTTTTTTGATTTGTCATATATTTATATGTCCTCATTTTCGTAGAAGTTATGGTAAGTTATGGTTATTTTACTACAATACACCTTTAAATAGAATATTAGAAATGGGAGTATTCGATAGGTATCGTGATTCTAAATTTTTTTTTTTTCATTCTATCCATCTCTGTGTAAAAAATCTAATATCAAAACAAAGAAAAAAAAAGTATCGATATAGAAACTGATACCAAGCCTTGCTCCAAGTTTGGTTGTAGAGGACTGAAAAGGGCGTTATTCAACAGGGAAGGGTTGCCGCAGGGCCGGAGGCGCAATAAACTGTCAGAGTACTCTCTGACTAATGTATGTGTAATTGTTCCCACATAATGTACAATAACTGGCATAGATAAACGCTTTGCTATTGGGATAACCTCTAATTGACACAATAAAATAGGCATTTTTTACAAAAAATATCCTCTGTCCTGCAAGTTTAATATGTTTATTCCCATTCATTCAAAATTTTGTTGTGCGTGTAGAGTTTGTGAAGTTTAGGGCTTATGGATTTAGAAGCTTGGCTCCACATGAAATCTGATAGTTTTTTGACAGTACGAGCCATGTGGTCTCGTCATTTTTTCTTATGATAGTGAGTGACAAGACGAGCAAATCAGGTGCTTAATGGTAAGCATCATGATTGCCCATATCAGACACAGTGCCACCCCCAGTGTTTTAAAGTTCAAAGTCTGCGCGGCACTGCACTGCGCCTGCGCATGAGTTGTTGAATCTCGTCATGCCCAGTAATTTCGCTGGTAAGATTGCCCTTTAGACCGGAACACAGTAATGTTTGCACATTACTGCTTGGCGGATGAATAACTGGCAAAGGTGTGGTACTTCTCCAGGCGGCTCCCTGCAAAAGAGGCCTATCACTACAAAACTTTACTCTTGGCAACATTTAACATAAAAATATTTTTGGTGGAATAAATATGCCTGAAACCACATAAACTTATAAGTACCAAAAATTCTCGTACCTTTAAGTAAAAATATTTTAGCCATGCCTGAAAAACCTTGCTTTAAGCACCGAATAACTATAGTAACTTAGACCAATTTTCGCAGTTGAAAAGTGAGAATTGAAAATATTTTTACTGGCATTAATATCCAACATTCCTGAAGTAGGGCGGGTCTACATTCACACCCGAGGGTTTATAATGAACTCGAATATTGTTTACTACTATTAATGTTTCTCTCCTTATTGTTCTTGTGTATGTGTCTCTTAAATTAAAAATATAAATTGTTTAGTACAGTTTAAATTCAATATAAGAAACGAGTACCTACTTTTGTAATATTAATTATTTGCGTTTGATAAAAAACATTAGGTATTCCTATAAATTTACAGAATCTAATAATATTATTTAATTAGAAAATGGCTTTTATTTTCCTTATCAATTATTCTAGTTATATGAATAACATAACATCTTTTTCCTGCGAATCTACCTACTTTGTATGAGTGGTCAAATTGACTTCTTTAAAATAACAAATTATCTTATCGACCGCCTGGACTTCTTCGCTGCGGTCGAGATGACTATCAACTCTACCTTTATAAAAAAAAAGAATTAAAAAAGAAAAAGTAAAAAAAAAGATATATTGATTTTTTTATATGACTGTACGAAACAGCTTTGGTGTCCAAATTGTGAGTGAAAAAATATTAAAATTAAAGTGTGAATTTGGACACTGAGTATTTTGTGTCAGAGTCGTCAGCAAGCCAAATGTTAGTAAAATAGACATTAATATTAGGAATCCCATTACTACCTAATAATATCGCACCAAATGCCGAAGCTATATTATTAGGCATATATCCCGCTTCTAATCTAGGGGTTACGTGCAACGTTGGAAATTAAATGGTGGATATGTACGTTCCTATTATTATTGTCTTGGTTCCCTCTAACGATCAGTTAATTATAATAATATGAGTTCAATTATCATCTTCGATAAAGCGAAGACCGCGTGCAGCCTTTCCTAATTCAACCATAGATAAATAATTCAATTATCGCTCAAGAGTGGGGTAATGGTGGGTGGGCTAGTAATTGCACTAATTACGTCAGTACCTCCGTGTTATTAGTAATGAATTATTGATGGGCCGTAGCGTGTGATAAACGATCTCCACTTGTTAACTAGACTATAATTGTGTTTTTTGCTGATCATTAACAGTTACTGTTAATACCACTTATATAAAATATGTTGGTGAAATAGGTTGGTAATCATAGTTGTTACAGTCCGAACAACCCTTAAAATTTAACTAGTGGCCGTTTACGCTACGTCGCTACATCGTTCATCCCCTCGACGCTAGGTGGCGCTATTTTAAAAATCCGCGGGAGCGTCGTTTACCGTTTTATTACTATTTTTATTGCGCCGCTCAGTTATCAACGTTGTTTATTGACATTCTATTACGAAGCAGTAAATAAACAAGCATGTAACTGCAATAAAAACGTTCATTCATCATCTTGGAGATGAGATGATAGCCGCTGCATTTGTTTAGTTTGATATTATAGCGTTAGAGGGCGTGATTTACGGTCAAATTGACGATAACCGTTCAATTCAGTTTACGAGGGAACATTAGTTTTTATGGCGCATTAAGGTGATTTTAATGTTCGGTTCTTTAAATATTTACACGTTGTTGAGTTGTAATAAGGATTTAATGAATAAAATTGATTTATAAATTTAAACAGAAGCTCAAAATATATCCTCTACTCTTACTATTATTGAGCTAATTTAGATAAGAACTAAATAAGATCATAATAAGAACTAAATTCAAATCTGTATAAATTTGTATAAGAAGTCAAATCTATATTAATTTTGGTCTCAATAAAGAGTATTGTATTGTAAACTTTATATAATATTATTATGAACTGGCTGGTATTATTATTACATTTTTATACCTACTTTAGTTTAAACTGTACTTAAATTTTATATGCTTATCAGCCTTAACGAATTTCACTTTATTTCGATTTTGTAATTTAATTTAACTTATTTAATTTACTTTCAATTTTTTATTATTATATTTCGATTTTTAATTATTTAATGTATTATGTAACAAAATGTATGGTTTTTGACTGAAATAAAATGAATATTATTATTATTAATATAAAAGAAAGAATTGCGAATTTCGCAAGAAAAAAATTGGACATCCCATACAATTTTTCTGATCAGCTGATCCAATAAGTATGGAAAGTCAACATTTTTTGTCGAGATGCACCGTCTTTAGTATTACTACACCTTTTTTAAAACGTATAATTGTTTAGAAGAGTAGCAAGTAAATTAATGTCAACTCGGTACATAAGCGTCTGCGAAAAGTAGGTAGGTAGGTACGTTCAGTTATTTATTATCTATGTAGGTAATATATTTTAAATAAATAACATAAATATCATAACTTACAATCACGGCTTTTTCCCACCGGGGTAGGCAAAAAGATGTACCCAGGACTGAAGTCCCATAGTAGGTACAATCACATGTCGCCAGTATGTTATTGGTCTCAAATATTTTTAACTACAAGCTACTCGACTAAAATACTAATCTAGTGGGAGCAAGCCGTAAGTAAACTTATTTTAATAATTATTCTTAAGAATATAGGAATGTAAGTACCTTCCTGTATTTTGTTTATAAAATTTTCTTCACTGTTAATTAATGACAAATTCATCATTAATAATTGATCAGGATTTTGAAAATCCTAACATGCGTAATTGCATATTAATAAATGATCATCTGTTACCGCACAGATCTCCGAACTCAATAATAATACTGGAATAGGGGTAACTTACCCTAAAATTAAAAATGGCCGCTGGCGCGAACGCTTTCGATTGGTGGCAATAATTCATTGCGCCGCCGCTAGGGGGCGCCAGCTACGAGCCATTTGTCAATGTCATGCTACCTCCCGCTTCCACCCCAGCTCACCCCGCCGAGAAATATCTATTCGGAAGATGCGAGATGCTCGACAATGTTATGTTTTGTTCTTCAACATTTTTGTTGTGTGAAATTCACCATAGTAATTTGTATAAGTGTTATCTTCTCCTCTTCTTCTTTGTGTATATAAAAAACTTTTTCTGTTCATTAGTCTCGTCAAAAATCGAGAACGGCTGGGCTAATTTGGTTTATTTTAATTTTGGTTTTTGAATATTAAATTTGTTGAAGTCTAAGGAATGAGTATATTTATTGTATATAGTCAGACAAAGTTCATCGGGTCATCTAGTAATAAACAAATATCAGAACATTAAATAACACTTTACACTACTTATACAGATTTACAAAATCCTTGGTTTAAAAATAATTTCCATTTTTTTTATGATAGAGTGGACAAGACGAGCAAATCAGGTGCCTGATGGTAAGCATCATGATTGCCCATATCAGACACAGTGCCACCCAGTGTTTTGAAATTCAAAATTCTGCGCGGTACTGCACTGCGCCTGTCACCCTGAGATATTAGTTGTTGAAATTCGTCATGCCCAGTAATTTCGCTGTTAAATATTGGCCTTCTGACCGGATAACAGTAATGTTTCCACTTTGCTGCTTGGCGGATGAATAACTGGCAAAGGTGTGGTACTTCCCCAGGCGGCCCCCTGCAAAAGAGGCCTACACTACAAAACTCCACACTGACATTCCCGCAATTTCCAAATTTTCGAAAATTTCGAAATCGAATTTTGTAGTGATTTTTATTAAGAAATAAGAAGATAATAATATATTTTATGTACGCGTAATGATTTTTCTAAACCATTATCAATAACAAAATATTTATATCCGAGGTCTTATTCAAAAACAATTTTTAAATATCACATTTATTCTATTGATGTGCTTATTGGGAATTTATTCAAATTAAAACATATTAATTAACAACTAATCTTCTACCAATATAACGCTTGTGTGTAGGTGGAAAGACAAATCTGATAATACCTACCTCTAATATATTTTTAATTTGGTTATTAGTATTAACGTCCAATGGTAAAAGCTATGTGCTTCCCTTATCTACTTTTGATATAAACTATAACTTAGTGGGACAGTTTCTAACACTGATTAGGTTTCCAAATGTACCTTTATAACGATAATATCAATATTTCCAAACTACACAAACTAATTTGAATTTTCTCTTTGAGAATATAAGGCACAAGTTCCCATAAATAGTGTTTGTCAAAAAACCAAAAGAATTTTATACTTGAACAAAAAGTAGCGTGACTGAAGGCAGTTTGGGAACGCACCTCACGCACTTCTGTCGAAATTATTTTAATAAAACCAGGTTAGTTGAATGTTTTGCTATTTTCCTTATAAAAAGCGGGGAAGTACGAGAGCTTTTTCGAAAATCTCATCGCAATTTTCTATTTACAAAATAAAACCTACAAATATAAGTGTAGCTTAAGTACCTATACTACTCACACTATCTTTAAATCAGTTAAGTAATCGTTTGACAGCGACAGCTAATTCATCAAAATCATACCAAAAAGCAGTTAAGTAAGGCCCTGCTATGGCACAAGAAAACGGAGATTTAGTTATCTATGTGAGCACAACATTTTCTTAAAGTAACTGGTAAAATCATAGGTAGCATCCGTGGTCCAGCAAGAATATGCCCGGCTTCTGGATCGAACCTCACCATGTAGACTTTTCGCCTGGGCGCTTCCGTGTTTCGAAAGGCACGTTAAACTGTAGGTCCCGGCTGTTTCCTATAAGATATGTAGGGGACACTCGTTAGCTCATGTCGGAGGCCTTGTAGGAATCTTGGCGACCTGAAACAGACACTAAGGGTTGTCCACATGACTCACATAAATTGAGTCGACCAGTGTAATTGGGGTAACCCGTTCTGTTAGAGTATAAATTCAAATTATATTATATAACACTCTATTTTTTTCTTAATAATTTTCTGTTTAAAACAAGTTGATATTGCAAGTGATAACATTTTGACAAGCGAGATATCGACATAGCTGAGTAATTTATAACCGCTTTGCCCATTAAGTCGAACAAGGGCTAACCAAAAATAAATCAACCACAACAACTCTATCTTTGAAACAAAGCATTCGCAACGATTATTATCTCTTAAGCAAACTTAATGCATTTAAGGCTGGTAGCGACACGGTCTCGAGACTTTATATCTCCTTAACAATTTAAATCTGCGGCCAATTGAACCCTATTATGATCGTAATAAAACCTAGTTTCTGTTTTTTCACAAACATTATCCCATTATCATGATAGACTGAATTGTTTTGCAATTAAACTGTGCTTTATTACGTGAGTAATAAAGTTGAAATTAATGGGAGTTAAGAGCAAACGCAGTGCATGTAAATACTAGACCAGCCAGTCGTGATCGAGGATCGTGATTGCGACACGGTCCTGCGTGCCCTTTGTTACATGGTTCCGTAGCCGTGAAAAATCACTTGAACATATGCAAGCTGCCTGCCAGTGGTTTAGCGACGTTCTAATCCATGGTACAGTCAGCAATTTAAAAATCTTATTTAATATAGGTTATGTATTTTAAGTTTTTAACCAAATATATTTTTATTGGTATGGAATACTAACAACTGAATTATAAATGTACTAGCTGTGCCCCGCGGTTTCAACCGCGAAGTCTTCGTTGCCGTGGGAATATCTGGATACTCTGTGTTATTACAGGATTTAAACTATCTACATACCAAATATCAGCCAATCTGGTTCAGAAGTTCTAGTGTGAAAGAGTAACAAACATCCATGCATCCATCCATCCATCCATCCATCCATCCATCCATCCATCCATCCATCCATCCATCCATCCATTCTCACAAACTTTCACATATACTTAATATTAGTAGAAACTGGTAGGATATTATACCATATTATAATAACAGATCCAATCCATAGGCCACCTGTATATTACTCGTATTAATATTACTATGGCATAGCTTTCATCAGTACACTCATAAAACAGTCATAATATTTTGTCTACTGCTCATGTTGACTTTAATAAGCTTTTGTATGTCTTTTGTATCGTTTTGTATTAAAATTGGTGTTTACCTAATTAAAGCTTTGAATGTGATGGGGACAACTATTTCGATGTATGGGAATAAGAAATTTGTAGTATAAATAAGTACGTCTACGGTGAGGTTTTACGGTGAGAATTTTTTTAGTCATCTCTATCAAGCCCCTCGCTCTTGTTACCTTTTATATTGCAAGTGCCCAACAGGGTTCTTTGTTAATCATTAGTTTTAAGAGAGTTTCTAAACATCTGTAACCTGTAATATTATCTAAGAAATGCAAATAAAGTATTGAGTATTAAAGGCACGTAAAGTTTTAAGCTTTCGTCATTACGTTATAGTGAAAGTCGTTAGGTCAGAGGCTTTTGACAATTTGAAAACTCTGACAACAGGGTTAGCCCACCTCAGTATATTATGTTTAAGTGAGAGAATATATTATAACATTTAAAATATGTTTAATGTTAAGATTTTGTGCTGACTCTACATGGTAACAATACTGTGAATAAGCATTTGGTAAAGCACGCGAGGTTGTGTAACTGTGGCACCGATTGAACTCTCCTTTCTATTTCAAGGCTTTCTGGTACACCAATGAACTTAGCCTACTTAATATAATATACTGTGTACTTAATTCACCAAAAATCTAATTTAATTTATAAAAAAATATCATTTTTCAAAAATAATAATAATTTGAATTTATACTCTCACAGAACTGGTTACCCCAATTACACTGCTCGAGTCAATTCATATGGGTTATGTGGACAACCCATATTGTCAGAGTTTCAGGTCGCCAAGATTTCTACAAGGCCTCTGACATGACCTAATGACTGCCCCCTACATATCTTATAGGAAACAGCCGGGACCTACAGTATAATGTGCCATCCGAAAAACGGTAGCGCCCAGGCGAAAAGTCCACATTATGGTGAGATTCGAGCCAGGGCCTCCGGATTTAAAGCTGGACATATGCCCGCTGGACCACAGACACTACGAAAGAAGCGATTCTTGTTTCTCAATCATAAACAATATAAGCTTAAGCAATATTTTAATCAATTTTAATGATACTCGTACATACAGAAGTTATATTACTTCTATAAAACAAAAAGTAATTTAGGACCTAAAGTAGACGCACACCCAGACAAGAAATAATTTGGAAAGCTCATAAAAATAGAGACGTTCCATGACTCATACAATATTGAATCAATTTCCGAGTACTTAGATCGATTAGACGAATAGGTTGGTAGCCAGTGTTTAGTTTAAAATTCGAACATCGCCGTTGCCTGGTAAGGCACACAAGGGATCATAAAATATTATGACTCTATTCTATTCGATACGTGATAACTCCTGGTTCATGTTCAGTGCATAATAATGTAGGGCTGGCCTGGTAATCCTAATGTGACATCGACATCGTTGCGCTTCCGGGAAGTGAATATGGCGATTTCCAGGTTTGATCCGTCCTATTGTCGATCGATACGAGTTGGGAATTGATTTATATCGATTTCGTTACATATCGATCTGTTATAACATGAATTCACTTTCTTTTGATGAATTCACTTTCTTTGGATTTCTAGAACTAGTGGCCAACCATTTGCAGGTTTCAAGTTGTCTGAAGTTCTTTGTCATGACAAACCCTAACTCGCCCTACCTCGCTTCGCAGCTGTAGTCTTAAGCCGGCTACTCACGTACTTGCCGTAGGGGCAATTTAAGGTTAACCTACAGATCCAGCGTGCGATCCGAGCCGTCACCGCAACGATATTTGTAGTGGTAGTAGGTCTCTTTTGCAGGGGGCCACCTGGGGAAGTACCACACCTTTGCCAGTTATTCATCCGCCAAGCAGTAATGTGCAAACATTACTGTGTACCGGTCTGAAGTGCAATGTTACCTGCGAAATTACTGGGTATGACGAGTTTCAACAACTAATATCTCAGAGTGGTAGGCGCAGTGCAGTGTCGCGCAGAATTTTGAATTTTAAAATACTGGGTGGCACTGTGTCTGATATGGGCAATCGTAATGCTTGCCATCAGGCACCTGATTTGCTCATTTTGTCACTCACTATCATAAAAAAAAAATTCGGACGTGTTGACGCGGTGCAAGGTTTCATAGGATTTCATTTAAGGAATTCTAAAATTCGTTTTGTTCGTCACGTTCGGCTCGGTTCGCACGCACATCTGTAGGTTCACCTTAAATTGCCCCTGCGGCAGGTATTTGAGTAGCCGGCTATATTATAGACTCGCAGACTATTAAAGTCATGACTATTATTAATATATAAAGCTAATATAGGGCGTATACTGCCTCGGTGGCGTAGAGGGCGCATGCTCGACTGCCAATCAAGAGGTCCCGGTTCCGATCCCCAGGTCAGGCAGTGTTAAATATTGGATTTTTTCATTAGGAATTATCTCAATAATTGCCTGGAGTCTGGAATTGTGCCCGGTGGATGGCAATAGGCTCGCCCCCTATTACATGGAACCAATAACATACTGGCGAAATGTGGGTGTATCTACTGTGGGACTGGGTCCTGAGTACACATCTGCCTACCCCTTCGGGAAAAAGGCGTGAATGTATGTTATGTAATAAAGGGCGTGATGCATTTGCATCTCTTACTCCAAATTACTCTTACTTTCAGTATATTTTTCAGTAAAATGTATCGAAATGTCCTCGACATGTCACCTGAAACAGATAACAAAATCTAAATGCGCCTGAACCATGAATAGTTTATCATTCGTTAGCATTGCAATCTGCATGCGTAACGTCCCGCGATGTCCGAATGCAATTAATAATTTCGACACTCGGTGATTAACATTTAAATCAGTGTTGGGATTGGTCGGGTCGGATCCGCCGGTGTGGGGGAACACGGTTGATGGATTGATTTATTTGTTTGCTGAAATGTTTGTTATTTATTGTGTTGAGCACGACGGCTTTTTAAATTAGAACACGCGTCTGTGCTTACAACGCGGACTCTGGAACTCATCATAATATTATTATTTCAGTTTGTATACTAACAATAATATTATAATACAAGAAATATACAGTGTTACTGATAATCAGTCAAATAAAGGATTTTTCTATTGAAATAGCAGATTTTTTGTATAAGCAATGCTGAAATTATTTTATCTCGCATCAATGTTTCAATAGAGATATGTAGGAGGCAGTTGTTAGGTCATGTTGGAGGCCTTGTAGGAATCTTGGCGACCTGAAACTCTGACAATATGGGTTGTCCACATAACCCATATGAATTGACTCAGTGAATAGTAATTGGGGTAACCCGTTCTGTTAGAGTATAAATTCAAACATAACATAACATACGTTCACGCCTTTTTCCCGAAGGGGTAGGCAGAGATGTACCCAGGACTCAGTCCCATGTAGATACACCCACATTTCGCCAGTATGTTATTGGTCCCATGTAATAGGGGGCGAGCCTATTGCCATCTACCGGGCACAGTTCCAGACTCCAGGCAGTTATTGAGATAATTCCTAAGGGAAAAACCCAATATTTAACACTGCCTGACCTGGGGATCGAACCCGGGACCTCTTGATTGGCAGTCGAGCATGCGCCCTCTACGCCACGGAGGCAGTCCACCACGGAGGAAGGAGTATAAATTCAAATTATAATATTCAATTTTGTTTTTACGAGTACATGGGTATTTGATAAGGGAGTAACCTCTTGGTTACGGGAGGCACCTAGGAATTGGTGGCTATAGATAGATAGATGGATGGGTATTGGGAACAGATTGGAGAGTACACGTAGGAATCCGAAATGTAGAAGGCCAAAATAATTTCTCAACAAATGTGATGTGATGATTGAAACTCCCTATTGAAGCTCATTAAATTTATTCTCGCGTACGTTACGTACAGCTATTTTTCTAAAGAGTACTTGAATCGAAATCATTATTCAAAATATACGCCAAAACCAGCTAATATTTTAAAAAAGCAAACAAACGACAATCATTTCCAAATTCCCGTGCGGCACACCCGCATAATCTGTCGGACACGCGCGAACCTTTTTTCATCAAACCATCGACCACATTGATATGCGAAATGCTGCTGCGATTCGCACACCGCATACATATGATTAAAAAATCGCGGCGGTAGGTGACAGTTGCATACCCAGCTTTAATTTAATAGATTTAGCGTCACACCTCGACTCCTAATAGTCTAATTTGAAGCGAAAACAACAACGATATATTACTAGGGATCTAGAAGGACTTTCTTTTGGTCCGATATAAACAATCGACTTTGAATAACAAGTAGGATCAATAATGTAGGCCGGCATTGTTATATTATACGTACTTGTGAAAAACGATAAATAAGTTATTGAACTTTGAGAATGTTTTGATTAGGATATTTCAAAGGCACTTATCGAAAATTACTGCAGACAATAACTTTCAATAATAGTCTTTAATAAATAATATTATAAAAATCTCATCTACGCTCAGCCTCAACCCTTGGACCTAGAGTGCTGATATTTGCACATTGGTTCCCAATAAGATGTAGACAAGGAATACGGTAAGACGATAGTATTCAATAAATTTATAAACAACGCAAAAGAAAGAATTTTTAAATTCACAAAAAAAAAATTTAATTTCCCATTCTAAATGGTATTGAAACAAAATAATTTCAAATTCTTTATTTTACAAGTGGTTCAGTTGAATGTGTACATCCTCCTACTTAAGTATTACAACACCCTTTCTTCTTTCCCTTAGTAACATGTTGTAAACGTATAATTAACGTATAATGTATTCCTCTTTGGTATTATAAGACATGTGTAAGCATAAGTACTAACTATAATTCCTTGAATGAATTTGATTGGTGTCGAACTTAAGATTCTACTCCTGCTAGGTAAAGACAACAATGTAAAGATACTTAGTTTAATAGTTTTAGCTGGTATTCTGTGCGCAATACAGTCATAAAACTTACTAGGAAGGATAGTGCGACGCGCATCCTGCTACTTTTATTGCTTTTTAATATTATGCTTCATTAAATTGGCTTCCACGTGGTATTTTTAAAACTTTTACGAAGATAAATCTTCAAATTTTGAAATGATGTCGATTGGTTTTTTTTAAATAGTTTTTTCTTAAGATTTCTATAGAAAAAGTGTTGTCTGTAAAATGGAGACAATTAATACGAATATGGAATGAAAATTTTCACCCACGGTCGTGATTTGAACCACGCACTCTATACGTGTAATAACACTAGATAAATGGTGATAGCCCAAAATAGTTCTATAGGCTTCAAAACATGATGCAATTCATAGGCAAGCTTGAACAGCCCCGCACTAGTACGGGCAAAAAGCAATCAAGCCTTACCATTGTTAATCGGCCTTGGATTATAGGTGCAACATTAATATTCCACTATAGACAACCATATAAAACCTGAAGGTATGTAGGTAGGGTCTGTGGGTGGCCTATAGTTAGTTGTCGATACGGTTTTGTAGGCTACGATGATAGCATACATAAGCTAGACCTAACCTCAGACAGCTCGGAGGTCCGACAGAGAGAGTTTATAGTCTTCGACTTATTATTCTAACACTGGTCTTCTCCTTTTAAAAATCTATAAAACTAGCATGGAGGTCTTGTAAGTTTGAGATTTAATGTCTATTTAAATTTTTATATTGTCTTTCAACCTTGTAAAATAGACATACATTTTGAACTTTCGAGTATTAAATATTTTAAATACATAGAAAGAGTTGGTCTAATGATAGAGCCAAAATAAGAGTTGTAATAGGATCCCTAAATTAACAGTGGTCAAAAAAGAGGTGATATTAATTGTATCTTTGATAGATCAGAGAGGTGTTGTTCATTATATTATTAATTGATTGAATTTGGCGTTACTTTTCGGAACTCCATTGCAAACTCCTGGCACAAGAATATTTAGTTTTCAGTTCCGATTTTTAGTGTCAAAAACAACATGCACAGTGACGAATGCAACGGATTATATGTAAGTCAGACTGGTCGCAGTTTTGACACTAGATTTAAGGAGCATGTTGCCGCTTATAGGAATGGCCACCAAGAAAAATCACATTTTGCTAAACATTTAATTGACACCGGCCATTCTTTGAGCGACAATAATATTTATGATGTGTTGCATGTATGTAATAAGGGTTTACGAGAAATTTTAAAAAATAATAATTCACAAACTAAACTGTTGAATGAACAAACAAATAATATTACTCCTTCTCCATTGCTTAGATCTATGGTGGGTAGACGTGACGTCACCAACAACAACGTATAAAAGAAGGGCGTACGGCGTGATTTACTCCCTCCCCTCCGTAGACGCCCTCGCAACGTCCTGGACGACCCGGATGACTCTATCGCCGCCGTCACATCGGCGGCGCTAGGTTCGCCCAATCCTACCAATATACGCAACAGACGCTCCGTTTTCGGTACTGGTGCCGGATACCAGATCCACCAACTCACACAATCACAACACCGACCTCGCCGGCGAGGTTGAAGATCTCTCAGATCCTTCAGATCGGTTAGTTTCTCTCCAAATAATCAAACAGATCAAACCATTGATAGGGCCCTCGGACACTCCCCTTCTGGGGTGCCAGAGCAAGTCTGACCCCACGTATTCTGGCGACGGCCCAAGCCGAGGTTCGTACCGTCTAGGTGCCCTTGTGCTAGTCGCCCTAACTAACTTTGGGTCGAGCGCCTCCTGCGCTCACCACTGCCCGGTAAAGCTGTAGAGGCCATCTGAGGCCAACAGCATAGGTCATATAAAAAATAAAATAAAAAAAAGTGATTTACTCACTCTGGGTTCAGCGTTCAGCGAGGTAACATCTCGAGGAGCGGCGTCGTACTAACATTTGTCGCCCTTACAGCGGAGTCAGAGTCTATTTCCTGATGATGCGTCGTGTAGACGCGAAACACGTGTCGATATATGAATGGTGTCACTAACAACAATAATACTTAATAGCATTTCCTCTTTGCATGCAATTTTGCGGGCGGGAGGGCGGTGCACTGTGCATGTTGTTTTTGACAGTAAAAATCGGAACTGAAAACTAAAAATTCTTGTTCTAGGAGTTTTCATTATATTATTTACTAAAGGACGATAGTATAATTCCAATATAATACTTAACTCGAAAGATTTTATTGAAGAAACTGTTTTATTATATTTATTGCACTATAAATTTCAAATTAAAGCACCTGCATAATGTATGCACCTAATTATTAACTTTATTATACGAACATAATCAAGATAAGAACATTGTGTTTACCGGGCATCGTTAACGTTTTGATTTAAAGTTCCTTCATCCTAAATTAAATTATAATATTAATTTAAATGTCATAAACATTAAATAAAATTTTTTTTATGAATAGTAGTAATATTGTTATATCAGAAGTTAATGAAGAGATTGCATGCTGTTAGGACTTTCTCTTAATAATATTTGTTTTGTCTAAAAAAAACTTTCTTTTATATTTTTGGACAGTAAAACATTGTATGCGCCGTAAAAAAAAATTAAGATGAGGGTGAAGCGTGACTTAGAGAACTTAAAAAATAAAAGATTACTACAAAAGCAATTCAGAAATTATATTCCCAAAAACTAGCAACAAAACAAAACAAACATGTTCTCGCGGCACTAAAATAAAGACAAAAGACGACGCCAATAAATTGCCGCTGAAAAGTAACCAAAGCATTATACAGTTGCATAACAGTACATAAAAAGACTCAAAAGGAGCAAAACTGTGCACGAAACTGTGCGCTTTTAAATACGGACGACGTTCAGCGCGGGCAAGGCAAAGACATTTATGTTCACTAAACAAGTAGTAAAAGTCACTACTTGAGCGTTTTTATGGCACTCATAAATGTCAGATTGCGCGCCTGGGGTTTAGCCGCGCCACGCCGTCCCGCGGAACTCAGCTCAGCGCTGAATAAAGCCATCCAACTCTTACACGGATCCTTAATTGATTCCACTCATTTCTCAATTTGTGGACACCTTTTTATACTTACGATTGTTGTATAATAATGCAATTTGTTTGCCATTTCAGGTAAACATTTCTGGTGTTTAACTGCCCATAAACAATAAGGCGTCATTTAATGGTAAGTTGACAGTGTGAATGTTTAGCCGTTGAGTAATGGGTGCCGGTAAGGAAACCGTCAAGAGGTTGATATTTACTGCTAAAGTCATCGCTTTGCCATTCAGGAACTTTTCTTAAAAATTATCTAACTTAACTGTTGTGACTTGATCACTATAATGTTGCAGTATGATAATTTATCAACCATTACAATTTGTGTATCGGAATCGTTATGGTATGGTTCTGGGATGTCACCCATGTGAAGGGCCACTCATCAAGTCATGTTGGAGGTGACCAGACATATTACTTATTATGTGTTTTCCACATAACACCCACACAACCCAACATAGTAGTTTCTGACATGCTGTGTGTATACTATAATAGTACTTTACTTTTGCAGTGTAAAACATAATATAACATACATTCACGCCTTTTTCCCGAAGGGGTAGGCAGAGGTGTACCCAGGACTCAGTCCCATAGTAGATACACCCACATTTCGCCAGTATGTTACTGTACTGTTATTGGTCCCATGTAATAGGGGGCGAGCCTATTGCCATCTACCGGGCACAGTTCCAGACTCCAGGCAGTTATTGAGATAATTCCTAATGGAAAAATCCAATATTTAACACTATGCCTGACCTGGGGATAAAACCCGGGACCTCTTGATTGGCAGTCGAGCATGCGCCCACTACGCCACCGAGGCAGTCTTTTGCAGTGTAAACTAGGGAAACCGTCGCTGTTGGAGTATAAACTACAATCAATAGATTATTTTTACAGACACTAATTTACTCAAATTATAGCGTCCTTTATTTAATAAGTAATTGGAAATTTTGGATTTCTCTTACAGCCCCGCTATTTCCGACATTGACAGAAAATGTCAACAATGAGAATCGCAAATAGACATACGACGTGAGAATGCCCTCCTCGCGTCCACAACGGGCCTGTATGCAAATCCGTGCATCATTAAACACCTTGTACGCTTTCGTGTTAGATTGACGTCCGCGTCCCGAGTCTGGTCTCCAGTCACTTTATTCTGAAGTGAGCGGAAACATTTGATTGGCGTGCATTCAATCAGTCTCTTGTTTTCTATTCGAATTTACACATTTCCTGGAAATCACTTCCTTGAATCTCAAGGACAAGATAAATTTCGCAAAGAATTGTTGATAATATGTTGATACAATGTTGATAATATGGAGCTTTCTTTCATGATATCGAACTTTTTTTATACCTGACAATGTCTATTGCCTTTCTTGAGAAATGTCTAGATGTTTTCGAGTTTATGAAATCTCACTCCTTGTTATGTTAAATAATGTAAACCTCCCTATCTCTTTTAAATACTAGAAAATTAATTTCTACTTGATGTTTAAACGTTACAAAAAGGCTTTTGAAAAATGTCTGGTTTTTCTGTTTGACTGAATACAGACAGGAATGCATGACTGTTTCAGCACTTTGGTATGAAAATGTAGACGGGCTCCGTCTGCGGCATCCGAAGGAATTTGCATGGTGCATGTTTTACAATCAGATAGGGCTATCGCAATCTTATTTGGAAACCCTCTTATTACTAAGAACTGAACTTTAGTTAAATGTTATTTAATTGATTTGAGAAATGCTAGAAAACAAATATTATGTAAAAAACATCTTTTAGGTTAAAAAATAATTTTGGCAATAAAGTACTAAATTGCACATAATTAATTTTTTTGTATAATTATTTCGAATATTATCAACACCTTTAGAGACGTCTGTATTCATCAATACGAACAATAGAATAAAATTTTGTAAGTCACATTAATTTGATAATGTTATTATTACCAGCCCTATCAGAATCTATCAGCCTTAGAATTCTAAGCAGTAGAGGTACACCTGCTGGCTAAACATCAGACATGTGTATAGTGTGGCTACGACTTTTATTGACAGACCCGCGTTTATTACCTCCTTGGTCTTACCTTCTTCGGGACCCAACGGTGACAGTTTCACCTTTTCTCAGTTATGTTTGGTCTAAGCTACTGGAGGACAGCGATTCTTGATTAGCTTGGGGCTGATAAGTACTGGTCTGTATCGTTGTCTATATATAATCTCCTGGTCATGGGTCAATTGTACCTGGCTCTTTTTATTTCCTAACGGTTTTTTTCTGGAGTCATTTATTACTTATATGCTTTTCGTACAAATAACCAACTAGCTATTTGGCTGTTACAAGAATAAAGCGATTAAAACTGTAACAGACGCCTAAGTTAAGTATGATTGTAAAAAAAGAATGAATTCTTCGAGTACAATAAACAGTTACTATTCTATATTTCTTTTGATCAGGTGACAAATGGAACATAGATAGAGGGATCTAATTTCGTCGATACGGCCCAATGGGCCGAAACTGTTTTGGACGAAACGACGAAGAAGCCATGTCATTTAAGTAAACATTTTCAGACGTGACGTGTTGGATTGATTTTGGTAGATGATGCTGTTGGTAATTATAATAGATAATTGATACTGTTTACCAAAATACACTAACTTTAAAAAGTACACATCATCCGCTGCCGCTTTTGAATCATTCGCATCAACAAACTTCGTTTTATGGCTATTGAATTACGAATGCTAAATAGAAAGTGAACCATGGGAATACGATTCTACTTAGCGGCACGGTGCTTGAGGAATTTGATTGGAATTGAATCGAATTTGCTTTTCATAGATATCTCAATGCGATCTCTGCTTTAGTGTAGCAATAAAACTGTTTACAAGCTCTTCTAGACTCGTTCAGAATTTATGTTCAAATCAATTCTTCTATTTTACAACCGAAATTAAGACAGAGATTGAAAGTATCTTTTTATTTCTTTCTGTATAGTGCTGACGCGTACTCATAACTGATTTACTGACGGTTTTTATTTATATCCCCGCGTAAAATCTTTATGTCTTATAAAACTTTACTAGCATTAAATAGTTAAGTACAAACTTACAACCTTTTGTCTACTCCGTGTGAATAACAAAGTTCAGCTTTTGTCAGGGGACATAACTTGCCTAATTCAGCCCTCGGTCGTGATATGAGTTAGGTTGATGGCATTTTACGGTACCTGTCCAAGTCACTACTGAGTGACAGAACATTTCTATACTCACCTTATTATCTGCACGTGGAAAGCGAGGCTAAAGTATTTTACTCTCCATCAGCTAGATCACGTTCCATTATTGTTTTCGTGACTAAAATCACAGAGAGAGCAGTTAGTTTCTAACAAAGAATTTAGTACCTATAAATAAACAAGTATAATTGTTTCTGAAGGATTTAGATACATCAATTTTTTTTGCTTATAAATGACCTATGCTGTTGGCCTCAGATGGCCTCTTTAGCTTTACCGGGCAGTGACTACAGTTTTACCGGTCATAAAAAAACGTGTTTATAAATGTCCCTGTCCTTATCCCATACTAGGTGGGATCGGCTCGGCACAGCACGTCATCTTTGGCCATTCTAGTCTATCATCTGTCGTCTCTACACTCACTTCTTCTTCACGCGTGTTATCCTCATTCACACAGTTCATCCCAGGTATCTTAAGGACGTGTTAATAAACAAAGGTGTAGTAATACCACAGATTACTAAAAGGACAGAAGGGATACTCCACAAAATCATTTAAACCAATAACCACTTTAGCTCCAAAGCAATAAAGTGCAATTCAAGTTGCACAGCGCCTAACTAATTATCGTTCTATTAACATACAAGCTGCCTCTCTTTCTATCACGTATCTTTCTATCTATTTTCTCTTTCTAGCCCATAGAAATTGTATCGTCAAGACGGACGCCCCAGTTGTAGCTTCGCAGCGGAGTGTCCCAGGTCTGGTAATACTTAGGAGGTACATCTGTCCCACAAATTACACTAAAATTTTTCACAAGAAAGAATTACGAAATTAGCTTGAAAATATTTCGAATTCCCATACAGCCAATACGCTGATCTGTTTTGTTTGGAAAGTCGAATATCTGGATATTTCGCAATTTGTTTCTTGTGGAAATTGTTTAGGTTGACAGTTAGATGCACCGCCTCTCTTAATATTAGATCGCAGCTAATCACTCTGCACCATAAAGGATACGTCGACACGTCGAGAGCTCCAATCGTAATGGTGCGAGAGGGCATGTCCGCGATCGCAGCGCCTCGATAGCATTGTGTTCTGCGCCGGAGTCGATTGTGACGCCGATTGCGAACGCCTGTCGCTTACATGTCGCCTCCCGCTCCTATCTCGGACCGCATCGCACGCAAATTATAATCGATACCATTATTGTAATATCGAGTGTAACATTCGCACTATTGTTCCTTTTCTTCGCCGATAGCTAGGTGCCTCATTGTTTGCTACTAACAAAAACTTCAGCTGATATTATACCGTGTTAGCTTTCAACGCTTTTATGATAATTATGACAGATTTAGTAATTGTCACGTTTTTAAACGCTGTAATTATTATACACACAAGTTCTTAATTATTGCTGTGAGATGATTCCGAGAAAAAAAGTGGCTCTACTGTATGCACGGGGCACAGTGGCACAGACAACCGTAATTCAACCTGAAGACGACACTTGATGGGGTATGCTTTCGCCATGGTTATGCAGTGACATTGCATAACAGCCGGACCGTTCCTTTTCATTTTTCATTAGATTCAGAATCTACGTCTGAAAACATGAACATGACATTCTGACCTACGCTGCAACCCAGAATTGGCGATTTTTTTTATGCCAGAACTGGCAAACAAGCAGACGGGCCGCTTGATGGTAAGCGGTTCCCGCCGCCTTTGGATACCTGCAACACCAGGCGTATTGCCAGTATGTTCGACCACAGACTCTATTCACTCCTCCTTTCTTAAGAACTTCCTTTAGAAGTAGTCACTTAATCGGGTCCCAGGACTGCCAATCCATACAAAAATGTGCTCGCCAACCCGCCTGCTAAGCGTGGCAAGTATTGGAAAAACCCTCCTATGGGGGAACTTATTATGTCCAGCAGTGGACTTCCTACAGCTAAGATGGTGATTATGATATTGTGATATTATA
Organism: Hemistola chrysoprasaria; assembly: GCA_947063395.1. Classification (NCBI taxonomy): domain Eukaryota; kingdom Metazoa; phylum Arthropoda; class Insecta; order Lepidoptera; family Geometridae; genus Hemistola; species Hemistola chrysoprasaria. The sequence continues at coordinate 10,022,835 of OX346719.1, forward strand.
GCAATAGGCTTGCCCCGCGCCCCTATTACATGGGACCAATAACATACTGGTGAAATGTGGGTCTGCCTTCTATGGGACTGAGTCCTGGGTACACCTCTGCCTACTCCTTCGGGAAAAGGGTCCTGATGATGATGATGATGATGAAAGCAGGTAAGCGGGGTCTTTTAGTTTGATTTGTCTGTGACGAGTGATCTGTGATGAGGGTTTGGAATGAGGCCTGTCCAAATTAAGTGGACGTCGTGTCTACATGCAGTCGCCAGGTGACATTCGCGGTAAAAAGTTAATTTTGTTTGTTTGTACAGAACCTCTTTAGTGTCACCGGTTATTAAAACACGTCGAGTTATTCGTAATATTATACGTGAGCTATATTATAGCGGTAAATTACGATTTTAAATAGTAATGAGCCGTCAATGCTCGTTGTCATTACTGCTTTTCATATTGTAATTGAATAATACGTCCGATTCTTATCTCTTCAATTAGTGTCCTGTCCAAACAGTTTTACATAACAAATTGGGGTTTCTTAATAAAATTCAGTGCTTTTTATCGAGATGTCCGATTAAATTGTTGAGTAAATTTAATATGAAATCGGAATGTTTATCATTGTGTGCGAAATATTTTTATAAACGTAACCATTAAAATATTAACTGATAATATCGATATTTTCTTGTAACGAAGAGGTCCGGGCGTGTTCGAATTGACCATGCCTTCATAAATCACATCTGTAAGAGATGTATCATTTTATATTTTGTAAACATTAACCAAGGTATCGCCAATCGCTACGTGTCTTTATTTGCAAGGAACGCTTGATAAGAATTGCATCTTAATCTCTATCGACGCCTGCCGATTTAATATTATTATATTAAGAATTATGTAGGTAAAACCAAAGGCTATGAAAAGTTGTTGCTTTTTTCAAAAATATTAACGTTTAAAAATATTGTTTGGTGTTCTTTTATCTATAGAGTTTTATTAAGATTTGATTTGAGAAGATTAACTTCAAAACCCTGAAACATAGAGCTTTGGAAGCTATTTATAAAATGAATTCTCAAAATTTATTAGAAAACAGGTTAATGAATGAGGCAGATATGTATATATACATATATATTTAGATACATCCCCTATTAAAAAAAAAACAATAGTTTACTATTTAGGTAAGATAGGTTTTGTATTATTACAGGTACGGTTATTTATTACTACTATAATTAGTTTTTAATCAATAATTATTGTTTAAAGCCTCAGTAAAAGTTATATGCAACACATAAACTGGCTTGTTGTGCCATTTGGCTATGCTGTAAGCACCGCAAGTATATGATTTATATTAAATAAAATAAAATAGGGTTACCGCGAAGTTACACTACAATAATGGTTACGTAAAACAGAATAACGGCTTTGTAAATTGACGCAATATAAGGTCAGGGTCCATATTAAACTGAAGTGGATGCACTGCGCCGCAAAGTGGTCATTCCTTTCAAATAAATTACACTATTTGCATACTCCAGATGATCGGAAGCTTACCATTCAATTTTAAACCTTATCTTCAAAGCATAAAGTCCGATTTCCCCCAATCTGCAAGTTTCATTCAAAAGCTCCGGCGACGGTGTCGCTGTGGCGGAATTATCCAGAACTAGGAGCTTTCAAAAAGTTCCACTACCTTCTCAGAGAGGGCACTAAAATCGTGGGGTGCAATTTTAGTCAGGGGTTGAACCAACGTGTACAACTTCTGACTTAAAAGGTTCGGGTTTTTGCCGTAAGGGTAAAAGGGGATGAAGGAAGGAAGCGTTTTGAGTAAAACTAGGAAGATGGCGCTGCATAAAATTTGTAAAGATGTGGAGCTTTCAGAGCTTTACGTGGTTCCTTAGATAGGCAACTTATGAACAAGTAATTTAGTAGAATATAAATAAAATCACTATAATATTATGATTCGTCTTTTCCAACCTGTCTGCCCGTTCGTTTTTTTTTTTCAGATTTTTCTGAAGTGTTTTTCTGTTAGTTTCTTACTCATTAAGTTTCGTAAGCTGCCGCTTGGAGCGCTGGTTATTAGGTCCCGCTAATATTATAATATGCAAAAGTGTGTACCTATATTATGTGTAACTGTTATTTTATCTGTTATGTGTGTGTGTTATTTTGAATTTTAAAACACTGGGTAGCACTGTGTCTGATATGGGCAATCATGATGCTTACCATCAGGCACCTGATTTGCACAATCATAAAATAAAAAATCTATTAGTATATATGTTACCTCTTTACGATTTGACTTTTGGTACGTAGATAGCTTAGGTGCTGATATAATACAACTTTACTTTTATATCGCCTCGCGGCACCTTCAAAGAAAATGAATGTAAGCAAACCAAATATTGTGAAACTATCTGTTGAAAAAATTAAGCCCTACAAGTTTCTTGTGCGTTCTTCTTGTAGAGGTATCTTTCCGAACGCACGGTAGACTCAGTACTGTATCTTCATTGACGTACAAAAGTGTCAGATTATGACCTATTTGAATAAATCTGTTTGAGTTTGAGTTTGAGTTTGATATACATTTTAGCCATCTAATAGGCAAATGTATGCTACTACTAGCTGGGCCCGCGGCTTTAACCCAACCAAATCTTAGGAAAACAGTGCAACAGGTTCAGTAGTTTCGGTGTGAAGTGGTATCAAACATGCACACTCATACAAACTTTCTCGTTTATAATTTTAGTAGAATTAAACATACATTCACGCCTTTTTTTTCGAAGGGGTAGGCAGAGGTGTACCCAGGACTCAGTCCCATAGTAGATACACCCACATTTCGCCAGTATGTTATTGGTCCCATGTAATAGGGGGCGAGACTATTGCCATCTACCGGGCACAGTTCCAGACTCCAGGCATTTATTGAGATAATTCCTAATGGAAAATCCAATATGTAACACTTTGCCTGAACCGGGGATCGAACCTGGGACCGGGTAGAATTACGTCATTCAAATCGGTTTAGTTTTTATCTAAGCGATGAAAGTACTTATCTTTGCATAAAGCTCATTGTAAAAGACTTTATGCAAAAACTAGCTGTGACCCGCGGTTTCACCCGCGTAGTCTTCGTTCCCGTGGGAATATCGGGATAAAAGTACCCTATGTGTTATTCCAGGGTCTAAGCTACTTACGTACCAAATTTCAGCCCAATCGGTTCAGTAGTTTTGGCGTGAAAGAGTAACAAACATCCATACATACATCCATACAAACTTTCGCCTTTATAATAGTAGCAAAAATTATGCAACGTCAGGTACCTAGCTACCTGTCAAGGTACAATGGTACAATGACATTACTCCGAGTGACATAAGCCAATTATTCTCAAAAGATCCGTTTGCAAACATCCGTATTATCCAAATGCAAACAATAAAAGTGAAAGTGAGCCATGCAAATTCAATTTAGGCCTGTCGTTTAAATAAACCGACTAGGAAGGAATTTAAAACCAAGTAACGCGCGTAGCAAAAACATGGCATAGCTTTCTGTTTAACGTTTAAGGTATTCACCTATTTTGAACTTATCACTACTCGTATAAGTCTAAAACTTACAGATAGACGTCATGCTAGAATATGTATATTATAGTATAATAAGATCTTGTTTTAAGAGAAAAATGTGTACCCTTTCCCATCCCCTACTCATCCTATCTTTCCCCTATCCGTCCAGACTGGTTGCCTGGAAGAGATCGCTTAAAGCGATAAGGCCGCCGATTGTCAACCAAAAATTAGTTTTATATAACTTTAGTTTGATATGTATTATGTTATTTTGGTGATAATAAAGAGTATTCTATTCTATTCTATTCTATTCTAGAAGTTCATTGCGCATTAATATAACATTATAGGTATTATTTCTAATATTTTTATTATTATTATAATAATAACCCAAGTAATAATTGAATCTGGGAACGTACTTTTTGATAAATATACTGATTTGTTAATATTATCATGAAAGGAAAAGCTTTCCAACTGGTCATAATTTTTGGTTCGTGTTATTATTATATTTTTAGTCTATTTTTGATATGTTTTGTTGTAGCAACTTTATTCTAAGTAGTTTTACAAGTTAAATTATATTTGATGATTCATTATTGTTGGCAAGGCCTTATATATACTAAATTATGTTCTCGCTTTCATTAATGTTTAAATTAACTTGCATGATGTTTTCACCTATAAATATAATGGCACTTAGCATCTACAAATTATGAATGTTTTAAACTTAAGTCACGGTGTACATTGTGTTGGTGTTCTAATAAAAAATATAAAAAAAACTGCTTATCCAACCGTTTTTCGGTACCTCTACCTTTTGAACGCAATCGATATCGGTTTCATGAATGTGGCTTCATGTTTGCGACAAGTCATGGCAAATTTACCTTGTCACTTCAAGCTCTTTGAAATTGCATAAGGAAGCTACTGCTACAATAGTGTAGCTTTTTTTTACCTCAGCAAAGCTTGACTAAGCTTATTTCAATACTGCAAGATGAACAATAGTTTTTTTCTTTATAATACCTGTGAAAAGTCGGCTTCTATTTTTGTTTCATGTTACCGTTTTGACTGCCTCGTTGGTGAATTGGGCACAAGCTGAGCATGAATTCTTGTGTTCATGCTCAGCTTCAGAGCAGACAAGAAGTGATATTGGATTCTGCCGCCAGGGAAATCTCAATTAATAGGCTATCTGTGATATTAATAAATAATTTGGCTTTAAGGCTTTGACCATTATTGCACGAAATCAAATAACTTTCAAAGCTTTTCGCTACGACTTATAATATAAAGAAAAAAAGAGGTCATAACACATTTTTTTTATTAAGACCAAAATACAGATATATGCAGTAAAATGGCCAAACTTTTGATTGCGTTAACTTAGAAATATGATTTTTTCCCAGCCGCAAGGGATAGCAGATCTTTTTTTTGGCAAATTCCGCACACGGTCATCTTTGTCCCAAACTAGGCTAGAAGCCTACAGGCTTCTAGCCTAGTAAGTATGTATATCAGTCATCTGGTTACCATAATACTGTAGTATTATGTAGTAATATGTCTGTTTGATCTGTGTCTGCGTGTTATAGGCTTATATAAGTATGTATATCAGTCATCTGGTTACTATGGTAACATACATACTGTATGTTATATATATACATACTGTAGTATTATGGTAACCAGATGACTGATATACAAGTATATGTAGATGTATATGTATAAGTATATGTATATGTATATATGTATGTGTATATCAGTCATCTGGTTACCATAATACTGTAGTATTATGGTAACCAGATGACTGATATACATACTTATATAAGCCTATAACACCCAGACACAGATCAAACAGACATATTACATACATACACACAAATGTTTGACCTGGCCGGGGATACCCAGGGTCTGCAGCACGGAAAGAGACATACAGAAAGACAAACGGATAACAATGTGATCTTATAAGGGTTCCTTTTCCTTCCGGAACCCTAAAAAGACAAAACAATAGAACTGCCTACATACTATCTACCATAACTAAATTAGAACCCTTCGAAAATCCATAAACCGACATGTCATTCTATAGAGTGCTAAACCACTGTCAGATGGCAGCGTACCCAAGATGCTGGCGGCATTGCCACGTTCAATAGCAATGCTTATACGTTGGGCCAGATAAACGCCAGTATTTTGGGCACGCGTTTATTTATTTATTAAGCAATTATAAAATCGAATGATACTATCAATAGGTCAACTTTTGACCATTTAATAAGCTTGCTTAAAACTTAACGCCTTAAAGCTAGTTCATAATTACTTAACAAATTTCGTGTTCCAAAATAGATCTTCAATAAGATCTAGGTCAAATGCTTAATCATTAATTTTGATATTTTGAAACACGTTTTCGAAAGTGCACTACTTAAAACCGTAGTGCTTATAATAAATTTGATATCGATCACTTTTTACAAATTTATTATTATGTATGGTATAAATACGAAATGAAAAGATTATAAATCACAATTAATAAAAGCATTTAAATTTCTAGATCAAATAAGTATTTTTAGATTATAGGTACCCAGACTATTACATACTAGGTATTACATACTAGGTATGACTAGGTATTATAGGTGGACAAATAATATATATAACACATACAATCACGTCTTTTTCCCGAAGGGGTAGGCAGAGGTGTACCCAGGACTCAGTCCCATAGTACTCGTAGATACACCCACATTTCGCCAGTATGTTATTGGTCCCATGTAATAGGGGGCGAGCCTATTGCCATCTACCGGGCACAGTTCCACACTGCAGGCAATTATTGAGATAATTCAAAATGGAAAAATCCAATATTTATCACTTTGCCTGACCTGGGGATCGAACCCGGGACCTCTTAATTGGCAGTCGAGCATGCGCCCTCTACGCCACCGAGGCAGTCTCTAATGATTTTTACTATAAATATTAATATAAAAAAGCTTTGAAAATGCTATGGAAATACACATATATTACCACATATTATAGTATCACTGAAATAATTGCGTGTTCACGATTCGTGCAAGCCAGCTAAGTCGTCCGTGAAGATAGTGTGTCTGCGTGCTCCTTTATCTCTCCAAAGGCTAGCTTCGGTTAGTTGCGGCTAAAGCGTTCAGCTTGAGGCTTGAGATCTTCCTACTAGAAATCTATAATATACTAGCTACTGCATGAGTGTGCTGATCAAGATTTCAGATTTTAAGTATTATTATTGAGGTATTAGAACATTAATTATGGTCGCCTGTTGTTACTCTTTCTAGTTTTATCTTGTTATTTTCTGTATTATTGTACCATAAAACAGTTATCATTCATTCTAATAAATTTCTGTAAGACTAAAAATCATACCATCATCATCATCATCATCTCCGCCGTTTGTAATCCACTACTGAACATAGGCCTCCCCTATAAAGGGGGGTTTTGCCAATACTCGACACGCCCGGCAGGCGAGTTGTGGAGCGCAGTTCGATGGTTTTTTTGCTCCTCCTCCTCTGGATCTGCTAACCCTTAGCCGGCTCTTACGGCAACTACGGGTAGAGAGAGTGGAGCACTATTCTAAAGCCGGTAACTCCACGGCTAAAAAATCATATGGCAAGTTGCAATAAACGTTCATTTTAAAGAGGCTCATAATAATATTAAGTCAACTTTGTACTGGTTAGTAAAAGATTTATGGATATTTTTTAAAAGAGTTTTGAATATTTTCAAGTCACTGATAGCTTGATACGTATCTAGAAAATGGAGACCAATTTACTGCCACGGCTTTCAATTGAGAAAATAATTCAACATAAATACTACTAATAACTTTTTTATTCAGTCACTAATTTTTTATATATCTTTTTTTATGATTTGAGTGACAAGACGAGCAAATCAGGTGCCTGATAGTTAGCATCACAATTACCCATATCAGACACAGTGCCACCCAGTGTTTCAAAATACCAAATTCTGCGCGGCACTGCACTGCGCCTATCACCCTGAGATATCAGTTATTGAATCTCGTGATGCCCAGTAATTTCGCTGGTAACATTGCCCTTCAGACCGGAACAAAGTAATGTTTGCACATTACTTGGCAGATGAGTAACTGGCAGAGGTGTGGTACTTCCCTAAGATATGAGTTGTTGAATCTCATCCGCCCAATAATTTCGCTGTAATTATTTTTTGTAGTACGCTTTTACGAACCACGTAAAAATAATAAAACGAACCATATCCATCGATCACCACAAAAAGATATAAAATGACGTTCGTGCCATAAATTCGATTCGACGAAAGCGAAGATTAGGTAGCAAGTGAAGCCAAAACTCGATATTGGGTGAATAATCGTCAGCAGTGCCGGTGGTGCGGTGGCCGGCAGTTGTGGCCGGATGCGCTAGATTTATGCCCGGCTGTACCCGGCAGGCCCTACCTCGGGAACTGAGTATGACCGGGAACTCTGCACGTGCATTGCTGGACCAGATCCACAACTATGACATTGGAAAATATATTACTTATACATATAACTATGTGCCCCGCGGTTTCACCCGCTTAGTTTTCGTTCCCGTGAGAATATCGGGATAAAAAGTGCCCTAAGTGTTATTCCAGGGTCAAAAATATCTACATACTAATTTTCAGCCCAATCGGTTCAGTAGTTTTGACGTGAAAGAGTAACAAACATCCATCCATCCATCCTCACAAACTTTCACATTTATAATATTAATATTAGTAGGAAGTAGGTGATTTTTTAGATTTTTTCCCAAAAAATTGGGAACAAGCCATTTTAATGCTCTGGTTACAAGCAAGAGCATCTATGTAGACGGTTTCCAGACTTAAAGAAACATCAAGTACAGATTGACGATTTTTGGTTAGATACATGAAAAAAACAGCCATTTATCATTCATGTAAATTTACTTTATTAAAGTGTTTCATCGCGAAATCATACTTTTTTTTTAAATGGTTAACTTGGTCTCTATGATTTTTTGCCAAATGTAACCTAAAGTCTTACTCCAGTGCAATGTGCGACCACCCCAATGCCATCGTCACCGCTTCCGCGCTGTCGTCGATCTCTTCATATAGCACCGCAGAGTTGCCTTGAGGGGTCCGATTTATGGTGTGGAAACGTCATAGCGCCAGTGTTTGGGTATACATCATGTGTGTTTGTACTGCATGATACGTCTTCCTCTGATGTACGGTCGGTTGGTTTGCGGTAGCCTCCTGTATCTTTATTGTTGTGTTCTGCAACGCTGTAACGTTAAGTTTGTTAGTATTGGGATAATTATAATATGAAAATGGGAAGAAGAAATGCATCACCACAGATAACACACACCGATAAATAGTACTTCCACGGTAGCTCGATTGGTAGAGAGCCCACCACGCGGATTGGTGTGGAAGGTTCAAGTCCCGCTCGTGCAAGTAATTTTGCTTTTTCATTTTCATATTATAATTCAAATAAATAGACTCCTTAGTCTATAAAATGATAAAGTCTATATTATGAAATATAATATATCACTGTCAGATAGCAGCTTACCCAAGATGCTTGCGGCATTGCCACGTTGGATAGCAATGCTTATACGGTGGGCCATAATACTAATGTAATACTAATCACCTAATGCGTAACAGAGCTTCCACTCCAAATATAAATTCTAGTGCATGAAAATTCCCCGTCACCTTCAATTCAGACGAGAGTCGAACCGAATTATGACGTAATTGCTAAAAGCTTCCAGCGAATAAGAATAAGCTCTAAATCAATGTCTACTCTCATTAGGGCGCTTGCACGATCTCTGGGGTAAACAACGGCTACCCTTCGGCTGCTGCGTTAGTCTAGATGTGACTTTCATCACATTGTAACGTACTATAGAACCTGGGATATAGATTTAGAACCGTCTAGATAGACATCTTAGCAAATATTAACTTTTTTTGCTTTAATTACTTTTTAAATTTACACATAAAATTAATTATAGCCGTTGGGGATGTAAAGTTCTCGAATCGAAATTACGGACCGGCAAGCGTAGCATAGGACCTCCACCCACAAGGTAGATCGACGATCTGATAAAAACAGCAGGATCACGCTGGATGCAGGACGCTTACAACCGCAATCTATAGGGGAGGTCTATGTTCAATAGCAGAAGTTCTATGGCTGTAATGACGATGAAATTTCTAAATAGGTAACTAGACATCTCAACAATTAATTACATATTTTTTATATTTTTTTTATCAAAAGTTAAAACAGCTTTGTAGTTAAAACAAGTTACAAGTTTTAAGTTAAAACAGCTTTGTAGCATGACATAACCAAATATATATATTAAAAAAAAACAAAAGTAGAATTATGAAAACACTTGACAATGATTTAAAATACATACGAGACGAATATAATATTAAAACGTCGTCGGTTTTCAAAGCCGGTTATAATTTTTTTTTATCAATTTTACTCAATACAAACCCTACCTATATTCGACATAATAATAGAGAGTACCAATAACTAAAATGTATAAACTACAACACTTCTTAGATAATTTTATTCAATCTACCCACAAATAATTCCTTTACAATACCAACAATATTTCCTAAACACTGCTACGTATGTAGCTATATCTATTACGCATGTATGAACATTCATGTACCAACAATCGCAGTCCAAACGTCCAAATCACACACAGCTAATTCACCGGCCTTTGTTATAAATCACGAAACCATTTTTGTTTTCAACGCACCGATAACTCTTTTGTCATTGTGCGATGGTGGTAGGGGCCGATGGAGTTATTTATATTGTAGTATTTTCTTTTGGAAGGAAAATTTTCTGTCTTACACTTCATGGGTCAGTGGGCAGGTTCTGGCGCACCAGGGTGCTTGGTTTGTCGCATAAGGCCGTATGTGCTCATTAATGACTTTAAATATTATAATATAATCTTTACGAAAAGTTTTCTGTTACTAGAATAAATAATTTTTCAAAATTTTCTTTTTGCAGAAATATAAATTTTCTAGTATATTAAGTACAGGAATTTCTGATACCTACCATGCATAGAAAATTGTGAGTAATAAGAATGGTAAACTGAGATAATTACTTAACTCAGGTGAGTATAGTAATATTGTCATAAATTACGTATAGTCTATCTTTTTCCTGTATAATACTTATACGCTTACAGAAAGGCGTAATCAATCTAAATCTGAGCGTTCAAGATTAAGGTGGAAGTTTCCCTATTGCGAAAAAAAATGATATTTTGCAATTAACACTTTTTGTATACAGGCCCATGAATGGCACCCTAAGGATCTGCAATGGTTGGCTCATGGTTCCCCGAGAAATAATTGTTTATTTTCAACAGCCGCACTTGCGTCCGGCACTAACGATCATGTAGAATGCTCACCCTCGACTTGCGATTCAATTATTTAGATTCATGGTCATGTAAGAGGTTCTAATGAAGAACTTTGTCTAAATAAGGATGGAACAGAACTTATTTATTTGTAATTTTAGGCATCTCAAAGTATTAGCGCTAATAGTTTAAAATAAAACTAAGATCTAAGAATAAAGATTTTTGTTGGCGTCACGAGTCTGCATGCGAGTCCGGGGTGGTGAGAATCCCTTTCTTCATTTAGGTAAAATCTTACTGTAATCATTTAAAAAGTGAATGGTTCTGCAACTGCAAAATTTACGAATAACTCCAAGCCAACTCCAACTCAGCATTTCTAATCATCGTCCCCATCTCATTACCAACTATACCAGCGTCTTGACAAAGTGTACGCAACCCGACCTTACCCTAGAACACAACATAGAACATAAATAACACATAGCTGAAAGCTCGCCGGGAACAACAATGGCAAATGTCGGGGCTCACTCGCGAGCATTGTACCGTAGCGCGGGAGGCGTTACGAATCAATGGAGGGAATTATCGGCACTGGGCATGCTATGGAGATCTTCTTACGTATTTAGTTTATAAGAGCTAACGTCTTCGGAGCTGATAATAAAAGACAAGCTCAGCTGAGGGGTATGAAAGAGTGCAAGGTCTCTAAAGAAGATTTTCATGTAAGAGAGAAGTAGCTATAATTAATTGATCTACCGTTTACTGTGGTAAAGTCGTCGCCTATTTTCTTTTGATCTTGATAATCATTTCTATGTTTTTTTTTACTGTCTTCGATATATTATATTGATGAATATAGGTATACTTATGTAGTATCCGTGAAAATTTCCAAGCGTTGTCTGCTTTATAAATGAAGATGGTTAGACGACATGCGGACGCGTGATTTTTGCAGCAGTGTCGCAACCGCCTAATTTGTGGCATGCTCGTAATACGACGAGTTTTCGAACATGTAAAAAAATAAATTTGATGTTTAATTATAATTGCGAAATTAACAAAAATTTCAGCAATCGCTGAATTCCAAAACATGCAAAACAGTAAGCGGCTCCAACAAATGCTTATAGAACAATATTATTATAAACATAAAAGCGACTCTACTGTCAATCCTGTGCCAGATTAGTTCGTCCCACGCTGCGTATCGACTGAAGAGGTAAATGAAATGCTATCCGGAGGGGAAAAGTTAAATTACTGAATTTGAGGGTCAAAGATATAAGTCTTCCGCGGACATGTGCCGATACGCCTTTAGAACGTCAGATCTAAAACTATTGTCCTGACGCATTGTTCGCTATCGGGCTATAGTGAACCTAGATACTAGCCAAAATGTCGGAGTATCTCAAGTCATCATGATTTCAATTTCTACAACTATGATTGCCCGATACAACCTTTACTTCTGGATGTAAAAATTAGCAAGAGCCAAATATTTGTATTTCATCATGAAAGAGCTTTAGATGCTTTTGAAGGATGATAACAATAACACCAGTCATTATTAATCATAATTTCAACAATTGTATTTCAACAATTTTGAAAATTACAATTTATTCAATCCAAGTATCCAATATTTATAATATTATGTAAATGAATTGTAGTACACATTCGTTTTTATGTATATTGCAAACAATCCTACATAAAAAAGTAATGCTTTCAACAAATTCGATTAAAATTGTTCGGATTTTTAAAACGCCACGCTCACTTTGATTGACTTTGCTGAATTTCCCCTTGTTTTGATATAAATTGAGGATCAAATTAAACAAAAATTCATCTTATTTATTTGAGTTACGGTGCCTTTTCGCTAATCACAAGAGATTATATTCGGTTTTTCCGAATATAAGTGGTCGATTTTGTATTTATGGGAAAGAAGCTTAGTAGAAACCCCTGAGGGCGCCCGCTCTATTTCTAAATTATTGTGCTGTATTGTTCCCTTGAAGGGCGGAGTTCAAATTATTCTTTTCCTGTCTCATTTATTCTGAGTACACATATACATTTAAATAAATGAAGTTATTAAGTAATTGAAAGCAATAAAACAAACGACGAAACAATTCCCTTGGCCCTCGACACGTTTGATAAATGAGACATATTATATTTTAAAAACCTAAATTCGTGAGGGTCGTGCGGTAATGACCCTGAAGGTAATCGCTACCAGAAACCCTCAATTGCCGCCAAATTTTAAATTCAAACGTCATAATCTAACTTTTTTCTTAAAAAAGTTTCGTTTGGTATTTTCGTCCAAGAAAGAGGTTGCACTATTCTTATTAGTATAGAGTTTGAATTCGAGTGATTGTTTTTGTTCAGACTGAACATCTGCTGTCGATAAGGAGGCTCGCGCGCGATCGAAATTTTGAAAAAGCCCGACGCCAGATGCGACATGTCGGAATCCAACAAGCAGCTGTTTATTAAATACCCTCATAGATTAAAGCGGACAATTCCTTTGTTTTTATTCTCATATTGGACAATATTGCCCTTAAATGGTTTGACCCTCTCCGAGATATGCGGGTAAGATAGCTTAATAATTCGTATCGTCTTTTGTCATTGTGCTGAACAAAAATTGAATATAATAAGGCACTTGTTGCGTTTATAAAGAGCTACATTCCATGCCATAATTTTATTAGTGTTTTAGAAATTTAGAAAACGGTTGAAATATTGATTGAGACCTAGGTATACCTACCTACATTTATATCCAACGGGTATTACTTTAAAAAATTGTGTTGTAAAAACATATAAATTAAAGATATGTCCGTATAACAGATATCTACATATAAATCGATTGTTTTCGTCGTTAAGTTATTACAAAAAATACTCGTAACGAACTGTTTCAAAAGGTTTTTATAATACTCGCACAACAAAAGCGAATTTTCACGGTCAATTTTTATATGATTCGTGGAAGTTAGCACTGGTTTAATTTAAACCAGGGTTTAACTGTCGATTGTCACGCGAACGTTGCGTGGTTCAAATTAGACAACGTTTTGAAACAATTTACCACAGTTTTAGGTATGAAGCTGTATCAAATTTAAATTGTGTAAAGTTCGCTTCTTTATTTATCATGAGAATGGAAAGGTTTAGCCTAGCCTTGTGTAAAAGCAGTGCTGTTTTTGAAAACTAACATTTTCAAAATTTCAAAGTGTTAAACTGATGTTAATAAATGATGAACTGAATTAAGTAGTCGTTAAGTAGCAATAAAATTAAAGAAAGGTTATAGAACTATAAATGTAAACAAAATAAATGTTTTCCCAAATAATATTAATTGCAGCGCTGAATAATATTAAAAAACATTCAAGTATTATAATACTTTGCAAAATTATACACTTTAGTGTTAATAATATGGAAAATTTATTATGATGGACTGTTAAACCGCCAATTTGTAAGTAATTACACACATATAACGAGGTGTCAAATGATTTGGTTAATGATTTTTTTATGCGATTATAAACTGCTTCAAAACGAACATAATAATATTTAAGTATAATTATGATACTTAAATTAAGCCATAACATTCATGCTATCTTTATTTTTACAATTTTGTGGTATTTATTCATCATTTCAACTTTGATTTATGGGTTAATCGTATTAAGGAACTTCATATTTATTGCGAGAATTGGGACAATGTTTATCTTTTTCTACTTATTTTCATTACAGTAAAAATACGTCTCAAATATTAATGTCCCTGGATGATCTTAGTATATATACATTTTTTTTTTCAAATTTACTGTTACAGTCCTAAAGTACCTACGAAATAATAAAGCATTTGTAACCTACAAAGAGCGCTCTACCATGACCCGACGGCGCGACGCGGCGTTGGCCGCTATCCGGCCCACCTACTAGATTGAAGAGGTCGTTGTATGAATAATATTTGGGCGTAGTGAACCGGGCCATCGAATCGATCGTAGGTAATTATAGAGTGAAAATGTACCCCTCATAAATATTATATCCTTCGTAGAGGGCGCGGCCGGATTCGCCCATGGCGTGCTGTATCGCATGGACATAATACTACCGAGCCTTGTGAATAATAATAACATCGATCGAAAAATATAGCCACCTAAAGTAATGTCCTTGAGTATACAAAAAAGTTCAATACTTCCACGAAGATAATAACCGAAAGTGAAAGTGTACTCGTGATTGTGTAGTCCCGTTGGCATCGTACCTGTTGCAGTCTTATTTACGACCCAAAACAAACGCTTTATCTCTCCGGCCATATAATGCGACCATAAAACGACTTTACAGTCGACTCGCTTCACAATCTTGCATAACGTTTTGTTTATAAACAAAAGATTTCAAGGTCTTGGCTACCTTAAGGACCTTTTCCATTTAGTGTCCGTCTCTCATCCGTTGCGTTAAGAGCGAAAGTGTGCCGATAAAACGCTATTAAAATTCATCAGACGCCGCGATTACCAGCTGTTCGATATTTAAGAATGAACCGCTCATAAAACGATTGGGTTGTAAATAAATAATATATTATGTAATACATCTCATCGAGCGTTAACCCCAGATTTCCACAATCTATGAGGTTTACGAGCAGTGTTTACGATGTGCGAGTGATACGATCGGAGATGATGAAGTGAATAATTATCCCGTGTTTAATTTATTAAGTGACGACGACCGATTCGCTCGGATTCTCTTTGAGGTAAAATTAATATCTTTTCGAATGGTATCAGTATTCTCTGGATATAAAAAGAACGAACAAAAAACGGTTGGAGCGGAATGGCGGCCGAAATTCAAGAGGGGATATGCGAGGAGAGTGGGGCGCAAAAAACTAATAATAACAGCGTGTGTCACCCCATCGCATCACTGCGGTCTCCCGTTTCTTCCCAAGTCCCGAGCGGAGACCGACGTCACTGCCTGTCACAACTGGAACCATTTTGAATTAGATTCCCATAGTTTTGGACGTGATATTATTATTATTCAATTGGTGTAGTTGGAATAATGAGCTTTTACTACTAAACATATTTTGCCCATCCTTAAACGATTGTCTGATAGAAGTCGATCTTAGCAATAATACAATTTTTTTATGATAGTGAGTAAAACGAGCAAATCAAGTGCCTGATGGTAAACACCATGACTTGCCCATATCGGACACAGTGTCACCCAGTAGTTTAAAATTAAAAATTCTGCGCGGAGTCTGCGCTTGTCACTCTGAGATATTATATTGTTGAAACTCGCAATGCCCAGTAATTTCGCTAGTAACATTACCCTTTAGACCATAACACAGTAATGTTTGCACATTACTGCTTGGCGGATGAATAACTGGCGAAGGTGTGGTACTTCCCCAGGCAGCCCCCTGTAAGAGAGGCCTATCACTACAACCGTCAGTGGTTATACGATTTATTATTATTATTTATCAATCTAAAAGCTCCCTCAATGATTTTCATCTACATCAACTATCCGATAACTCAAAAATATCGCACCATGCACGGTCTATATACCAGTGGTGTAAAAAGACCTCTATAATGAGTTGCTGTCAGAAACCTCTCGAACAAAAGGCTCTAGATACTAGTGTGGGCGCCATACATTCGCCATTTGCATATAGTTCCATAGCTCCAATATATTGATCGGTATAATATGGACTCAACATTGTACTTGCCATATTATGATATCGAAATATTGATGCCTCGGTGGCGTAGAGGGCGCATGCTCGACTCAGGTCAGGCAAAGTGATAAATATTGGATTTTTCCACTAGGAATTATCTCAATAACTGCCTGGAGTCTGGAACTGTGCCCGGTAGATGGCAATAGGCTCGCCCCCTATTACATGGGACCAATAACATACTGGCGAAATGTGGGTGTATCTACTATGGGACTGAGTCCTGGGTACACCTCTGCCTACCCCTTCAGGAAAGAGGCGTGAATGTATGTATGTGAAATATTGATCCCAATAATATTTATTTCAGGCCTATATAAATTTATGACTTTTATACTAATATTCCTTCCTTATATCACAATAATAATTATACAATAATTTTTGTAGTCGCTCGCCGATAGCGCCGATAGCCGGAAAACGATACCTTCGAGGCAAAACAAAGGTTCCAGAAATATATCCATGTACTTCGCTGGACACTGGAGTACGTAGGACTGGAACGTCGTCACCCATTTTTACTCTAGCTTCGTCAGTGACACAAGGGAATTAGTGCAAACATGCCCAATGTGTGGCCTCCGCATAACCCCCACTCCCACGTTTATATAGATCCTATTACTGTATGCCTTGTTATTGCTAAATCCAACCGTTGATTAAAGGCGTGCCTTTCTGATAATAGTTTTTACCACGGATCTACATCCAGGGCCCAAGGTTCAGTTCACCTATCATTACGGCGCGGGACCGATCGGCCGTGTAATCTAACGTAATTATAACATGCCTTCTCTAGTGTAAGTCACGACCACTATCACTATCAGTTGTTTTGTATAGCTCACTTGGCCTCGTGTGTATAGATCCAACTGATAAGGCAAAGCAACTTTAAAGAACGAAAAGCTTAAGGCTTTGTTCTCAAAAGTTTGGTGGGGAAATAACATCCGGACGCCAGCGCAAAATGGTCCTTCTTTGGTTATATAAAGAAAAAAGGAAGACTATTTCATAAAAATAGATGTAAGAGTAGGTAAATTATTGCGATGCATTGCTGTATAGACAACGGACGGATGAAGACATACCAAAGGGAATATGTAAGAATTTATTTTACATAGGAGTTACGGAGCCTTATGAAAACGTATATTGTAATTGAATAAAAATCGCTTTTTTTTTTAATTGATAAAATTGAAACATGATATTTTAATTCATAATTAAACAGTCATTAGGTATAAACTTAACTCTGTAGCCGCGTGCTACGACGCGACGCTACGTGCTACGATAGAACTTGTTAACTTCTTATTATGAATATTACTATGTATTTAATTCTGCATACCTACTTTCGTTTTCTCAGCGTATAAAGTTAAAAAATAAAGAGCTACCTTACCACTTCATTCTGAACTGAGCCTAAGTTTCCGGCCGTGAGTCAAGATAAAGTTGGATTTTAACACGCGCAACACGATTGCCAGCAAACCACCATATCTATATCGGTACATAGGTATTACGTACATATTTATACCATTTATTAACAGAAAAGATGCTTTAACGTAAAATGTTTTAAAAAATCCACGATATTCCATCAATGTCAAGAGAAAATGATACATGAAATATGATCCCAAATTACTGCCGATTACTCTCTAAAATCGTTTTGCTTATAGTCTTATTGGACTGACGGCATATTGCTGAGAAACGTTTACTCAAAAAGGAAACTAACTTCGTAAAAACAGAATTTGGTTTGGTTGATGATTTTGGGTGTTATAAGCCTATATAAGTATGTATATCAGTCATCTGGTTACCATAGTACAGGCTTCTAGCCTAGTTTGGGACCAGATGACCGTGTGTGGAAGTTGTCCCATATTATTTTTTTTAACTCTTGTTTTTTAAATAGCATACTATTAAATTTATCCACAAATGGCCGTGACTCGTTGTCCTATAGTATAGCCAGGTCCTGGACACTCTGTATAGGTATGAAGTTATAAGTCTGGGCTTGCAACAAGAAGGTACAATTACAATGGGCTAAAAAGAGAGAAAAGCTAGAAAGATACGCGATAGAAAGAGAGGCAATTTTTAGGTGAATATACAACACATACCTACAAAGGAGTGTCTGTTCTGTACTTTTAGGTCTGTATTCTGTGGTATAGCTAGGCAACGGGACGCGACGCAGCGTGAAAATATCTATAATGGGAACATGAGAATCGCGTGGTGTCATGATAGCATAGGACCTACCTCCTCCTATCGATCTCTCTTTATAATTTTTTGGGTTGTGTAAATCAAGCCGCGTTATTTTTCGGTCACCTAGGACAACGCCTTATAATATTCAATCAGATAGGTATAAAATGGTACATATGAGTCGAGGCTCTGATCAACCATGACATATTTACTTAAGAGCCTCTCTCTGCACATGGCGATTTTTATCAGCAGTGACGACGCGCGTTTACATCGCTGTGGATTCCTTAAAACAGTGCTGAACTGCGTGCAATCACGCGCTGAATCTGCGCGTCGTCGGTGCCGAAAAAATAAGCCATGTGCCGAGGCTTATATTGGCTGGTACTAGAGAAGGAGTACTGGAATCTCCCCTGCTAGCTGATTTGTTCGTAAACAAACCAAATGTTCCGTTAAAAAATGTTTAAATTGACAAAAGGAACAATGCGAATGGTAAATTAAATTCAAATATCGAAAGAGGAAGTCGACGCGCCGCCCTCGCGTATAGCGAAGATTTATTATATTTGTCGTGCGCTTATTTCATTATTGCCTGTCGGAGGATTTCGGCCAGTTACAATACTGCATAGTTTTAATTTAAGAACAAATGAAATAAAACGGCTACATTTGGAGGCATAAAAATGTTATTCGGTATCTTATTTGGAACTTTCTTAAGTAATGATGTGTAATATAAATTGGCAAAGATGCCTGGAAACTTCTGCACAGCCACCAAGCGGCACCTTCCAAACAAATTAATGTAGCCGGGCCAAATATAGTAAATATAATATAATACTATATAAAATATAGTAGGGCTTAGTTTTTTCAACTGATAGTCAGTTGAAAAAACTAAGCCCTACAAGTTTTTCTTGTAGAGGTATCTTTCCGAACGCACGGTAGATTCATTTGCTGTTTATGTTCATTGACGTACAAAGTGTCGGATTGTGACCTATTTGAGTACATCTTTTTGAGTTTGAGTTTGAAAATCATATTTTAATTCATATTTTTTTGTCTTGTTTCAGGTAAATGTCAGCTATCATCGTCAACGTTTCTTCCATAGTAAACAGGTAAACTGGTAATCGGCTTTCTAATTCCAATATTAACATGAAGATTAAAAACATAAGTAAACTTGCGAAGTATATTAAAAACAAAACCAGGATCAAAACGCAATGTAAATAGAAGTAAAATCGCTTTCTAACTGAACTGGAAACGCAAAAACTTTTTGATGGTCTCTCCCCGTAAGCGATACAGTACTCCTTTGGTTTTCAGATAATACAGATTATTTTTGAATAGTGATGGGCAGTACTAATCTGGTTCCGATTAATTTACTAAACCTTTTGCAAATTGGTTCGTATCGTAAAACTAAACTTTAAATGGATTGTGCAAAAATTTAACAAAAAAAGCCGCAATAGGCTCCTTACTTATTACATATAACTATGACGAAAATATAGTTGTGGCGCTTTGCCTGCCGCTGCCACGACCAAATTTTCAAGATACATTATTTTACTTACATTATTATTTACTTATGGAGATGTAAAACGCGGAATACGAATATGTAAGGTGCAAAAATTAAAGATTGATCTGAATATTATGCGTGTACAATCACTTATGAAGAGAAAGCATTGAATGAATATCTGTCTCGTTCACACTTGGGTATAACCTTATCAATCTAACGTGAATCGAACAATAGCGTCACTTGTATGATTTATGTAGTCGCTTAGTAGGAGCACTATGGGTAATTATACTGCGACCGTACGGTGTTAATGCTTTGAACACTGCGTATAACATTATTGAAAAACTTTTGGAAGAATTTTAATATTACTTTAAAACGTTTTTAGTTTTAAGTAGAATGAATGAGTCTTTTATGATAATTTTTTTTTAAATTATCAGTATCTCCAAATAAATGGCTAAGGCTGACACACTATGCACTGGTCTCGTTGTGATCTATTTGAAAAATATCTACCAACAGATCCGGGTTTGCGCGGAGTCGTAAAGCTTTATGAAAACAATAAAATGTAGTTGAACAGAAATATGTTGTTTTATGACAGATAAACTACGACTAGACTAGTCCACGGTGTTGTTTATAAAGTGAACCTAATACCTAAATCAGAATGTAGTAAATCAAATGCAAGTCATTGAAAAAAATGCATCCTTAAGAGGGTAGCTCTACAAAAATCTTGAACATAAACATGACATACGTTTTCTAGTTGACCCCGCAATGCAACCTTTTAAAAAGGTAATTTCAAATTTAGAACTGTCAATTGGAGCAGAAACAAATCCCAAGAGGTCTCGCGCGAGCTACACCTCCACAAAGCCGAACAGAAGTAGGAGCTCAGCTCGCGAGCTTTTCAAGGGTGGTGGTTGCTTTCGGCGGGAAAGCGGCTTGAAGGGTGGGTTGGGGAGAGGGGGCGTGATGGCTCGTATTGATTTAGTGCCGTCGTCGACGAAGCTATGTAGTGTAGGTAGGAGTATTGCCTGATGCGCTTTCTTTGCGATACAGCGGTGATTGCGCTTTTGCAAATATTAAAATTTCAGCTCGAAAGATTGTCTTCGTCAACTTTGTTGTTCTGGCCAACAACAATGTCATAAAGCCTTGAAGTCTCAACGTACCTACTAACCCTACTGCCCACTATCAAGTTTGTGAGAATTTTTGTGTGTGAGTTTGTTTGTTTTTACATCTGTCTAAAATTTAATGAACACAAACACTTGCAAGCATGGATCTCAGTATGTATGTTTCCTCTTTACGACAATATTATTATTAAACGAGTACCTATTCGTACTGAATTAATAAATGAATAGTGTACCTACATGTAAGTATATAAGGTAGTTCATACACTAGCAATAAGTATTAAACAGGGTTTTTTAGCAGGGAAAACCGAATACCTTAGGTTGCTGCTATCTATTACCGAGCACTATTTTTTTTTTATTTTATGATAGTACCCTCACTATCATAAAACAAAAAAAAATAGTCACTACCTGGTATACCAGATACCACTGCCTGATGCTAAGCATCATGATTGCCCATATCAGATAAAGTGCCACCCACTGTTTTAAAATTCAATATTCTTCATGGCACTGCACTGCGCCTATCACCCTAAAATATTAAGTCGTTAAAACTCGTCGTGCCCAGTAATTTTGCTGGTAACATTACATTTCAGACCGGAACACAGTAATGTTTGCACATTACTGTTTGGCGGATGAATAACTGGCAAAGGTGTAGTACTTCCCCAGGCGGCCTCCTGCAAAAGAGGCCTACTACTACAGCAAAAAAACAAATATACAAGTATCTTTCAATACTTTTACATCTCTGAATGAGTGGAATTAATCAAAAGAAAGTGATTGTGGGAGAGTGGAAAAAGCAAAGGAAGGCTAATGTCAATTTTCAAAGTTGGTACTCGTTAGGACCATAAACAGAAGAAAGTTAAAAAAATTACCTTGCTTATGTAATGATTGATGATACTCTAAGAAAGCGATTCAACGTCATTGATGATACTGGATCGGAACAAATCGTTCTCAGCAGTGATAAAATTGTCTAAGGTCTAGCTAAATAAAGTTCATTATTATATAAAGATCATGTGAGCTACTCGATAATCTTCAAAGTTATTGTAAGTGATACCTAGCACCGCTTTCGCTATAATTATACCTACTAGAATTTCCAGTGCAAATTGTAACAAAGCGCTTTCCAGCGTTGCAGCGCTATATTCCCTAGCGGGCGAGCTTGAGGATTTAAATGGATATTTAACTTCAGTCTCAAGGAACCCAAAGTCTATTGCCTTTACCGTCCTCGGACACAGTTTTACTTGGAAGAAAAACTTCGGCTTTTAGCAAATGGCTTAAAACTTAAAAGTGTTTGGAATGAGTATTTGTTAAAACTTGTTAATGTGTTTTAGATCTCCGTGAAATGTATACTACTTCTATATTATATCTAACTAGATCTGCACCACAGTTTCAGCCGCAGAACTCAACTCAAAAAGATTTATTTAAATAGGTCACAATGTGACACTCTTACACGTTCAATGAAGATAAACAGTAATGAGTCTACCGTGCGTTCGGAAGAATACCTCTAAAGAAGAACGCACAAGAACCTTTTAGGGCTTAATTTTTTCAACTGATTACAATATTTGATTTGGTTAAATTCGTTTGTTTGGAAGGTACGGTGTGTTGTGGTTATGCAGAAGTTCAGGCAAGGCATCTTTTTTCGATAACCACTGATTGACTTTATAATAAGCCTTTTTAAGTTAAGTAGACTTTATTATAGGTTTTGAATTTACCCTCTGAGAGGCCCGTTATCTATTTGGGATTTTATTATAGAAACGTACACTATGTCCTAAGAATGACTTTTTATTTGTTTTACATATACTATAATCTAAAGCTAGGTACAGTTTTTTGTCTATATTTTCTAAATTACTCTATGTGTTATTCCAGGGTCTAAACTATCATAGATGATCAGAGTCTAAACTATCTATAGACACCCTCGTTGGCACAGATGGTAGTAACTCTGCTTTCTGTGCCGCAGGACCCGGGTTCGATCAAACATTTGTGTGCATGAACATATCTGTTTGATCTGTGTCTGGGTGTTATAAGCGTATATAAGTATGTATATCAGTCATCTGGTTACCATAGTACAGGCTTCTAACCTAGTTTGGGACCAGATGACCGTGTGTAAAAGTTGTCCCAAAAAAAAAAAATCTACATATCAATGCTCAATGGGTTCAGCGTTTATTGTTTCCCCATACAAACTTCCACCCCCCTTTTCATCCCCTTAAAGGATGTTTTCTGGGATAAAAACTATTCTATGTCCTTTTCCAGGACCCAAAACTGCCTTTACACCAAATGTAATCGAAATCGGTTCAGCGGTATAAGCGTGAAGAGGTATCAGACAGACAGACACACTTTTTCATTTATAATAAATATTAGTATGGATCATCATAATATAAAAAAGGTACTACCAACTCGCAAAAAAATGTTAAACACAAGTAAATTAATTGTGAAACACATCATAATATGAGTAGTTCATACAGATGAGTGTACGAAACGGTGCCGTGCCTATAGGTGTACTTGTAAGCATGTGAAATGGCCCTAACACTATAATATTGACCTTGGCGTCTTTGGAAGACGATTTAAACAAGACTGTATAGAGCATTTCCACAGACAATGTGTCGCCTGGGACGACTTAAGGAAACGGGTTTGCCCATAGAGCCTACATCATCCTCTCGACCTCACTGGCTGAATCGGCAGGAACGACATCGACGATGTCGATACGTGCGGAGCCAGTTTGGTTGCAGGAGGCTGCCACTTATTTCAGGTTGTACCCTTCTCGTGCCTGACGTAGTCCCCATTCCTGGTTTGTTTGAGTTTTTCTTCTATAGGTTGCGGACCAACGCTGACAAGGCCTATCTCCCTAACACTACAGTAATCGATTTAAGATGCTTCATAAAACGTTGTTGCGTCATAGTACAGTAATTAGACAAGTTTTCTGCTCATTATTCTGTATGTTGGGAGTAGGTGGTGAACTTGATCCAACCTTATTAGTGCAGTAAAACAGTATAATAATCCGTTTTATGTTAAATTTCCACTGCAAGCTAAGCGAAGAGGTGAAATAAGTTTACAGGCGCTTTTTTTTATACAAACTTAACCTTAGTCTTCCCTAGATATCATAGCCACAAGAGCATATATAATAACAATAATTTGAATTTATACTCTAATAAAACATTATTTTTCCCATCACATTGCCTAAGTAAATTAATACGGGTTATGGTTATATTATGACCTGCAAAAAGTTTCAGGTGGCAAATATTTTTACAAGGCCTCCAACAAGACCAAATGAACTGTCCATTATCTTATAGAGGAATAATTATATTTGAATTCGATACATTAAGTATAATGTTGCTTTGAACGTTTATAAAAGTTATTTTTTTATCTAGGTAACAATATTTTTTTATAATAAAAGCCAAACCCTAGTAATGCGAATTTATATTTTACAGTGAAAGTGAGTAAAGATTAATATAATGTCATCTCATTTTTAATTTATACCGCTTTTTTATAAACTTAACAGGAAAGGGAACCTATTAGCAGTTTGAGACAATCATATGGAAAATTTACCAGATCTATGTTTTGTATTCTCCTGTTTCCTCCAAATATAGTAAACATTATCCTACATTTTATATCCCGATATTTTGAAGATGTAGTAAACTATGTTTCTATCCCTTTGTTTTCTTTTATAAACTCTTAATTTTTTTATAGTGAACATACAATCACGCGATTAACCCCGGGATTTTTAGAAGTTCACTTGGAAAAAACCGAGAGTTTAAAATAAGAAACTAAAATAACAGGGACATGGTTTACTTCATTTAAAAAAATTAGGATTAAAATGTATCTTTAAGTTTACTGTGTTTGGAGGAAACAGGGGAATTCAAAACATCAATTTGGTATAATTTTCATAAGATTATGTCAAATACCTAAAAGGCCGCGCTCTTAAATTATAGCAACGAAGTGGAATACGAGCGTTCAATAAAAACGTAAAAAATATTACGGTTGTTGCGACACACCTATGTTTTATACCCGGTTTTGTTTGCAGCATACTAAATTACTTAATTAATATTCAGATTGTTATATACAACCAGCGATAAAAATCGGGACCGTTGTAAAATAAAAAAAGTTCCAGAAATGACGAAATAAAGTTTCGTGGTTAAACGTTCAAGTTTATTCAGTTTAGACTCTTGTCGGTATTTGCAATTCACAGAGTGAAGATGCTCAGTAGGACTTAGAGTTATCTTTTATTTATAACTATGTAAAGACCCTGTTTGAAGCTACTAAGGGTTTACGATCAACTACAATATGTTTTATTCTGAATATATTATAATATTAGGTGTTTTTACTTGAATGTGGTATGTGGGCATGCCGTGGTTTATGGTCAGTAGTAGGTTGTTATTTTAGTATTGTGGAGATATTGTATGCTTATTCAT
The DNA here is from genome assembly GCA_947063395.1 of Hemistola chrysoprasaria. Taxonomy (NCBI): domain Eukaryota; kingdom Metazoa; phylum Arthropoda; class Insecta; order Lepidoptera; family Geometridae; genus Hemistola; species Hemistola chrysoprasaria. The sequence continues at coordinate 10,048,327 of OX346719.1, forward strand.
GTTGTATTCATAGAGGTTCACCGTGTGGCGCCCGGCTATATAAAAGGGCCACCCCTTTCTCATCCCATGAGACCCGGCAGAGGGACATTCAGAGAGTGGGCAGCAGCGCTCTCAGTTTACAAGTATTCAAACTACTGCCATCACCAAGCCGCCTACCAAGCGTGGTGATTACAGCAAAATCTCGCCATATGAAAAGTTCTATGGCGGAGGCCTATTTTTAGCAGAGGACGTCTTCCGGCTGATGATGATGATTTTTAAAGGTTGGACGCTCTTATAATAAAGACCGTTGCAGATCTAGTCCAGTAACGCTGGATGTAAGTAACTGTACTAGACGCAAATCCAGCAGTGTCCTTATGCTGAAATGATGATGATGCCGCATACGTGCAAGCTGTGGAATGATCTCCATGTTGCGGTCTTCCCGTTGAGCTACAACATGGGACTCTTCATAAGGAGAGTGAATAGAGTCTTGAAGGGTCGGTAACATACTGGCAATATCTCTGGAGTTGCAGGCATCCATAATATAGGGGGCGGTAACCGCTCACCATCAGGCGACTCGTCTGCTTGTTTGCCACCTATAAAAAAATAAAAATAACTTTAAAATATCAATAAAATTCTGATAGAATCAACACCCCATGTAAAAATATGGTTTTAATGCAAGTTTTGCCAAATTTTGCTGAATTTGAGAAGCGACGCACGCTCCAAACTTTTTGGCTCATATGGACGACCAAAACTCAAATCTAGAGTAAAGAAAATATTCCCAAACCGGCTTCAAAAAAGAAGGAAATTCACCTTCATTTTGAAGCCGGTTAGGAAGAAACAGTTACATTCTTAGTAGGGGCTAGTAGTCCGGAAACCAGCGGGTGTTCCCATAATTATATTCACTGATATTTTCGAACTTTCACGAGTTCACGTGAGCTCTTTATTTCGACGGCTTTTTTTCTAAACTCTGTGATTTACGTCGCTTTTGGCCAAACTCGGATTTTGTAGATGTCGGTTTGTTGAAAGCTTTATGTTATGCGGTAGGGAAACGGTACTACAAACTTTGTCATTATTTTTGTTTGAAAAAGTCAATAATATAAAGTTGGGGCTCTAGATAGGTAAATACTTTTTGAGAATTTAAGACATTTTTAATTTGAAACTGTTTTTTTAGTAAATTAAAATGTGATTGCCTCGGTTGCATTGGTGGTTGCTAAGCGCTAATGTCGATCATAAGGTCCCAGATTCGATTGCTAGGTCAGGCCAAAAGTCTTTTAGAAATTTTCTTAATGACAGCCTGGAGTCTGGAACTGTCCTCTTAATTTTCATGACAGTTCGTGTCCAAGTTGTTTACTATTTCATTGCTAGGACATTTAGGTGCAGTTAGTGGCTTTGTATTTAATAATATTATAATTAACTGCAATGAATATAACCTTAACGAAGGAAAAACAAATCCCTTACCTACGAGTACAATTGAACCCAAAAACAATAATAATTAGTTACCTCAAGTGTTACCGTAAAATAAAAGAACCAAGTTCCTTTTTCCTGTTAGTTTTCGCTCCCTTGCACTTTTCCGGACCAAAACGAACAAAAGATTTACGTCTACCGAGTCTGGGCCTTCTGGAAATATACCTATTACTTGTACGTACGTACCTATATAATAAATATATATATATATATATATATATATATATATATATATATATATATATATATATATATATATTATATAGGTACGTACGTACAAAACGTACGTACAAAAAATCACTACCAATTCTACAACAAAAATTACATGAACGGGCTATTTATATTTTTAAAATTCTATGTTCATAATGTACAAATAATTTGTGCTACATGCATAAAATATGCACAAATTATTTGTTGAAAAAATAAGTTGTGCTGAATTATAAATAAATGTTAAGTATACAGTATGCATTCGTGACTTGGGATCTTTGGGGTAGGCTAAAACTATTTATCTCCACTTGCTGCTATCCTGACATATGGCTTTCGCTTGTGTGCCACCGTAGTGCACAATGTTATGCGCTATCAATTACAGTATTTACTTGTACAATTTCAATACATTTTATTTTTATTTTTATAGATATTAGGTGTCGATATTGCGTCAGTATAATATTTTTTATAATATTTACCTACATATTTATATCAGACCTCTAACCTGAAGCCAAATTATAATAAGAGTTTATGAGTTTAATGTTAATTTAAGTAAGTAGCTAGACTGCTTCGAGTATGGAGAATCCTTTCCAATCCAATTATCAGTTAACTTCATAATCTAATTAAATTTCCCTTTGCTTCTTGTGCCACGTTCCAAATTTCTAATATAAATCTTCAACTCGAACTTGTCCAACGGAAATAGCACTACCCATAAATCTCTAGTCTATTTAAGCAATCTCCTAAGAAAAATCTCAAATAAGCCGCATAACATGTCGCCTTGCACACATAACTCTCAGTTAAAAACATGAAAAGTACGAAACATTCGAATTATTTAGAATATTTTTTTTTGTTTGTTCCATGGAAAGATGACATGCTGTGCCTCCACCCCCCCTAGTGTGGGATAAGGGTAGGAAGATGATGATGAAGTCAGTCACCCACACGTCAATAAAGAGTAGTAAACCCGCGCTCTGTAGTTAGTGCATATTTAAATTCAAATAGAACAAATCAAAGAGCAGTTTAATTTCTTAATTATCATCGTCACGATCAATGCTAGAGTTAGCACGAGATACTCATCGGGTTAAAATAATTAATGCAAATTTATGGTTCGCCGCGCGGGATTCGGAACGCACGAGTGTCGGCGCCACCACATTGTTACCGCATGCTCTATTTATATAAATTATTTGTTAGATTTGATAACATCTAAGTTTTTAAAACATTATTCTCACGGTCCGTTTCACGCAAAATTCTATGCAAATTCGTAATACGTTATTCGCGTTTTGCATCAAATATTTTTTAAATGTTTTTAATCTCTATAAGTTGTGTCGCTTTGTGAGGCATTATATCCATGTTAACATTAAATGAACGTGACATTATCACTCCAGTTTTTATCCGAACACTTATCGTAACATTAAGTTGACTCACCGAAGTAATTAGTCACTGTAAAACTGATACATAATAAATAATTTCGAATCACCCGCATGATACAGTTTAAGAAACGTGTGTTGATATATTTCTTATCTGGAACTCGATTTTGTAACTTATAAGTTCAATGATATCTCTACTTAATGTCGATAGGGTGTCAGTGATATGTATAGGATGTTATTTCAAAGTTCGTAACATTATTCATTTTCAAATTACCTTTAAAACATTTTTCACTTCAACTGTAACTTCCATTTTTTTTTCATAATAGTTCAGGAATCAAAGCAAAGCGGAATTTTTGGTAGGTATTTTGCTAGCAGTGTGAATCGGGAGTAGTGCGAAACGGGTCTAACCCGTTAGGAAGCCATTTATGTATTTACTGCCATTTCCATCCCATTGAAAAACTGAAATTCCACCGACCCCATAACAGCACTCTAATAAACTGTTGGATTTTGTGACATCATTATATAAAACCTTATATTTTCAAGACACAATAACAGTACAAGTCCAACAGTTAAGGCGCTGTCCAAAGCAAATTCGCACTATCGCTCACAAGTTTTCAGTGTCTTTTTATTTTTCTAAGTTTTTTTTTCTTTGTGCAGGTTTTTAAACATGTAAACTCGTCTAGATTAAATTAGATATTTTACTGAATCTTTGTATTGTTATTTTCTAGAACCTAGTTGTCTTTATTTTATGTAATTACATGTAGTATTTTTATATCTTCAAAAATGTGGGTACGTGTGAGCGAGAGGGCGAATTTGCTTTCGACAGCGCCTTAAGGTGCAATAAGAAAATTTTGGTATGTAATTCGATAAAGTTCCATATCAATTTGAACACGACTTACCTTTGATCAACTATACCTGGAGTTCAACAAATACACATAACTCTTAACAATCCGTTAAATGAAGGGAATGAAGCCACTAACACCATCATTACATGCCATTACAAAAATATGTACGTAATATATTAGCTTAATGATTTAACTAAGGTGATTGTTGCCCGCAAATGAGCCGATAAACACTCGTTCGCATTTTTTGCTGATATAAACACAACCTTATTTGTATATTAATAAGTGTTAATACAAATTAATGCACGTCACATGGGAGTCCAACAAGCCACTTATAATAGTTTAATGTGTTATACAGTCGTTCTTGCAACGTTCTTTACAATTACATCTGCCACACAATATTATCATCGATAGACAATATTTTTCAGTACTAATTGGCTAGTCTTTATGTTGACTCTGTTATGTCTTTTCACTAAGTTATTAAGCTATAAAGTACGTGTAACTATGCATAATAAAGGGTAGAAAAGACCGAATGTAATACGGAAATTAAAAACAAATGAATAATTTGTGTAAGTGCGAAGAATACACGTAGGTAATAATACTAACTTATAAAGGGATAACAAAAAATTATGATGATATCGCGGAAATAATTATTTTTTCTAATATTCAGGCAGCATTCAATTATATTGCGCCAAAATGTTTAATTTAATATTGGGGCAAATGTGTGCGCGATCTGCAACCCGTAGTTTTATAGGCAAGCTTTAAAACCAATTAATAACTAAATACACCAACGTCATAAAAAAACTAAGTACTTATCTGTACGACAAGTCTCTATACACTTTATAAATATGTAGGTACATTTTCTTATACTTAACTTCTTTTGATTGCTGGTTATTGATAAATTAATACGAAATCACTATCTAACATGTAGATCCATTGAATATCTGTCAATATATCGATATAAAAATTAACAGTAGTACCTATTTAATAATTCCATGTTGAGCGCACCTGCATCGGCAGTATACATATTCATTAGCCGTAGTTATATCGAGTTCTGTCGAGGACGGCACCGTATCGGTTTTGGCGACATTGCAATTGATATCCAAAATTACTTTACTAAAAAGCTTTTTTTATTCGATATGCATATTATGATTTGCACATACGTGCATGTATTTCGTAGGTATATTATTATTATGTATTACAAGTTACACTATGATTCAAAATTAAGGTCAGGGTACGGCACCCTGACCATTCTTACCTTGAGCACCTTGAGCATTCGTTTCTTTTAAGCCGCACCCCACCTTTAACGTTCAGAATAGAATAGAATAGAACACTCTTTATTATCACCAAAATAACATAATACATATTAAACTAAAATAATATGAACATAATTCTTGGTTGACAATGGGCGGCCTTATCGCTTTAAGCCTTCGTGTAAGTAGCAAATCCAAATAATGGTTACTTTACGAGGAGATGCTTGGTGTTAATAATTATTTCTTATTTCAGTACTTTCATTTTGAGGAGATTAATTAAACATTATACTACTTTAAAAAGGACCATTTTGGAGTCAAGATTATGTTGAAATTTAGTGTATTAGTGTATATATTTCATTGTTTTTTTTATAAGGAATTTACATATAGCTCCAAAAACTGCACAAAAAACGGCTAGTGTTGCATTTTGCACAGGGACGCGCCTTAATAGAAATACCGCCATTCTACATCATGAAACTCACCCACATTTATCTTCATGGTCCTTCCTCTTTGACCGAGGGATATGATTATGGTGCGTCCAATACCTTTGCTACCATCTCCCTTCAGACATTATGTCCATCTGTAAAAAGGCTTGCAACGTGGCCCTTGTATCATCCTGTGCCGTATGTATGTGTGTATGATTTAGGAGAATCTAGCTCTTTCTTAGATACAGCCTTTTATGACTATCTTGATCTCTCCTGCATTTGTGCTACTCCCTGTTTGTGCTCTGTCTGCTCCCTGAGCCTGGCATTTATATATAATTCTTTGAGGATTGTCTCGTTTATGCATAAAATAAACCTTCATAATTCAGCGTAATCAGACCACTGTGATATAAAAGTAAAATAAAAAATTGCAAAATATTCATTAAACAGCCAACATGTGAGCGAGGCGCTGCGACAACGCAACATGTCGTATGCAAAACAAAACGCTCGTGAAGTAGCTTGATTGCGTACAGCATTTCATTAGCCCACGTGTTTCAATGAATAATGTTATGTAAGTACTTAATTATATTTTAATTTATTGATTGTTAAAATATTTGTCGATTTAATGATGTCATTAATAGGATACGTAGGCAGATTTTTATTGTTGGGTGTTCATCACCGATTACTTAAGAGGTTAAGAATTTACGGCTATTTAATTTATTGTTCTGAGTTTATTAATGTATACAAATAGAAGAGTTTTAGATTACCAAGATTAGAAATAATCTAACTGCCCTAGTTAAGTTAAGCCAAGGAAGGAAAAAAGTCTAATTTGCAAAAAGCTATTCAGCTACTTCGCGATACTATCACGCAACGCTATCGATCACATTCGGTCGTATTTCTTCTAAACGGAACCGTTTCAAAAAGAAACAATGGCATCATGCAAACACTAACCAATTAGAATTGTTAGAGATACGCGAAAGAATAATGCAAAGATACGAATTCAATTTAAAATGAGATCAGTCTACGTTCCGCTCGCCCCGCGTCGATCGGGGCGAAATTGAAAAAAGAAAAAAAAACCTACAACGGAATAAATAAAAATAGAGATCCCGCTACAGCGCAAGTCTCCGTTGAAATGAAAATAAAACAGCAAAAAGCTTTTTGTGGACGAAATAAATTAAAAAGTGTGTCGCGATTTTGTGAGCGGCTGAGTCCGAACGGCTCGCTACGTTAACTCGCGTCTATGACTATCATACTGTAATTTATAGCAATTTAAATCCTATATTAGCGATTCTGTGGATAATAACATGCTATTAAATATTAAGAACATGTATTTAATTCCAGTAGCGCTTTAGACTTGCAGATTTTGTTACCTCTCACTTTCTTGACGCAGAAAATGCAACTAACGTGTTATTATTTTCTTGTATGGACAACTACCTATGCTATTTGTAGTTTTATGTATTCTGTTCAGCTCCAGAGGTGCATAACAATTTGTTTCATATCTCTAATTAACTATATTTATGATTCCGAAATACCATATAGAGCATAGAGGTAGGTATATTATTAATTTTCGACTAAAGTAAGTTTTAATCTCGTAGATCGTGTTTATTTTGATAAAAAATGTACCTGCAATTAATTGTTGTGTAATGCTTGATAGTGTTTGTTGATGTTTTTACGACCGTTGTCGACAGGCGGTCGATGCTTCACGACTCCTACACTGCTTTTTTTACAAATTGATATATTATTATAACCTATTAAATGTATACTAAGATCAATTATTGCTGAGCAATTAGCATACGTTTAACAACATAACATAACATATAATCACGCCTTTTTGCCGATGGGATAGGCAGAGGTGTACCTAGGACTCAGTCCAATGGTAGGTACACCCAATATATTATTGGTCCCATGTAATAGGGTGCAAGCCTATTGCCATCTACCGGGCACAGGTCATAGAGATAATGAAAAATCCAATTATAACACTTTGTCTGATCTGGGGATCGAACCCGGGACTTCGTCGCAGTTGAGCTTACGTCTACTACGCCACCGACGCAGTTCGAGGGTAATTTTTAAGACTCGTATTATAATATATGAGCTATATACGATTTACCTATCTACGAGTATTAACATTTGTATATTCTAACATTTTTTTCAACATCATCACATCATCCCATTAGCCATAGGACGTCCACTGCTGAACATAGGCCTCCCCCTTAGATTTCCATCCAGTCCGGTTGTAAGCGGCCTGCATCCAGCGTGCTCCTACCGTACTTATCAGATCGTCTGTCCACCTTGTGGGTGGACGTCCAATCTTTTTTTACGTTTTAAAAAGGTGTAATTTGGTGCTTTAGTAGTATAAACACATAACGACATGCTTTAGCGGGTGAATCCGCGGGGAATAGCTAGTGATTTACAACTAGATGTATATACCCCATAAATAAAAATAAGGAAAATTAACAGTAAAAACGAAATATTAATTTCCATCCATTAAAGATGTTTCCTTAAAATGTCCGCAAGTTATTCGTTTGGATCCACACCGATCAGGGGAAAGTTTTACGTAGAATAAAATTATATTTGTGGGTCGTCACGCTTTTCCGGGACGGGAGGGTGGCGATTAGAGGGGTCCTTTGTGCACGCTTTATGCGGCTCCAAATGGGCCTTCATTGATAGATAGAATGTAGGTAGATATTGGTAGATACTTCATTTATTTTATTTATATCTTGGCTTGTAGTTCAGCAGCTATCAATTACGTATTACATAACATAAACATAACTTACAATCACGCCTTTTTTCCAAAGGGGTAGGCAGACATGTCCCCAGGACTCAGTCCCATAGTAGGTACACCCACAATTCGCCAGTATGTTATTGGTCGCATGTCATAGGGGGCGAGCCTATTGCCATCTACTGGGTACACAGTTCCAGACTCCAAGGCTGTCATAAAAATAATCCCTAATGGAAAAATCCAATATTTAACACTTTGCCTGACCTGGGGATCGAACCCGGGACCTCTTGATTGGCAGTCGAGCATGCGCCCACTGCGCCACCGAGGCTTTCATTTATTACTTATATTGATATATAACTTATATACGGATATAGGGACGATTTGGTACATGCATAAGTATGCTTAAAAGGTCATCGCAACTTTTTCTTTCTTTCTGGGTACACAAAAAGATCTTTTTTTTATATGTAACTAAACAGGCGTTTGACCGCAATCTCGCCTGCTGGTAAGTGATGATGCGGCCAAGTTGGAGCACGCTTGTTCAGTAAATACCTATTCACTCTTGATTTGAACATACCCACGTTATAGTTTTCGGGAAAAAAGGTCGACGGCAGCGAGTTCCATTGCTTCGTCATTCTCATGATAAATGACGAGGCAAATCGCTTTGTGCGAGCTATTGGTAAGTCTACCAAATAGTGATGATGCTTTGCCGTTTGTCTCGAGGTTCGTTAAAAAGAAATGCGATGGTGGAATCAACTCATGCAATTCAGTGGCGCATTCTCCGTGATGTATTTTGTAAAATACGCATAGACTAGCAACTGAACGTCGATGTGCAAGATTTTGTCAATCCAAAAATTACTATAACTAAATGGTGTTATAATTATTACCATCGAACAGAGAAAAGTAACCCTTGTTTTAAGTCGAAGCTTGCACTATACATAAGGGTCATTTCTAATCCAACCAGCACTTAAGTTGTGGGGGCAATGGGGAGTTACTAGCGTTTCAAGAAATTACGTAGTTTAATGTTTTAAATGTGTGAACTTTTTTGAGTTTCTCAAATACAGCATTAATACATTAAGATTTGATTTATTGAGCCGTTTACGGAAATAAGAACAAGGAAAACTAGTTTTTCGTGTTAATTGTTTCTGAAGGTAATTTAATAAAACGTGTGCTTTAATTAAACATTTATCAACCATGACATGACTAATCTCAGACTAGGTGGTTTCGGTTTATTATTATGCATTATTATAAATATGCATTAATATTGTATGCTTTACCTGTTTACTGTTTTGTATCTGTCTGCTCGAATGTAAAGAAATTTGTATTTGACCAAACTTAATATTTATAAAAGAATAAAAATAAAAGATATTTTTCTAAAAGAATTATATTCGTAAAAGAGAGAAGTTCCTAAATAGATAGATATAATACATAATTTAAATTTATTCATCGGTCATACTTATATTATAATAATAATACAATATGAATATGGGAAGAAAAGTTTCACCCACGGGCGGGATTTGAACCAGCACCTTCCGCACCATTCCGCGTAGTGGCACTCTACCATTTGAGCTACCGTGTAGGTACAAGTCACGTGCGAAATTTTTCTATTTCATCTTTCAACGCCGGGCGTCCAGCAGTCCGCGAATAGATCGCTTATTATATAAAAATATAAAATCTTATGCCATAAATCCTACTAATAATATTATAAATGCGAAAGTTTTTGAGGATGGATGGATGGATGTTTGTTACTCTTTCACGCCAAAACTACTGAACCGATTGGGTTCAATTCGGTATAAAGACAGTTTAGACCCTGGAATAACGTAAAAAATACTTTATATCCCGATATTCCCACGGGAACGAAGACTACGCGGGTGAAATCGCAGGGCACAGCTAGTATTATAACAATAAGTAATGAAAAGTGTCAATCTACCCACAAAATTCTAGTTTAAACGAAAGTTATCTCAGATATGCGAGTCCTTTACGAGGCGATAACTGGTGAAGATGTCCAGAAACGTTTACAGAGGGATATCCCGGGAAAGTTTGGTAAGAATTTTTAATGAGGCGTTGTGAATGTACCTACTGTTGTCTCGCCTGTGAGTGGGGCGTGAGGGGTGGCGATATGAGATAAAAATATATAGAAGGCGGACTCTATCATAATATTGTAAATACCTACTTGCTAGGGTTGCCGTGTAGCGCATGGCGCGAGGTCCCTAAAGGTGTGTTATTAAGACTAATCGATTACTCGACGTCAATCGATAGTTTTTACATGCTGGAAACTATCGATTACGCTATGGTGTGCGTAGCTCGAGCGGTTAGAGAAACACGATAAACGTAAAATTATTACAAAATTTTCTATGTAACATAACAAAAAATCACGCCTTTTCTCCTAAAGGATGGCAGAGGTGCACCCAGGACTCAGTCCCATAGAAGTTACACCCACATTTCGCCAGTATATTATTGGTCTCATGTAATAGGGGGCGAGCCTATTGGTCGAAGCAATATCTGCGCTCTGGGCTACGCTACATGGTTTTCCGTGAAATTAGCTGTAAACTTGCGCATCATTGTGTGCGTAAATATATTCATCCGTAGTATGGAGGCTGTGATCTGTAGCTGCTCGTATATATGTAGGTAGTGTGAGAGTCGTCGTCGGCGTCGCGGCGGCGCGCGGCAGTGTGTCGCGCGCGGGCAGCCCGCCGCACGCCGGACGCCGCCGCCCGCCCACTCGGAGTCGGCAGTCGCATCACGGCATGACGCGCGACCGAGCGACCCCGCGACCGTGCGCGCCGACCGCGCACTAGCGACCGCGCCGAAACCTACCGAAACTGAATAAGTTCGACAAATCCTCCTCTTACCTGGACCACTATATAGACACAGTGACGCACAGTGATACTTTACATTTTCTTTTATTACTAGTACAAAATCTTATATCTCTCGTAGACAGATAGTATTTTTTAAAGTACAAACGTAATGTAAAATTAGAGAGCACCGTAGTTTACATAATTATACAGGGTCAGTTTTTGTATGAATTCAATGTGATTGTAGAATAAGACGAGTACTCCAGCAGCTGTTCATACCGCTTGTAGCAAACCGACAGTGATTCATAGGTAAGTTGAAAACGACAATGGATGTATAGAAAATAATAAATTATGCTGCTAAATCGACTCAAGAATTCGTTTGAATTATTTTTATCATAAACCTTAATTTAAATTAAAGTGTTAAATATGATATCTGAGAGTAAGCCAAAATAATTTTACAATAACGTATGCCGTTATCAAAAGTATCACTAAAGATCACTTGTAAACTTCTCGTCGAAAAAGTATTTCGATAAAAGTAACAGGCGTCGAAACAAAACCAAAACAAACCATAATTCTTTAGTCGCGCGCGGTAAGTGACGCCGCGCCGCGCCTCTGCAACGGTGGCTACATTTCAAGCTTTGTAAATGCAAAAAGCACACATATTCCAGACTCGAAGACGACACAACTATGATTTAAGTCCAACGGCGATCACCTAAATCACGCTAGGTGGCAGAGGCGAGTGCCGTCCGACAAGACTCCGTTGCTCGCAATCCGCAAATTGTTTGTCCCGAGCCTAACAATTTAAATATAGCCCGAACAAATTCCGATCGTAAATTGAACACTGAGCAATTGTTTTGAATACACTCGCTAAACTTAACGTCGAACACAAATTCAAATGCAGCGTTCTCGCGTCGAAAGTTTGATTAATCGCTCTCGTTCGATGGTTTACACATTTCACATTTCACCTGAAACTGTGTTTGTTAATAAATTGAATGAACCCGCTATTGTTATCAAAGTTGACAGACTTGGAGCTTATCTATAAATCAATAATTGTACCGAATGATACAGACAAAAAGCTTATGAAAGGTTTAACTGCCATAAATAACGAATTAGACATTACATAGAACAATAAATGAAACGTCACACGGCTTTAAGCCTGGAAAATGCTTTTATATTCAAATTCTCACATATACATCACCTAATTTGCAGCTAAATGTAACATTAGCTACGCTCATGCTCATGGGAATTGTCGAACAGTGAAAAAAAAGCAGCAACTACAGCATCTCCACAACAAATAAAACAACAGTTTTGAATTCGAAAGAGTTAAAAATCGTAGAGGAAAACGATCTCACAGAATAAATTGTAATTGTTTTTATTTATCTACATTTATATCTTGAATTAGTCGAAACTTCCACAATTGTTAAACATTTAAAGAAATAATCGCAGTTCTTTGTTTTATTGTTGAGCTAAACCAAAAGATCTGTCAACAAAAAATTTACAGTCGACAAAAAATTCCTCGGCATGGTTCTTCCAAATTAGCTTAAAAAGATGTTATTTTTTGTGAAGGACATAATAGGAAACCACTAAATCATATTCACCCTTTGTTCGGCTCGTCACAAAAGAATAGAAACTAGTCTAGTTTTTATCTTGGTACGCGTGGGTCTAACGGTACGCAGAATTACAATATTACGAAAGGTCCGAAAACCTTCACAATAGAGATACGTGAATGGTCTTGCGCAACATGACTTTTATATTTTTGGTTTTGTTCACGATTTTTCGTGGAGAAGGCGAAATCTGATGTGTTGGCATTCCAGCCTTTGTCGCAGGGTGGTCAGTGAAAATAATATTGCTTTTTCAATTCTTTGATGTCTCTGATCAAGCGTTCACCTTTCCGTTCACCGTGTCACCTTTATTAACTTTTTCAAAGATCAAAAATAAATACTTTTTGCTCCAGCTTTTTTACCTCTTTTTCAGCGATTTTGACAAGTTTGATGTAGACTGTAAATATTTCTACAACATAATTGTTATAGGCTCACTTTTCTTTAATAACTTTGATATACTTATTTATGACTTTTCAATGAATGTTTATATCATCGTTCAATCATCGTTATGATTACAACTATAACGTAATGAATCATAACTTTCATAACATTTGATGATAATAATAGTAAAACCTCTCTAAGTTACTTTCATAATGCAATAAAATTTACTGCGAATATGCTAATATTATCCGTAATATTATAATATAATTAATAATTATATCAGCCATTTCATAATCCATTTTATTATATTCTTAACGAATAGTTTCCTGTCGCATTTAATTTGTTTCATTCACAATTTTGTCGTATTTGAATAAAATATTTGGGTTTTACTTCTAATTATGTAAAACAGAATGATCTCATTTCCAAGCTAACGGATAGAGGCATGCTGATTCTCACAGTATCGCGTCACGAGTAAATATATGTATTTAGGTGTGTATGTGATGGGGCACAAGTGCCTGTTTTACGACAATCTACGCTTTATAGTGCTTATACATTTATGTTTGATTGTGAAACGTATATATCTACTCTGCCTGCGGTTTGACCGTAACACCCCGCGTTTCACCCCGCGGCGTAGTCGTCATTCCCGTGGGAATTTATGCACCAGATTCGTTCACATTATTATTAATATATAATGTACAGGTTTATCTGATTGATTGCTATTTGTTAGAATATACCTAAATACGATCGATCATAATAATGTATAATTCTGACGCATTGATTTAAGGAAAAGGGGAGATGAGGCACTGGCTTCTCGAAAATGGAAAGCTCAAATTACGTCCCATTAGGTCCACGTACGTCAGTAAAAATAATTGTTGTCTTGTGTGCACTTCGGTCTTAGATACTTCTTTCTATCTTCGTTGTTTCAAATTGCACATGCCAGTTGTTGAAAGCGCTGAGAGAACGTACCTATCTCCCCTTTTCTTTAAATCAATGTTCTGAAGTTAAATAATTGAATATCTCGCATTATGAAATGTGTTTAACATTCAGTGACCACACGTATACATAGGTAGGTATGTATAACATATTAAACATGTTGGGCAACCTTCACAGCCTCAGTCTGAGAACATTTGAGCCATGACCTCGTTTTATTTTTATTTTTATTTTCTAGTCCAATTTCCTTTCCGACCGTGTCTGAACTTAATAAAGTAACACTTCCATATTTCGAAACAATTTCAAAATAATTTCGAAACACTTTCGAAATAATCTCCACACGCTCTTGAAACGATCACGAATTTAGCACGCTTTTATGGAAACTTAAAATGCCTTTGGGTGTGTGCGGGCAACATTGATTTCATCGATTTCGTTACTTACCTACTGTTTTTTTAATACCTATCTTAAAAGTTGTAGATTTCTAGAAGGTATGACATTGAGGAGTAAAACTGCTTATGAGCTCGACAGAAAAGAGTAGAAACGGAACAAATTTAAGGTGTATGTGTTGATTAAATTGCTTTTACTCTTGTAAAAGACAGTAGCGCCTCCATTATTTTCTACTCTTTTCTGTCGAGCTATACCTACTACTACTACTGACTACAAATTGGTCCAATTCTTTTATTGCCCGACTGCGAAAATGGAAGGTAATGTTTTTTGTCAAATCCGTTTGAGGTTAACCGTAGTGCCAGAGCTATCAGGTTGCCCAAAAACCACCGAATTATAAAATAAGGCCATATCATATTGTATGTCAAAAAACAACATTCTTGATTAAGGGATATAAAATATTCGAAGTAATGTTCGCTTTTGATCGAGTTACCTTAAACACAAGATACCCATGAAGGTGTTATACTTAAAAATAGATTTGTATAAAAAGCTGCTAGCCCTAAACGAAAGATGGCGATGAATCTGTATGCCTGAAATGCGAAATTGACTAAGAAGCAGTTTTATCTGATAGTAGTAACCAGACAAAATAGGTGTGCGCACTCGTTCAGCAATAATTTTAAATTTGTATCTAGTCTAGTCGGTAATTTTTACGCCAAAATAGATAATAAAAGTAGGTACAATTAAAATAGCCGTCATCACATCCTGCCATCCCAGCGGTATTGGTAGAGCCATCATAAAATATATAATAACAGAAGGTAATATGCATACAACGGTTCAAAAAAGCATGCACGCACTCACACGCTCACTTTATGAGGTGTCTACTTATCTCGAACATTTTCAAAGGACGAGTCCTCCAGATTAATCTTTCCCGTTTGCGTAAAGTACGCTTATCTTTGTGTGTGTGCATTTTTTAACTGTTGTATTGTATTTGCCGCATAACGGACATTTTTCAAAATGTACTCTTTGAGTGTATCTAACACTTTATATTAAATTACTATATAATAGATTTAATAATATGTCAACCTTTGTTTCAGACAAATTATGTCGTCCAGTCTTACATGTGACCACGAACATTGCATAGTGTTTGAAATATCAGGAATGGATAAATAATATGTATAAGCGAAAAAGTTGTTTAATTTATTTTTTTGAAAACCTAACAGATCAGCATAAATGAACTCTTTTCTTACAATATGAGCGTAAAATTCTAAACTAGCCCTTAGCCATATATAAACATTGCCTTCTGTATGTATTAGTGCAATTACCGTCTGCCGAGAGGCGAGTAACATTAATCATTTGCCAAACAAGTAATTAAAACTGCTGTGCAGAATCGGACAGTTCCAATGTACGTTGCGACAATAACACGTTATTGTGAATTAAAATTACCGTAAATTAAAATTGAAATTAATTTCATTAGTAACAAAAAAATATGTAAGAGAAACCAATTAGGTGCTCTCAATACCTTCATATTATGCATCTCATTAAAACAATTACGAAGTAAAGTATTATTATCAATTATTGCTATGTCTAGATCACAGATAAACGTAAGTGATAATTTGTTTGATACATTCATATCTATAATAATAATAATAATAATAATATGGGACAACTTCCACACACGGTCATCTGGTCCCAAACTAGGCTAGAAGCCTGTACTATGGTAACCAGATGACTGATATACATACTTATATAAGCTTATAACACCCAGACACAGATCAAACAGATATGTTCATGCACACAAATGTTTGACCTGGCCGGGGATCGAACCCGGGTCCTGTGGCACAGAAAGCAGAGTTACTACCATCTGTGCCAACGAGGGTGTCAATCTTACTCTTTATTGATAACAAGCTGTTACCCGTGACTTCATCCACGTAGAATTTTTTTTAAGGAATCTATTTCTAATTTATTGTACTGCTACCCGCGAGGACCTATCTGGCATCGCGGCATAGCGGTTCTTCTTGTAGAGGTATCTTTGCGAACGCACGGTAGACTCAGTACTGTTTATCTTCATTGACGTGCAAAAGTGTCAGATTAAGACCTATTTGAATAAATCTTTTTGAGTTTAAATTATTAAAAGCTCGTGGAGCGATTTCCACGAATTCGTGGAGTGGAGTGGCATAACCCAGTGAAAGCCCCATCGAAATGATTAGTCTTGACGTTTCGGAGATTAGCGGTAACAAACAGACAGACCAAAAACTTTAAATTGTATTTTTGATATTAGTGTCGTATATAATATTATTGATTTTTTTTTATAGCGACTAAACTTTATTCAAAGAAACGATAAAAAATTATCACACAAAACACTATTTACAAAAGTCACTACCTACGCTATTTACATATTATCTGTGATATTATATACAAAACCTTACTCAATAATTTATTTTTTTCTTGTATATAATATTACTGATATAATAACTTGTAATTTTTATATTACACAAACAGATACTTTAATCTTAATTATTTGTATAGATGTTAAACGACAGTTATGTATTAAGTTATTAAAGATATTAATTTTTGTCTGAATATTTTTATCCAAATTATTATTATATTCATTTATGAGCTAGTTATTTATTATTAAGGAACCGTTACGGGTATATTTATAAAATAATTAAAATCAAGATCTTATCTAAGGTATTCACATTCAACACCTTACACGCGTCAGTATTTACTCACGGTTTTATTTTCGTTACATAAATTACAATTTTTATTATAATTATTTAAACATATATACATATATGACTGCCTCGGTGGCGTAGAGGGCGAATGCTCGACTGCCAATCAAGAGGTCCCGGGTTCGATCCCCAGGTCAGGCAGTGTTAAATATTGGATTTTTCCATTAGGAATTATCTCAATAACTGCCTGCAGTCTGGAACTGTGCCCGGTAGATGGCAATAGGCTTGCCACCTATTACATGGGACCAATAACATACTGGCGAAATGTAGGTGTATCTACTGTGGGACTGAGTCCTGGGTACACCTCTGCCTACCCCTTCGGGAAAAAGGCGAGAATGTATGTTATGGTAATCTAATCTAAACTGCCGTAACCGCAGACGTCTGAGCTTATTGACTTCCAGGCTTAAGTGATCCTATATTATTAATTATTAATAAAACGCTACAAGTATCGATACCAATACTCGACATCTCCGATACAGATCTCGCATTAACAAGTAACAAGCAATTACACTGTTATAATCTCAATGTAGCAATTAAGGTTAGTGCCAGTTGCCTGTTGCCAGTATATCGTTCCGTTGAGCTCCGCAGTTACTTCGTCGTAAAGTAGGATTTAATAGCCACCCGAAGGCCGAGGGATTCCCTTTCGGAACTTGTGGAGTTGAATGTTCAGACAGGTTTTATGTTTTTAGATTTGGACCGCGGTTGCTATGTTGCTATGGGATGATTGTTTGGGGACATTTTTTGGATTTAGTACTATCATCACCAACTACACCAACAAATGTTTACCAACAATTTTGGTATTGCATCTGTTTCTCAAATCTGAAGTTTAAGTTGAAATACTATGAATTTTGCTACGTTTTTGGTAATATATTCTAAAAAAAAAAATTACCGACAAGTCTAGAGAAATTGATCTACGAAATTAGGTACTGTTTTAAATAATGAAAACATTGTAGATGTAGAAGTAGTTTACTTTGCGAGCACACAGTAAAAGTTTAGTTATTATTTTGTCTTGTAATAATGTCATTTGTATGTAGACAACTTGGAATGCGTCGCGTGACTCCGGATACAAATTCTGATCAGCTGACATGCAAACTATTGTAAAATGTTTTCTATTAACTATTCACGTATCTTTATAAAAATTTGTACTCAGATATTTGTGATTAAAAGTACCATCTTTATGGTTAATAAAACTTATTGACAAGATCTACGTTTTTAACCATCAACCACGATTTGAAAGTTTTTGCGGTCTATATCTGAACATGGGATCCCATCATTACAAACTGTAAATTTAGGGCATCAAATGTTTTCATCTTCCTGTCCTTATCCTATACTAGGTAGGGTTGGCACAACACGTCCTTTTCCGCCATTAAAATCGTCTTTGCATGCATCATCTCAGCACTCACTCCTTTGTCACGCATATTCTCATTCACACAGCTCATCCAGGCCTTTTTATGACGCTTTCTCCTCACATACTTAACCATACTAAATTCTTCTAGACCTTTTGGCCATATTCAGATTATCAGAGACTTTACATTAAACTTTAATAAGCTGTAAGATCAGAGTATAATCCTTATCTGATCGCGGTAGAACGCTAATTATACTTATTATGAATCTTAAGATGTTATATTAATTCGTCAAGCGTCACAAATGCCTGAGAATTTACAATGCTTAATTAAATTGTAAAACGCCGGTTCAATTAAGATTTTAAATTGCTGTAAAATTAAAATTTCTGGGAGCTTACGAATTTTTGTGCATGATTCTCGAGGCTTTGAAATTATTTCTTTTTTGTCGTCGGTGCGATTAAACTTTACTTTCAGTTTGATAATTTTATACTCACCTATTGAATAGGTAGCTAAGTAAAGTATCTGTGGTCCTTACGATGTGATAGGACACTATTTTGTCCTACTCATATTATCTGGTTAGATCAAATCATGGGTAGGCCTTCAGTCACGTGGCTTTTCTTTCACATGCCAGGCACAAATTTTTCGTAAAACCTTATTTCTCTTTTCATGGGAATATTTAAGGTAATTCCTTAAAAAATGTCTATATACCGACATAATTTTGTGCCACCATACTAGTATAATTATTCTTTCTATTTATCTCAACCAATTCCTTTTGCATATTCGCTCAGCTACCTCATAATCTATTCTCAGACAAAATTCATCACTAAAGGCAGGTTTCACCGCAAAACCATCCAAATCCTATAAGACCTCTTTCGGTCCAGAATTAGACCAACTAATAGCGAATTCCCGTCACAGAGGCATCGATTCTGGGCCCTTATTCCGTAGGCGTTAAATCCACTAATACATTTCGGTTGGAGTGTCGACACAGGGCAAAAATCAAGGCCCGCTTTGCCGCCCTGCATAGCAAGCAGGCAAATCGTATTTCACCGAGTTTCTTTACGTGTTGGTTTAGGCCTTTGCTTGATTGAGATAGTAAAATAAAACGTTCTTTATAATATGAACTTTTTATCCATAAAGGGGTACGGTACTTAATATAATAAAATAACATTTAACAATAAAAATAACATATATTTGGTTTTCATCCGATACATATTTATTTAAAATTTTCTTTGTAACTATTATGTTCACGCGTCGAAAATGGCCATAGAAACATATTATGTCATCAAAAACCAAATTTAAACGTGGCTTAAATAAATAGACTTGGTGTAATCGGGTAAGTTCTCGAATGGAGACCACGGACCGGCAAGCGCAGCGTAGGACGTCCACCCACAAGGTGGACAGACGATCTGATAAAGACGGCAGGAACTCGATGGAGGCGGGCCGCTTACAACCGTAAGATGAGAAAATGTTCAGCAGTGGACGTCCTGTGGCTGAGATGATGATGATGATGATGAATCGGACACATAAACTTTTGTAACTTCTGTTCTATTTTGTAATGAAACCTGAATTATTCCTGACCTACTTAACAATAGCTTCTAAGTAATCAGTACAAACAAATTCTGTAAATTCAAAAGGGACGTGCGTGACACTCCACCCAACGTTCGTATATATTTCGGAAACATAATCAGCCGACTACATTAAAATAGATTGGACCCTAATCACTCCAAGGGGCCTGGCATCAAATGCAATTTCCTTTATTGTTTTTACCTAATACAAGGAACGGGCGGGGTGGGCCAGCACGCACAACGTAGGTACCTTATTAGGTAAACAACTCAACTGCTATTTTGTGTATCAAATGTCACGAATTGAAAGAGAATTGGATTGTGGCAGGAAATCATTCCAAGTGATAGCTTCTTTAGAAAACTATATACCGTTCTACTCTATGACTCTTTTTAATCTTGACCAACAATTTTCAAAATATTGTGTGAGTACATTGCAGAATTCGTTAAAATTTATAAACATGCCTTAACAACTTTGTCGATAAAACATTACAATATTAGTGCGAATAGTTAGTAGGTGTCTCTATAACATTTTTTATGATAGCATCAGGTTCCATAGAATGAAATCGAAACCACAAAGAAAATTAATTGTACACTGTTGCTTTGCCCTTTCCATAAGATATTGCAGGTTAAATAAATAATAAGAATACAAAGTAATAGAAAACAGAGTATAGCAATTAACATAATTTACTATAACAGTAGATTATCTCTACCGAATTAAAATAGCCACAAAACGCCACAAAGAGTATTCAAAGTTTCAAATGATTTTAAAGAGCTTAGAAAATATATGGGATTTTTTTTCAGAAGAAGTAAATACACTTCAACATCTCTTTAATAAAGTTGGGCTTCTGTTAATATTTCCGTATTTATTCTATTATAAATTTATATACTAGTTAGCAATGTTTGATTATAAAACATCTGCTTGTAGTAAACTTATCAAACTATTCACCATCAAGTAATAATTTCCTGCAATTCTAAACTATCAGCACCTTTTCGGAATAAGAAAATGAGACATTCCGTTCAAGTTTGAAAGAGTCAGCCGCATATTTATTGTGAAGAGGTGCTTAGCTATAATTTGCGCCTATATAACCACTCAAGCGATCATTTAAGACAATTTATGTGTTGACAATGTTATTAAATTATCCATACAGAGCATTAGCAACTAAATTACCTGAACACATGATGGGTGGTAGATAAGAACATCATTCAACAGTGAAGTTATGTGACTGGAATGATCTACTGGTTCCTTATAATGAAAAGGTTCTTTATAGTTTATGATCGCTTTGAGGGATGAACTTTGTAAAATAAATAATGGTTCACCGCAAGGAAAATGTTGAAATTAAACTATGGTTGGTATTTAGTTTTCAATTATTGAATGTAATGATAGGTGATTGATTGGTAATAAGAAATTATAAAAACTTTATTACTTAGACTAAACATTTTGATTGGTAGACCTGGGACCCGATTAAGTGACTACCTCAAAAGGAGAGTGAATAGAGTCTTGAAGGGTCGGCAACATACTGGTAATACCTCAGTGTTGCAGGTATCCATAGGCGGCGGTAACCGCTCACCATTAGGCGGCCCGTCTGCTTGTTTGCCTCCTATGGAATAAAAAAATAGATTGTTAAGGCATATGTATTTATGTATAGATAGTGTAGGGTTCCATTCCTATCAAGAACATACAGCGTCATCTATTAGTTTCTTGCGCAAAGTATGGAAATATGCAGTAAAATGGTCATAACTTTTGATTGCGTTAACTTAGAAGTATGATTTTTACAGCCACAAGGAACCGCAGATCTGAGTAATTTTTATCAATTTCAACTCGATACCTCCACGCGTTCCCGTTAAAAAGTGTCTTGACACGTCTGTCCACACACAGACAGACAACATAGTGATCATATATTATGGGTTCCTTTTTTTCCTTTAGAGGTACGAAACCTTAAAAACAAAATTAAATGGCGTCTCAATTGAGACTCTTTTATGATTTATGATGAAAATTTTGAGGCTAAATTTTTGTACCATTTCCCATTTTAGAGAGGGCTTCATGGCAAATGATTAGCACAATTTATTTATTTATTTATTAAGGGCAACCAACAAATAAGCAACTATCACATATTATGCAAAAATAGTTACATAATTAAACAAATTCAAGATACTTATCGAATTATAGGTATTTAATAATATTTTAAATTTTAGTTTTTAATGTTTACTTTTAAGTTAGGTAGTTAAATTGTTTCTTGTTATTTATTTAAATTAATTTTATTGAATAAATATTATAGGTAGACACAATAATTATATTATTCTAATTCAAACATTTTTATCTGAGTCCTAAGATGACACTCTTGTAAATTAATGAAGCTAATGGTAGTGGCGTGGTCGAATGTAGACCACGGACAGCCAAGCGTATCGTAGGACGTCCACCCACAAGGTGGACAGACGATCTGATATAGATAGCAGGATTTCACCGGATGCATGCCGCTTACAACCGGACTGAATGGAAATCTATGGGGGAGGCCTATGTTCAGCAGTGGACATCCTATGGCTGAGATGATGATAGTGATGAAGCTTAATGAATTATGAATCTACCGTGCGTTCGGAAAGATACCTAAAGAAGAATGTACCTACAAGAAACTCGTAAGGCTTAATTTATTTACTACCAGCGTAACAATATTTATTATCGGTGTGGTTACATTTGTTCGTTCGGAATGTCACAACAAAACGTTAACACTGACTTTTTTAAAAATGCTTACTGACCCACCACTTACCAGTAACCCTATATACTGTCTTCACATCGAATAATGCTCGCTCTACACTAGCCAACTTCACGAGTCTACCTCCTGACCGATTGCATCGTACATCCGATAAGACGGCCAGCTATCGCATCCTCAATCTAACGAGTTTCGTGGCCCGTAGGCGTTGTTCGTGTAGTGAGGATGTTACGACGATTTGCCTGAACGATTTTTTTGCTGTCAATTAGCATTGAATCCGCTATTTGTAACGGGAACTCGCAGTTTCGATTGTGCAATAAATATTAGATACGTTTATTTGTATAGTATTATATATCTACGAGTTGTAAACTCGAATAACACATCGAAAACATTGTTATCGTATTTCGGATGGCACGTTAAACTGTAGGTCCCGGCTGTTTCCTATAAGATATGTAGGGAGCAGTCGTTAGGTCATGTCTGAGGCCTTGTAGGAATCTTGGCGACCTGAAACTCTGACAATATGGATATGTGGGGAGCAGTCGTTAAGTCATGTCGGAGGCTTTGTAGGAATCTTGGCGACCTGAAACTCTGACAATAATGAGTTGTCCACATAACCCATATGAATTAACTGGAGCAGTTTAATTGGGATAACCCGTTCTGTTAGAGTATAAATTCAAATTAATATTATTATGTTTTATTACGGCTAGAAGCAAAAACGTTCATTAAAACTTTGAGATAACTTTTAACTTAATCATTTAATGCTTTATTCCTAGTTATTGAGCCATATGAAAAATCTTACAGATAGTTGGGTACTACGTCTGAAAGGACCGAATTTAGAAGACCGCGGGCCATTCGACCGTAAAGGAAAATCGACTAAGTACGTTCCAAAAGACCGGTGATAAAATTACATCAAAAATATGTAATATTGTATGGCATTATTATTTGATTAAGTGTCAAAAGTCGCTTATAATTTTAAGTTAATCAAGTTTAAGTTTTTTTTTAATTTGTAGTGGTAGGCCTCTTTTGCAGGGGGCCGCCTGGGGAAGTACCACACCTTTGCCAGTTATTCATCCGCCAAGCAGTAATGTGCAAACATTACTGTGATCCGGTCTGAAGGGCAATGTTACCAGCGAAATTACTGGGCATGATGAGTTTCAACAACTAATAACTCAGGGTGACAGGTGCAGTGCAGTGCCGCGCAGAATTTTGAATTTTCTAACACTGGGTGGCACTGTGTCTTATATGGGCAATCATGATGTTTACCATCAGGCATCTGATTTGCGCGTCTTGTCACTGACTATCATAAAAAAAAAAGTGCATCAACTCTTATAATTTTCTTTCGAACACAACATTTAATAAATATTGTTGTAGAAATATTGAGAAAAATAACTCGAAGTAAATACCTTCAGTATATACATAAAGGCGAGTACACACTACAGTATTATACATAGGTTACCTACTACCTACACATAAGACGAGGCTCACACTCGCGTCTCATTTCCCGAGCGCGCCACTTCCGACGTCACTCGATATACCCACCCGGGGTTGCCTGATACCGTGTAAATGTACACTTAACCTGTCTACCTGGATTTACTTTTAATATTAACTGAACGTGGATTTGCTTAGAAGGTTTTGGAACGTGAGTTTTTAGAAATTGAATAACACCTTGAACTGGAAGACTTTAATATTATGTTTTTTTTTTATTGTCCACACTATGGTGGACCTACAGAACCTGCTGCTATTGTGTATGCAGCACCCTCATAATCTTATGTTAATCTTATTATAAACACCGTAGAATATAGCTTAGCTTAAAATATTACATGAGTAACATGCAAGTAATTAAGTATATGTATATATTAATATTATTATTATTTTAATCTTGATATTTCTACTAAATATATATATACATACATATGTGTTTATATATATAATACATATGTGTTAATATTATGTTCAATGTTTAAGTTGAAAGAGCATTTTGTTCCAAAATATTTAGATTAGACTACATTAACTGGATTTACACTATACCAGATGTATTATCGTCCAAAATAAAGTGGGATTTTTTAATTGACCGCGCGAAGAGAGGTCTACAAGTCGAGAAGTGGTAAAAACAGGCGCTATTACCAGCATAAAAGTTGACATCTGGTATGTAAGTTTGATCGAAGATAAATTGGTATGCGTTTATCCAATATTAATGAAACTTTGGAGACAGCTAGTTTATATTATGAGAATTATGTAGTTTATTATTATGATAGTTTATCATACTACATAATTCTATTACATAATTTGTACTACAATAATTTATACTACATAATTTCTCCAACGATAACGACTTGAGAACCATTGATTCGATCTTGATGAAACTTTAAGATAAGGTAACTAACAATAATACAATTTTAAAACATGAGCCAAATCAGTCAAGGTGTTCCAAAATTATTGGCGATACGAGGTCTCAATATTTTTTTATAAATGTTTCTATTTTTATTATGCGCGGATTAGACACGTTGCCTTCTGACACTTGAAACACATTCCGCGCCTGACAGACACCCGCACAAGATGTCCAGATTATAGCGTTCCGGAAAAACCGACCTCGGCAGAGAGTTCCACTCCTTAGCCGTCCGCATAATGAAGGAAGAGGCAAACCGCTTCGTGCGTAATGGTTCCTCCACTACGCACAGGACTTTAACATGCTAATCTACGTAATCCTACGAAGAAAATCAAACACAACTATAATGTCAGTGAATGGCTTTATTATAGAATATAAAAACCCTAACACTTTCAATGACCAAATCATCAAGTTAATATGACAAAAACCAGTAGCGGGCGTTATGTTCTTTCCACAGAGCCCTAATGCGATGTTATCGGCGACGGAAGAAGGGTCTGTGGTCGGCGCGCTTTGCCACTTAACTGATGCTATTTATATCACCATGTGAAGGGGGCTTTAAGACAGATTGAGCATCTGTCTTTCGGTTTTACTTTTTAAATGAAAAAAATATGACAGTTCAATTATTTCAACTGTAATTCTGTGGAGTAAAATTTTATCAAAACAAAATTAAGATATTCCAACAAGATTTTTGAAAGCTCAGTGTACATAATTTAATGTTCCACTTAATATTATGACATAATTTTTATGTGTGCAATTTACATGACAAAAATACTTATTTTGTCTTTTAAAATGTACATTAAAGGTGTAATTCGGTGGCCGACTTTATCAGCGGCTGTGCGACCCACAAACAATATCGTGAGAACATTAAGAGGTTACAACACTTTAATTCACTTTGAGAAGCTACAAGGGAGCATACACAGTACCACCCATTTAAGAAACCAGATGTCTGAGCAATTAAACGACCAAATCGGAGCTTTTAGACTGTATATGTACTTTTGTAGATAATAGTTAGGTATTAGGTTAGTATGTTTGTTATGCCACTCCGCTCCACGAATTCGTGGAAAGGGCTCCACGAGCTTTTGATATTATTATTAACTTTGAAAATACAATACATTTGTTCCACTTAGCTCCACAAGAAAAGTAAGATCGCCAACAAATAAAGTTTAATAAAAATCTATACTTTTATTAACTGTAAAAAAAGTCTATATTAATGATATTCTAGAAAATAACAGTTGGGTATGTTTAACAACAATTTGTCTAATATTATTTTGGTGAAGTGGGCGCACTGCCGATAAGGAAGTCCCGGGTTCAATCCCCAAGTCACACAATGTGTTAAATATTGGATTTTTCCATTAGGAATTATCTTAATAACTGCCCGAAGTCTGGAACTGTGCCCGGTATATGACAATAGGCTCGCCCCCTATTACATGGTATCAATAACATACAAATGTGGGTGCGCCTACGATGGGACTGAGTCCTGGGTACACCTCTGCCTACCCCCTCGGGAAAGAGGCGTGATTGTATGTTATGTTATGTGTAATTTTGAGATTATATTATCTAGTCTAGTCTAGTCTAGTAGCAGTGCAGTGCCGCGCAGAATTTTGAATTTTAATACACTGGGTGGCACTGTGTCTGATATGGGCAATCATGATGCTTACCATCAGGCACCTGATTTGCTCGTCCTGTCTTTCAATATCAATAAAAAAAAGTTAGATTTCAAACTTTTGCATAATATATATGGATATATCCATGTCGCTGAAATTTAATAAAATGGTTATAAATAAATTAAATATAAAAGAATAATCCGGTTTGGCATTAACTCAGCAATCATATTATTGATTTTTGATGTAAAAAAGGGTGTAGATTTTGAAAATAAATAATCTGTTATGTAGGTATGATGTGTTTTGCTTCAAGCTAAGCCAATTTCCATGTTATAAAACTTAATGTTATAAATTTTTTTTTTTTTTCAGGTAAACCAGCCAAGATTTTCATCCCATAAAATTAAAGGTAGATCTTTGAAGCAAAGGCAATTGTAATAAAAATTTAGCTTCCTGCATACATACCAAACAAAATAGATTTCACTTTCTATAATAATCCTCCAAAGAGGATAAAGAGAAACTCACAAAAGGAACGAATCACAATTACGCAATGCAACGTGCGAACTTAACACCAGAATCTAAAACTGCAGCAAAAAACTACGTTGAACTTTCACACAAAAGCTCTCAGGTATAGGTAGCTTCCGCCTATACAAGCTCACTGAGTCTTATCGTATAATGAGAGCAGAATAGGTGAATACCGCAAGTGCGAAAGAGACAGTCGTATGCAACTCAGCCGCGACCCTTAAAAGCTTAGAGCTCAGCTGTCTGGGAGCGGTGATGTTTGAAACACGGGACAGGCGGAGCTTAGTTACAAATCACTCAATGTCACATTTTGACATTTGAGATATTAGATCTTTTTTCTATAATACCGCCCCATCTACTTTAGGTATTATTTCGACATTTATGACAACACTTTTCTGCGAATATTATTATTATACCTTAGGAGTTGCAGATTTCATTAGGCTGCATTGCCTGTCTAGGCTTTAGGCTACGTAACACACTATCGATTTTTAGTTTTTTTTTATTCGAAAAAAAAAGCAGCTCCAAATATAATATAGGTATAAAAGGCATTGAAGAACAGTTACCTAAATAGTTTTCAATAATAAAATAAGAGCACATTACAATGCAATAATTATTGTATTTGTTTCATGCCAATAATAGGAAAAGAATACATAGAATACATAGGATAAAATTATAAATGCTAAAAATGCGAAGAACTAAAATAAAAACCATACTTTGTTTTTATTCTATAACGTTCTTAATAATGTGGAGAAACCTGGAGAAAAAGTATAGAGATTTGGTGGAAATAAAGTTATGCGAAATTAGGTGAATGTTTTTAAAAGTAATTTGTTTTATTATAAATAGGTTCACATTTTGCTCATAAATTGGTCTTAAAAATATTATTTTATTTATTATTACTGTATTAAATTACAATTTCAAATCTGTGAACTTACTCGTATAAACTATACCTAATAGAGCCAGCGCACTGCAAAACTAAAACTAGAAAAAAGGATTTTTCGCATTTGGAAATTAGATCAGTAATAAAAAATTGGTTGAGGTTTTTTGCTGATTTTAATGCTGTATAAGTAATTAAAAGTATTTAAAAATACTATTATAAAAACGTCTAATAATAAGCAGCATTAAAAGGTCGCATTAATCGGCAATATGTCTTCTTATTGATCATTTTTTTAATTTGTTATGGATTAAATACTTTCCGTATTCAAAAGACAGTTGATAGCGATTGATACGATATCGTAAAGCTAACTAGCCATTAAGAATTCACACGGCACATCACAACACTCATAAAGTTTACGATCCCGTAGTCGCTCCCAATTTCAAACGAACAATAAGTAGACTCGAGCTTTTAGTGGAATCAAATTAAAAAGTTACAAGTATCCAGTATAGTTAGAGCTCTTGCATCGTTAAGAAATGTGTCTTTCGATTAATTAAGTTTGGTTATGTGGAGTTCAGTCATAAACGGTCGGACACGGTTCGACGAATAGCTCTCAAATTGTTCAAATGAGGCCATAAAAGTCCCACAGAGTGACGTCTCAATACGGACTGTTGCGCTAATCATATTTTTACTGCCCTCATAAATTATTCCAATATAACAAAAGCCGACATAACTGTAAAATTGTATGCATTTTTGGATTAATTGTTTAATTTTGCTTACGTTATCTAATTTTTTATAAAAATCAAACATATATACATCATACTTCTTATAAAAACTTTTAAGCATGATTTGTTATTTTCCAAAATTCCATGAAAAGAAGTAGGGTGCTGGCTGAGATCCGCAGATATCTCTAGTGTATTATATTTTTCTACTTTAACATATTAATTATAGAAAAAAAAGACTTCCGTGATTTGTAGACGCTAAAAATTCTTTGTAACCGCACAAAAGTAAGCGAACATGTGGCTTATTATGATGTTTTGTCCGAGAATTACGCAAAATGTCCAAACAGTTTCGAGTCCGTAGAAAACAATAACCCGGACCTTTTATTGTTTGCATAATTAATTCTTACTCACAGTCCGAAAAGTTTGACCGCACCATCCCTTACCGTTACGTCATAAACGCAGCGGGCTACGGAATACACAAATATATTTTATGAACTTAGAAACACACATACTACCCAAAACATAGAGTCGTTTTTCTTTTGGCAATGATAAATCAAAGTCTGGTAATGAATTACGCTTCTTTGTTTCACGCATTCTAATTCTAATCATTTCGCATTGAGAACGTTTTAAAAATATCTAGGATACAGTTATTATTCATTGGTAATTTATTTTAAGATAAGAATTATAATATTATGCTAACTACTTGAGCTCTACTCTATCAGTGAAAAGTCTTTGGCCACTGAAAGTGTCATTCTTGAGATAGAGATTTGAAATTTTTTGCCTTTTTTTTCATAGCAATACCTATACCATATAAGTAACACCCGTATTCAAGAACGATACTATGTAGTCTCACAGTGCGCCCGAATGCATAGGGCTGTTAAATTCAACTCCTAAACAATACCTGAGTGAGATTTAACGCTATGAGTTCATTCGGAGTGGCTCTTACGTAAGGTAGGTAGAGGCCTATTTTAACGCATAGTGGAGCATAATAAGTACAAAATAAATGTTCCTCTCTAAATGTACTCTGTGGTAAATTTTTTGGCGCCAATTTTGAGATTTTGTTTCGGTACATATTTTGCAGTGTTTTAATTCATTATATTATTTAATTAAACAGAATAATATTTATTTCACCGGGTAAGCTAATTCGTATTTACTGACGTTTTATTTTAATGTTATAAATATGTCATCCACTAATCAGTTAAAGATCAGAGCGAACTTAGCAACCAAACGGGCCAATCACAAATCTGTAATCGACGCTGTTTGTCGCATAGCAATGTGTCGCTTGAGTGTTGTTTGTGAATGATATGGCCTGCCATGGCGACTGCTGTGAGAAATCCCTTACTTTTCACAGTGTTGCTTACCTTAGGTAAGTTTTATTCTCGAATACGGGTGTAAGTGCCGAAATAAATATCTTAATGCATAAATAGCATTAAAATGACATTCAGCGGCTCTTTTTGATTTTTGTGTTATATTTTGTCATACTGGCAATCGGTGCATATCAAATATCACTTATACGAGGATATCACTTTAAAATAGCGGAGTAGCGGAAAAAAAACTCGCACCTCATTTAATATCATGTAGTGTAGACAAGCAAGGTGTTAGAACACATCTGACGTACATTTTCTAATATAGTCGACCCCTGCCGCGCTAAGACCGCTTGATAGATGGTCACTTTATCAAGAACCAATATAGAACCAATATAGGACCGATATATAGCTGACTCCACTTCACCAATATCCTACGATCTCTGGTCACGCGACTCTTAATAATATTATGCTATGTGGGGGGCGGATTGATTATATTAAGTACTAAATGAATATAAGTGATTGATCGTGGGTAAGCTGGTGAGTATAGTAATTATGGGTAATGGATCTTAAAAACTATATTTTAGTAGTGGTAGGCCTCTTTTGCAGTGGGTCGCCTTGAAAGTACCACATCTTTGCCAGTTATCATCCGCCAAGCAGTAATGTGCAACATTACTGTGTTCCGGTCTGAAGGGCAATGTTACCAGCAAAATTACTGGACATGACGATTTTCAACAACTTATAACTCAGGGTGACAGGCCTAGTGCAGTGCTGCGCAGAATTTTGAATTTTAAAACATTAGGTGGCACTGTGTTTGATATGGGCAATCATGATGCTTACCATCTGGCACCTGATTTGCTCGTCTTGTCACTCAATATCATAAAAAATATATATATTTATAATAGAAATATTGTAGCACGATTATTTTATGTTGACACTAGATGTGCTCCGCGGTTTCACCCGCGTAGTTATCGTTTCCGTGGGAATTTTCGGAAAAAAGCACCCCATGTGTTATTCCAGGGTCTAAGCTACCTACATACCAAATTTCAGGCTAATCGGTTAAGTAGTTGTGGCATGAAAGAGTAACAAACATCCATCCATCCATCCTCACAAACTTTCGCATTTATAATATTAGTAGGATTATTATAATCAGCCATTGCTGTCCCACTGCTGGGCAATGGCCTCCCTTCCATCATGCTATGTATTATATAGAGAACCATTTCGGACAGAGGGAATCAAGCTCGTCTCGCCATCTCTTCCTGGGCCTGCCGCGACGACGTCTTATGTTGTCTTATTAGTTTTAGTAATATGATATATTATGTATAATAAAATTATTTTTTGACATGATGACACATCAATTTACGATTGGCGGAAAACCGCCATTGCATTTCGTACATAGTAGATCTAGAGAGCTTTACGCGTCATTCTGTCGACCATGTACCTAACCGTTTTTCTCTTTGCATTTCAAACAGTGTAATTGTAGCAAGATGTTCTAGTAAGCATGAGGCTTGTCAATTAAAATCAATTGTAATATATACATTTAAACACGAAGTCGTTGATCCCGGCTGTCGATAGTGTCGTCACGATAGTCATCAAACCATTTTAGAGGATTCGGGTCTTTTACATCAAGTATGACCACATACTTGACTTGACAATATTCCACCATGATTATATGAAAGTTGTTTTGAAATATGTACCTATTTAGGACATTAATGATAATTTATAAAGGTGGTAGTGTAATAGAAAATTTTATAAATAATATCAGTTATTATTTATTTTACTGCTATAAGTGAGGACATGTGTCTGTTGTGTAGAAAACCGATAATCGCGGCCGGATGACTCTACTGTTCTGAGAAAAACAAAAGAGGTTACTCATCCCGATGCTCGAACTCTGTCCCAGAATTCCTTGGAGCGAGCCACCGGGCCTTGATGTTTGTAGCGTTGGCAGACGCATAACCTTTATTAGAAGGGCAACGCGAAGGTCTTTCAAACTGAAATCAAAACTTTCCATTTGAGACAGTAAATGAGGACAATTTGTTTATATATGTTTAATTATTGTTGTCATTACGAATAACGAAGTCGTGTTTATAGAGGTATGTACTAAGGTTATATTATTATTATTTTAATCCTCGAGTTCCAAAAATAATAACACACATAAAACTAAAATAGAGAATTGTTACGTTTAAGGCAGTTTAGAAAGTAACATTCGGATACAGACTATTAATAAACATAAATGCAAATAATGATTAAAAAAAAGCTAAATTTTGTTATAGAACAAAACGCAAAAATAACCCACGAATAGTCGTGCCGTAAAACTTAAAATAAACAAGCTCGCCGGTCTGTCCGTACCCTCCCTAAACTGTAAGACGGTACAGAGAAAGTTTGAGTGACGTACCCCCTCCACGCCACGTCTCCCCCGGCGAGGATTTATGGCGCCATATTGGATTGGGACAAGATGACACGAGGCTCGGATAATTTGGGCACCGGTAGCTATGACGCTCGAACACCGAAATGGCACTTTAATTATGATAATTCAGAAGTTTATTCCCTTATAACTTGAATCTTTAGTATTTTTATTGTTACACAATTTATTTTTCACGCTGTCACATTGTCGCCTAATAGGTTTCATTTTATTCATGAGTCTACAATTATTAATGTAAACTAATTCTTGCTTTTTGTTCTGTCCCTCGAATACAAACCGATAAATAAGCAATAACATATTCATCGGTTTTTTTGTGGTTAACCCTCAAATGGAGGTGGTATTATAAACAAAACTAATTCATCTTCGAGGTAATAAATAACCGGGCGCGGTTGCACGCACTCGCGCGCACCGTCTGATGTCCTGACACGCATGCGCCGCTCGACGTGCCAAAGAATATTCGTCTACGCCGTCTTTTTATTCACTTACTGTGAATAGACGCAAATAGTCCGGTAAATAGGTATTATAGTCTATTCTAGACTTCTGGAGTGATTTCGCAATAAGTACTTTGGGATCTTACATTATGTTCTAATATTGCATGTTGCACATATCATATTGCACGCTTGACAACCCGCCTGCCAAGCATGTCGAGTATTGGCAAAACCCCCCTTTATACGGGAGGCTTATGTTCAGTAGTGGATTACCAACGGCTGAGATGGTGATGATGATGATGATTGCATGTGGATGAAGTTTAAACGTAAACTTTTTATAAGCTTACAAAATATGACTAGTTCACATATTTTCCGTTAATATTATAAAAAATGAATGGTGTCGCAATTTATTTTCAATTTTGTATTCCTGAAAGCTGCTGACACAAAAGCATCAGCTATGCGAAATGAATACGTCACAAAACTGTTAGTAACCAAACACTAGGGTGCGAATGCTGCAAAAACAGAAATCTCGTTAAGATGACAATTTATGGCTTGTTTTTGCTAAATGAAAATAGTCGAGCCCGTGAACTGAACAGACCTTTTTTGATTTTCTTAATGGAATCTTTTCGCTTGGGATTTGTGTCGAGCGATGCTTTAAGCTCTTCCTTTTACTCGCAATACCCTGTAGCGTCAGATTTGTATAAGCCTATTTTCTTTGTATTTTCTTGGCAAGGTTTCCCCTTAACATCATCATTGTAACAAAGTGGCGTTTCTAGTTTGTGCCAAAGTTGCGAACTTATTTATAAAACGTGTCTTGAAGATTAAAAAATCCGAAACATCTTCAGTAATTACCTGTCGCTTTCGTTCCTTTATGTAAAGTAAAAACAGCATTGATACAAACTTTCTTTATAAACCGACCAGCCGGAAGCATAATTTCATGATTTATGACAAAGCAAAATTTTATTTCCATTTCTCTTCGTTCATTGTTTTTTATTATTATTTTTCCACAATTCCTCGCAGCTTTTCAGTGGAAAAAAAGTCACCGTAGAAAGTAGCTTTCGTTTTAGTGGAAATGGAAAATGGAAGAGAAATAAAAGAAAACATCGCATGTGTTACGAGTAACAACGTCGTATGACAACTAAGTAACTGGAATGGAATGCTTTTAGGTTTTGCTACTTTTGTTTTAAGCTACTTACTACCATAATACCTACAGGTTTTGTAACTGAGAAACTTCTGAATTTGTTCTTGTTTTGCTCACACCACAAAGTGTAGTCTGAAAATTTATTATAATCGGTAGAGATTATAATAAATTTTCAGATTATGACATTGATGCAAAATAAAATCAAAATATGAATGATTAGGTAATCTATTATTCTACAATATAATAGAGACTGCCTCGGTGGCGTAGAGGGTGTATTCTCGACTTTCAATCAAGAGGTCCCGGGTTCGATCCCCAGGTCAGGAAGTGTTAAATATTGGATTTTTCCATTAGGAATTATCTCAATAACTACCTGCAGTTAGGAACTGTGTCCGGTAGATGGCAATACTTAGGTTCGCCCCCTATTATAGATAGAATAGATAACTCTTTATTGATATCACAAAACTAAACAAAAACTTAAAACTAAAACTTGAAAACGTGTAACAATTGGCATCCTTATCACTCAGAGCGATCTCTTCCAGGCAACCATGTTCTGATAGGAACTGAAAGGCAGTGGTACAATTATATTATTCTTAATATGGATTAGACACGCTATGCACATGTCCCGCTATGTAGCGTAATATGAAGATGATTTATGTATGTGGTTATGTGGGAAGGCGGCGTCCAAAAAGACATGGATAAACCGTGTGAATGAAAGAGGAACGAGTGCGGAGATGATGGGCAGCCCACATAATGTGGCTGCTCTTCCGCTACTCCAGTCTATCATCCGTCACTCAGGAAAAGGAGGGCAAGAAAAAGAAAAGCACCTATGGTCTGCTTGAAAAAATCTATCAAATATGACTATCCTATCCTACTAATATAAAACTACTAACATATGCGAAAGTTTGTGAGGATGGATGGATGGATTTGGTATGTAGGTAGCTTAGACCCTGGAATACCACATGAGGAACTTTTCTTCCCAATATTCCCACGGGAACGGTGTCAACCGGGAGGGGGGGGGGGTCACAGCTAGTATATTATAATATCCTAAATTACTCACTGACTAACATACAGAGCCCAAACCACTGATCCTGAGACTTGAAACTTTGAATGTAGGTTCTTTCCGTGGTCTGGACGTGTGTTAAGAAAGTATTTTAAAAATTCACATTTTAAGAGTTCCAAAAAGGGCGTCAAAGTATTAGTATAAGACTACTGTATTTCATAAATGCGAGCGGGCAATGCCGCTGTACTTACATTAGTCTATTATAAATATGATCTAATCTATGTCTAATCAAAAGATCCCGCTATGCACGAATGTATTCCTTACCTATACATATGTAGTATCATATTGACATGCACAAAAACGTTCTCAAGTTGAATCTAAAATAATTTTGGCCCTAACTACCTACATATAGATTCGTTACAAAATGCCGGAGCAAACGTCCAGTCAACCCCCCAGAGACGAGAGAAGCACACACATCGGTCTTTTTGTCCCATTTTCCTGTCATGCTTTCCATTTCGGATGTTTCCGTCCCCCCTCGCTGTATGAAAGCTTTAGAAATCCACTCCATTTTAGGGTTATCTTTGTCGACAAAATCATTTATATAATTTCATAGAATGTCGCTGTGAATAGTGTAATCAATGGTTTTTCCTAATAATCATTGTCAGATTTTACATATAATTTCTATTACGGACAAAATATAAAAATAATGATTGCAGACTTTTTTTTATGGTTTGGATTAAACAGGCGTTTGACTGCAATCTCATCTGCTGGTAAGTGATGATGAGGTCTTTATTGGTGCACTCTGTTTCAGTTATCAGTAATTATTTTTATTGTCACATATTCTAGATGTATATTATATATTATTATAGAATCTTATACTATCTAATAAAATGCCCGCTTTCAACTTATATTAAAACTCCTAGAACAAGAATATTTAGTTTTTAGTTCCGATTTTTTAGTGTCAAAAACAACATGAACAGTTCACCGCCGCGCTTAAATTAAAAGTACCTGGATGACCGGTATTTTTTTTTTTTTTAAATAAAATGACATTTTCTAAAAATTATTCCTAGCTAGATCGATTTATCGCCCCCGAAACCCCCTATGTACTAAATTTTATGAAAATCGTTGGAGCCGATTCCGAGATTCCAATTATATATATATATATATATATATATATATATATATATATATATATATATATATATATATATATATATATATATATATATATATATATATAATCAACCTTTCACGGTAAATGTTGGTCCAGTGAGAAGTTAGAACAATTGTTGATCCACCTATTTTACGTGTTTACTCAGCTCTGCGTCGTGCAAACTTATATACTTTGATCCGTCCTTGATGCGCGTGTGACGTCGGTGGATCTGCACTTACAGGTTTTCAACATACTCGTCATCGATTTGACCAACATTTTTTGATCCATCCAACGGTCGAAAAAATCACACTGAATATGATTACTTAGATCCAGAGTATATTTAATTTATATGCGACATTTACATAGATTAAGTGGATCCGGAGCCAAAATTGACGAATAGGTACTCGAACACAAAGCGGCAACGTCGCATTCTTCGTGTGACAGAGAACCCAGTATACACTACTTCGTTAGAGTAATAAGGTAAGATATATGCGTTAGCTGCGGCGTTTGAGGATCAAACTTTTATTCCTTCACTCGTGTTTGGCAGATTTTATTGCGTAAAAACGTTTGCGCATGTTTTTGGTATCGTGTTAGTGAATTTGTGTTATTTTGTTTTTTGTCATAGACCAATCGGAAGATGATGGTGAGTATTTTATTATCCATATGCATTTTGATTATCTATCAATTTGGAAACATGATTTTATGAATGTTTTACATTAATAAATTAATCTGGCCGTATGTGATCCCGGCTCAAATGAATGGGGTAGGGGGGAAGTAGAGACCGCTTCAGTGGAAAGGCACCCCTCATCCATGTTCGATACGTATGGTTATAAATAGGTACCTATTCACATTATGATACCTAAAGACTAACTTAACTACCTACCGGTTTGTAACCTCGGACGAAAAGGAGTTGCAATTATGTTTAGTTATGTGTACATTCTTAATATGCGTTTCAAATAACAATAGGACCAGTAAAGACGCTATCTTTTCACCAATGCTGCCTGCAAGAAGTCAAATCAGAATAATAAAATAGATAACTAATAACTATATGTATGGCCTTTTGGCTCTGTGGTTAGTAGCTCTGATTGCGGATCCTGAGGTAGTGGGTTCGATTTTCAACCAGGACAAACATTTTTGTGACGAACGCGGATGTTTGCTCTGTGTCATGGCTATGTATTTCTCAGGCCTCCATACCTAGTACAGTAGGTTTTGCCTAGTTTGAGACTAGGGACTTATGTGCGAAATGTCCAGAACATTTATTTATTTTATTTAAGTACGTAAAAAGACCAAACATCCTTCTGATATTATAAATTAGAAAGTTTGTGAGGATGGATGGATGGATGTTTGTTACTCTTTCACGTCAAAACTGTTGAACCAATTGGGCTGAAATTTGGTATGTAGGTACCTTTGACCATGGAACCATGACCATGGGCCCATGACATTAGACCATGAGATAATTATTTTCCGATATTCCGACAGGAACGATGTCAACGCGGGTGGAACCGCGAAGTACAGCTAATACCTACATATTTACAAAACCAGTGACCCGCCCCGGCTCCGCACGAGTAGCGGGTAGCATATGTATACCTAGAGAACGATTGAACATGAATAATTTCGTGATACATTGTATTTTTTATTTATACAACCCTATTTTTTACGGAGCCAATGGTGTACTTATGGGACTGAGTCTTGGGAACACCTCTGCCTACCCATATGGGAAAAAGGCGTTATTGTCTGTTTATGTTTGGTTCACGTAGCGCACGCAAATTAATGACTATTTGTGATAGAGATAAAGACTGCCTCGATGGCGTAGAGGGCGCATGATCGACTGCCAATCAAGAGGTCCCGGGTTCGATTCCCAGGTCAGGCAAAGTGTTAAATATTGGATTTTTCCATTAGGAATTATGTCAATAACTGCCTGGAGTCTGGAACTGTGCCCGGTAGATGGCAATAGGCTCGCCCCCTATTACATAGGACCAATAACATACTGGCGAAATGTGGGTGTATCTACTATGCGACTGAGTCCTGGGTACACCTCTGCCTACCCCTTCGGGAAAAAGGCGTGTATGTATGTTATGTTGTGATAGAGTGATAAAATCTTAATAACATAACATACAACCACGCCTTTTTCCCGAAGGGGTAGGCAGAGGTGTACCTAGGACTCAGTCCCATAGTAGGTACACCCACATTTCGTCAGTATTTATTAGGCCCATGTAATAGAGGGCGAGCCTATTGCCATCTACCGGGCACAGTTCCAGACTCCAGGCAGTTATTGACATAATTCCTAATGGAAAAATCCGATATTCAACACTTTGCCTGAACTGGGGATCAAACCCGGGATCTAATGATCGCCAGTGAGGCTTGTGCCCACTACGCCACTGAGGCAGTCCTAATAGATGGATGATATATTATCCGCGGACTACTTTGTAGATATTGATAAGTTCTACAAACCCCTTGTACATTACTTACCTTGTTCTACCACCAATAGTTGTCACAAAGCAATAATTACTGCTTTGATAACATAACATAATATCAACATATGATCACGCCTTTTTCAGGAAGGGGTAGGCTGAGGGGTAGCCCTGGGTACACCTCAGGGCTCAGTCCCATACTAAATACACCCACATTTCACCAGTATGTTATTGGTTCCATGTAATAGGGGCGAGCCTATTGCCATCTACCGGGCACAGTTCCAGATTCCAGGCAGTCATTGAGATAATTACTAATGGAAAAATCCAATATTTACCGGGATCTCATGACTGAGAGTCGATCATACGCCCATTACGCCATCGATATAGTCACTGCTTTGATTATTGTGACTAAACCATAATAGATGGATATAATGTCTGCCGACTATTTTTTAGATATTAATAAGTACTACAAACCCATAATACATTATTTTATTCAACCATCAATAGTTTTCATAGCGTACGTAAGTAAATTAATGATTATTTTGCTGTTTTTTACGGATCCCTAATTTTTTGCAATTTCTTTTATAGTCATTGTTACTCACATCTATACTAATATTATAAAGAGAGAAACTTTGTATTTTTGTTTTTTTGTTTGTAACGAATAGGCTCCGAAACTACTGGACCGATTTTAAAAATTCTTTCACTTATGGATAGCTTAATTCAGTGTGAGTGCCATAAGCTATATGAGATTTTGAAAAAAAATAGGGATCCGTAAGAAAACTGCAATATTGTGAACTAAGGTGTCACATAATATAATTACCATATTCATAAATTTGCGTGCGCTGTGAAATCCATTGATGGTAGAATAATATAATGTAGGGGTTTGTAGTACTTATCAATATCTACAAAATAGTTCACGGAAATTTTATCCATCTATTTTGGTTTAGTCACAATAATCGAAACAGACATTATATGCATACGCTGTGAAAAGTATTGGTGGTAGAATAAAGTAATGTACTAGGGGTTTGTGTAGTAATTATCAATACCTACAAAACAGGATACATGGATTTTATCCATCTTTTTTGGTTTAGTCATAATAAACGAAACAGTGATTATTTTTCATGCGGTGTGAAAACTATTGGTGGTAGAATAAAGTCATGTACTAAGAATTTGTAGTACTTATCAATACCTACAAAACAGTATACATAGATTATATTCATCTTTTTTGGTTTAGTCACAATAATCGAAACAGTGATTATTTTTCATGCGATGTGAAAACTATTGGTGGTAGAGTAAAGTAATGTACTAGGGGTTTGTAGTACTTATCAATACCTACAAAACAGTATACATAGATTATATCCATCTTTTTTGGTTTGGTCACAATAATTGAAGCAGTGATTATTTTCATGCGGTGTGAAAACTATCGGTGGTAGATTAAAGTAATGTACTAGGGGATTGTAGTAATTATCAATACCTACGAAACAGTATACATAGATTATATCCATCTATTTTGGTTTAGTCACAATAATCGAAAGTCATTATATGCATGCGCTGTGAAAAGTATTCATGGTAGAATAAAGTAATGTACTAGGGGTTTGTAGTACTTATGAATATCTTCAAAATAGCCCACGATAAATTTATACATGTGTTAAGGTTTGGTCATTGTAACAGAAATAGTCATTAATTTGCGTGCGCTGCATAAACCATTAGGGTTATATCTATTAAAATACAATGTATCACGAATTTACTCCTGTTAAACGTCCACTACACCTACTTCTACTACCCGTGCGAAGCCGGGGCGGGTCGCTAGTTCATAAATAAAATAATGTTTTAAACAAACAAACATATAGAGAAGCGTGCAATTTGTGCAGTTTCAAGATACTTTAATTCATTAAATATTGAATTTTTTTCATACAAATTTTCAACCCTTATTTTTGCCCTAGGGGTTGAATTTTGATAAACCTTATTAAAAACGGATTTAATTCAATACATTTTTAAGTTATTTTTGCTAAGGTAATCTCAAAAATAAAACTTTCACTATTTAATTTTTGAATCCCTATATTTCGCGCATAGGGTTGTTTTTAAAGAAACCGTGAAATACGTATGTAATTATTTATTAAAACGAGACTTCATGTAGAATTTGAAGTAAATCAGCTGAATATATTTTTATTTTTCATACAAACTTCCAACCCCTATTTAACATACTTAGGGGTGGAATTTTGAAAAATCCCTTCTTGTTACTTGTCTAGGTTAATAAAATAATCTTCTGTCCAAATTTAATCAACATTGGTATAGTAGTGTTGGCCCTGAGTTGATGAATCAGTCTGTGAATCACTATCTCTCTCATTATATAATTCTACTTATAGAAGTATAGATTTCAGAAGTTTTGTTTAGTGACGTCGCAGCATAAGATGGGTCCTATTGTTATTTGAAATGCATAGTAGGTACCGATACTGTATTATGCGGGGTTAATTTTTATCATCCCGAATAATCTCTGACTGCCTCGGTGGCGTAGAGGGCGCATGCTCAACTACCAATCAAGAGGTCCCGGGTTCGATCCCCAGGTCAGGCAGTGTTAAATATTGGATTTTTCCATTAGGAATTATGTCAATAACTGCCTGGAGTCTGGAACTGTGCCCGGTAGATGGCAATAGGCTCGCCCCCTATTACATGGGACCAATAACATACTGGCAAAATGTGGGTGTATCTACTATAGGACTGAGTCCTGGGTACACCTCTGTCTACCCCTTCGGGAAAAAGGCGTGAATGTATGTTATGTATAATTTTAGAGATTTTCCTACTCATGAAAACAAACAACTTTTATTAGAGAACTAAAGATGAGATCGCGAAAAATTGCATCTGTTCCATTCAAAAGTGCTAAAATATTTAATCAAAACGTACCTATATATAACAGCTGATATTTTTCGCGATTTCAGTTTTGGTCCCACATTATCTGGGGTCAAACTCAAACTCATTTTATTCATAAAAAATAATTACACGTCTTGTTTTATTTTATAGTATTAAAATAATCTTCATTATTACAATGTCAAAAATGATATTCAAAAAAAAAAGTCTGGTAGAACTAGTATTAAAAGCATTCAAAATGAGTTAATTGATAGGTATACAAAAAAGAGAACATCATATACCTATATCCTACATAATATCCTACTACGGTCCTAAATAACCCTATATTATTAGTTTGGGACACGTCCTGTATGATTTGATTGGACCAATTTTGATCGTTTTTAGGGTTTCGTACCGCAAAAGGAAAAAACGGAACCCATATAAGATTACTTTTTGTCCGTCTGTCTGTCCGTCCGTCCGTCTGCCTGTCAAGACCCTTTATTTCTTTATCCCTTTATCCACCACCGCCCACCGACCCCACTCTCTCCGCCTCCACCACAAACTCAGCTTGATCCACCTCCTACCCCGTTCTTCCCGCTTCCACTATCTCCGACTTCACCACAAATTCCGCTCCGCCTCCTTCGCTTCCGTTTACGTTACCACCTTCACCACAAACTACGCTGTCTCCGTTCTCAGACTTCTAGAAGTAGAATTATATAATGTGAGAGAGAGAGTGATTCACAGACTGATTCATCAACTCAGGCAAGGGCGTCGCCAGCCGATGATCAAGGGGGGGCTAGACAAGGAATTTTACCCAAATTCACTATAGATATACAAACGGTATTTGCCTGTATACAATTTACAATTACAAATTTCTATGAAACAGAAAAGCCATACAATTTTGTAGATTTTTTTTTTATGAAATAGGGCCCAGATGGTTCTGTATTTATGAATACGTGTCTATATGGTATGGCGGCACTTGAATGTCAACATAGACAATAAAGGCTAAATTTTCTCGATCCGCCAAGGGCCCTTGGCGACGCCCTTGAACTCAGGGCCAACACTACCATACCAATGTTGATTAAATTTGGACAGAAGATTATTTTATTAACCTAGACAAGTAATAAGAAGGGATTTTTCAAAATTCCACCCCTAAGTATGTAAAATAGGGGTTGGAAGTTTGTATGAAAAATAAAAATATATTCAGCTTGAGTGTGTTTTAGCCACACTCGCCAAATTCAAGTTGCTGGATGTCAAATTTGATGGTCTCCGACTACCTATAAGGTGTTTCAATGTCAGCCGGGACCGATGGCTTAACGTGCTCTCCGAGGCACGGAGGAAACTCGTTGTGTAAATAACTGCCACCCATCCAAGTGCCGGCCGTACCTAGTGTCGCTTGACCTCGGTTACCGGCTGATACCTACTAGTAGCCGCCATTTGGCCACGAGCGCCTCGACTACATTTCTCACACATACATTCACGTCTTTTTCCCGAAGGGGTAGGTAGAGGTGCACCCAGGACTCAGTCCCATAGTAGATACACCCACATTTATGTTATTGGTTCCATGTTTTTTTTTTATTATGATAGTGAGTAACAAGACGAGCAAAGAGCACGAGTAAGCATCATGATTGCCCATATCAGACACAGTGCCACCCAGTGTTTTAAAATTCAAAATTATGCGCGGCACTGCACTGCGCCTGACACCCTGAGATATGAGTTATTGAATCTCATCATGCCCAGTAATTTCGCTGGTAATATTGCCCTTCATACCGGAACACAGTAATATTTGCACATTACTGCTTGGCGGATGAATAACTGGCAAAGGTGTGGTATTTCCCCAGGCGGCCCCCTGCAAAGGAGGCCTACCTCTACAATTTCAATAATACTTATTATGTACCTATTATGGGTACCTATTACCTATCCTATTGCCATCTACGGGGCACAGTTCCAGACTCCAGGCAGTTATTGACATAATTCATACATACATACATACATACAGTCACGCCTTGTTCCCGGTGGGGTAGGCAGAGACTATTTCCCTCCACTTGCTACGATCCTGACATACAACTTTCGCTTCGTTCACTGACATAATTCCTAATGAAAAATTCAATATTTAACACTTTGCCTGACCTGGGGATCGAACCCGGGACCTCTTGATTGGCAGTCGAGCATGCGCCCTCTACGCCACCGAGGCAGTACATTTCTGTGTAGTTATTTCTAGTTTATATTTTATTTTCATATGGGCTGGCATTAGTTTTTCCTACAGGGGGTTCTGAAAAGTGAGTACAACCGATATACGAGAATGTTATAAATGTCTTCGTAGTCATACTGATATGACAAATTAGTATGACCACCTGAAATCCGCTATTAGCCGTGGTGTTGTCAAGTTGTTGAATTATCCGTTTAATCTGTAGCTTCATAGCTTGTACACACGAAACGGCAACGTCGCGGCTGCTTTTAGCCAATCCGATCGTTTGCTGTGCTCTGATTGGCTCATTTAAATAGGATCAACATTTACCGTAACCATCGCACGGTGGATTTGTATATCGGATCAACTTCGACGAACGCGAGGAAGCAGTCACGTGAGTGTAGATGTT
This sequence comes from Hemistola chrysoprasaria, assembly GCA_947063395.1. NCBI lineage: Eukaryota > Metazoa > Arthropoda > Insecta > Lepidoptera > Geometridae > Hemistola > Hemistola chrysoprasaria. Next base: position 10,092,397 of record OX346719.1, read on the forward strand.
GATCCGGTTGGAGCCACATTAGTTACTAGAGATGCATATTAGATCAACAAAAGGCGCCGGATCAACATACATTTTTGGATCAACAAAGTGCTCGCGTGAAGTCACGTGAGATCAACATTTACCGTAAAGAGATCTCTATATATATATATATATATATATATATATATATATATATATATATACAAGAATTGTTCATTTAAAGATATAAGATAAGATAAGATTAAAGAAAGAAAAAAAGAAAAATGCGTTTTTTACCCAACCTTAATAACAAACACGTTATTACATCTGCTAGTACATAATATATTGAGGCAGTGGTTGTGTTAATCGGCTTGTGCTCAGCATGCGCTGCGCTCGGCTAACAACTCGGCTAACTCGGCACAGCGCTGTTTTTCAGGACGTACCTACCGTCTTAATTAGATTTATACATATTTATCCTTGTGGCTTATACACACCATGTCAAATTACTAACTTATTTTATATTGAGGTTTACATAAGTACTTTTCGTAATAATATACCTTCTTCTATTAATATTAACTTACAACTTATAATAAATATAATAAATACGTCAGTGTACCAAGCTCCGCGGCGCTCTAGTGTAGCGCCAAAACACACGTCATCCTATTTATTTCATTTTGCTTTGTTTTGTTGCGTCCCGCTGTTTCCGTACCGCGGACATTTTGGGTTAGTTTGCTCGGTTTTCCTATTAATCTTCTTAACTAAATCCATAAATAATAACAAAATCACCAAATTAAAATAAAGACTAAAACACGTTACTGATGATATTTTTAAAAGCTTTATAATTCGAAGCGTTTTATGAGAAAATGGAGAAAATAAAGATAAATTATCTTATAGTTTTTTTTGACAGAATAATTGTATATTATTTTAAAAATGCAATATGGATATTTTTTATAAATTAATAGAGTAATTCCCGTAACTTCATTTCCGTGGGAATTTTGTGAATACCTTTCCTATTTCTCCTTTACATGATAATAAAAATCTATATGTGTAAAACTTCAGTTCTCTCCCATCCCAGGGTTGAGGCTTAGGCGTTGGTGACTGAGTATGTCAGTCAGTCAGGACCATGAATTTTATAATCAGGCAATTTTCCTGTATATCAAAATTACAATAAATAACATTTTTTTTTATTTTTTTTTTATTATAGCGAGTGACAAAACGAGCAAGTCAGGTACCTGATGGTAAGCATCATGATTGCCCATATCAGACACAGTGCCACCCAGTGTTTCAAAATTCAAAATTCTGCGCGGCACTGCACTGCGCCTGTCACCCTGAGATATGAGTTGTTGAATCTCGTCATGCCCAGTAATTTCGCTGGTAACATTGCCCTTCAGACCGGAACACAGTAATGTTTGCACATTACTGCTTGGGGCGGCCCCCTGCAAAAGAGGCCTACCACTACAAAATCAAAAAAGAAATGTATCGAATAATTTACCACTTACCGATTTCAGGGTTAACGCTTACAGCTAACCGAAGCGTTAACGACTGTTTTACAATAACTTATAAATTATAATAAAATGATAAAGCAACCGAAAAGTGGCCACCGATCGTCGTCATTAATAAATATGCAGATATAATGCGAACACGGTCTCAAATTTGATGAATAGCAATTTAATATTCTATTAAACGATATTCGGCAATATATTAAGTAGTAAGGCAATATAATTTTTAAATTATTGCACTATTTTTTTATGAATCGATATATCATTATTGGAAATGAGTAGGGTAGTGTTGTCAATAGCATGAGTTTTCAGTGATCAATGTTGGGCTTGGCACGCGCATAGTTTTATGTACATCTGATAAATAGCCCCATTTAGTGATGCCATTCCATTGATACCAATTGTGAATGGATTGATTTATTCACTGCCATGTAATTCGCTTGACAAAACAAGTTTTTTATTACATGGCTATATCGATACAATTCGATGATCCGCTCCTGATTTTAGATAACAACAATAACTGTATATAATTGATTTCAATAATATGGCATTGGCAAAGAGTAGGTATATTATCGTTTTATTTTTTTTTCTGACATCATAGCTAAAAATTCTACCTAACCAAAGTAGATATACGGCAGAGTCTGAGTCATGAATGGCAAAACGGAGTTTACACACTGAGTTTTGTTGCATGCGAAAAAAAAATCGATCGTGAAAATGGCACATTATTATATTATTATTAAAAATCTATTATACAACTAGTTGACCAAACGTTGTTCTGCCATATAAATTTTGACAAAATTTTTTTAGGGACAGCTTAGCGGTAAGACACATTATAATTTACGACCTATTCAATCTAAATGTATATTTACAATCTAAATCTACATTTAATTGAATCCAAATATATACAAAAAAATCTTAAAAATCAGTCAAACTGTTTCGGAGGAGTTTGCTTACAAATATTGTGTTAAGAGAATTTTATATATTAGAAGAAAGAAAGATGCATGCCATTTTCAAGTCGCAGTAGATACCTGTCGCCTGCGAAATCAACCCGACTTAGTGTAATTTTGCAAAGGGAAACCAAAAATGATAAACATTGCCTTATTTAGCTGGAATTCAAAATAAAAGCTCGAAATTCGATTTTAAAGCGTTCATCTCGCTCGTGATTCGCGAAAGAATCAATTTTATTGGTAAAACAAGCGGCGTCGGTGATTTATGTCCCCCGAACGTGTCCCAACGATAGCGTGTCACCGGCCGGCGCGGCGCGGCGTGTTCGCGCCTCGCTCTAGAATTTGCTAGAATTTTCTTTTGTGTTTACAAGTACAATGACTTCTGTGAACTGTAGTTTTTAAGCTACGGGACTGTTGACTATACCCGTATGATTTTGGTAATTATCAGTCTTAGATAAAACAGCTGAGGGCAATGTTACAGTGCAATCACTCCATCCTCAAAAGGTATTCACCTCTATTTATTGATCCTTTTAATTTTTCTTTATGTAAAACTTGTTACAAAAAAGTATCTTTAGCAAAACTTAATGGGATGCATCTACTTATAAATCTAAACAATATTCTGATAAAAAATTTTGAAATTAGGTGAAAAAAATTACACATTTACCTAGCTGAGGTAAATGTGTAATTTCATTTTTTTTTTAATTGGTAATTTTCTCTTTTCAAGTAGTTTGACGAGTCCCTTAAGTACCTATGTACTTCCTTAAGTACTCCCTTAAGTATTACTACAACTTTTATAGCACGTAATTTATTTTATTCCCATTGTAAAATAAATTTACGATCTTAGCAAAAAGGCTTCTAAAAATAAAAAGCTCAAATTGACCTTTACAAAGTATAGTTTTCCTACTCGCTAGTACGTACAGGTGTAACGATTAGAATCTAAGCAAACGCACGCACCATAACCAGCTTTGCATTTGTACTATTTCAATGTCATATTTGTAATTTTGTTCATAAACTAATAAGCAGGTGTACTCACAATCAAACATGCCTTTATAATACTCGAATATTTCTGTATTACGAGCTAATTCCACATAATAAGAGGAAACGACATTGTTCGAATTCCTCTGTTTTATCCGAACATTATTAAGTCATTCGATAGGTTTATATTCTAGAGAGCTTATGTTTTCCTAAAGGTGATGTAGTAGACAAGGAAACAGAGAGGAATTCCCTAAATTCGTTCTCCCGTACGTCCCGAAGTCGGGGGAAACACGCTATTAAAATTTAGTAATATGTGACAACTTCAACACACGGTCATCTGGTCCCAAACTAGGCAGAGCGTGTACCACAAGATAATAATACTACGTATATGGAATGGACACTGTCATCCGTCTACCAATCGGGCCTTCCTCATCCCGCGAGCGAGATTGTGCTATCGACGAGCCCCCGTGAATTCGGAACGCACCTCACGCATACTCTTGCGCGTGTACAAAACTCCATGTGTGCAGTGTCTGTGTAGTAGGTAGTTATATCGCAACTTTTGTATGGGAATTGAGTCGAGTGTCGGAGGTGTGCCTGTACTATGGTAATCAGAAGACTGATTGCACGTATGCGGCAGAATGAACTGGAAATCGCACTGTCCATGTATCGATGCGGATGAGCTGATACGGTGATAAAACCGTGACGCGATGACATAAAATAAAATACGCATATAACACATAAACACAGATCAAACCGATATGCTCATATGCACAAATGTTTGACCTCCAGCTCAGTGGGCAAAGTTACCAACGGAGCCGTGTTACCTCTTAAATACTGAAATATTTCTGCATTACCTTCCAACTAATCCACACATTTGCGTCGTACGTTTACATTAATAATTAATGACATTATGTTTCACAACTAATTTGCACATTCGCCGTAAATTGACTATACATTTGATCGACAATCAATAAACAATGTTTTGTGATCATTTGTCATCATTAACTTAGTTTGGCAAGTATGAATTAAGTACTTTTCGTTAACGGTTTGAAACATTATCGGTTTATTATTCTCTTTTTTACATTGCATTTTATTTCATTGAAATTCTTTCGATAGCTATCGTAAGTCAGGGTAATGGGTTGTTAAGCAAAGGTTAAGGCGTTTAACAAAGACTTGTGCTATCCACGTATTTTTATTACAGAGAAGTATGTAAAACATTACGCAATTGCGTTCTTTTCTATACTAAGTTTTGTTAGAGTTAACCTATTTGTTGTATTATTAATAATAGTAGTTATTATTCTATCTTTTGACAGCCTCGTTGGCGCAGACGGTAGTAACTCTGCTTTCCGTGCCGCTGGCCCCGGGTTCGATCCCCGGCCAGGTCAAACATTTGTGTGCATGAACATGTCTGTTTGATCTGTGTTTGGGTGTTATAAGCGTATTTAAGTACCAAATGACTGATATACATCAGTCATTTGGTTACCATAGTACAGGCTTCTAGCCTAGTTTGGGACCAGATGACCGGTTTTGTAGTGGTAGGCCTCTTTTGCAGGGGGCCGCCTGGGGAAGTACCACACCTTTGCCAGTTATTCATCCGCCAAGCAGTAATGTGCAAACATTGCTGTGTTCCGGCATGAAGAGCAATGTTACCAGCGAAATTACTGGGCATGATGAGATTCAACAACTCATATCTCAGGGTGACAGGCGCAGTGCGTTGCCGCGCAAAATTTTAAAACACTGGGTGGCACTGTGTCTGATATGGGCAATCATGATGCTTACCATCAGGCACCTGATTTGCTCGTCTTGTCACTCACTATCATAAAAAAAAAAAAAAAAAAAACCGATGTGGAAGTTGTCCCAGATTATAAAAATTATTATAAAAATATATCTTATCATAAAATATACGAGTCAAAGACCTAAGCTGAGTAATCTTCAAAGTAGATTTTATATTTTTATTAATATACATTATACATACAGCCACGCCTTGTTCCCGTTGAGGTAGGCAGAGACCATAATGTCTCTCCATTTGCTAATGTCCTGACAAACGACTTTAGCTTCTTTCATTACATTCTGAAGGCTGATGGGACTGTAAAGTTCTCGAATGGAGACCCCAGACCGGCAAGCGTTGTGTAGGACGTCCAGGTGGACAGACGATCTGATCAAGACAGCAGGATCGTGATCCTGCGTGCTGGATGCAGGCCGCTTACAACCGGACTAGATGGAAATCTATGGGGGAGTCTTATGTTCAGCAGTAGACGTCCTATGAATGAGATGATGATGATGATTACATTCTGTATATATGTTTGTCGGTTGTGGGTACTTTTGAACTGGCCTTTCCTCAAGATAACATCAAACGTTCCTTAAATTTATCCTTGTTGTTTTCTGTATTATTGTGGTACCAATAATGAGTTTTTATTCATTCAAATTGTTCATAAAAAGTACGCCTAGGTCGTATATACTTAAGATTTTTGTCTGAATTTAAGCAAACGGCCGTTAAAAAAAACAGACTTTTATCAATTTTTGTCAATTCTGGCCTTAGTGACTTAATTTGCGTAACCTACTTTATTTTATGACTATTTTGTTACTTAATTTCCATTTTCAAACAACTTAAAATATTTTTATAACTTAACATATCCGTTTCCGCTCGTTTGTTATTCTATATTCTAGAACGTATCGTTGAAATATTAACCGCTCTACAAGACTCTACATCTATTAATACTCTATAATATCTAAGTAGAGCTGGTAGAGACAAAGGATTGCGATCACGTAGCGTAGATAATATTAAACGGGCGCAAATATGTTGTCTTCGTGACTTACACCTATAGCTAGTGCGGATTAATATTTTCTATTGTAGAGATGCTTGGACATTGTAATGATCTTCAAAATATAATAAGAGTATTATAAATTATTTATATTATTATTGACAGCCTCGTTGGTGCAGACGGTAGTAACTCTGCTTTCTGTGCCGCAGGCCCCGGGTTCGATCCCCGGCCAGGTCAAACATTTGTGTGCATGAACATTCTGGTTACCATAGTACAGGCTTCTAGCCTAGTTTGGGACCACGTGACCGTGTGTGGAAGTTGTCCCATATTATTATAATTATTTATTTATTTATTATTATATACCAAATTCTGACTTGGTTACTATGCAATAAATATAGTGGTTTATAATCAATTATATTCTATTACGAACAAGCATTGCAACAACAGCGCGACAGGTGTAAATTGTGCAACTACTCATATCAAATACCAAAAGTTACTAACTAGTTAAGTTACAATACTGTGTTCCGGTATGAAGGGCAATGTTACCAGCGAAATTACTGGGCATGACAAGATTCAACAACTCATATCTCAGGGTGACTGGTGCAGTGCAGTGCCGCGCAGAATTTTGAACTTTAAAACTCTGGGTGGCACTGTGTCTGATATGGGCAATCATGATGCTTACCATCAGGCACCTGATTAGCTCGTCTTGTCACTCACTAGCATAAAAAACAAAAAGTTAGACCTGCATTTGACAGCAGTTGTTGTGCTAGCAATATGTGTACAATATTTATTCATCATCATTATCATGATCAGGACTGCCTCGGTGGCGTAGTGGGCGCATGCTCGACTGCCAATCAAGAGGTCCCGGGTTCGATCCCCAGGTCAGGCAGTGTATTAAATATTGGATTTTTCCATTGACAGCCTCGTAAGCACAGGTGGTAGTAACTCTGCTTTCTGTGCCGCAGGCCCCGGGTTCGATCCCCGGCCAGGTCAAACATTTGTGTGCATGAACATGTATGTTTGATCTGTGTCTGGGTGTTATAAGTTTATATAAGTATGTATATCAGTCATCTGGTTACCATAGTACAGGCTTCTAGCCTAGTTTGGAGCCAGATGACCGTGTGTGGAAGTTGTCCCATATTATATTATATCATATTTTTATTATATTATATTATTAAGAATTATCTCAATATCTGCCTGTAGTCTGGAACTGTGCCCGGTAGATGGCAATAGGCTCGCCCCCTATTACATGGGACCAATAACATACTGGCGAAATGTGGGTGTATCTGCTATGGTACTGAGTCCTGGATACACCTCTGCCTACCCCTTCGGGAAAAAGGTGTGAATGTATGTATGTATGTATGTGTATAATCATCATCTCAGCCATATGACGTCCACTGCTGAACATAGGCCTCCCCATATATTTCTTTCTATCCAGCATTCAGCGTATTCCTGCCGTCTTTATCAGATTACCTGTCCTCCTTGTGTTGTGGTAACACAATAATTACTCGTATTAAACTAAAAAGCAAGTCACTACTCTCGTATGTGTTTTGTAGTCAACCTATGTTATTTCAGTTTTTCGGTCATGTAAAGGCTTCCTACATATCGATGATTATGTTTATAAGTGTCATAATGCACTAGTGTAATTCCAAAGACTTTGTTCCCGTGGGAATCCCGGAAATTCCTTTTCTAGATCATAATGAAAAACTATGACCAAAATTTCAGCATTCGGGGTCAATGCTGAGTGTTTTCATGGAGACTATTTTTGTCTATAAATAGCTAACTACTGATACCAGTAGTTAATGTAAGACTATATACTAGTGATATTAATTCACCTCAATATAATCTACGTTTCATTTCATAGAGCTCCTAATCTCTTGACAACATTTACTTTATTATTTATAAATTATTTATAAAGTTTGGGAAACCCAAAAAGTTCCAATGCCCATTTAAAAACAAACAAAATAGCACCGCCCACAGCCAAGGTTATGACGAAATAAAGTTATCTCAAGCTAACCAACTTCGCTAAGCGGATGCAAGATAAAATCTTACTAGACAGGAAACGTCAGCTCGAAACCAGAAAAAAATTACATATGCACGCTTAGAGTTTATCCCGTTTAATCGTAAATTAGCAGTGAATATGCGTTAGAAACTAATTTAGGGCGCGTAATGAGGACCACCTATGAAGACGCGTTGCTTTAGTTTAGTTACTCCGCACAGGGCAACTTTGAGTTTCACGTTGCGGCAACAGGGAACTAGCTGTAAACATATAACATAAAAAAATTCCGCAGACATAGAAAATTCAGTTCCTGTGTGTAAGTGATAGACAGCAGTTTTTAGTTGCTGCAATCGACTACTGAACCAGTTTCAAATTGCCGCAACTAGTATTTGTGGCATATGCCATACTATTAGTTGTGTCAAGTTGCTGATAACCCAAAAAGCAATCGGATCAAATCGAACGATTTCTAAAGTTTGTTAACATCTGCAGCAATCGTTAAGTGGGAATTTTAGTTGCTGCTACTGCCACCTTTAAAGGTAACCTTTCAAAAATTATAGTTTCTCAAATAAGTGGATGGTTTCTATTACAAAAGTTGCCATGTATGTGGAGAGCCGGCAATCCGTCTAACGGTCAATATTCGGGAAGTGTTTGATATATGAGCATGAACTGAAAATAAACTGCGCGAGATCACTCCTCTGCTGCGTCGTAAATTCTCTGCTAATTTACAGCCCCACTGTGTTAAAAATAAATATATACATGTGTGGTGCACCACTTCATTCATTCTTAACGTTTTGTCAACACACTGCCTCCGGTGTACGGTGCTGTCATAACACATCCTTGATCTGGTTAATGGGTTGAAAAAAAAGTGCAGTTAATAATAATAATAAACATTCCTTGAATTTAACTGGATGGATAGGGGAGCGCACTAAAGTTATGCCATAATGCCATTTCCTTATTACAAAGCGCCTGAGAGTTCATCTGCACGTGAACGTCACACACTGTTCGATTTTTTCGTTCTTTTCTGCCGCATACGTGCAAACTGTTATATAATCTCTCTGCTGCTGTCTTCCCGTTCAGTTCTTAAACATGAGAGGTAAGAGAGGGTCGGCAACATACTGGTAATACCCGTGGTGTTGCAGGTATCCATAGGCGGCGGTTACCTATCACCATCAGGCGGCCCGTCTGCTGGTTTGCCACCTATGGCATAAAAAGAAAAGATCTAAAAGGTTTTTACATATACAGCTGTTGTATCTATTTAAATCTATTATATTAATAATGTTGGCTTTCTTTCAGCAATAGCACTTAACATACTTTTTAGCCAGTAAAGCTAGAGAGCACAATTAGATAACTGAGTAATTATAAGTTTTGGACAAAAGATACTTCGTCTCATCAAAACTTGCATCAGCGTCATAAATCAAAGTAGCATTTCGAAAACCAATCAATCACCAACATTGTAGCGTGGAGAGCACAGAAATTATTCTGCCACTCGCGACACCAACAAACGAAAGTTATTGAGTGCCAAGTGGACTGAAGCAAAGGAACAGCCGCCGTACTCCGTGCCAGAGATCGTGGCTGGGGCTCTGCTACCGATTGTTATACAAATTCCCCGCCGTTGTTACCGTCTGTCTTTTTGAAAAGTAATAATAAGATAAAACTGCCATCAAAGTGTACCGTAAAGTGATGAGACGATTACTGATTAAAGGCGAAAGCAGATGCGTACGAAATATACGCATGAAACGAATCGTACGCGCCGTGAAATCGGTGCTGAAAAATTCTTTAGTATTTCATATTATATGTAGAAGAAGAAAGACTTTACATTAGGATGCATTCAGTGGGTTCCAAGCGTATGTAGCGGACAAATGTGTTTTAACCTTAAACGGCCAACAATGCCATGAAGTTCGAACATTGTTGATAGTTTATGGTTTATTTATTCACACCTGCGACTATAATAATTTGCACCCTTAAAGGCTGGTCTATTGTAACAGTTCTTTCACTTCGTCGATTTAAATTTATTACTATTCGTATTTTAAATTGAAGCCATAACAAAAGCGTATATAATAGGTACAGTAAGGTATATAAGAAACACTAATGACATTTCACCTTAAAGCTTAGGCTCTCAAACTTTTAACTTTTAAAAAATAAAAACGTGTCTGTAAGGTAAAAACATAAAAACTTCGGCGTCTTTATAAATTGTTCAAACAATAAAACTTTATAAGTCGTTAATCTTATCATCACTTAACATGACAGTGATAGATTTGTCCTCAATTATTAACTAATAAAATTACGCGAACTGACACTGAAAAATGTAAACGGTAATTTATTACTTATCGACTGTTAACTTTCCGTGTCATTTTCCACAGATCATTAATTCGCTGTTTCAGTCTTAATTGAAATTAAAACTCTGTCTTTTTGTAGTGTTTCGAGTAGTTTTTGATCTATCGATATAAAATGTTTTGTCGATGTTGATTGGATATATCCCATCACTATTGATATTTAGTGATGTGCGACCGTTGCCAACGGGCGTGGTCTATATGGTGCCAACTATGGCGAGCGCGTTAATGTAGCGTCAATGCTCAAGCGTTTTTATTGTACTCTGCGCAAGAGTTGTTTGGCTATTATATGTTCACCGTCCGTGCCACACACAGACAAACACACACGTCGTTGACTTAATTGCCTTCCTTGATTCATAATACCAGACTCAAGCCAGCAATTTCCGCCAATCTTTACGGCCATGTCAAGGTGACGTGTGTACCAAAACGCCTGAAAAACAACGTCTATATCGAACCAGTCGTTATTTTTAAATTAAGTACTGAACCAAGTCTTCGAAGGTGCCTGTCAATCTCATTTTACCTTTTTGCATTCGAGCAATATCTTTGCGCCAGACGGGACGGTATCTTATTTCGGTCCGACATGACGGCTACAATTGACTCGATTAAAATCTGAACAAGAATTTCATCCTTAATTCCTTGCGACTTAATAACTCGACATTTCATTAGAGAATCGCACCGGTTACGGACGAACGCACGAATAGAAAACAACTGAAATCACACAAAACCGAATCGAGATAAGTTAACATCCGCAACACATACATAAGCAATATGTGCATGTAAGCGAGAAGGGCTCGTCATGTTTTATTTATTCGCGGCGGACTCGTAATAGAGTCGTGCCGTGAGAAGCGACCGCCGAGTTTTTTGTTCCAAGTGAGTCCGGACGAGTATTGAGACGTCTTGGATGCTGCTGTCTCGTTGCCTGTCCTCACTGTACTTTCGACATGACATCGGCATTTATTTTTCATTTATTGCAAAGCTGAAACCTAGTGCGAACGAGTGTTTGCAAGAAATTCGATTTATACGTGGCGCCTTTGAACAAAAACAGTCAGCATTTTTCATGAAGGAGTCAGACAGCTGCAAGTGGATATTAAAAATCCATTCATCACGCCGCACGTCGAGGCAAAAAATAAGAATTCAGATTCACACTCGAACACGGAGACTGGGAAATCTGGAGAGACGAGGTGGTATTCTCAACCCCCTACGATTCGTCAGGGGTGGGGAGGTTCCCTCCCTTTGACAGGAAATGATTGTCTAATATTAGCTTTGTTATAAGGTCCCTCTTCTGGGATTTGAGCGTGCCTTTTTGGAAGATGATTCTTATAATATTAGCTATGAATGTATCTTCGTAAACGAAGTGGCTATTTGGAAACGTATACAATTATAGAGACATTATCAGTTATGGGTTTTGCAACGAAGTTAATCATAACCTGAAGGTAGTTTCGATTATAAATTGTGTGCTGAACATATCTGATCACTAATATTATCGTCCACGTCTATGATTGTAAATATAAATACGAGTAACATTAAAAACACAAGAAGAAAAAAGTAACGAGGAGTACCGAAAGATTTAGCTGATTAACGTTACCAATATTTAAAATTGGCGTGCACTCAATTACATAGGAATTTCAGGTCATCGAACTATCGTCTAGAGTCTAGAGAAAAAAAATACACCCTCAGAATTTAAACGATAATGTTGAGAGAATTCAACAAACTGTGAGATTTAAATTCTAAATTTATTAGAGTTAATTCTATTTCTATTTGATTTTCGTTGTGGTCGAGTAGTCGAGCTATGAATAGTATTAGTGGGATATTCTGGTCAGTGACAGATTTGTGTCTTTTAACGAATGTTTCGGATGACTGTTTTTTGAATCAAGCGATAGATTTACTTTATATTCTGCTTGTAACGTATTTATTTGAAACAGTTGAGAGAATGGTCGTATAGTACAGACATAAAAATGTTAATCTCGGTAGTAAACTTCATTAATAACATTTAAAATTTCGAAACACAAGAATAACCATAAAATACAAATCTTTACTGAAAATTCTTGCTTTAAATGTTTCTTGATATCTTTTTTATTTTATTTGCAGGTAAAACTTAGTAGTTACAAATTATTCAATTCAATTTACTATACACTACTATACACTATTCAATTTAATAGTAATTTAATTTGATAGCCGTGTGGTTGCCGGTTACAAAATACAACCCCCCCTTTCTCATCCCGTGGGACCCGGCAGAGGGACATATTCGGAGAGTGAGCTGCAGCGCTCTCCGTTTCCAAGTATTCCAACTACTGCGATCACCAAGCCGCCTGCCAAGCGTGGTGATTACGGTAAAATCCACCCATATTAATAGTTTATGGTGTTTTTTGGGGGAGGCTTATGTTCAGCAGTGGACGTCTTCCGGCTTATGATGTGTGTGTGATGTGAAATGATACATTTTACTTATTCTCTGCAAACTATTTCGTAGAATTAAATAACTGCAGCCGCGAACATGCACAGTTAAATCAAAACAAAAGAGCGCCGAATTCCGAGTAAATCACCTATATCGGAGCAATCGTCACCATACCGCGTAATATTTTCGCCGATTCATACAATATAACGCGAAACTCGCATATTGGCGGATTCATTCGTAGATAACAGAAATAATGGGGTTCAAAAATGAAATTAATTCCAGGTTGATGATTTCAAATTGAAAAGTCACATCGGCCGGGGTAATAATTCATGGACCTGAAACGTGTCCGGGCGGCTGTGTCGGACGCGCGCCAGGGCTGCCAACAACGGCTTTTATTTTTGTTTACTGCTCTGTTGTTAACAGGGAAATGTAGTTTTAGGATTTGAAAAGTTGTTTTGGGTGCGGTCGGGAAAGAACGTTCCGATGTGATATAATTTTTTTTTATTGTCATTTCGAAAAATTAAAAGATCGCCTTATATGTGCAACCGGTAAGGACCGGTAAGGACCGGTAAGGACCGGTAAGTCGGTAAGGACTTCGTTTAAAAGTAACTAAATTGAAATTTTTACACAGCTGTGAATGAACTGACTTATTTTATAGCTTGTCAAAATTGCTTTAATTGAAGCAAATTTATTTGCATAAATTACGTTACATAATACTTATTTTGCTGCAGCTACTGTTGTAATATATTGTATTTAATAGACATCAAAAAAACTTTACTAATATCTACTACCCTAACTTTAACAATAGTTTACATGATTAATCCCACCGTCATCATTTTGCCATAAGTCAAAAAATGCAAATATTTACACTTTTTTCCAACATGGCGGCGTACATTAGGGTTGGCAACCCTGGTAAGCTCATTGTAGTGTAGTCCTTTGTCGAAGGTCTCTTCCGCTTCACCAGACGTGATATCTCCTGTGGAGGTGACGCCCTCTCATGCGAATATTCATGATAATAATGTTATACAAAGTATACGTACGATTAACAGACAAGTTACCCTAAAATACCTCGTTTTCATTAATTTTAGTATGAAAAAGAAATCGCCAATTAGGCTTTGGTCCATCACATGTCTTGTGAAAAGGGCTTTGGTGGTTATGCAGTGACACTGCATAACAACTACCGCCGAAGCATATCCTCGCCTAAATTGTCGTCTTTTGGTTGAGTTGTCTGTGGGACGAGTATAACTATTCTTACATCGTTAGGATCGAAGCCGAAGTAAATAAGAGTGTATTTATTTAGCTGTGGATTAAAATAAAATGTAATTTTTTAATGTTAACAAATATTATCAAATATGCACATAATTGGTTTTATAAAACAATCTCTTAAATTTCACTCACACGGTGAGAGATATAAACTTTATCATTATAAATTTTGCAAAATTAACAAAAGAAAATGTAACAAAAAGAAACTTTAAAAAAGTATTGAGTAAAAATAAGTGGAATCTTTTTTATTTTATTATGAAAATTGCCATTAATCACCATTATTTACATACTTGTCACAGATTATGATTAATTTTATTGGACATAAAAGTTAATAATTATTTTTAATGATGTTAAGTTGAGGAATTACAACCGGTTGTAGAAATAAAAAAAGCTTTATGGATAAATGAATAAAATACACTATTATAGTAAGTTTTTAATGTAAATGTGTAAAATACATTATTATAGTATGTTTTTAATGTAAAACGGCTGTGTGTCGGGTCTCATGTTTAATGCAACCGCATGTCATGAACATTTGTCCGTTGCACTATTGCAGTAGATATTTTTAGTCACAGCAGTTATTTGTGTACAGCCTTTAATGCAATGTAGGTAGTTTATGCATTTTTAGTAATGAATTTTAAAGGTTAGTTCTACTGATGACTGTAACGTAAGCACGTTCGTGGAACTGAGTAAAATATACCTAAATATACTACGATAATTGACTATGTAAGTCATAACACCGTCCCGGTGGCTATGTTGGTAGTGACTCCGTATTCTGAACCGCAGGTCTCGGGTTTAATCTTCGGGCAGGTCAAACAGTCTTGTTCTGTTTCTGGGTGTTATGAGCCGTGTGTATGAATGTTGTCCCATATTAACTAAATCAAAATCTACCGTTCTTAGACTAAATAAGTATTTCAATGTGTATCTTTAATTATGTTGTAAATAATAATTAAGCACCTATTATTGCAACATACTGAAGATTTCCATCAGCTTAAAAAAAGTCTCTAAAAACGTTGCCTTATACTCAAAATTATAACTCAAAGGGCTTCCGGGGAGGTTTTGTAATTACATACCTTTTGATGAACTTTTAATTACAAGTTATAGATCTTAATAACCTTAGTGACGTTAAAAAGCGAGCCCACGCTAAACATGTTAATCACTATACATGTCTCACTAATTTTGGTACGAAAAAAGACCCATAAATCATTTAATCTACTACAGCTTTTGACTACAGGTATACATATGTAAGTATATATTGGCCCGAGGCTTTCAGGGAACAATAGATCTACCTGTCTTTGTCTAAGGCCCTGTTATAATAAGCGTCGAAGCGAGAAACCTTCATTCACGAAAACTAAGACCGTAATTTGTCTGCACGAAAATGCGATGATAAATCATAATAGTTTTAGACAAAGCATAGGTAAAAAACATAAACCAATTTGGAAAGTGAATTGTAAGGCACGGCGAGCTCTACGATCGCTCTGTTATTAGAGCAATTATGTTATTATGTTCGCCGTATCTAATCCGAAAAACTAAATTGGAGTCGGCCGCTGCCGGCGAATGCCCGATAGGTTCGATCATTTGGACTTTTGGGTCGCACGAAATTCGTTGCGGAAGCAATAAGAAACACGAAAATTTCTATCGAAATAGTCACAAATTATCCAATAATGCATATCCCGAGAGCGAGCGAAATATCGACCGCCGACCGACAAAAAACGACCTCGTCTCGTCTTCAAACCCTCACTGTGATACGGTCCATAGTTTAGTACAAATTAAAAAAGGGTGCACTGTTACAGTACATATTTCAAAGTTCACATTTCACAGGCAACCCCGCGTCGCCCTTTGATATCCCTCACTTAACTCATATTTCATTCAATATGACCATAATTGTACTGATGGAGCCGCCTTTATTAAAATAAATAAAGCTTTATTCTAGACTACAAGGGTCTAGAATCGTGTGTATACGAATGCTTGAAACCATAGTATGAGCGATTGCCTCTTTCACAATTTGTTTCTTTAGTATAAGCTCGCGAAACAGGTTTTCTTCGTGTAAAACCCTAACGTTCTATGTTTTCATTTCAAAACATCGCATCGTAACGCTTCGTCCCTTTGTATTATCAGTACCAAATATGAATACCAAATTTTTAATAAGGGTTGGGACAAAAGAAAAACTGACAACTTTTTTAATTTATGCGCAAGCGAGTACATGAAAACGTAATAATAGGAGCGTGTTTGGTAAATATATCAATGTAATAATTCTCCGAGGGCGTTCAGAAAGTTGTCGGGTGTTATTTTTCTAAAATTTCACGGTAGATACATCATCCAGGGCTCGTGGAAAATTGAAACATCTTCATTATAGCGGTCGAGTGGCATTATTATTTTAAAGCATGAAATGCAAATGGTCATGAATGTCAGAGTGCATTTTGAAACGATTGTCATTAACTAGCTCTTTTGTAGCTCTATAAATAACAATTATATGGGTGTATCTACTATCGGACTGAGTCCTGGGTACACCTCTGCCTACCTCTTCGGGAAAAAGGCGTAAATGTATGTTTTTTTATATAACTGCTTGTTCCTATTTAAGTGTTCTAAGTTCTCTGCTTATATCATCATCAGCCGGAATACGTCCACTGCTGAATGCCATAAACTATACATATGGGGGATTTTGCTGTAATCACCACGCTTGGCAGACGGCTTGGTGATCGCAGTAGTTGGAATACTTGGAAACGAAGAGCACTGCTGCCCACTCTCCGAATATGTACTTCTGCCGGGTGTCACGGCTGTCACGGGATGAGAAAGGAGTGGCCCTATTATACAGCCGGGAACCACACCGCCAGGCCCTGTTTATATACTGTTGTTTTTGAAAATATTGCCATTACCTAATTCTGTTTATCATACTCTCGCACTTTACGCCATTCCGTAGCAAGCGTTCACCTTCTTGTTTACGCGTTTTTATCTATTGTAATATTTATTTTAAACTCGTGTGTCTGACAGATATTGCGAACCACAATTAATTATTATCAATAATTCTTTTCAACTTTTGTTTACTTAACAGGTTGCAAAGTACATTTTTATCAAATTAATTAGCACTGACACTGACATTTTAGAGCTGTATTCTAATAAAAAAAAAATCAAGTTCAAAAGTTTATTATCTTGGTAATTAGTTACATTCTTGCAAACAATTAATATCGGATAAGGCAATAATACGCTTAATAAAATAGCAAAATTACCTTTGATAATCTGTAGACAGAAATTTTCCGTAAATACAATTTCAATTTAAAATTTATTTAAATAAAAATTATTAATTAGTACAAAAACAATGAGCGAAATCATGATACCTGCATTATATTGTAAAACTGAGTCGCAGGCATCGACACCCCAAAACATAAGTAATCATTAGAAACATTTCTTATTTCAACACAGAAAAGAAAAGGTTGGTAGGTACAGTAATGTTGTGATAGCATAATTATTTTAAAACTAAAAAAAAAATAAGAAAGAGACGATGAAGTTGCAAAAAATCGGGGACTACGTTAAAATTGGCCCTAATTTTTGTTTCAAGCATCGCTAAATCGAATGTAAGCTAGCAACACCAAAGTTTTGAATCAAATGAACTTGACCATTATACAACATCTTTATTCATAGCTGCACTGAGTGACACAGTTATCTGTCCTGACCCTTCATATCTTCTATTCGCCGATAATGCATGCCACAGTTCAACCACATGAAGGCAACGACTTTTGGAAAATATTTTTTTTCTGATTTACGATAACTACGGACAATGAGCGGCTTCTGTTTGCGACCGTCCATGTTTACGTTATAAAAATTTATGATGCTAATAAATCATTTTAAATCAATTTATTATTTTACTACTTAAATGTTAATTACTTATTTGATGAATGTGAAGAAACAATAATAATAATAATGTGTATTTCGTATAACAGGGACTGGTGTCTTGTTAAATTATGTATTTATACTGTGATATTTTTTGAGGAAATTTTATACATACATTCACGTCTTTTTCCCGAAGGGGTAGGCAGAGGTGTACCCAGGACTCAGTCCCATAGTAGATACACCCACATTTCGCCAGTATGTTATTGGTCCCATGTAATAGGGCGCGAGCCTATTGCCATCTACCGGGCACAGTTCCAGACTCCAGGCAGTTATTGAGATAATTCCTGATGGAAAAATCCAATATTTAATACTTTGCCTGACCTGGGGATCGAACCCGGGACCTCTTGATTGGCAGTCGAGCATGCGCCCTCTACGCCACCGAGTTCAAAAAAAA
This sequence comes from Hemistola chrysoprasaria, assembly GCA_947063395.1. Lineage (NCBI taxonomy): Eukaryota > Metazoa > Arthropoda > Insecta > Lepidoptera > Geometridae > Hemistola > Hemistola chrysoprasaria. The sequence continues at coordinate 10,110,798 of OX346719.1, forward strand.
TTTTATGAAGGAAAATTTTTACTATATGAAATACGATATGGAAATGAGAAGAAAATTTTCACCCACGAACGGGACTTGAACCTGCATCTTTGGCAACAATCCGCGTGGTGGGCACTCTACCAATTGAGCTACCGTGAAAGTACTAATATATCCGTGGAAGTACAAAATATACCGTTTAGTCTATATAAACAAAATATTAGCAACATTTTTAATATTTAAATAAAACTAATATTTTAAATTTTAATATATAAGAAAAATTATTTACTGATTGAAATACATCTAATAACAACATACGTACCTATATATTATAATATTTTTATAAAATAGCGTATGTAATAAATATTAATAAAATTTTATTTTGTTTCAGGTAAGGCAACATTCCCGGACCCATTGATCAGAACCAACGGAAATGAGATCGAAATTCAAGTTGCGAAACTTTCTCTGTGTGTGTAGTGATTATTTGTGTTGACACGTGCTCGCCAAGCGACTTCCAACTAAATGCAATTAACATAAAGTCGTTATTCAGTTTCCCGCCGACCCTAAAGGAAGGACCCTAAATGTAGAGTGAGTATGTGCTTGTGTGAGTGAGCAGCAGCTGAAAATCGGATGGAAGGTTTTACCTTGATTTTTTTGTATATCCAACCTACCTGACTATAAACATATATATTTCAACTGATACATGTTCGAGAAAAAAAAACTTTCATGTATATTTTCTATGAAATTTAACTATATTATATAATGTCAAAAAATGAAGTTGTTGTTAATATAAACCTCTAAGGTAGGTTTATTATATTAATTGACTTATCAAATCTACGTTTTATTACAAACAATTTTTCGCTCTTCGCACCGTCTAATCTAGTCGTAAAACTCGAGTTAATATAGCCTAGGCCATAAAACAAAATATTACTTTGAAATAAAAATTAGGGTGACTATGATTCCCTTGATTATAAAATAAATAATAATAAATATGGGACAACTTCCACACACGGTCATCTGGTCCCAAACTAGGCTAGAAGCCTGTACTATGGTAACAAAATGACTGATATACATACTTAAATACGCTTATAACACCTAGACACAGATCAAACAGACATGTTCATGCACACAAATGTTTGACCTGGCCGGGGATCGAACCCGGGCCCTTCGGCACAGAAAGCAGAGTTACTACCGTCTGCGCCAACGAGGCTGTCAAATGATGTGATTATTTCCTATTAATTTTTTTATTAAAACTATTTTAATTATAATGAAGTAGGTCGTACTTATTTGAAAAGTGAAAAGACCCAACTCGCATTATGACCACAAATAATATTAGATGTGTATTTATATCAAAAAAATCTATGTAGGTAGAGAGTCTAATAATAAGTGTTTGAAATAAACGGCGCATTTATAGCATCTTCTGGCTTGAATCCTATTTGCTTAAGTACTAAATAATAGGTCTATAGATATATATAATATTGTCAAATCTATCCGGTATATGTAGATGTTTTATTTTATAATACTTACACTAAACCTTTCTCGCTACAGTTAACAAGCGTTTGGCTAATATTTCATTGTAACTAGCCATATACTCGTATATAATCGCAACAGCCATTTTTAAACATATACGGACTCCAATCCGTTCTGCAGTTAGGCATCATTTCGTCTGGCCGCGTTAAAAGCACGATGCATGTTCGCACTCCCACCCGCCACAACACAAATGCGATTCATGTATGAATCATGAGCTTTGAATGTGCGGGTGCCCGTACGTTCGCGCTCCGCTGGAAGCTGTCAGTGTGTTGGTGACCATGTCTACACGCGCACGTGCCTGTGTGCGGCCTCACTCATAGCAGCGGACTATGACGGCTCGTAGATTTGACAGCTAGCTCAATGCGGGTTCAGACGTTCATTAAACGCAGTTCGACGTAATTTTGTGAAATATTTGACAGTAAATATGTTCGATAATGACATTAGTGTTGTGACGATACCGCGATTTTGTGATGGTGATACAAAGTGAACTTACAATTTCGCGCGAACTTGAACTTGCTAGATGAATCGAGTCCAATTTGTTGATTGATTTGTGATATGCTCGATCTCAAGGATCGTTTATGATGTTCACAATTAGATACGCCGCGTTTGAAATCAGTTCGAGGGGCAAATTGAATAAAAAATTACACGTTGCTCTATGGTTGCAATTAGTTGGATTGAAAATAGAACTCTTTACAGATGGGAGATATAGAGGTATTTGACATAAACTGTGACAATTTTTAAAAATTATTTAACAATAATAATAAAAAGAAAAGTGATTACAATCGTGTCTTGATAGCATTTATTTTTTAGGGGGTTTCTTACTCGATAAATTATATAATTATAGTTGAAACATACAATATTAAATTAGTTATGTGGACAGTGATAATATTATGCTTAATCAGTTTAAAAAAAAATTGGATTGGACAAATATTGGATTTGACTATTTGGAAATAATAATTGGTGAGTACTTATACTTATTTCCTTATAAAAAACTTATAAAATACTTATAAAAAATTGTAAAAAAACATAATACAAGTTTATAACACTGGATTTTTTAGAAATTTGTTTAAAACTTCATAAAATAATTTAAGGTATTTGTAAAAAACATTATAATTTTTAGAACATAATATCTTTTATACATACTTATAAAAGTTAATTCTAAATCTAATTGTAAACATTTGTTTAAATGTTTACAAAAAACATAATTTTGCAAAATCATAGAACCCAACACTTATGTTATATAATCGAGTCAGAATATTATATTTATTGAAAAAAAATGAGAGGTGGTAGATAACATATCGATTTAAGGTAGCACCATGTTACTTGTCAAGCGATAATATTACCAAAATGCAAGTAATATCAAAAACAACTGGGCCAGCATGCTTACCTACCTCATTTACAAAAAAGGTGCACATGTCAAAATGATTAATACAGATATTGACAAATAAGCTTTAGTAAAGTTTCCTCAATATACATACCGATCCTCAGTTTTTTTAAAAGCTCGCCGAAGGCAGGTAGGTCCCGATTTCCTTGGGGTCATTTATCAAAATGGTGATGTTATCCTTATAAATTGACTCAAAGAGCGAAATAGAGATGTATTCGAAGACTGATGAGTCAGGATCCACCCTAAGGACGGCCATTTTTTCATTTAGCCATGAAGATTAAACTTATATGTACCGTTTTTCATCTATGTATTATACCATACATATTATATTATATAGGTATATTGTCTATACTACATAAATTAATATTTACGCATGTAATGAATACATTCATAATGTCCGCCTCGGTGGCGTAGTGGGCGCAAACTCGACTGCCGAACATGACGTTCCGGGTCCGATCCCCAGGACAGGCAAAGGGTTATTGGATTTTCCACTAAGAATTATCTCAATAATAAACTGTGCCCGGTAGTTGTCAAAAGGCTCGCCCCCTATTATATCGGACCAATACGCATATGGAGCGAAATGTGGGTATACTTACTTACTTACTTACTGTACGGTGTGACTGATTCCTGGGTACCCTTTCCGAAAAAGGTGTGATCGTATGTTTTGTTTATTATATAATTACGTAAATATTATCTTATTTCCTTTTTTCTATCTATACGTGTATAAAGTCCGAAGTCCTGACTGTCTTGCTCTTTCACTCATCCACGTTCAGTCCTAACTCCTAACCCATGGATCTAAATAGCTACAAATTATGATGCATAATATGTCACCGCTAATTTCGCTAAATTTATTATAAACTATCTAACCTAAACACCCATTTATAATCTAGATAAATTTGATAAAAACTATTAGTTTTTACAATACTGAGATCATAAACTAAAGATTCTTACAATTATCTGGTGACATAATTAATACAAGGAATAAAACAGGAATTGCAGAAACACGGAAACGAAGTTGCGGGAGGTCCGCTAGTCAAGTAAACAATATTTTATCAAATAATGCTAATTTCGAATATTGCTCCTAAACACTGTTCAGCTACAGTTACTGTATATAGGCATTAGTCATGTTATAATTATAGTATTATTGAAACAGCAGCTCTACATATTATGTAATTTATTTAGTGTTTAATGTTTTCCTCATGTTCCAATTTAAAGTGGGAATTAAATCATTTTTTTTAATAGAACACGATATGCGCAATATATGTAAGTACCTACTTTAATCTAAAGATCGGTTTATGAATGAATGAATGAACATAATAAATCACGCTTTTTTCCCGAAGGGGTAGGCAAAGGTGTACCCAGGACTCAGTCCCATAGAAGGTTCACGAGCCTTTTTCCATCTACCGGGCACAGTTTCACGACTCCGCAGACTTAAAGCTTCATAAATTCATCATAATATAGATAAAAATAGCACTTTCCACTATTTATACGTAAAAGTATTATAATTTAAAATATAATTACAAAATCTTAATACCTATCAGATGTTTATTACTCTAATATGCAAAAAATACTGAATAGTTTTGTCTACATACATACATTCAAGCCTTTTTTCCCGAAGGGGTAGGCAGAGGTGTACCCAGGACTCAGTCCCATAGTAGATACACCCACATTTCGCCAGTATGTTATTGGTCCCATGTAATAGGGGGCGAGCCTATTGCCATCTACCGGGCACAGTTCCAGACTCCAGGCAGTTATTGAGATAATTCCTAATGGAAAAATCCAATATTTAACACTTTGCCTGACCCGAGATCGAACCCAGGACCTCTTGATTGGCAGTCGAGCCGTATACCCCCACTACGCCACCGAGCCAGTTTTGTCTAAGTTTTCACAATATACCTTTATAATATCTGTGTACATGTAACATTTGTCATTTAAAATTAATAAACAAGAAATTGGGAGATAATACGTGTACATAACGATAAATTATATTTCTAAATTAGACTTTCAAAAAGTATTAAAAGTTTATTGATCTCTTCGATAGAATGAATCACGGCACAATAATTCAGGAAGGTCAATAATCAGAAATTGAGCTGTCAAAAACTAGCTCCATGAATTGTTCCGAATACATGGTCACCGCAACGCGAGCATTTTAAACTAGACTGAGATTTTCTAGTGGCTATTATTCTAACGGTCCCTTTCACCGCTATCTGCTGACCATCTGACGAACTGCTTTTTTTAAATGCCTTAATAAACCGAGCAGCATGTAAGATTTTAATGTGCAGTGGACTCGGAGATTTGGTTGATGTGATAATGCGCCGTGACTGAGCGTGCACGACTTTCTATGTGCGGACATGTAGAGAAATCTCATGGTTTATTTTTATATTCGAATTTTTAATGGTCTGCTCTATTGGAGGTGGATGTTTTTGGCCAATGGAAGCGGAATGCGCGAGTTGCACGCTATCGTTGTTAACTTTGGTAGGTACTTACTTATATATTATTACACAATAAACACAAGAATATTATCTATACAGTTATTAAATACTCATAATATGTGACACTATTTTTTAATATAGAACGCAATTTAAGCTCCCGTCGTCATCATGAATCAGCCTTCTATTATAGTTATTTTTATTCTATTTTCAGCCTTTTTGTTTGAGTTTTAATAATTTTAAACTGTCTTTAAGTATATACTAAGCCTAAATATCAATATGAAATGAAATAATCTGCATTCATAACATAACATACATTCACGCCTTCTTCCCGAAGGGGTAGGTAGAGGTGTACCCAGCACTCAGTACCATAGCAGATACACCCACATTTCGCCAGTATGTTATTGGTCCCATGTAATAGGGGGCGAGCCTATTGCCATCTACCGGGCACAGTTCCAGACTACAGGCAGATATTGAGATAATTCTTAATAATATAATATAATAATAATATGATATAATATAATATGGGATAATAATAATTTTATCCTCCTTCCTTGTCCTTAATCTGCTATTATTATAATATCATAAGAACATTATAATAGGTTTTATTTTTGTTACCGAAAAAAATGCTAACGCCCACCTTTGTGTTCGTTTAATTTAATATCATTTGTAGTTGTCATCGGCTTCCACTAAAATAACTGGCGTCTCATTAAATATTTTAATTAACTTTCGACGGCCATGTTGATGTCAAAATTAGAAATATATGCTGTCGGTCGCGTGGTCACATGAGTAATATTTGGACATTTGCTTTTATGATAGAACTGTATTACCTGGTCATGTTTCATCATATAATTGATTGTATTGTATCTATGCAATACGTTGGACGCCTTCTTTTCTATATATATATATATATGTATGATAGTAACAAGACGAGCATGTCAGATGCCTGATGGTAAGCATCATGATTGCCCATATCAGACACAGTGCCACCCAGTGTTTTTAAATTCAAAATTCTGCGCGGCACTGCACTGCGCCTGTCACCCTAAGATATGAGTTGTTGAATCTCGTCATGCCCAGTAATTTCATCGGTGACATTGCCCTTCAGACGAGAACACAGTAATGTTTGCACATTACTTCTTGGCGGATGAATACTGGTAAAGGTGTGGTACTTCCCCAGGCAGCCCCCTTAAAAAGAGGCCTACAACTACTAAGACACACCCACATTTCGCCAGTAAGTATGTTATTGGTCCCATGAAATAAGGGGCGAGCCTATTGCCATCTACCGGGCACAGTTCCAGACTCCAGGCTGTCATCGAGAAATCATTAAACTAGTTGTACTCTATTATATGTTACTACAGGGTCTAAGCTATCAACGTACCAAAATTTCAGCCCAATCGGTTCAGTAGTTTGGCGTAAACAAGAAACAAATACATTATATACTAACATAGATTCGCATTTCTATTATTAGTATGGTTATGTAAACAAATAACTTTTAAAGATAATCGAAGTTTATATGGATAACTTGTTACTTTTAAGTCTGACATATTCAATTTCCCGTCCATTCTAAACCTCTGGAAAGCTCATAATTATCTTAACATCTATATCAATTGAAAATTATTTTACAACGCAAATATCCGCAAAAAAAACTATATAATCAAAGTATATTCCACGTAAATGTGTATCTAAAGTAAAGCAACATTTTAATAAAACATCAGTTTTTCCTTACGTTGATAAATGATCGCTAAATGAAGATAATCACAAGTGGATTGCCGGTTTGACATGTGAAGTCGGTATTATTAATGTGTATTATAGGGCACGGTACACCCGCTCGTTTGTGAGGCGAATTTGTAAAATTATCGATCGAACGATTTTGAATATTAATCTTGTGCGCAGTGTACGGCAGTGATTGAGATTCCTTTCCATGTCAAGGAGGTACTTTTCAAATATTATCAATACTGGAATTTAATAAAATTGTGTACAAGCACTGTCTCGATGGTATAGTGGAAGCGCTACTGTCGATTATAAGGTTTCGGTCCCCAGGTCACGCAAAAATTTAATCTAGATTCGCTCCTTATTAAACGACTTATAAAACTTAACCAGCAAAGTGTGGTGTACTTACTATGGGACTGAGTCTAATAGATACACTTCTACCTATATTATATAAGGCGTGAAGTCATGGTATGTGTCCGAACTGTAAGTAGGTACATAATATTTTAGTAAAATTTAATTATTTGAATAAATAAACATAGATGACTTTTTATAGAAATATTCTCGGAAATTAAAAAAACACCCACTCATTGTAAATCCTTAAGCTTGAACTTAGTTTAGGTGTGTTTATATGTGTTTTAACAACAGCGGTTTATGTTTTTGTAACAATATTTAAACTTATTTATTACTTACTTTTGTAACAATAAATAATTTGTCGAATAAACAGTAAAATTTATATTTTATATTATGCAGGCTTAGAATATGTTTAATTTATAATATTTTATGTTTTTTTATGATAGTGTGTGACAAGACGAAAAAATCAGGTGCCTGATGATAAGCATCATGATTGCCCATAGACACAGTACACCGTGTTTTAAATTCAAAATTCAGCGCGGCACTGCACTGCGCCTGTCACCCTGAGATTTTAGTTGTTGAAACACATCATGCCCAGTAATTGCGCTGGTAGCATTGCCCTTCAGACCGTAATGTTTGCACATTACTGCTTGGCGGATGAATAACTGGCAAAGGTGTGGTACTTCCCCAGGCAGCCCCCTGCAAAAGAGGCCTACCACTACTAAAATGTCACACAAGCTGTCACAAATACATACTTTGATGTATGTATAGTTTTATTTACTTTGTATTATGTATTTAAACTAGCTGACCCGTCGATGTTCGTACGTCCTCCGAGTATAATTTTTATTTTATTATTATTTTCAAATGATTTAATAGTTAAGCTACGTATAATATTTAGAGGAGATAAATCCAACAAATCAAAAGTCGTGAAAATCAGATCAGCCGTTCTTGGTTGGTGTAATGGCAGTGACTTTCAGTACTGTCTCCCAGTATACTGTGTCATGCGCGTGCGCTGCACCGCAAGCGGTCGGTGGAACATGTTAGATAATGACCTTTACATCCTTTTTGTATAATTTTTGATATTTCTTTCTAGATTATCGAATCTTAGATATTATTATTCGTTAGATAATAAAACCATTTCGACCAATCAATACAATAACAACACATAATGTTTTACTAAACTAAACTCAAATTATACTCTCGTATTTCAGATACATACTATAAAACTATAAATATTATGGCTATACACCTACAAGCTCTACATTCATATTTTACTATGGACCAGACTGGTTGCCTGGAAGAGATTTCATAAAGCGATAAGGCCGCCCATTGTCAACCAAGAATTAGTTTTATATTAGGTATTTTAGTTAAATATGTATTATATTATTTTGGTGATAACATAGATAGATAGATATACTCGTATCATCAAAATTAGGTTAAATATAATGTTTTATGAAACTATACATTTTTTGTTATTCTAAAATCTGATTAGAACAAAATTTATTGGCGTAGAACAGATAAGTTTATATACGTAGGAATATGTATTAGTGAAATCATGGTCGAAAAAATAAGGTCTTGCACTCCGCTCTAACTCTTGCTTATGTTACTACCAATTTCCCATTTTGAACTTTGACAAAATTCAGGAGTGGCGATGACGTAAACAAGAGACAGTCACGTTACCATTGGTACTCGTATGATGGGTTGGAGTGGCATACCTTGCGAAATATAATCTAATTTTATTTTCTCACAAAACTCGTGCTAAAACCCTTTATAACTCGGCTTCTATTTTCTTCCTCGGATGTAAAACTACCTCATATACAATGGGTCTCTTTAGTCCCTTTGTAACAATCTACTATTTCTACTATGAGTAACTAAAGCGGATTTGATCCTCAGATCAGACAAAAAGTTGTGTTCAACACACACATAGCCGGCTTCTTTGGGAAAAAGTCTATGTTATTAAATACTTAAATTCATCTTTATCCCTAACTATAATTTTAGGTATATAATACACTATGAAGTAGGTATTAGGTACTTATACTAATTAGGTACAATGTCCAAAATGTCTCTTCAACTTTGAGTTGGGTGAGACAAGGACGGTTTAAGGGTCACCGCACACTGCGCCGAATTATAAACCGTATGCTTATAAATTCAAATGTTTGGAACCCTTCTCATGCTTATCGATGTTCTTGCATTGTTTTGTTTTACTTACAGACCGCATTTTTGTTTAAAATTGCAGTTTGGTTTTAAATGAAAAATAAATTCCTACATAAGTCGAGTTTCTGTAAGGAAGAGGTAAAAAATATAAACTCTCATTAAAAAGTTCATTACATTTGTGAAATTAAGGATATTTATAAATATAATATTAAAGGTAAATTGTGCCAGTAGCTTATAGTAAAGAATAAGGAAATAAGTAAATAAAAATATGGTTATTATATTTTCGTATCGTGCTCATATCATCATTTTAGCCGTAAGTTTTTTATTTAATTTGTAGTGGTAGGCCTCTTCTGCAGGGGGCCGCCTGGGGAGGTACCACACCTTTGCCAGTTATTCAGCCGCCAAGCAGTAATGTGCAAACATTACTGTGTTCCGGTATGAAGGGCAATGTTACCAGTGAAATTACTGGGCTTGATGAGATTCAACAATTCATATCTCAGGGTGACAGGCGCAGTGCAGTTCCGCGCAGAAATTTGAATTTTAAAACACTGGGTGGCACTGTGTCTGAAATGGGCAATCATGATGCTCACCATCAGGCACCTGATTTGCTCGTCTTGTCACTCACTATCATAAAATACCAGAACACAGTAATGTTTGCACATTACTGCATGGCGGATGAATAACTGGCAAAGGTGTGGTACTTCTCCGGGCGGCCCCCTGCAAATGAGGCCTACCTCATATATATATAACACTATAACAGTATATACAAATATAATATACGTATAGGTACATAATTTTTATAGGTACTTTTACAAGTGAACCAATTTATAATATAAATAACAAATTAAAGAATGGTTGTGAGTGGTCTTTGAGACGTATTTAAAAGAGAGGACGGTGCACATTTAACTTCCACGGGAAGATCGTTCCACAGACGAACTGCTTCGACAATGAAAGATCCACCGTAGAAATCAGTGCCGTGCACTGGAAACCTCAACGTCAGATTTTAAATTATTTAAATTCATATTCAGTTCTTAAACATTTAATTATGTAACATAAGTATAAGCTATTAACTAGACATGAAGTAGCTGAATCAATAACTGGTTTTATAAATCGATACCTTCATATCGATTTCAATTAATTTATTTAAGAACCGATTAACTGGTTTCCAACATCCGATCTTATTTTTATCGTCAACTTTTAAAAATATTTTATTAATTCACCGCGTTTAGAGATTTATTTTATTATTTTTCTGTTTCTAGACCAATAAGTTATAATTTTATGTCTTTTTAAGTTGTTTTATCGACGATCGATTATAATAAAATCAATACTGATATGAGACTTAATTTTTTGGCGATAAATAAGTATTTCGTATAAAAATAAAATATTTTAAAATTAATAATATTTTATTTAATGCAAATATTAGACTGCTAAAGTTATAGTAACATTATTAACTTAATTATGGATGGCAGGAACACGCTAAATGCAGGTGGATCACAACCGGACTGGATAGAAATCGATGGGGAACGCTTATGTTCGCAGTGGACGTCCTATGGCTAAAATTATGATGATAATTTTAAATAAGGATATATTATTTCTGAATATTGAAATAATATTTTTGAACACTATTAAAATAAATTATTATATCTTCATACTCCTACCATTATGATATTATTTAAGTGTGCGTGTTGATCATAGAAAGAGATCGCTCTGAGCGATAAGGCCGCCAGTTGTTACTCTTTCTAGTTTTAAGTTTTCTTCCTTGTTGTTTTCTGTATATTTTTGTGGTACCAATAAATAGTTATCATTCGTTCATAGTATTCTTAGATTTTTTTTCTTCGCTTATATATTTATATTATAATAACAATATATCTAAGCTAGCGTTTTCTAAAAAACCGTTATTCCTGCAACCTAATTCCTGTGGGTATTTTCGAAAAATATTTCTTATTGCTTGCCTATGACATCATAATGGAAAACTATGAGCAAAATTTCACCTCTCTATTGAGGACTTTGATTTTTATAGATATAAGTAAATAGAAAGAAGATTTATTGTTTCCATAACGAATAATAATATTATAAAAACTAGTAGTGCATGTAGTAATATATATGTAGGCATATTATGTATTCAATTCTCAATAGCTAACACAGAATGCCTAAGGCACCGATCATTGCTTACACTATAATCAAGGTTGGTTTTCCATTTTTTATCTGTCCAATCTTAAAGCGGCATATAATTCGAATGATCCTTGGAATTTATCCGTGATGTGATGATTTATAGCCGATGGAAATAACGCATCGATTTGATGCTCAATTAAAATGGTTGGACCCGTTGTTACAATGTTGAGAACGAAGTTTGATTTTTTTTTGTTTCTGCAGCACTAAATAAAAGACAGGTCTATAGAAACTGATGCTGATTAGGTATGTACTTACCTACACATACTAACCTACCGAGGGCTTTAAAATAAGAAATATGAGACATTTCACGTGAATAGGACAACGAAAAATAGTAAACTTTTGAAATTCTATCTAATTCTAATATTGATCTTTATACTTCGAGATGTTATAAACATGTCCAAATAATATTGTTTAAGTTTATATCCTCTAAAAGTACGAATATACAAAATTTTTACGAGTTTCAGAACCACTTTATTTTCAATATGGGAAGAGAAGAAAAATTGTAATCACGAGCTGGAGCGGGGAATTTTTCTTTGAATTTATATTGTCTTTGAAGCGAATAGACCGCCTCAGTATTAAAAATATAAAACACTTTATATTCCTTGTCCTCTTTACGTGAAATGCCCTATATGATTTTGATACTACCTATTATTTTGCAATGGTCATCACCTAAAATGTGCTTTTTTGAAAAAATTAGCGTCAAGTGGCGGAAAACTGCTAGAATAAAAAATCGAGTTTATATTCCAAATATTCTATCCTTTTTTTATAAATGTGAAAGTTTGTGAGGTTGGATGGATGGATGGACGGACGGACGGATGGATGGATGGATGTATGCTTGTTACTCTTTCACGCCAAAACTATTGAACCGATTGGACCTTTTTATCCCGATATTCCGACGGGAACGAAGACTAAGCGGGTGTAACCGCGGGGTATATATATAGCAAGTATTTTTTTACACCCACGTGGCTTTATAAATGTTAAACTGGTTACCAGCGTTTGTGGCAATGTCGTCACACATCTGATCAAACATTGCCCTACTGTCTGTAACTAATGAAACAGGCTCTCATTATTCATTCCTATAGGTAATTATTAATGTAAGACCTTTAATTTAGACAGTTTTAGTTCTAAACTATAACTATGGTTATATAATGGGTAAGGTATTATTATAATTTTATGTATTTTTTTTTTGTTTTTAACACCTTAGTAAATGTTAGATAATCGCCAAAAATATCTTGATAGAATATTTTGGTGGAGCTTATTAATATTTCATGCTAAATTTTAGAAAATGAAATAGGTAACTAGAGTCAAATAAGATACAATATAATAATGTTATTATAATATAATAATAATAATAATATTAATATAATAATGTTATTTTCGTGATATTTTGGCAGCCTTCATGTATATATCTAACTAGTGTGCACAGCGACTTTGCCCGCTCGCACACGTACAGATAACGAAAAGAACCTACATTCCAAAATTCAAGTCTCTAGGATAAGTAGTGTGGGCTCTGCTTTGCAAGTCGGTCACAGAGTCATTTAGAATTTTATAATAATAATAAATATCTAAAATATAGGATACCTATATACCTATGGAGAGTGAATAGAGTCTTGAAGGGTGGGCAACATACCGGCCTGTCTGCTTGTTTGCCACCTATGGCATAAAAAAATCTGCACATTATAATGTAGAGTATCAATGTGTATATAAATATCTATAATATATATACGCATATAGCGTTAAAATAGAATACCTAACTGTTATGTAAAACATTTCATATCAAAGTGTTGGATGAAATTAAAAGTATATCGAAAACCAATTCAAAGCACAGGAGGAAATTATTTTTATATGACCTGATGTTGTGCAGGTATTGGCTGGATAATCTCTCGAATGCACCGTTGCAGTCTTTAAATATTAGTAACTCTTTAGGTATCTTTAGTTAGAACTGCCTCGGTGGTGTAGTGGGCGCATGCTCGACTGCCAATCAAGAGGTCCCGGGTTCGATTCCCAGGTCAGGCAAAGTGTTAAATATTGAGTTTTTCCATTAGGAATTATCTCAATAACTGCCTGGAGTCTGGAACTGTGGATGGCAGTCGGGAACGGTAGATGGCAATAGGCTCGCCCCCTATTACATGGGACCAAATAACATACCGGCGAAATGTGGCTGGTATCTACTATGGGACTGAGTCCTGGGTACACACCTCTGCCTACCCCTTCGGGAAAAAGGCGTGAATGTATGTTTCTTTAGGTATCAGGTTTATTTACAATATGGGTTACAATAGGGGTTGTTCCCCGCGGTTTTCACCCGCGTAGTTCGTTCCCGTGGGAATATCGGGGCAAAAAGTACCCTATGTGTTATTCCAGGGTCTAAATTATTTATATACCGAATTTCAGCCCAATCGTTTCTGAGTAGTTTTGGCGTGAAAGAGTAACAAATATCCATCCATCATCAGAAATTTTCGCATTTATAAAATGAATTGGATGCATAGCATCGCGCCTTTTTCTCCGAAGGGTAAGACAGAGTTGTACCCATTTATTAAATAGTACGTAAATTCACACTTCGACACTACGATTGCGATCTACTAAAATCTACTTATTTTTCTGGCTCAAATGATTTATTAACATTATAAAAGAAAGAAGCTTTTGCACCTCAACTTATAATTCGTAAGATTTTTAAAGACCGATACGTATGTTAGAAAGTCGGGTAGGTTGTTAGCCCACGCAGTTATCGATGTTTTGTTTCTTATTAATTTATTTTATTACACTTACTCCCACTCAGTGAATCATAAAATAGGAAGTAGGAATATAAAATATTATATTATGGTTTTTAAATAGACTAACTAGTAACGGAACTATAGCTGCAATAATATTTTTTTTATGCGACATTTTTGATTTTAAATATCGGTGGCTTCCCAATATTTTTTTATTTCTTAAACTTTTTAAACAAGCTGTAACTTTTTATAAACTTTTTTATTCAAGCTACAACTTTTTATTAATATAATTAAAGTTATAGCTGGTACTTAATATTAATTATAGTGGTTCCTATTGCAAATCAAGTGAAAATCAATCGTTATGCCACTCCGTTCCACGAAATCGTGGAAAGAGCTCCACGAACTTTTAATATTATAATTAACTTTAAAAACACAAGCCAGAACATTTGTTCCATTTAGCTCCACAAGAAAATTTTGATCGTCAGCAAATAAAGTTTTAAAAATTCTATAATAACTTCTATCATAAAACTGTAAGACGCATAATCAAGACTACGAACTTAGAAACGAGTGGCTCATTGGATTGCTAGTTTGTCTGCTATTTCGATCCCTAAAGTCTAATACTAACTAGACTCTAGTAAAGGAACATAAACATAACATCACGCTTTTTCCCCGAATCCCCAAAGGGGTAGACAGAGGTGTATACAGAACCCAGTCCCATAGTAGGTACACCCACACTTATGTTTTTAATCCCAGTTATGTTTTTGATACCATGTAATAGAGGCGAGCCTATTGCCATCTACCGGACACAGTTTTGGACTAGGTTGTACCTTACCTAGATCATTTCTAATGGAAAAATCCAATATACTTTTTGCCCGATCTGGGGATCGAACCTGGGGCCACATGATCGACAGTAGAGCTTGCCACCACAAAGCAGATAAAGGAAAAAACTGGCGAAATATTTAATCCTACTTATATTAAATGAATGATGTGAAAGTTTGTGAGGATGGATGGATGTTTGTTACTCTCTCACGCAAAAACTACTGAACCGATTGGGCTGAAATTCGGTATGTAGGTAGTTAAGACCCTGGAATAACACAAAAAGTACTTTTTATCCCGATATTCCACAGGAATGAAGACTACGCGGGTGAAACCGCAGGTCACAGCTAGTGTTCTATATAGCCTTCGTTTGTTTTGAAAATTCAAACAGCAAACGCTATAGTTTGAACGTAACCGCTCGGAGGCGTCGCTAGTCGCTAGAGATGTGCCAAGCGCGAGGTGTACCCGCAGTCGCGGCCGCGGTAACTGCGCGCTGTCACGCGAGTGCGCTCCGCCCATCCGCACGCACGCTGCCAGCCGCTGATGATACTTACAATTTGACGGCATTTTGTTCTGAAATATAAAAATACACAATACAAAAAATAAATAGTAAATAGGCAAGGAATTTTGAGAATGAATCAGAACTGAGGTAAAATCAAATGTTCAAACAAAATTCTTCTAAAAGTAGAACTATTAGATAAAAACTTCACACATGGATTATGAACTTTTGTTAATCAATAGTTTTCTGAGATTCTTGGAATAATTTAGAAAAACACTTCTTCACATTTTGTTGTTGACTATATTTGGCCTTTAATCTAAATATGTCCCTGTATAATATGTTGTTTATGTAATTCAAGCTATTTATTATTAAATACATCACGCATTCTCGTTCGATCAGATAGTTAGAAACAATCATAACTAGTACAAGTGCATGGAGCAAACACTCATTCTTGATAAACGGCGGCCATCACTGCACGCCACGCCACGGCCCACAGTATTATGAGAACGTGACGTCATCGCCCCGCCCCCCACCTCCTCGCTTCAATCAAATCGGGGAACCCTCGTCATGCTCCCACCCTGCGTTCCGCTTTACTGACTTCACATTTTTTCTCATAATAATAACGTCGAAAAAAATCGCACAAAAAATCTCGACGGACGCGCGGCCTTGTCCCATCCCTATCGCTCGGTCCTTTTTCGAATCCACGGAATTTTAGCAACGCACAACATTTTATCGGATGATCGTATGGTGCGGCCTACATTATATATTCCCGTGGGAATTTTGAGAAATCCCGTCTCAATGCAAATCTAGAAAATCTTAGAGACTATATTTATTTAACGGTTTCTTTCTAGATCGTATAATGGCGTGTCAATTAAATATCTGATATAAACTAGAGTGACAGCCTGAAAAACTTTTATCCTGAAATTGTGCTTAGAAGTAACAAAATTCTAATAAAAATATAGTATATGTTTATGTGGTAGACAGATTACTGAGTTATAATACTATAACGAGAATGAAATATTAGACTCGTAAATCGTTATGTACTTATTTTTTGAAAGAAAATTATTTAATAACTAGGTGTATCCCTCGGTTTCACTCGCTGAAACGTGCTTACTTAGATACCTCCATACAAAGTTTCAGCCCAAACGGCTCGGAAATTTTAGAGCGATAATAAAATAATAGAAAATTGCGAAGGTTAAAAGTACCCATAACTAACGATAATATAATATTTAGAATGTGATAGTGGAAGAAGCGTAAGTCGTATGTCAGGATTGTAGCGAGTGGAGAGAAATAACCTACTCTCTACCTACCCCAACGTTATGTTAGAATTTTAATGCTTTTTTACATGACATACAATCACGTTATTTTCCCGAAGGGGTAGAAAGGGATGTAGGTACCTAGGTCTCAGTCCCATGGTAAATTCTATGGGAAATGTGTATGGTAAGTACACATTTCGCTAGTATGATAATTATTATTGATCCCATGTCATAAGGAGCCTCTTGCCGTTATTGAAATAATTCCTAATGAAAAATCCAACATTTATCACTTTACCTGACCTGTGCATCGAACCCAGGACCTCATGATCATGATAAATTTGTAAGTTCCATGTAAAAGGGGGTGAGCCTATTATTGCCGTCACCAAGCACAGTTCCAGACACACAGGCCAGTTGAGAAAATTCCTAATGAAAAATACAATAAGACACTTTTTGCCTGCCCTATGGGAATCGAACCCGGGATCTCACGATCCTCATGTAACTGTTACCTCTGAATCAGTATTAGTAACTTCACCTCAGCTCAGCTTAATTGTAAAATGATAACGAAATGTTTAATCAATTACCTACTATCACAATAGAGTTACTAGAGAAGGTCGGCTGTCTGTTGACGCAGGTGGCGCCAACAAAAGAAAGCAAATACTCTTATTGGATTATTATCGCCTACTTTACAAATTATAAGAAGTACGATAATATTCTGTTAGGTGAGTGATTACTAATTAGAAAGTAAGCCAAGGTCTGCTCTAAAAATGTGATTTTTCATTCTGCACTAGGAGTTTTAAGAATAAATTCTTTTATTATATTATGAAAAGTTGTGCAATAAATATTTTTTATTAAATGTAAGCATATTTTTTAAATTTAATAATTTTTATTTATTTATATTAATCTAATAGTGCATAGTAACGGGCGCTCCTCTCGTCCACTAGGTACTTAGTTTTCTTATTAGAACTAATATATACCTAAGAGTTCTATTAAAATGAGTCAATTTGTATTTATAAAATTATAATAATAATATTATTTAGGTAAGTAGGTATTTAATTAATTATTATAACTAACTCGTAATAAATAACCTTTTAATACTATCTCTCATAATAGACGGGTAGTAAATCCAAAATCATTGCATAAAAAAATAAGAAAAGTATTTTTTTGGTATTAAGAGATAATACTGAAAATGATCTTCAATATTATCCCGCAAAATATACCACTGTGCCATCTATAATAAAGAAGCGTTCAATCTAAAACTTTGAATTTTAATTCTGCTACTCATCACTAGAGGTCAGGAAAAAGTTTGGTTTGCTAAGTACCATTATAGTTCGAACTAATTTTACTAGATGGGGCTAAAATCAATGAACCTTTGGTCTCTGACACGATAATATTAATTATTAGATATATTTTAAATAAAGGTGTCGACCATGGTTTACAAAAATGTACCACATCATTTGTAATAGAAAAAAACATTTTTTCTCTTTTTTAAGTGAGAAAAATCACATCTTTTTTAAGTTATTGTGGGTAACACTGTACTAAATTTGATATAAAATAGTTTATTCGTAGATTTGAATATCCCTAAATTCTATAAGCGTGAGCTTAACCCTTGTCAGTTTTGTTTGACATATTTAAATTAATAGTGCGCGAAGGTATTTAACGAAATAACTGATCCTAGCGAACAAAGATTTATTACTTGTAATAAAACATTATTGTATAGTGTACCTAAGTAAAATTATTATTATTATGGTACCTAGTATTTAGTTTTGACCTACTGTAGTGTAACTTTTGTTTCTTAAATTTTATGCGGAAACTTGACTTTATGACAAGAAAAAGTTTTCGTAAAAAAAGTTTTAACCTTTGATTCAAAGAAATTATATTTTCTAATAAGAAAATCATAATGTAGCTATCAAAATTCATAAGTCTGATAAATTCCAAATTGTCACTGAAAAATCACGCACTTTATGTTCTAAAATCTTTCTCGGTAAATTATGACATCAGCAAAGCGTCAAATCCTCGTTGAAAGCTGTGTTCACGGATAGAGCATGTTGTGACCAAACTGTGATGAATGAGTTTCATCGCGGCACTACCGGTTGTGAACCGGAAGCTCTCAGATACCGCCCGTGCCCGCCCAGTCGCCGCGCGTAAATTAACCCATGCCATGTCGTTCTTCCGGTTTGCATTTCTATTCTATTTACTTCAAAGCTCGGATTTTATGAATTCTATTTTTAAAATATAAACGTTAAGGCGTAATTTTAAACTCAGTCTACCTTAGGTATACTATACTAAAAGGTTAATAATAATACAATACAATTTTAATTCACGAATTTACGAGAGTACCTATGTATAATCAAACAAGCCTTTTAAATTAATATAATATTTAGGTAATATAGAAAGAAAATTAGATCTTATATCAACCTGCTATAGGTACTTAGTTACTAGTTAATTGGAAAAAATCACTAAATTAGATACCAATGTGGAGAAAACGTAACAAGTGATTTCAATCAGAATAATATAGGTACCTTCTATTAATTTATTATAATTAAATTTGGTCAAAAATTGATTCTTAAAGGTATCGCTATTATGTACATTGTAGGTATCTAATAGAGCATTCCAATAAGGTCACCAAAAATTGCCATGTAGTAGGTAGGTAGAGCGATATAGATGCATAATATCTTTGACCAGACCAAAATTTATAAGTTTATCTAGGTACATATTTAATTTCTATAAAAATATATTATTTTTTATTCATCACACTATCATAAATATTAATTTTTTTTTTCAACTTATCAGTTAACACTAAAAAAATAATATTATTATTGTTAAAGTGCCTTCTAAAAATTGTGCTAATAATAGGTAGTCATTTTATTCTCCAACAAGATCTAAAATCTGTTAAACACACAAAAGCCGTTTACCATCTGCGGCTCTATAATGAGCATTCCTTCGTTAAAATTCTTCAAGCTTCCAACTGGTTTAGTCAGGTTACATTCTTACTAATTCGAATAAAAAAGTACAGATGGCGTTGGTTATAAAAGTTCACAAATCAATAGATAGATGGAGCTTTTTTAAACGATTTGAAAATTGTCTCTACACTCAAACAAGTGAATAATAAATCATTCACTCTTGTGTATAAAAATTACAATACCAATAACAAGTAGGTAACATAGGAAATGAAACCCACCTACTCATTTCAACGCCACCCACATACATTGTTCTCACGTATGCATGCAATATACAAATCACGCGTGGCAATTACAAAGGTGTCGGCGTTTCTATCCAGCCATAAATCAGCTCTGCACGATATAACAATTAGCTGGTATGTGTTAATTAAATGCCTATACAATATAAGCGACTGCAGCGCCGCAGCGGCTTGAATTAGAACTCCGTGAAGGTAGTTGGAACGCACGCGCATCGTACGGGCTGTTTTTTTTAAATAATAATTAAATATTATGA
The DNA here is from genome assembly GCA_947063395.1 of Hemistola chrysoprasaria. Taxonomy (NCBI): domain Eukaryota; kingdom Metazoa; phylum Arthropoda; class Insecta; order Lepidoptera; family Geometridae; genus Hemistola; species Hemistola chrysoprasaria. The sequence continues at coordinate 10,131,233 of OX346719.1, forward strand.
GTGCAATTAGCATTATTCAATACTATTTATATCGCTTTATGGAATCGGATGAAAGTAATTTATTATTCGTAATAATTTTACCTACTGTTTAAATCAAATATCATTGCAATAAGCAAGTCTGTTATTTGGGTATATTAATTAAAAAGAACAGATTTTTAATATAAAATTTACTGTGCCTAAGTGGCGTAGTGGTTTGCTTGCGCTACTGCCGTTTATTAGGTCCCGGGGTAGATAGATCCCCTCTAGGTATTTTCTTGTTAACAGTCCTGAGTGTGGAACTGTGCCCGGTAAATATCTTAAACCTCATGGGACTAAAAAAAAGTAGCTAAGCTATTAAGATCTTGTTTTAAGAGAAATAAAATGTGTACCCTTTCCCATCCCCTACTCATCCTATCGTTCCCCTATCCGTCCAGACTGGTTGCCTGGAAGAGATCGCTTAAAGCGATAAGGCCGCCCATTGTCAACCAAGAATTAGTTTTATATTATTTTAGTGATAATATAGAGTATTCTATTCTATTCTACGCCATAGGACATAATTATATAATTGGTAGTTAAAACTTTAATGTTTATCGATTACCTACTTACCTTTTAAGAGAACATGCGAGCTAGCAAGTGAGCGAATGCCCATCGCCTATTATTCCAATTATAATATATATATAACTGCTGTAGAGGCCGGTAGAGCTTCGCTTTGAAGTTGCCCTCTGCCCTGAAGGCCGGGGAATGTCAGCCATTTAGATTGCAACGCCTGTAATTGATTGTATAGCTTTGATTACCAGATTCCTATGTCTATTATAAACACCTACTAAGATTCCAGACATGGTGGAATTGAGGATTTCTAAACTTTGTCGTCATAATTCATTACCGCTTCGAAAACTAGAATCTAGTGTGAGAGTTTGTTACTTTTTGACGCCAAAACTGCAATATCCTCTTATTAGATCTGATTATCTTAATAAAGATTATCATAATATTATGAATAAAAATCAAAGTCCACCCTGATTGACAGTCTCACTGCCCAGCTCCATCCCTAGAATCGTAGAAAGGTGAAATGTACATAGGTTTTCATTCTTTGCTAAGATGTAGACTAGAAAAGAGAAAGGTATTACTGAAATATCCATGGGAACGAAATCGCGTTACTATAATATAGTTATAAATAAAAACTATATGAAGGAGATAATGTATTGTGAGTTTGGTAGAGTTAGGAGACAAGTTGACCTCGATAAAGTCGACTCACAGTCGAGATGCCACCTTTGATATATTTATTATTTTCAGGAAGTCAATTTGACCATTAGCGTAAATATTTTATGAATAGTTAGACGCAGTCGGAAAATAAAGGGTCATAAAAAATTTAATGTTTTGCCAACAGAATTTACTAAATAAAAATATTTCGTAGTAGAAGTATTTCAGAATAGTATTTCGTAATTGTTGTGAAGAGTTAGCTTTATGGGTAAGTACTTGCATTCTGTTACAGTTAATCGTCATCATCATCATCTCAGCCGTTTCCTAATCCGCTACTGTACATAGGCTTCCCCCATAAAGGGGGAGTTTTGCCAATACTAGACACGCTTGGCAGGCGGGTTTTGAATCTGGATCTGTTAACCCTTAGCCGTGGCTCTTCTGGCAACTACAGGTAGAGAGGGTGGAACACTATTCTAAAGCCGGTACTCCACGAGTGACAAATATAAAAACCTCAATTTTTCCTCATTTCTCAGTTTATTACCATAATACGCGAAACACCCTAAAGTAGGGCTAAACACGTAAGAGCGACTTCTCACATACAAACATACTCCATTAAACTCATAATTAGGAGTAAATGCAACACGCAATCTTACTCAAAGCCCGAGTGACACGAATAAGGCTGTACTCCCAAAGTGGAAGGCAAGGACATGACAACCCTCATGAAAAATTATGGGCCCGCAGCGAAAATTACCAACTTGTCTGATTAAATTTAGAAGTTGGTCCGCGTAATTAGAGCAAACATCGCATTTCACTCAGGGCCCGCTTAGCGGCCCCGGATTTGCATCGAGAGACTCGTTAGAGTTTTCATCACGTGAAAAATGTGGCAGTATTTTTTGATTTGACCATGTGAGTACGTGAGCCCCACTTTTGGGAAAAAGCTTTTCATAACCCATTTGGAACGGAACATGCAAGTAATAAAAAAATAGAGGAAATATTAATACATAAGTATAATATGTAAGTAACTAGATACTTACTAGGTAGTATTTACAAAAACAAACAACGTTTCAGCCGAAGTCCACTGCTGGACATAGGTCTCCCTATGGGGGGATTTGGCCAATACTCGCTACGCTTTGCAAGCGGGTTGGCGAGCGCAGTTTGATGATTATCTTTGTTGCCCGTTTGGATTTGAATCTAATAACCCTTAACCCGCTCTTATGGCAACCACGGGTAGAGAGGATAAATACATACAAAAACAATAACATGAGAAAGCTGCTCCTATTTTTCTAATAACAAGATTTTCTTTTATACAAAAGAAATTCCTTAATTCAATTAACGCATATAAAATATACAAGATTATAATAAAAAATATCATGAATTTGCCATCTTTGATTTTTAATTTCATTTTTAGTTCTGACCGACTTCTACATTATATTATTATTTTGAAGCACAACCTATTCCTGGATTATATATCTGTATATATTATATTGGATTTTCAATAGTCTTTCTATAATCCTTAAAACAAACACAATAAACACACAAATATAAGATTTATCTAACGTAAGACAAGAAAGTTCGCAAAACAACTTGTTCAATCAGTCAAAAGTTCAATCAAACAACAAACGAATGTAATAATTAGGAGATCAGAGAGAAGGAGAAGAGATTAATGACCGGTGCCGGAATAATAGATGCACAAGCGTGTCATATTATCTGTTTCACCAATGGGTGTGCAAGAACTTTCAATATTAATGTTTTGATATGTCTGATAGGAGCATATACAATATAAGTGATTTAAGTACTAAGGTACTTCCAAAAAATTACATTTATTTCTATATGAGTAATAGCGTAACGCGCGACTTCATTTCCGTGGGCAATTCCTTTCTTCTTTTATGAAAATCTATGCATGCAATCGCAAAACTTCACCTCTGGACTTATTCAGGGGTTGGGGCTGCGCGTTTACAGTCACGCAGTCAGGATACAATTCTTAGGAAATGTAATACAATAGGTACAATAGAAAATGTCTAAAGGTTTATTCTGGGGGTAGCCCAATACTTTTGTCTAAATTATTTTATAGTTCGACCAACAATCTTACCTGTTCAGTTCTATGCTTTAGTTAATAACGTCGCTAGTGGCCCATCTATGGTCACCAATGGCGGCTGACAAATCGTAGTTCCAATTGCCCACCTGAACATAAGTTGTTGGCACTTTAAGTAAGAGGAAATTGGCAGCACGGTTTTCTTGACTTGATGATTACGAAGACCCGTGAGGCTAGTTTTGCGCCATCTAGTTCGGAAATACGTAAATACATGCGTAATTAATGGCTATTTTATTGGCACTATATTTCATATTAAAATGTATCTACCATAGGTATAATATATTAACAAAAACATCATGATATGCGTTGTTAATACATCCACACGGTTGGTTAAATTACCAATTATTGAGTAAATTTATTACTACTATAAAACTTTATTGAGACACTTATAATGACCTAAATCACCAGTTTTCTGGATAAAACAACACTTTTCTACATCTGCGTAGATAAAGACAGAATAAATCAAACCACTTTGTTCTCAAAATAGTTCTCTAATTGACAAATAGTGAAAATGATAAATATGCACGCTGGGAATGTTCCCAAAATAATATCCTTTGATCGCCATCTGATTAACAGCTACTGACTGTTACACGCAGAATGATATTAATATTCTTTTTAATTTGGTTCCTACCTAATATTAAATCAGTGTATTTTAGTTATATTATTATGCTTATTTGTAAAATACTTTAACAATCTGAGGTTTGGCACGATAAGCTAGTGATTTTATGAGCTATGGAAATTAATTGAATTTTCCGCGAAAAAAGCTTAACTTCATGAGTTGGCATAGGCAAAGTCAATCGTTACCTATCCATATCATCTTCCCAGCGTGATGATTAACGACTGGTATATCAAAAATAGCAGTTCACACATATCTGGAATCTGAACCAGGAAAGCACAAAAGAGTTCGCTCTTAGGAAGCTAAAGAGCCAATTTCCGGAGAGTCCCGATGTCGATTAATTATATAATTACGATTAAATGTAAATTTTGTATGAAGTCCCTTTATGGGTTGAGTGAATATAAAATATAAATGATACCCATGCCCAGCAGTGGAATGGAGTATACTGTAAATGATGAATCAAACATTACGTGCCTCGGCCATCACTTTATAATATATTTATTCCTGAACAAAAAAGTTAAAAACTATTTACACAACTTAAATAAATATATAAACCTAGATCTATATGATTGTAAAAAATATATGTATGGCTAAACTTGTTTGCTGGCCGAGGTAGCTTATATTATGAATTACATAATGAGTGTACGAAGCAGTTATCCCTGAACTTCAAGATAACAAGCTAAAACCTTCCGAAGAAGCGTACAGCTCATTACAACATAGAAGATAATTGGCAGGACTTAGGCCAAGAGGGCATAAGAATGGCCCAACTGACTCTGCCAACCGGTTCCTCTGACTTCTTCCGAGAAATAAATCAAAGCTTAAACACCGTTATCAAATTATCAAAGGCACGTGAGACTGTTAATTTTAAAGTCTCAGTCGGTCAGTTTAAAGACATTATGTTCCTCGAACTGAGATATCTTCTAGATTTTATCTAAATAGTAATTGCCGACTAGAACATTAGCTTATTACGTGCGGTCAGCTATAACTGCAACTATGATATTCTAATTTTGTTTGGTTTTAATTAGCACATTCTTTTTATGATAGAGATCTTATTTAAGCGGGAATACTAAGTAACACTAAACAAAGTTTACTCATTGACTTTATAATATAAACTTCGTAAAATTCTTGTTCTTGTACATTAAGAAGTATAATAGAGATCGTGGTCACATAATTTATTAGTTTTTCTAATGAAGGATGCTTTGTTCTGATCGGTCATAGTAATATGAGTTCTGGATTGTCAAGCACAAACATTATTGATCTCTTTATCAATAATATATACTTTTAAATTCTTAAATTATAATTTGCACATAAAAAAAGATAGGTATTTTCTCTCGGTAAGCGTAGAACTTACAATTATTTCGATTAAGTTACTATATCTTTATGGGTTTTTCATATCTGTTAAAATATATAACCAACAAAACGAAAAGATGTCTATCGACAAATACAAGGATGAATATGCTGCTATATTCCAAGCTTTTAACTGTGGGTAGCAGTCATTACAGTGACAACGGTCAGCTAAAATAATGATATAATTCACGAGCAACAAAGACGCACCTCGTAATTACGAGTGGTTAGCTACAAAGACAATTGAACCGACAATTACGAAAGCTCATAAATTTTAAATAACGTTAGATTTCTATAGTAACCGCCAATACCGATGACTGCCTCTGTGGCGAGGTTTGCAAGCGCTACTGCCCATCAAGAGGACCCGGGTTCGATCCTCAGGTCAGGCCAAAAGTATCATTGGATTTATCCAATAGGAATTTTCTAAAACCAAATAAAATCACCTACCAAATAAAATTCTTATTGCTTACTATTATTCTAATCAGTATAAGAATTTATACATATTGCAGTAAAAGTCTTATATGACAATTTAATTTATTAAATATGTTGGTTGTATGAAGAGCACCTCTAATTATGAACTTTATTTTATTTTTATTATCTGTTGTTATAGCGGCAATAGTAATACATATTTTGTGAAAATTACAAGTGTTGTTACTAGCTAATTCGTTTTATGAGATAGAGCCCTGTGACAGATGGACGGATAGCGGAAGCTTAGTAAAAGGGTTCCATCGGTACCCTTTGGGTATGGAACCCCAAAAAAAGTGTCTTTAGAAGGATGCTAACTGAATACTCCTAGTTTCCATTCCAAAATGTATTCAGATACATTATGTAGCTTGCAGGAATGCCAATGAAAATTGAAAATTAAAAAATGCGAGGGTCGCACCACTAGGGGTTGCCACCGTTTTAAATCGTCCATCCCTATATGCAAATTTTCCGAGCATTCCTTTCCATTGTATTTCTCTGTTCGAAATTCATTTAAGGTTTAATTAAACCTGTTTTGTCAGCTAGCTTAACGGAATAATTTAGCTTTTGAAGATTAAATTCTAATGAAAACATAACTAGATGTCCAAACATCATCTGTCGTTAAGTCTATAAGCTCGCTAGCATCCATAGAGATATATATATAAGTTATATATGCAGGGACCGGAGGGTGCAGGAGAAGCCAAAAACTCTTCTATGTACTAAGTGTTAATAAGATTTGGTAGATACCTAACCCATATGGCCTAACCCATAGTACTTTTTATGGGTTAGGCATGTTTCATACTACTTCATCTCAATATTCCCGCAAGAACGATGCCTGAACGAAACCGCGGGACACAACTAGTTTTATGATTTGTAGTATTCCCACTCAGAACAGTAGCATCTGCAGTAAAACACATTGTTCTTAAACGCTGCCATCATTAAATATTGCTAATGAACCTTTAAGCTTTTAGTTTTAAATAACTTCAGTCCCAAGGGGCGGTTCTATTGGCTAACATATGATTTTTTTTGTGTTGTACATACTTTAAACACCTATATCGGAAGTTAGTCGTCGTGACTTTGTAACAACGTACAACATTCCGGTAAAAAGACGTGACTTAAAAGCTTGCCCGATCTTGTCTAGGAGCGAAACAATCTGGCATTTCTCAGGTTAATTGCATTTTTTGTTGTTCCACGTATCGCACTTGGTAAATTCTAGTAGCTGTCGTATTAAGTGTGTAATAAATTTCGAGTTTTAAACCAGTAGAACGAGATCGAGCGATAATGCGGAGGTCAGCTGACACTTGTCCCTCGCCGCACAAATTAACGTCGCTGTAAAGTTATGTCGGTGGGATGGTTGTCACTCATGCTCCATCAACTGCTGGGAACGACGTATGACGGCTCAGCTCAACCACATGTCGCTCTCGAGTCGAGACGTGCCACTATTTCATCTTCCGTCTCGCTTATGAGGACCTGATGCTTCCAGCCAGACAAAGACATATTTTGATCTCGAGTAGCGTTTGAATATGCCGCTTAGTTATCTCCACCGAACGGGAGCCCGTATCGCAGGTTGTCGCTAATAGGCGTTTACTCAGAGCATGAGGTTTTATGACATCGTGTGTGTTCCAATTTAGACCACATGTCAGTCTGTATCAGCCGTCAGTTCGGAGTCTCGCGATGACTCCGGCGCGCAGACTTTTCGCGAGCACGCCAACACAAACAATCGATCGATCAATAGCGCATCCTTTACACCTGACCGTGACCACGAGATATTTTAATTATAGATCGACTAAGTGCATCAACCTCTCCTTTTCAGATTCGCCGAGGATCAGATGAGGAGACACCGTCCGTTGGCAAAGCGTGAGCCAGTGATATCGCACGTCGCGTGGTGAATGGAATCCGAGGTGTGTGTGTTGTGAACGAACTGTGATATAGTGTCGGCCCTGAGGGCCGAGAAGCTGCAACGGAAGATACGGACGCGAGCCGCGCGGGCTGCGGGCCCGCGATGAGCGCCAACAACTGCGACAGCATGACATATTTCTCCAACGCTTATATGCCGGACATGAGGAACGGAGGCGGTCATGAACACCAGCAGGCCCATGCGCATTACGGCGCGGTGCCACAGCAAGGTCACGAGATGGAAGGCTGTGATCAGCAGCTCAGGCCGGCGCAGCACCACTATCCCGCGCAACCAGCGCCCGGTATGCCATACCCTAGGTTTCCACCTTACGATAGGTTGGGTTATTATCAACAAATGGATCAGAATGGGTACCGGCCGGATAGTCCATCTCAGATGGGGCATATGGGGGGTAAGACGGACGGGTATGGTCCTAACGGTCACCAGGCGCCGGCGCCGGCGGTGTACACGTCGTGCAAGCTGCAGGCGGCGGCGGCGACGGCAGGTGGAGTGCCGGGCAGTCCACCGCTGGAGCAAGCGCAGCAGATGTCGCACCACATGCACCCGCAGCAGCATATGGTGCAGCACGGCGTGCCGCACCAGCAACACCTCATGTACCCGGTGGACGACATGCAGCACCAGACGCAGATGCCGCCGATGCACCAGCAGACCATGCACGCACAGCAGCCGCCCCCGCAGCAACCTCCGCCTAATACCAACGCATCGTTGCCAAGTCCACTCTACCCTTGGATGCGAAGTCAGTTTGGTAAGTTTTCAAATTCATTAATTCATTTGTATATTTTCAAAATATGCACACTGAAAGACGATTGGAGATAATAGACATTGAGAGTTACATTTTAAATTCTTTTAAACTATTTCCTTTTAACTGTCTGATTTCATGCGTAAAAAATTAAGCAAATCGAGAGTAATCTCGTGACATAAGACATTCTGCTTAACATCACAGGTAACCAGAACAGATTCGACAATTTGTAAAAACACTCTCGCTCGAAGCATTGATGAGAAACAATGAGTGTCGGAAACAATACCCCTTACACTGTTCCCGAGTTCTGGATTATTTATTGGCCGAAGAGGCGTTCAAAGGAATTTCACTTTTCATAAAATTTACAACTCCCTATACACAAAAGCCTCACCTTCTGTTTAGCTGACGCAAATAGGGAACAATGAGCCTTCAAGTTGCGCTACCGTCTCCTACTGTTTTTGAATTTGTCGGCGATCTAATTTATGGTTGTGTTACCCGATTTAGAGATTTCATTGTAATTGGCGAGGTCATTCTTTACCTACTGGTATTTTGAGTTGGGAATTCAGTTTTGCATACAATTTGCGCGAGGCAGTCCGGTCGATATCGTGTTGTGGTTTTTGTATTATAAAGTTTTCTGTTTTGTTATTTAATGGTGCCATGCCGTTTAATTTAAGAGTACGTGGTGTGTCGCGTGTGTTTTTTTATTATCATCATCCATATTGCTGTGAACAAATCAATTTCCTACCTAACGCAAAGGTACTCTTTCAATACTTCTCAATCTCAAAAAGTTACTGTTAATTTTATTTTAATTAACAATTACTAAAAGTTTAAATGGTAAGTCAGTCAATTTCAGATTTATTATAAATTAATCATAATATTCAATTCTTTTGAGGTTCGTCGTATTTGGTATCCTAGTAAATGTTATCACCTGCCTATGTTTTTCATAAATGTGCTGAGTTCGTTTTTTTCTTTCATCTGTTTTCAGCTAAATAAGTTAAGTTTTCTTTAAAAATTAATAATTAAGTTGCTTTCACCCCAGTTGAATCTCCTTCAATTCATAGCACCATTAGTAGTAACTGAAAGAGAAAATTATATTATAAATCCTGTTTGGTTTGGTTTTTATTTGAGCATTAGGTACTATAGGCCCTACAGGGTATGATGAGCTCTTGAATAACTTGGTTTAGTTACTAGTAAGAAATATATATTAGGTACGTATTAGGTAGTAGCAAATCGAAGTAATATCCAAATTGTTATCTCAACTCCTTCCAATTATGGTCAGACTTGGACCGTGCTGTTAATTAATTTGGAACTTCGATACACTTCCGTTTTGATGGTACAATGATAGGTTGTCTCCGCTTGATTAACTTTAACATTAAGACCTTCTGGTATTTTATTATATTCATCGAGTAGATGTCTAAAATAAGTATAAATTATTATTTTTGTTTCTAAGACAATTTGAGTATGGTGGACAATCGTAGATACCCCATTAATTATTAGATATATACAAACATAGAACAAAAACTTGATACGATGACAATAATCAATTTTACTTGGCATTATCATAGTGTGAGTCATTGATTTATTAGTGTTTCGTATAAACTTTACTCCATGGTGCACACAAACAAACAAGTCAATGAGTATCTATCAAAGTATTAACGTTTACATCGTACAGCAGTTCTATCGATATTATGTTCTTTTTTGCCCATGCCCATGTCAGTCAATACGCTAATTGGGAAATACTTAAAATAGAGCAAAAACCAGATCTATTAGGCGAATGAAAAATGTAGCTCCACTTTAAAATGTTCGGTAGCAAATACTCACACTTGAGTTTAACTCTCGTTAAAGTTGCTCGTCTTATCTACACGTATACACTTCCATTAATTATCTTCAAAAATCGGCTGCCATTTTGAAACAAAAAGCCACCCAATGGGAACACGCCGTTTGAAAATAGATCGCGTCGAGGAACCGAGCAGCGAGCAGACGAATCATTAATCATTGACAAGCACAGACTAAAATCATTATGTACTAATAATATCTGGTCGATTATAAATAGCTACGTCTATGGTATATTAAAAGCTTTGGGAATTGTTATTATTTTGGTATAAAACTTGTTCAACTGATAGAATCATTAATGAAAAGATATAGTCGCCCCGTGTTTTGACGATGTTCTCATGTATTCATTAATTTAAACGACGAAACGATACAGTAGCGAAATTTATTTTCTCATGTTAGATTTTTGCTTTCCGATATCGAAGTAAGTTTTCTTCTTAATGAGACCGAGTTTTTGTCTTGTTGTAGGTACTTCCGGTAAGCTGCGACTTTCTATCCAGTTCATGGAGAGGTTCCGTAACGTAGTTGCATTTGGAAAATTGATCTATGTCTCATTATTTAAAACCATTGACTATACACTCAAATAGACCTGACATGGTAATACGTGTCATGTTCTTAGTACTTAATTGATTCTACTATAATAACTAACATAGCTAGAAGTGTCTTCATAGACAAGAGTAGATTTAGAAAAAATATTATGTGAGAATATTGCAGCAGCAATATATACATAAGGCTCACTATTTATAGACTGAAAACGACCTTAATGATCTCCCTGTTTAGTGCAAACAAAAGCTCTATTATTCGTAGTAGGTTTGAAGAATTGCTCTCGTTGACTAACGGTATAGAAAGATAGAGTCGGCTAGTCCGAGGTAGGCAACGATAAGTCGACGGGAATCGAGGTGGAAATGGAAATATAATGGAAAACCCTCACCTGCCCCCCTCACCCTCCGTACACAATGTTGGATAGACGACTGGTTACATTTCATTGTTCAGATATCAGCCCCAAGGCCTTTGTGGAAGCCCGATGATTGAATACAAGTATTTGTTCTGTTGCCTGCCACTGATTTTCCTCCGCTTGGTGGTGAAAGCTCGACTCGTTGAGTATTAAACGAGAATTGTGAATGTTTCGGTTGAATTTTCAGGCGTTGTTTAGCTTGATTGTGTTAAAATTCACATGATAGGTTTTCTAAGATAAATATCTATTTGGATTCGGAGGTCCCGGATTCGATCCCCAGGTCAGGCAAAAATTTAATTTTCTATAAGAAATTATATCAGTGCCAATCTGGAGTTTTAAAAACTGTGCCGGGTAGATGGCAATAGCCCTTTGCCCCTTTGCCATGGGACCAAAACCATAACTGGTGAAGTGTGAGTACTCACTAAGACTTAGTCCTGGATACCTCTGCCTGCCTCTTCGGGATAAAGACATGATGTTATGTAATATACTGCCCAGTTTTCACAACAAGCTTCTCAAATAACTCTACGAAGCTAGAAAAAGGTTTTAACCTTTTAATACCACTTGGCAATAAGTGTACTCAAACACAAAAAAAACAAAGTTTTTACAAGACTCTACTCTCTATCACACTACCTTAATAACAGCTCCCCTTGTATTTACACGTGCTATTATTTGCATAAAGATTTTTTCAAAAGAGGGGTGTTGTGACGTATAAAAATATATTTCTAATTCTGTGTTCCACCGGTTTTCCGGTCCCCGGACGTTGACGGATGAATTTTTGCTTCTTTTGATATTGGTTTACGAGTGAGAATGAATTTACTTTGAGGATATATTTAGATACAGAATATACTCGTAATGTGTACGTTATATTAAAAGCAACAGTAACTTTCACAATGAATCTAGTGTACAGTTGCGTTCACTGATATTATCTACCTATAAATATGGCCAAATTTTCACATGGCTAAATATAAATAAATAGGCGACCTATGTAAAACCTAACATGAGGTGTAGGTATCAATGCATGCGACTGTACCTACCATAGTAGGCACCCGAAAACTTCGCTAGTTATATCTGTTTAGTCCCATGTGACAGGGGGTGAGTCTATTGCTTTTAATCAGGCACAAATCCTCACTCAAGGATGTCACTGAGAAATTTCTACTGGAGAAATTCAATAACAGTTTTTGCCTGACCTGGGAATCGAAACAAGGTCTTTATGTTCCGTGGTGGAGCTTACAACCACTATACCAAGAAGGCAGATTGGCAAAATAATTATTGATATGACCATTAATCACACTCAACAGTCAATATGATCGACCAAAGGTTTTGAATGGAAACCACCTACTTAGATTGATTCCGTTCAAAACTAAAACCTACAATATTAAAATGTACGTGAAAATTTATATTAAACCTTATTACAATCACAATCATACAAAACAGTAAACGAAAAAGTTGGGAGCTTATTAAAAAATCATTACCATACTATAATTACATATTCCTACATGTGTATAAGGCAGTGCCATTAATACACGTTCAAGATCGGAGCTTTGACACACACACCGACATTTCGGCTTCACGATTCTTATTTCCAAAAAGATATTACTCACACCTTGATAGACTTGGTGTTGAGTTGCCATATTTTTATTTTTCCTTTGTTTACTGGTAAATATATTTACTGACATGACGTGTATTTTTTTATATGTCTATTAGTTGACATTGCTATTATTAAAGTTATTACACATTATACGTTTTATGGCTATATTATTATTGTTAATCTATGGACAAGAAAAAATAACTGCTTTTTACTCCTTTACTATAATGTCATTATTAATATTCATTATTTTTTCATTATTATTTTAACATTTATTATAATATTAAAAAAAATATATGAGTTTGAAAGGTGAGAGCGACTGCTGTCGCTGAAGAAAAAGAACAGATGAATTGAGTGGCTTATGGAAAAACCTTTGTACCTATAGTAGATCAACGTATAGGATGATGAGGATTTCTGTGGTTCAAAGTAAATACCAAATCAATTACATCCCACAATACCCATATATTAATTCACTGTTTCAGAATTTCAAATAAAGTTTTCTATATAACAAAGATCCCGATTACTTAGAACCCTCTCTAAAGTTTCCGAGTTCAGACCAATAATTTCCCGATCTACGTCTTTTAACTTCGAAAGTAACTTGTGTTCAATTTACTGGCAACACTGACAGATGAGCTTTCTCTTTCGCCCGTTCGCTATCCTTGTCGAACTCATGTTAAGGTTGTTTCACACTAATTAAACGTCGGGATAGCACGCCAATCAAACTTTGACCATCGCTAAGCCGATGGAGCCGAACTTATTATGTGGTATTAAATTTCCATTTTCGTTCACTAATAGCCCTAAATTGTAACGGATACATAAAAATTGTGACCGCTAATTCGATAAATGGAAACTATCATAACCGTACGTTAACTTTGGTATCATTTGCTATGTAATTACTGAAAAAGGTACGAGTAGTACGTTAGTAATTGTAATTTGTAGCAGACAAAGAAATGTGTATTCTATCATCGCTGGCGACTCATTAAACATTATATTACGGATTGAGTACAAAAAGCGGCGTCACACGTTGCACATGTGCGAGTAGAGACATAAATCATACTCGTATCTTGGTAGTAGGTAGGGGAGTAGCCATCGATGGTAAAGCGGAAAAAAGCCCCCGTTTCCTGGCAGGGGATCACACATGACCGGCCTGTCTATCTGCCAGACCCGTGTCAAATATTCTCTGGAGCGGAGATGCCCCCCTGTTCAGGGGGCCCTAGCCCCCTGGGGCACACTGTCCCGCGGCGAAGCTCATCTTGGAGCCTTAATGCGTTTCTCGCTCGGTATTACGTTGAGATGAATTTTTAGGTGTCTGGAAAGCGAGTTCTATATTATATTGTTGTATAGGTATACCTACTCAACTGTTAACTAATTTATTCATAGTTTTCTGAGAAAATGTTCTTGTAAATACTTCAAATCAAGTCTTGCAGGAAAGTACAAACAAGATTTTAGTTTGATATCGGCGCACAGTTAATATGATTGAATATTTTCTTTTTCATTAAGATTTTCTCGTTCGCTCAGCGGGCGTTGAAAAATCACCCTGCCCTATACCTTTCATAACTTTTCACTTCGTGATCCAACGCAATTACTCATTCTCTATCGCCTTCTCAAATATTCATTCGTGCTTTTCCTGAAGCAAATTATAGTAATGGCCCGAACACAACTGGTAATTAGCCTACGTGTAAGGGAGGGTTTTAAAAGGAACGGCGTCTATAGCAATCATTCGTGTTTCGGAAATTTGATGGGTTTTAAATAGAGGTTTGTTTCGTATTAAAAAAAAAAGGTCAGCAATTTTCTGGATTAGAATAACAAATTAAATTAGTTGATAACTGGTCTCTCTAAAATTTTCTACAATTGAGTCTCAGAAGTTTTGCTTTGGAACTACGCATCAGTTATTGTATTCATCATAATACGTATAATAGGTAATATGTAGATGTTCGTAGAGATGAGGTCGCCCCGGGTAAAGGCACAGAGGTAGTCGTGTTGACAGGCGGAGACGGGCCCAGAACAAAGCTTCCAGAGCCTAACAAAGACGTCACCGTCCGTGGTTGCGACGCGGAGTTATGGCATCCATTGTGCGCAACAATACCCCAACAAACGAGTTTGTATAAGCTATTAGGTACGCGCATTAATATATATTTTTTGTTCGCCCGAAAATTTAGCATTCCATTACGAGGGAGCGAAATGAAACGCCCGCCGCATGAATTATATTAAAATATATTTGAATATTTCATTTGACACCTTTTTTGCGGTGGTATTCGGTTCAATCCCGCGTGGGGTCGAGTAATTTTTAGCGTAGCGCCGAAGCGAAATTTTGTGAATAACATTCCATTTCGGATGCGGAACACGACGGAAATCACCGTCAACAAAACACTGAGTGATGGTTTGCGCCTCGCTCCCACCACACCGCACCTCGCCTCTCTGTTCTGGAAAATTCTCTTTGAAATCTGACTACATTTGATTTGGTAAATGTATTGTAGGGATTTAGGTTTAACTGACACAATAGATATATAACCTAACCTAATTTTACGTAATCTTTCCATAATTCAGTTTCTGGCACGTTTCATTTTCGTTCCACTAATCAATTGCATTGAATGTTATCCAATCCATTTTTCAGCCTTAATTCACTTTTCTTAATATATAAATATTGCATCAGGTGGTTACTTAAAAATCATTAGATTATATTTTTAACCCGTAGATACATATCTGATCATTAGTGAACTACATATTTTTTATTATAAGGATAGATACATGTAAAAGAAATGTCCGCCCAGGTATGATTAATGATTGCTAAGAACTTAAAACCAATGGTGGTTTAACATTTCGTTTAATTTTTACGGAGTTTTAATTTGATTTCTGAACGAAAGCAGTTGTGCAATTACAGGGCATACGAGAATAATAAATCTTGTTATGCAATAATTAAAAAGACTTCACGTCAATATTACACTTACTGCTGTAAGCAGCAAGTGTAATTTTGTTATGGGCCAGTACAGCAGACGAGTTTCAAAAACTAATATCTCAAGGTGACAGGCGCAGTGCAGTGCCGCGCAGAATTTAGAATTTTAAAACACTAGGTGGCACTCTGTGTCTATATTATGCTTACCATCAGGCACCTGATTTGATCGTCTTGTCACACTCACTGTAATAAAAAAAAAGTGTAAAAAAAATATATAATTTTTAATTATATAATAGTCAAATTGCGTAGAATAGATAGAACAATATAATATTGTAAAGATATTGTACAGACGAAGAGGCTGATATTGTGGTTTCTTTTTAAAATATTATTGACTTCAAAATTTGCCACCCCTGCGGGCAGATTTTGCTATTACTACTATAAAAATAAATATAGTTATAATAATAATTAACATATCATATACTTATGTGACTAATTTAATGGCTGTAAATATTATGTAAATTTTACTTATATCAGTAGTTCATGTATGGGGTGGACATACTCGTAATTATAGAGTTGCGTGTTCTGTTATCCATCATTTGGGTCACTATGGATGTTATCAATGTTCACACAAATTGTTCTGTGTCATTATTGACTTATGTTATTAATGACGATGAAATATCGATCAAATTTGAGTACAATTTTAGATTATGTGAAGTTGTTTAGTTTAAATAGTTTCAAAAATAAAAAAAAAACTATTCAGTATCAGATATATGAAACGTGCATTTATGGTGTTATCACCACTTCTTCAATCATAACATAACATAACACATCACGCCTTTTTCCCGAAGAGGTAAGCAGAGGTGTACCCAGGACCTAGCAAAGTCAAACTAAAAAGATTTTATTTCATTTGGTAACACTTGCAAGTCATTGAAGATTAAGAGAGTCCATACTTAACTTTTCTAGTTATATTTTATAAGTTCCAAGTAACAGGAGACGAGCCTTTTGCGATTTACCCGGTAAAGTTCCAGACCCAAGGGTGTCATTGAGAAAATTCCTAATGGAAATAATAATAATAATAATTATAATATAATATGGGACAACTTCCACACACGGTCATCTGGTCCCAAACTAGGCTAGAAGCCTGTACTATGGTAACCAGATGACTGATATACATACTTATATAAGCTTATACACCCAGACACAGATCAAACAGACATGTTCATGCACACAAATGTTTGACCTGGCCGGGGATCGAACCCGGGCCCTGCGGCACAGAGAGCAGAGTTACTACCATCTGAGCCAACGAGGCTGTCAAATGTCCAATAAAACCTAATTTTGCCTGACCAGGAGATCGAACCCTGGATATTATCGTCGGTAGCGCTTACGCCACCGTGGCAGTTAAACTTTTTTAAAGATATTATGTTATCGAATATAATATTATGTTATGTAATGCACAAGGAAACCTTGTGCGTGCGTAAAAAAATAAAAAGGAGTCAATCAGACAATTTAGTCTAAAAATTCTGTGTCCACAATTTTTATCAAAATGACTTAATCACCAAATGACTGAAAAATAAAACGCCGCCTCATCTTACATACTAACAATTAATGTTTTTTAGCATCGACCTTCCACTCTCAGAGTTCGTTGAGAACCAGCAATTTTATTTACGACGTGTAAGCGTTTAAGAGAAATTGCATTAATCTGAATACCAGTTTGATAGCGTGTACGATGTAGCAATACACTGAGTAGACACACCGATTCGAAAAATCATATGCATCCCGATCGACAATGTGAATTGTGCTC
The DNA here is from genome assembly GCA_947063395.1 of Hemistola chrysoprasaria. Taxonomy (NCBI): domain Eukaryota; kingdom Metazoa; phylum Arthropoda; class Insecta; order Lepidoptera; family Geometridae; genus Hemistola; species Hemistola chrysoprasaria. The sequence goes on from OX346719.1 coordinate 10,148,641, forward strand.
TCCCACGCATGATATAAAGTAACATTTCAAATGATCGTCAAACAGAAAAATATGACGATTAAAACGGTGGGATATGTATGAAATTGTAGGACATGAATTATGGATTGTCGATATCGCTTCAAGCTGTCGCTATATTTTTTTTTGTGTTGCTCTGGCGCGATACCGCAACGAATTAAATTAAAAGCTCTTTTCACTTGTCATCCCTTGATGAATTCGGTATTTAGGCTTGCTGGATGTTATTATTTTTTACGCTGTTGGTATTTTACTTGCATACATTCGTGCTTAATTTGGAGAATTACAAGTTTTAAATACGTACCAGAAAACTTCTCGGACTGCCTCAGCGTTGGCTAGCCCGAGACTCATGACTCTGCTAGTCATGAGTCTTGAGTTCGATCCTTAGATTGGATTCTTTAATGACTGTGCCTGGTAGATGGCACTAGGCTCCCCTCATGGGGCTAAAAAAATGTAACTGGCTATGTGTGAGTGTACATAATTATGAGACTAGGTTATATTTTTATGATAGTGAGTAATAAGACGAGCAAATCAGGTGCCTGATGGTAGGCATCATGATTGCCCATATCAGACGCAGTGCCACCCTGTGTTTTAAAATTCAAAATTCTGGGCGACACTGCACTGCGTCTGTCACCCTGAGATGTCAGTTGTTGAAACTCGTCATGCCCAGTAATTTCGCTGGTAACATTGCCCTTCAGACCGGAACACAGTAATGTTTACACATTACGGCTTGGCGGATAAATAACTGGCAAAGGTGGGGTACTTCCCCAGGCGGCCCCCTGCAAAATAGGCCTACCATTACAAAACCTGGTTACTCTTTTGCTTACCCCTTCGGGAAAAAGGCGTGATTTTTATGTTATTTACTGAAAAGGTTTATCTTATTCCTTAGTTTTGTATATTATTCTTACCGATCTCACTTCTCCTACTCACGTAATCCCACTACAATAACTGTAATCAAATATGCTATAGAGCTTCAGCGTTGGTCAATATTTCAACACGCTCTAACCGTACGTACAAATAAGATTTGACCTTTAGATGTTCAGAATATTAGATTAACCTAAATCGCTGTTACGAGTAAATGTAACCTTACCATAAATGTTAGACTACTTTCAAAAAGCTTTCTATTGCTATCGTTATACTTTGATACAAAACAAAGACATTAACTTTTTGTTTTGAGAAATGGATTTATCATGCTTGGGTGATGGTACTTCCAATGTCCCGGCATAGAAAGTTAAAGTTTGATAGAAAAGAGTTGAAAATAATGGGGGCCCTACTGTATTTTTCAATAACAAGAACAATTTAATCAACACTTACACTTTAAATTAGTTCCGATTCTGCTCTTTTCTGTTGAACTATATTTGATACTTCTTTTCATTTCTAACTAGAAATCGATGAGACATTAAAGATTTAGTTAATTCGTCCACGGTTTGTAAAGCTCCCTTTACATCGATAGCCTTACTTAAAGCGTTATTATAAAGTCCACATTACGCATGTGTCCACACATCGTATCGCTGCGTGTCGTGAAAGTAAGCCGGGACCCTGATTTTGTAGCCCCTCGCCGGCGATGATTTATTGCTATCCGACGACACATGCAGCGCTGCGCCCGACGTTCCAAGCTGCGATTTCATTGGAAAATCAACGGACGGGTCAAACGCTGCGTTTTTCACGCTCGTCTGTTTATCCATACCTTTGAGCAAATTGACTAACATTTCACTTAAGTAGTCATCAACAAATTAACACATTCTGTAAATGCTGTAATGGATGTAGTTGCGTCACCGTCATACTCTTAATATGTTTCCTCATAATTATTTGTCCAATATCATATGAGGTCGTTTATGCCTATGATATAAACTATTTCGTGGCAAACATTCAACACTGCCAATAATAGTAACACTTAAATGAAGGGACATCTCTCAAGAGCGGCGTCTCAGCCGCTTCCGAGACTTGTCCTTAATGCTCTTATTACGTACGGTTTAAATCTGACGTGGGGATCATGTTTTATGCATCTGAGTGTGCGATGAAACCGCTAGTGCAATATATAAAGCGAGCTGGAAAGGGGATTTCATAGCTATGCTGCTACCAAAGATTTGTTTTGGTAATTTTCGGAGGAAATTGTGAGTTTTTATCGGATAGGTAGAATATGAAATAAACTCTCTTCTGATCGGATCTGAAATGTGGTCTCTTACTTTGGGACTTATCTTCTTTGGGTAAGCTCAACATTGCGCAACAAGCTATGAAAAGGGCTATGCCCGGGATTTCTCTACGAGATCGAATCGGAAATGAGGAGATCCGTAGATTACCGAAACTTACCGACATAGCCCTGCAGATTAGCAAGTGGCAATGGGCTGGGTACATAGCATGTAGAACTAATGGCCGATGGGGCTGTAAAGTTTTTGAATGGAAACCACGTACCGCCAAGCGCGGCGTAGGACGTCCACCCATAAGGCGGACAGACGATCTGATAAAGACATCACGAACACGCTGGATACAGGTGACTTAGACTAGATGGAAAACTATGGGGGATATATGTTCATCAGTGGACGTCCTATGCCTAGGATGATGATGATGATGATGATGATGATGATGATGATGATGATAAGGGAATAAACTATGTAACTAAGAGATCTGACACCGGTTTCTATAGTTTATGTACAGCTGGTTCACAACGTTAAAGTGAGAACGTAGAAGGTTAGTATGAAGTATGAAAATGCAAGAGGCAGAAAATCGAGAAATATAATTGAAAGAGTACATAAAGCACAGGCTCTGGAGACTGCAGAGGAAATAAAGATTAAAAAAAACCTAGAAGAGATAGTGGCACTTGCCGGATGTTCGCAGTAGACAAGAAATCTGGGTGGGATCATCCTCCAAGTCGGACACGGTTGTATCATACTTTTCTCGAAGCATCTCGCGACATATTCGACCCCCTTCGTAATTGCGTTGTAGATAAAGTTGAATTTTCTGTGATAAACGTTTGCATTGTCAAATCCATATATACTCTTCTAATTTCAAAAAAGATAATCTGTCACAAACCTACTTTAGTAATTATTCTAAGTGGGTGGGTACCTAAGAAGCGGTTTCCGCAAATAGTTTTTTTTGTTGCTGGTAATATGTCTTTACCTAATATAGGTAACCAAGTAAATCATAAGTGCAAGCAGATAACTGTCCAAAAGGGACATTTACAATATAAAAAGTTAACTTGATGTATAATAAAACTATATGGTTTAAAGTAAATGGACATCCGCATTCTTGAATGCGTCCCAAAACGGACGATGCGATGAGGCTGTTATCAATTTCCTGAGCAACAAGTGGCCGATAATTTTGAAACAGTTTCTCTAACCAGCTTCTTTAAACATATATCTATTTCAATGTCAAAAGTAGACTGTTTATGTAAGGAAGTGAACTAGATGAGCTATCTTATATTATGGGACTCGTCGACTAGGACTGCAACACATGGAACTTTAATTTGAAGGCCTACTAAACTGCACTCTGCTCTCGTCAACCTAAGGCTTGGCGCCAATCAAAAACCGTAAATCATGAGTGATACTGATTAATTGACGCTAATTTCGTTCTTGATTGACGTCAGCAAAACCTAGCGTGTAATGCCTATTGCATGATATGTAAGTTTTAGTATGCCCAGTAATTTTTCTGCCCAACTAACCTTTCCCATCCTTGGTGTGGACGAAAAGGATTTCTTTATACGTACCTTTTCCTTTTTCAAAGCGTTATATTCTCAGAATACAACACGTCATTCTCAAACGTAATCCCCAAATTCCATGTCGGTCATGAGTGATACTGATTAATTGACGCTAATTTCGTTCCTGATTGACGTCAACAAAACCTAGCGTGTAGTGGGCGCCTATTACATGATATGTAAGTTTTAGTATGCCCAGTAATTTTTCTGTCCAGCTAACCTTTCCCATCCTTGGTGTGGTTGGAAAGGATTTCTTCATACGTACCTTTTCTTTTTTCGAAGCGTTATATTCTCAGAATACAACACGTCATTCTCAAACGTAATCTCCACATTCCATGTCGGTCGAATTTCCTCGAAGTTTGCGTTTACGTGTTATTGTACCTAGTCTTGTATTTGCGTGTATCTATTCAACTGAAAATAATCAGGCTAACTTTGACTACGTTTTAACTCTGCGCAAGTTTTGTCGTTTCAATTTGAGTTTGCTTTCTTATTATATTTATTATATAGGTACCATTTTTGGATTGGCATAATTTCACATTGTTTAACTTCAGGAGAAATTACTGATGATGATATAATTTAATCAAAAGTACAATTCGCTTTCTTTCTGTGAATTATTTTCTTAGGTTACTCTTAATTAGATATACCTCTATTAACTTTTTGCTGCGATGTTCTATGATTTCATTTTAATCAAACGTTTGATCGTGCTGTTTCAACGTGAGATTTGGTCGTTTTTTAACGAAATAAATTACAGACATGAGGGCATCATCTAAACCGTGTATAATAGGCTCGCATCTTCCTCGAAGAATAATGATTACAAAATGAAAAAGGCCCGCGGCGTCTTAAATTATTTTAATTGGTTTCGGTAGCGCTTCAGATATCGTCCTTACTTATACATGTTATGTACTTTTATGACAAATCCTTAAATCCACATGCTAAAGTAGTGGATCCACAAGAAAACTTATCCCTATTTATTTAATCTGTTTATTTATTACCAGCGCCTGCTGAACGCTAATTAAGCATTATGACTAATTGCTTTCAGATTTATTGTCATAATTTCTTGAAGATTTATTTTTAGAGCAACCTTCGTAACTTTCTTTTCCTCGCGAGAGTTTGACTTTGGACATATAAATTGGACATTCGGAGTTAGATTGATTACTTTTGTATTTGGGACAATCTCTTTGTTTATAAGATGATTTCCTTAAAACAAAGCCCTCAATGTTTCGGTAAAACTTTGCTACCCGCGACAGCCGAGAGAAATGTCCAACAAGCAAAAACAATTAACAAATTGATAAGCTCAAAACAATTTTCAATTAACTCCGCCGGGAGTGTTCGCCGTTTACAAATAACCACCATTTGTCAGAAATGCCTATGCAGTTTTTAACGTCTGGCTCGGTCAGGGCTGCCTCCCGTTTTAAATTAAACTTTTTTTATCGGATTATATTAATCCGTGGCTCTATATCATTTCAGAACGGAAGCGGGGGCGGCAGACCTACACGCGGTACCAGACCCTCGAGCTGGAGAAGGAGTTCCACTTCAACCGTTACCTGACGCGGAGACGGAGGATCGAGATCGCGCACGCGCTCTGTCTCACCGAACGGCAGATCAAGATCTGGTTCCAGAATCGACGCATGAAGTGGAAGAAGGAGAACAAGACCAAAGGCGAGCCCGGCTCAGGAGACGAGCCGGACAACATGAGTCCTCCGACCTCGCCGCAATAAAACTAGATGTAGGCCCGCAACCTCTTTCGAGGGTACCGTTTCAGATCCCGATCGATCACACTTTCCACTCGGTTCTGTTTCCTTCGAATTTTACGTTCGATCAGTTCGATCAAATGACAAATCTGAAACGATACGTTTGAAGGCCGAAGTTACTAGACAGAACAGTTTAATTTGTATAAATTGTATGTTGGACTTTTCATGATAATATTACATTATAATTAATACGTAACCTAGTGATTTCGAGTAAAGAGTATCTAATGATAGTGCGATGAGGAGATTTTTACAGTTGTTAAGTATAAATTAATTTATAGAAACAATCTCAATACCAATAATTACCAAAAAAGCAGTAATGTATGTATGATTAATAAACTGCGTCGATGTTATATGTGATTCAGTAGTTGATTCATTTATCTTGTGGAAATTATTATTAGAGTAGCTTTTGAATTCGAAAAATATTGGAATTGATAAAGTGCTTGATTTTATAATTTACCATAGTTTAGAAATCATCAAAATAATCTTGTATAAATTATTTAATCAATTAATTATTAAAATTCAATTGACGTCCAGTTTTTGTTTAAATTAATTAAAACGTCAAGCACTGTACCATAAAACGTCTAAAAATATTTCCTAAAATTAAATCACAAAACCATAAGGACCTCTTATAATTAACCATTGATGAGAAGGCAATTAGTATCCATATTGTTATTATTTAATATATTTGATGTTTTATTTCTAATTAAGCTATTTTTTATATTCTGTAAATACACCTACATGATAATTTTAGAATTTATGATGTACAATTGTTTTAGTGTGAATAATATAATTGAGATTAATTTGGTAAACAACGATAAGTTGGGGTTATCAATATGGATTAATGAGTGTTTATTTAGCGATTTAATATCTGGTGTTGAAAGTAAATTCTGCGCATAGATATATATACGTACATATAAGCGTGAGAGGCCAGTTTATCCAAGTGCAATGTATACGATTTTTGATGACACATATACGTAAATGAATACTGATAATTGATAATAATCTTAATAGGAAAACTATTATTGTAAAATGTTACGAAAATGAAGCTTATTCTTAATTTAGATGAGAATATCGGGATCGTAAAAGTATACCTTTGATAAAATTCTATTTCTAAATATTGGTGTAGTGCCATTCGATGGAGATACGAAATTAAAAGACATCTTGGACTTATTGATGTAAAAATTTAAATCTATTGTTATTTACTGTGTAAAAAGACGAGAGTTACCTTCGGTCTTGTTTAAGCAGAATGTTTAATACTTATTTTTTTCTTACTGAGCCTTTAGTTGAAAGTAGGTACGTTATACACAGTATACCAAAGTTAGAAGATAAAACTGCTGGTGGTTCAACGTTTGTATAAAATGGTACCTTGTATTTTCCCAGTTAGTTGTTGTAATACTAAATCTTATGATAATAAAACGTGTACTATATTTTAATTAATGGATATGCAACCGAATTCACTTTTGATAAAGATTCCTAATAATTTTGAAGCCGCGCTCTAATTTATTGTTCCTTTCAAATATTGTTATAATCGATGAAATCTAGAGATTAATCGTTAATATAACTATTACATTATAACAAGTCTATTTTGTCAAATGTACAAATTAAGTACTTCTGTGGCTTCTGTATTTAGCGCGTAAGACAGATTATTTAATATTTATAATACCTATTATGAATTTTATTGTATTAAGAACTTATTACCTATAATGAACATGCAAATAAACGCAGTGGTACTTTCCCTTGTCATAAGGTATTGTATTACAACAACGTTTAAATTACATTAAAGTTTTGTTAAAACCTGTCGCTTAAGTATCAACAAACCATCATTATAAAAAAACGTATTTTTATAAAATCATTGCATAAGGAAACCGATATACGTAATAATATCGATCATTGATAAATATATTTACTCGTAACGCGATAGTTTAAAAATAATATAGAATTGGAGCAAAGGGAAGGAAATGTCAGGAAACATGTTATACGTTTTCGTAATAATGTAAACTATTTGTAAATTATTTTTCATAATGTAATTATGTAGTTGTAACTAGTGAATGTTTTACTTTAATGAAGAATCATTGAGCAGGTTTCAGTTTTTATAAATATATTTTTGTTTTGTGCTGTGTTCGTAAATTAAAAATGTATTGTATATTGTATATTGTCGATTTATATTCAATATTTATTTATTGTTTCGCTTGAATAGGTTCGCTTTTAGTTCTGTATTGGGTGATGTTTCACTTCTGTCTGGCTGAGGTGCATTTTGTTGCCTACGTTTTGAATTTGAAGTTTGCTCAAGGGATCACAGGAAACATAATATTTATTTATGTTCGTATGAGGTTCAATATGACGTAATTTCTCTTAATCTTTACGTATTATTTAAATACAATTTTATTAATTTCCTAATCCTTTGCCAGATAGAAAACTCAAATTTTCAAATGATGTTTGGGTTGTTCGATTTTAAATTGAGTAAATTAGGTTTACGTAATGATAAAATTAAGTTTTGAAATATTGAGTCTATTAGAACTATCCTCAAAATTTTGAATATTAGGTACGTAGAGAGAATTTTGGGAACCTAATTTGAACGATTTTATTTACCATTTATTATGTCCTATCGATTCAAATTAATGAAATAATTAGTAACTTAATAAGGTAAGGCGAGACGATATTGTCATAAATACCTATATAAATACATGAAATTAATAAAGCATAATGATTGTATTGTCGATTTTTATTAAAACCTAGACATTATTATTATATTAACAACTGCTGTAATGAAACATAATATAAGAATGTAGAGAGACTCTAATCAGAATTTGGGTTATTATAAATACAATAATATTGGTATTATAAATATAACTGAACTTTTATGTAATACAACTAGGTATGCTTGGTATGTTGTTCATTAGAACTAAATTAAAAAGTATTTATTGTAGGTATGTGTACTTACAAGAAATACTACATGTAAGATAAATATTTTCTAGCAACTATCATTTTATAATATGTGAAATGATAGCTGTTAGAAGAAATTTATCTTTCAGCTGTTTTTCACGCTTTCTCGCGCCAAAACTTATCTATAGAAAAGCTTCATGAATAGGTAAAAATGGTATAAAAGAAAATCTATAAAAGGCGCGGACGGTCCAACATTCACTAGCTGCTAATGTCCTTACATCTATCTCAGCATTTTAGACATACAGAAACAAAGGCGTTCGATCCCAGCGCAAGATATCGTCATTATGCCTTGCCCTAACGACAAAATAATGATTCGCGTGATAAAGGCTCGGTTCCTTCCGTGTCAGCCTCGACTGATTGGTGGGCCCAACCCGCGGCACAAATCTCGAAATTACTTTTTTCTACCTACATAACTAGGTATGTTCTTCGCTAATGACTTTTTAATAATCCCTCGCATCCAATGAGCGCTTAAGGCGAATCATTATTATCCGTCGCGAGGCGAACTAATGCAATTTTGACAAGTTCGAAATTGAGGCAATTATGGTTGGTGGCTTTCGAATAGCCCCATATTTTGCTTTGTAGTTCCGCTCCGGAAACTATTTATTGTTAATTGTAAATAAGTATAACTTTGATTTTAACAATGTTGTCAGGCGAGCGCTGTCTGTCTCTGATCAGTCTACAATTTTTATCATTTGAATTGCAGAGGATGTAAAAATTCCAATATTAATTTACGACCATCTTACTGTGAACTTTTATGTTGTACTATAGAAAAAGAATATGGTTAAGATTTGTAAGGTCAGATTATGCTGGACTGTCACTGACTGAGTGAATGATAAGTGTTATTTATGGGCTTCGTCAATGTGCCATTGCACTTGGTACTTGATATAGAATGAGTTCACGGTCGTGTTAAGATAACTGTATTGGATTGTCTCTTAGTTGAAGGCTAGTAATTGGACCTTTATTTGAAGTGAACCTTCTAAACCTTCTAAGAATATTTACCTTCTGTTTATAATCAGTAAAAATGTATTATAGAGACAAATAGATAGATCTGTTTGAAGTGCATGTCCACTTTTTTTCTAACTTGAATTTAAGATATTTCTAATCTATCGGAGAAGTTGCTGTATTCTAACAAAATAATCTTATTAGTTATTTACATTTTGTTAAAATTAGTACCTATAAATAAAATGCAAATCAGCATACTTTTTCATGTCGGAATTAAAAAGAAAAATTAATCACTATTCATGAAGATATTTTTTTACATTAACAATAAATATACATTTTACTCTACCTCTACAATAAAGTTAAAAAATAAATAAAAGAAAACAAACCCATATTATAATTTTTAATTAAAATTAAATACCGTTTTTGAAAGTTGAAAAGTTCACACGTCGCATAAAACCGGTCCCCAAAGCACTGTGAAGCCCACTGTCCCAAGATGAAGACGTAAATCACTACCATTTTTCACTTGCGACCTTGCCTCATAACGTTCAATTTTATTGACTGCTATAAACCAAAGCAATGGTTAAATCAACGCCGAGGTATCGATACAAACACATCGTAAATATCCACCGTCCTTTTCACTCATAAGTTAGCTCAACCAAGTATGAGGGAGATGTGAGAAACGGCTCTTCATTTAGCTCTTACTGAAAATAGTTTATGATAGCTAAGTCTCTACTTCCGTTCAAACAATAATCGACTTTGTTTATACGAGCTTAGGGCGTGAATTGGTTGCGTTCGTTAATTTATAGCTTTTAAATGGGTCCTTAAATTGCAATAACGATTTGTTTATAGATTCTCGTATACTGTCGGCGTTTCTTTGTAAGCATGAAATTAATTTATTACTTTCGGTTGAGTTACGACTCATTATGTGATTATTATTGAGTCATAATGACTTTTATGATAACATTTGGGTGGAAGGTTAAAGGTTATTGTAATATTAAAATTAATTAATAATTAATTTATATTGTAACCACTCAAATTTACTCTATACCTATTAGATAAATGTAGCAATAATTATTAAATTACATTCTAGATACCTATCTAAAGCATAGGTTATATAATAAGTAGGTATTTGTAAGAAGGTTGAAAATAGGTTATCAACCTCCTCAACTTAACAATAAATATTAGTATCTTATTATTTAAATAATTACCATCTGCTAAGTGTTAATAACAAGCACGAGATATCTTTTTGTTATTGAAAATGTTAATCTAATATTTTATCATAAATACTGTCCTATTAAGTACCTAATAAAACCTTATTATTAGTTAAATAAATATAATAATAAAAATGGACAGAAAATCAAATGTACACGCCAATAATCACTATTTATTATGTAATCCTTAATGACTCACGGACTGACATGCAACGCAGAGCCACTGATCCTAGGGACTTGAAAATTTTAATTTTAATTTGAAAGGCATTTCAAAAATTCATGTTCTTAGTGGTCCAAAAAGGACGTCAAAATTTTGTTATAAAACTGCAATATTTCATAATTTCGAGCGGGCAAAGACTCTGTTACACTAGTGGAACATAATGTTTTATAATTAAATTAATATTATTTTCAATCTAAAATTATAATTTCTTATTCGAATTTGGCGCGCAAACCGGCGCCATTTTGTTTGGGGCGGTGCTCCCCGCGCGGCCGCCCCCTGCTTACTCCCACGCGCGAACCACTCGGACGCAGCCCAACTCATTTGTTATAATGTATACTCCACCGCGCAAGTTCTTCCTGCTTACTAAGCATTTTTTATTTAATAAATATATAAAAAATTAAAAGCGTCATAAGAATGGTAAAAGATAGGGGACACTTTCACCCAAAAATCTTGAGACACTTGGATAAATAAAATGAAAAACATCATAATAATCACAATTATTCTGAATCCTAATTATAACAGAGTTAAAATTTTGATTAAGTATAATATGATTGTGAATTTTGTTGGAAGCTTTAAAATCACATTTGAGTTAAGTAGCTCGATGTTATCTATACTTACCTGTAGGTAGAACTTATAAACATGTATTTCATAATAAGAAGTCAAACTCTAACTTATTAAGTATTTCAAATAGGCCCTTGTCAAAGCTATTTTGAAAGTCTAAATAATGAAGTCAAAATATGAAACAATTGATTAGGTACCTTTAATACCTGCAACGGATTCAGATTTTATATTCCGATCATTTCTCAAAATTCTTCACTTTTAAAATGTAAGAAAGAGGTAAAGGCCTGCTCAAAAAAAAGAAGTTAGGTACGTTGTTTCCGTTATGAAATTAACCACAGGAACCCCGGTAAAATATCCTCATGGTGACGACTACGTATAGTACATTTTTGCCCATTAAATTTGGGCTCATTTGATTTGTTTGTAGTATTTATCCTAGACTACAGTTCTTCGTGGCTTCATCGCCGTGTGAATTTAGGGAATTCATTCATCATTCCTTGCTTGCAATAGAAATGATATGAATGTTATGATATAATGCAAATCGAAATACGAAATACCTGTTTTCTAGGTCCATGCGGCTGATAGAGTGAGTACGCCAGTGAGTCAGGTTTTTGTTTATTATGTATTAGGTAAGTGTCATAATAGAATATAAGGTTATAGAATTAATCTTTTAAAGAATAAGCTTGCTTCATAAGTATATTTACATATTAAAATTAACTTTATAATTTGTAGGTAGATTGCAAATTGCCAAGTTTTGCAAATAATTATTTAATTATAATTTTAAAAAAATTCTCGGGGATAATCAAAGGCGAAACTTGTTGTCACTGGATACACATCAGTCTGCGCCTTCGAAGGTGACACCGTTTGTACTATAACCATCCTTATTCTATATATGGTAATCTACATCTAGCTATCTTTTTTCATCAATATATTTATCAGTTCATCTTGTAATGGGACTATTTGGCGTTGAGGGAATCGTTACGTCACGTAGCAGAGGTCTATGGTAGATATGCATAGAAAAAGGTTTATAGGTAGGTAAGTATAGGAGCGTGCAGATGTCTTGCTTCTGAATTTTTTATGTGGTACCTAAAGATGAAAATGCGCCAGATGCTTGGACGCTAGTCGAGGTCTTAATTTGGAGTATTCTCCGTAGCAAGCTCTACGAAAACTCGTAGCACTTAAAAATTGTTTAATGAGATACGATTAGAATCATTTATTTTTATTTGTAGGTTTAACAACACACGGCTCGTGTATTTTGCCACTAGTATGTAAAAAGGAAGAAACAAATTAATGCGAAAAAACATCTAAGTTCGAATATATTTGGAACGGATCGAGGATAATGATAATCTTGTTATGAGAAAAAAATCGCTGTAGTGGTATATTTTACGTATCTATTTTAATACTTGAATTTACATTTACCAATAATTAAAGAAGGAAGTCTTCTAAAATATGTAAATATATAATACACACACACTTATAATTAGTAACTTAATTATTATTAGTAAGGTTCTTTTGGGAAAGTACCGATAATTTTAACCTATAAAGAGTAATTTCGCAATGACTTATTAATGTAAAATGTTACTAAGTCATTCTAAAATTCTAGGAACCCACTTATCATCATAGGTTTTATAATGATACTAGTGCGAAAACACGGCGCTATAGTGTGACCAGTGTAATTATTGTCCATTTTGTCATAATTACCTATGATTATTTGAAATTTCTTTTTCACTACTGGCTATCTTTTACCCAATTTAATCCTGCTAAAAATAGGTCTAAAATGTATACTGGTCTCAATGAAGTTATTATTATTGAGCGATGTAATTTATCATAGTGCAATAATAATGTATTAAAGTCCGACGTCTTTAATATTTTTTTGTATTTATACAGGTCTTTAAAACATTAATTTGCTATAATTGTGATGTGATAAATAGCATTAAATGATTCTTATAAAGTTTTATATATATTATTGTTATGTAGTGTATTTAAATCGCAATTTAGACGAATAAATATTATTGACTGACATACGCCAGTTACAATACTGGATTTAAAGACTGGACTGAGACAATTGGAGTTTAGGGTTCCGGAAAAAAAAATCTTATAGCCCTTGAGCCATAGGTCGATACATTATGAACAATTTCAAAAAATTTCAATACGTTAAAATATATTCATTTCGGACAACACAGATGCATTTAGTTAGTAATTTAAAAAAGGGAATAACTATATAAACTATGGTTAGTAATACACATTATGCTCAGATAATAATTAAAACTATTTGAATATTATTTATACATAATCCTTCCAAGGTTTTTAGTGTAGAAAAATTACCCGCACGAGACGCATCAGTTCAGGAGCTTCCAGGATGCTGATGATGCTGCCCTCGAATCCCCTCACCAGTGACGCTACCTACCAATAATACCTACCAATTATATTTAGATATTAAGAATTTAACGTCGAGTTAACACAATTTAATTAACTACTTATATAATGGTTCACGTTTTATAGGACCTTTAATATAGAACACGTGCAATTAATAAGAGTAATTAGTACCTATCACCTGATAGGACAAACATGATTAAGCTGCCAACATATTACTAGTAAGTACAGGTTTTAATTACTTAAAGATGTTGAATTTAGTTACATCAAAGTCATTTACGTTGTTCACTTTACAACCATCTCACTGAAAAAGCCTCATCCAAATGAAAGGGATTGTTGGAATGTTTATTATGACAGAGTCGTAAGTTGTTCGTCCAAAAGATCACGTCAATTTGTTTGAAATGATGCCAAGTGGTCAGGTGTCAGTGGTGATGGAGCGACGCCTCTTTATGTATAGGAGCCGGAAGCTTTAACCCGACGAAAATGTGGTAAATAATTCATAATTCATATAAAATATATCATGAGAGAATTGTGAAATAAGTGAAAACATCTGAGGTATGAATCCGACGGATGTGCCATTGATGTGCAGCCGCCGTCGGTGAAACGAACATTCACGTGCGTTAAACTGTCGTAGCAGATTTTTTTACAAAATTCTACATCTCCCTTTATACTCGCACTATTTAAAACTCGTATTTTACATTTATCTATGTTAAAAAAGGAAGTCCTACCTACTCTAAAAAGGTACATGTAAAATATACACACACTAATAATTAGGTAATTATAAGTAGTAAGGCTTTTGGGTAAGTAAATTTAACCTAGGTAGATATAAGAAGTAATCTGGCCACCCTTTTCTCATCCTGTGGGAGCCGTGAGACCTGGTAGAGGGACATATTCCGCGTTATTATTGTAGCGTCCGTGGTCCCGGCTTTAAATCCGGAGTCCCTGAATCGAATCTCACCATGTGCACTTTTCGCCTGGGCGCTACCGTGTTTCGGATGTCACGTGTTATACTGTAGGTCCCGGCAGTGTAATCATTGTCCATACGATTATTTGACATTTCTTTTTCTCTACTGGCTACCTCTTACCCTCATTTAATACTTACAAAAATAGGTTTAAAACGTATATTGGAAGTCTCGGTCAAGCGATGTTATTTATCATAGTGCAATTCTTTCTTACGACATACTATGCATTTCATCATTATCATCATCATCATCTCAGCCGTTGGTAATCCACTACTGAACATAGGCCTCTTCCATAATGGCGGGTTTTGCCAATACTCGACACGCTTGGCAGGCGGGTTGTCGAGCGCAGTTCGATGGTTTTTTTGCAGAGGACGCAGCTGCCCGTCCTCTGGATTTGTAAACCCTTAGCCGGTTTTTACGGCAACCACGGGTAGAGAGGGTGGAGCACTATTCTAAAGCCGGTAACTCCACCGTGTATGCCGGTAACTATGCAGTTACGAAACACAATATCTATATTATCACCTACAAATGGAAAAGTTCAGTAAGTATTAAACCTTGGACGTTATGCAATATTAACATTAAATATTGCGTCGTTTTATCATATCAGCCATAGGACGTCCACTGCTGAACATAGGCCTCCCCCTTAGATTTTCATTCAGTCCGGTTGTAAGCGGCCTGCATCCAGCGTGCTCCTGCCGTACTTATCAGATCGTCTGACCACCTTGACAGCTAGAAAGTTAGCTGGTGCAAATCTGTCTAACACCCGTATTCAAGAACAATACTTATATAAGGTACTGTGCTAAGTAAAGAATTTCTCACCGCGTTCGTCACGGCAGATAATTGTTTTCAATTGAATTTTTCGGGCCATCATAGTATTGTTCTTGAATACGGGTGTAGGCAAGTGTTTATTCATTTGCTTTTGTTTATATCAATGTTGTCCGCTCCAATTTTATTTTATTTTTGGTCAATACAAGATGTACCTACCCGAGTTGTAATTGTTGCAAATAATACCTTCTGACCATCTTACTTATCTAGCATATATTTATTCAAATGCCTACATACCTCTATACCTATTAGTGAAGAAAAGAAGTACTGACAGCACAGCGAGAGGGCACCAGACATCCTCCCAGCTATGCCGCTCCGAGCTGCGACCAGCATGTGGTAATTTAATAAAGATAATCTCGAGATAACCCAGATATTATACTCCGACGTTGCTAGAGTTGCAAGGGTAAGATTACAAACTAACGTATAGGGTACAATAATAAAACTACCTTTACTAATATATAATCTAAGAGTAAGATATTTTTATTTTTAATATTTAAGTAACTTATTTATAAACATCGAATTTTTAAAGGACATTTTAGATTATTTATAAGACGAATTTTTTGAGACTTCAATGGCAGATTTTTTTAAAAGAGATTATTATTTAAGGACTATTACATTTCCGCCACTCACCGATATTAACTTACATTAATTGGGCTTATTGTGACTTACACAATGAATAACTACTAGAATAGCATGAAATGAATACTTTTTATTGGATAATTACTAGAACATTAGTAACATATACATAACATACATTCACGCCTTTTTCCCGAAGTGGTAGGCAGAGGTGTACCCAGGACTCAGTCCCATAGTATATACACCCACATTTCGCCAGTATGTTATCGGTCCCATGTAATAGGGGGTGAGCCTATTGCCATCTACCGGCCACAGTTCCAGACTCCAGGCAGCTATTGAGATAATTCCTAATGGAAAAATCCAATATTTAACACTTTGCCTGACCCGGGGATCGAACCCGGGACCTCTTGATTGGCAGTCGAGCATTAGTCGAGCACTCGGTGGCGCCCACTACGCCACTGAGGCAGTCAGAACAACAACAAATTAACACAATGTTTCTAATACAAATATATTTAATAAACATTGAGGTAAAAAACCAGTGGTCCTATTTTGCCTTAAGTAATTTCCAACAAACCTGAGGATGAACAATGATATTTTCTTAGGTAAAAATTATAATCTTAATGACATAACATGAGACGGAATTGGCGGGTGCCGGAGTCTCTAGCAACGGCCCAGTCACCATCCATCTAGAAATCGCACCCATAGCCCAACCAAGTAGTTTCCATCCATTCATAACACCTAGCGGGAGCTGTCTTTGAGCTCATTTTCTGAAGATGATTTCAGAATCGGACCCCGATAGGTGCTATACATTATACAATTGCCTTTAGATTAAAAGCTCAAAGAGACTTCTGCATGTTGGACTTAAAATGGTCTCCGTATACGTCTATCAAACGAACGGGTATAGCCGATGTTTTCGAGCGACATAGGCACTTACCTTTCATTGAACTTAGGTAATACAGTTTAATTTATCTGATATACCTATTATTTTTATAAAATTATACCTAATGGATATCTTCATATAATATAACACGTAGAAATACAAGTATGTGTAAATAACAATGGAAACCAATCTCGTTTCAAGGCGAGAGCCACAATAGGAGGTAAGTTTTTCGTCTGTCACTTGTTTCCTGAGTTTTATTCGTAAGTTAGGGGACGGAGCGAGACCATGCCTGCTGGAGTGCTCACTTTGGTAACTATTTACTGTCGGTTCTCGAACCAAGCTCGATTTTATTTTCTACTAGCTGCTGCTGACCCAACGTACTTTGTATAGTTAAATTAGCTGAGTGATTATTTTGTCATCTACCTCTTCCCAGCTCCAAAAATCCGAAGCTTACTTTCGGTTTTAGAATAAATTAAAACCAAAAAAAAAATAAACTGCTGTTCTTTTTTTTTTTTTTATTTTTTATTTATTTAATGCACAATACACATTACGACCACATACATATAATAGTACTTAAAAACTAGAAATTTAACTCTTGATAGTAACGTAAAACTATGTTCAATCTAATATATAAAATATATATCTATCTAATCTATTCCAACAAATCTAATGGTAATTTTTACACTTAAGGAGGAATAGTACAAGTATATTCACTATTAAATATGATTCGATAGCCATTTTCCAATGGTAGTGAGATGGCGTACTAAGACCAGTGACGTGTAGTTTGAGACAAAGGGTCCCTTGATATATGATTAACGGTGGCTTTTCGTAAATCCAATCACAAACCTAGATGTCCTTATACACAAAGGAACGTTGTCACTATACTAAAGCATTTGTAAAATCTAGTAAATAAGATTTTTCATCAATTATTATTAGAATAGAATAAATACTACCCTTTATTGAGTCCTGTTTAAAATAACCGGAAATGGGTCGACCAATATATTTTTATTTCATCATCATTTTACTTTACCACGGCAAACCAAATAGGGTAGTGTTTATTAAATTACAAAATCAATATCATATGAAAATCTGTATTTTTATTTAATTCCGTGGTTACAAAATTATTGGTATACCTATTCATCTTTTAGGACTCAGATACACGGACGGCAGGTTGCCAACAGCAGTGGTAACTGCAGCCGTGGACACGCGTTGATGGCTGTGATGATGCTGTCTGTGTATTCCGTGTCCGTGCCCGTATTTTATTACTTAATAGCTATAATTTGGAGTTACATTGGAAAATACATATATTTTGGATTACTATTAATTTGTAGCTGATTAGTAGCTGATAGTTCCACTATGCCCCACCACCCACTGGTGGGGCATAGTGGAACTATCCATATTTTACTCCAAAGTATTTTTGATTGAAATATGATTAGGAACCTAGTTAACTAGTGTCTAATTCCGAATAACATCATTGAATGTTTAAAATATGCTCTTATTTTAAAGATTTAATTATTACGTTTGTATGGGGGAATTAGTCGGTCGCCGCCCCGTTAAGCGCTATCTTCCAGGCAACAATCAAATAATAATTAAAATCAAAGAATAAATAAGTATTAATTGTTTTGATTATTAAAGATGATATTTTTATACACTTCAAGAGGAATATTCAAACAAGAAACTAATAGAAATTAATTTTTTGTACTGCTAGATTTTTAAAAATTTTAATTTGTCATTACATATCCTATGTTATAGAAACAATATTATATATGTACTTAGCTCTATAATCTAATGAAATTATTTGTTCCCAGTACGCGAGGGTCGTGATTAACGCTGTGAAATGGTGGGGAAGATATTTAATCACAACCGAATGAATTTCAACGACGCCATGGTTTAACTATTTGCATACACGAATTAATTTGTTAAAACTTGTATCAACTTTAAAGTTTTGATCACAAGAAAACATTCATGAATTTGATTACTTAAGGTACAAAATCCAAACAAGATTGAATTTTGCAATAATTATGGAGAAAGAAATAATCATTTTGCACTTAATTGATTTTAAAAATGTATAATGTTAAATTAAAAAATTAAATAAATTTATATGTTGAACGTTTTTCACATAATATACGAAAAAATATACGACGGATTTTTTTAACCAAATATTTATATTTTGGCGCAAATAAAAGCCACATCAAGAGCCAAGAACAAACAATTGGGTGGACAATTAGTCACTGTCTCCAATATTGTGAAAGTATATGTATGGAAATTGGATCACCTGTAAATAATAAAGAAAATCAAACGTAATCTTAATTTAAATATAATGCCAAAAATAATACTAATTCCAACCCAATTTATGAAATGATTTTATTGGTCAATTAGTAAAAAATACAAACACAATAACAAATAAAAAATACAAATAATTTTTTTTTCAAACGAAACAATAGTAAGGCACATAGTATACGAGTATATAGTATAAAAAAAGTTAAGATACCATGTGTTAATATATACTTATAATGATTATTGTTCAGCACATAATTAATATAATGAATAAAAATATTATGAACTATCCTCGATAATATATAATATAATAGTCTATTGAAATAATAAACAAGCATGTATTAGTAGGTCTAGCATAGGTGGCTTGGTTAATTTTGCCGTAGGGTAAGCTCCTATTATTGTCGCCACCAATTGATTAATTACACTTTATCTACAACAATGGGAAGCTCAAGAACTCTATAACCACTAAAACATAGGTAGAGAAGGCAAGCCAGATACAAACATTGAATACATCCGCAGTACGCTCACACGATGCGGAATATACGCTTTAGAGAGAAAATTTCTATTTCAACTCTTCATCATCATCATAATCATCTCAGCCGTAGGACGTCGACGTAGGACCACGTAGGACCTCCCCCATAGATTTCTATTTGTTCCAATTGTAAGCGGCTTGCATCTAGCGTGTCCCAGCTACCTTGCTTAGATTGTCTGTCCACCTTGTGGTAATTCAAATCTTACATTTTTGGTATCTCTCGTGCTACAAGCTGCGTGTTAACGTGGAGCTCACCCTTAGGAGTAGTTATTATCTATGTTTATGAACACGACATAGAAGTTTTGTAAAGCTGGCCTTCTGTAACGTTTTGTAAAACGTAACGTTACAATAGATTTTGTAGAACCCTAGATCCTGTTCACATGTTGTGATTGACAGCTGGCTGATATTGGTTTTTGTTTTCCCAGGTGATGGAGAGTTGTGACATCAGAGATGAAACATATTATTTAATAGTAACTTTGAATTAAGTTTTATTTTATTTAACTCAGTACCTGCAATAAAGGAAACTTTTTCCACTGTATTGTTTTTCATTTATTTGTCTACTTCATAAACAATTCAAAGCTGATTTCGGTATGCTTTCGTCAAGTCCTGACTCAATTCAAAGTCCTGACTGACTGATACAGTCACTCGCTAACTCCTAGTCCTACAACCCTTGGATCTAGAAAACTGGAATTTTACAGAAGGAATAAGAAAACAATTCTCGAAATTCACGAGAACAAAGTCACGGGAATCATGATTCTGTAAGTATACAATTTAATTGTCTACCTATCTTCCTAAAGTAGATAAAATTATTGTACGGTGTTTTTTCAACCATGTAACGACGTATTTCAAAGCACATAATATATTTCGATTATGTGCGTCTTTTTGTGTGTGTGGGTAGTATTGGCATCTTATCACAAGTCTGTCACTCAAAATCTGACTAATAACTTTGAGGTCTCATCCCATTCTATGCAAATGTTCCTCCGTCAAGTAACACAAAGGTTACATGCGATGGTATTGATACCACGACTGATTGATTGATTGTTTGGTACAATCCAAGCACACCTTTCTATGAATCGTCGATGCTGTGGGCATTTTTGTTTCTTTTTCCTAAGCAAGATTATTTTACTTCTATTGATAAAAATATATTGTAAAAAAGCTAGCCGTATACAGTCAAGCTAGTGTATGTGTAGTGTATGTGTAGGGTGTACCTATTTGACGGATAAACGAATTCAGTACATATCTGACGCCGGACGCTCGACTCGCGACGTTGCGTAGTATATGTGAATTAAATTTAAGGGTGTACATAATGCTAGCAAATGTGGGCTTAAGCGACACAGCACACTGCTATTCCAATTGTTATCTAAAGTGCTTTGTTTAAAGTCGAATATTGCATGTCACAGTTGAACTCAAGTTGAGGGCTGTGAGATCTACATTTTACAAGGTTTATTACAAGGTTAGGGGTATTATTTACTCAAATATAAACAATAAATAAAAAACAAGTCAATTACTCCATTATATTATTAGTCTGGCTATCTAATTCATAAAAAAAATAATAGGGTATTTGTCGCTTATAATTCCACCATAAGGTGGAAGATATAATGTAATAATAATAGGAGGACGTCCGATTTATATCGGACGTCCTTCCAACCTACAACGCGCTGCCTTTCTCGTGAAAATTTCGTCGGACCTTTATGAGCTAAAAATGGTAGTTATAATTTCGCAAAACAATCTTACTTCCTACTAACTTCCTTCCTTCTTACTGCTTCTAAATGTGAGAATGGATGGATGTTTGTTACCCTTTCACCCCAAAACTACTGAACCGATTGGGTACTTTTCATTCCGATATTCCCTGGGAAACAAAGACTACGCGGGTAAAACCACTGGGCATAGCTAGTAATATTTTGATAAATATTTCTGTTGACAACTGTTATATTTCGCCACTGCCTCGAGCTATAGACTCTTAACAAGGGACACGACGTGGTGCATGTTTCGTATTGCCCGCGGTGACAACTCAATGACATATGTAACACACACTGGTTTATATTTATGTCTTGACATCACTCTACCTATA
The DNA here is from genome assembly GCA_947063395.1 of Hemistola chrysoprasaria. NCBI lineage: Eukaryota > Metazoa > Arthropoda > Insecta > Lepidoptera > Geometridae > Hemistola > Hemistola chrysoprasaria. The sequence goes on from OX346719.1 coordinate 10,170,465, forward strand.
CTAGCTGTACTTCACAGGTTTGTCGACTGTGATGAAACTTTTTTTTTCTTTTTTTTTATGATAGTGCGTGACAAGACGAGCAAATCAGGTGCCTGATGGTAAGCATCATGATTGCCCATATCCAGACACAGTGCCACCCAGTGTTTTAAAATTAAAAATTCTGCGCGGCACTGCACTGCGCCTGTCACAATATCTGTTGTTGAATCTCGTCATGCCCAGTAATTTCGCTGATAACATTGCCCTTCAGACCGGAACACAGTAATGTTTGCACATTACTGTTTGGCGAAACTAACATACAATTATGCCTTTTTCCCGAACGGTTAAGCAGAGAGGTGTACCCAGAACTCAGTCCCATAGAGGCACACTCACATTTCGCCAGTATGTTATTGGTCCCATGTAATAGGCGGTGAGCCATCTATCCGGGCACAGTTCCAGATTCCAGACAGTTATTGAGATAATTCCTAATGAAAAACTTCAATCATCAAACCCAGGACCTCCTGATCGGCAGTCGAGCTTGCACCCACTACGCCACCGAGGCAGTGATGAAACTTCTTCTTTTTCTTCTCAGCCGTAGCAAGTCCACTGCTAAACATAGGCCTCCCATAAAAGGGGGGTTTGCCAATACTCGCCACGCTTGGAGAAATTTACGCAGAGGACGCTACTGCCCATCCTCTGGATCTAACATGATGAAATTATGGTGATCATATTACATAAGCTATACAAGAATTTGTAAGCCGGAACTGAAATGAGGTTGTTTTAATTGCCTATTTGTTACACAGCACTAATATACCTAATACGAATGCGTTTTGGATGAATAACTTTGTTACCTTTTCCAATTTCCGCCCGTTTTTCTAGGTTCATGCTTGAAAGAGTACTTTTCAGCGGGTGAAACCGCAGGGACGTCAGTTACAAAGTTATTTTGTTAGGTATATTTATTTTCTGTTTACACTGTTCTCCAGCCTTAGCATAAATGAAAAAAAATGGCATTAAGGTTAAACGTCACCCATACAAAATGAAAATACAAAAATATGAAGAAATAGGGAATGATGTTCCACTCCATTGTTTGTGGTTGGCTCTGGATCTGGCCCTTTTTTTGCGCGAAAACTTATTTTGGAAGAAAACCTTACAGTTGAAGAAACTGTTTATTATTAGTATTTACGAAAATTGTAAAAAGCAGTTTTTAGGTTATGTTAATGTTTTTTTAAATAGCAAAGAAATCTTACGGTTTTTAACAAAATAACAAAATATGTATGTAGGTTTTCGGTAACAAAATATGTTTTCGCGCAAATAAAGCCAGATCCAGAGCCAACCACAAGCAATTGAGTGCAAAATTATTTCCTATTTTTGCATAACTGTGTATTTTCATTTTGAATAGGTGACGTTTAACCTTAAGTTAGTTCAAGCGTCATGGTTAAAAATAAGAGCAAATAATTCGTAATTATCAGCTTTTCAGCAGACGGTGTATCAGCTGTTACGCCTCGAGCGATCGGACACATGAAGACATCTGAAGACTTGCACATGGTGACTCGCAGACCCGATGACACTGTGAACACAAACAAACATGATTAATGTGACATTCAAATGTTTTGTGTGGTTTTGTGGTTAGATATGTTTTGAAATCTGAATGAACTAAGCGAATACGATTTATTTTATAAAACAGTTTCTTAGACCTTGTTAATTTTTTTTTTATATTAAATAGTAAATAGGTCTGTCTAATTTTATAAATCCAATAATATTCACCATGCTCGACTGCCAATCAAGAGGTCCCGGGATCGATCCCCAGGTCAGGCAAACTGTTAAATATTGGATTTTTCCATTAGGAATTATCTCAAAACTGCCTGGAGTCTGGAAAAGTGCCCGGTAAATGGCAATAGGCTCGCCCCCTATTACATGGGACCAATAACATACTGGCGAAATGTGAGTGTATCTACTATGGGACTGAGTCCTGGGTACACCTCTGCCTACCCCTTCGGGAAAAGGCGTGTATGTATGTTATGTTGTTATGTTATGTTACCGAATTTTCGTCGTCACCTGTGAACCAATCTTCACAATTTTTTTATAATCGATAGGATATGACGTTGAATCGCTTTCTTCTACAGACGCACAATCCCTGAACAAGCTTCACAAAAAAGTGTCCATCACTGACAATTACGCGCTTTGACATCTACTGAATTTCTATTATTTGAATTTAAACTCTATTTACCTGATTGTTTTCCAGCCTAATTTAGATTGAACGATTTTTCACCCTATGAAGTTCTATGTTAAATTTGACACTGAGCGACGCGTGCGAACATAGGAGCATTGGAGTAGTCTTACCTACACAAAAAGATTTTGTGATTTAAATATTTAATATTTTTTTTAATAAATTAATTACACTAATACTTTTTAACTTTTATAAATAAATATTCTTAAATTAAAATTGAAATGATTCAAAAAGTTATAAAATTAAAATGTATTTATGTTTGTAAAGATAATTAAGTTATATAATAGAATCTCGGTTTAATAGTGAGCACAGGTTCGTGGGCCTGATTCTAGCACGTAGAAAGGCCTTTTGACGATATTATTCTAAATTGTTACGAGATATCATTACTTTTATACACATAATAAATAATCGAAAGTCACAAAATATTAAAATGTTATCATAAACGTAAAATTAACGAGGACTATGTAATGTAAACCAATTAGAAACAAAAAGTATAATATTATAATGCACAGTACGTAATTGAGATAAATAAAAAAATATTTAATTCAATGTTTAAAATGTTTTCATTTCACTAGGTAATTAATGCCAAACCTTAATTTATGTAAAAAAAATGTATTTAAATTCTGATAATATTATGCAAAAATATTTAAAATATAATCGACTTCATAGTTTTTCATTCGAACAAAACGCTGTTGTCCATTTTATTGTGTTAAAAAATTAAAATAAAATAGAAACACGCAATGTGGATACATAAATACCTAAAATTATTGTAAATACATGCCTAAATTATGAAAAGCTATCGCTTTCACGCACGTATCTGTTGTTATTCGGTTAGCTTTTTACCTAACACTGGCATCACGCTCACGGCCTACGGTTGCCATGCAACTAACCACATAGTACCAGACTATATTGTGGCGGTACCAGACTCGCGGCTTGGAACAGATTTTTGCCCGACTGGTTCTCTTTGGTATCCTTACTCTGAGGATATGATATAAAAATATTTAGAGAAATCATAATAAAATCACTGATTATGATTTTAATCGATATTTTGTACATTAATAAATCCTTAAAGCAAATATTCCCCAACACCAGGTAACATTGAGATATAGATGCTCAAAGTGAAACAAATTAAATAAAAATATTTGTTCCACTTAGAGCAACCGCCAAAAATATTGTCAGATTCTCTAAGTGGAATAGCTCAGATGGTCATCGTGCAGGTGCTCTGGAGATGGGTGCTCAAAGTGGAATACCTCGTATAATCCCAGGATGGTCTCATTATCCATAAAGACAAGATTGGATCGTGAAATCTCATGACAATTCTTTAATGTCTAAGAGTTTCTGATCATAGAGGTACTTGTGTTTTGGTCAGTTCTGACTTCCCGTGTCTTTAAACATTAACTTTTCTGCAAAGATGTTTTTTTACGATTAAAGTGTTATATGTGTACCTGGCAGATACAGCCCAATTTGAAGAAAACATTAGAAAGTGCTAAAACAATCAATCAACTTAATAGAGTTGTCCAAAAACCTTTTGCTCTATCAAGGAAATGGTGAAACTAATGATTACGAGATAATGCGTAAGAAATGGACGAAGGAAAGAACGCCTTTCCTAAGTCTATTCAGAAAAAGCGAAAAAAGGTAACGTGATGGAGAGACGAAAAAAAGACCGAATTTCGTCTCAGGAGAGATACTACAGAACCTGAGTAGCTACATTAGGATGCGAAAGATTTAAAGTAAACAAAGGTATAAGATTTGATTTTGATTCCTTTTCTTATTAGGATAAAGGATAGTTTCCCTTGGTAACACATGGAGTTAAGATGCCGCACAATAAAGCTGAAAAACGAGATATCCGTGACTTGTCTGAGAGGGACAACAAAACAAAAAGAGCGAGATAAAAATATGGCATTTTGATTAATACACAGACATTGCTCAGAGCGGGCCGTGTACCATTGCTAAGTAATGACCACTCCATAAAGACATGGTTAAGGTTAAAAGAAAATTACTTTATCAACGCCTTGTTTTAAATAAATATCCTGTTTCAGGAAATATTATCGTTGTTTCCAATACGAGAAATTGAGATGTAAAGATGTTTCTTAAAGAGATTGAACCGTCTTATTGATCGCTACACAAATGATATATTATTATGGTCGTATATTTTCTGTGATAGGAATTGTTTTATTTTTCATCTCCGAGAGTTAATTTTATAGCGGCTATTAATTAAACGATTGAAAATAGATAAGCTTAATTGAAATTTGATATCCTATTCTTTATTAAATTATAAGTGCGAGGAGTTGAATGATGCGGTTCCATTAACAGCTTATTAATTTAATGTATAATTTGACACGTTGATTATTATAAGTCTTTTTTTGTCGATATTATGGCCAGTTACTTTCATTAAATATATACCTATTATACACACTATATATTATAGTCAATATACTACAATATAAAGTAGTTAGTATAGTCACTTTAATATATAAACATAACATACATTCACGCCTTTTTCCCGAAGGGGTAGGCAGAGGTGTACCCAGGACTCAGTCCCATAGTAGATACACCCACATTTCGCCAGTATGTTATTGGTCCCATGTAATAGGGGGCGAGCCTATTGCCATCTACCGGGCACAGTTCCAGACTCCAGGCAGTTATTGAGATAATTCCTAATGGAAAAATCCAATATTTAACTCTTGCCTGACCTGGGGATCGAACCCGGGACCTCTTGATTGGCAGTCGAGCATGCGCCCTCTACGCCACCGAGGCACTTTAATATATATATTATATTATCTTGCAAACGCTGTCATCTGATAGTGGTTTAGAGCCCTATGAGATTTTCGAGGAGTTCTAAGTATATTTAGTTAAGGTAGTTAGTTAATAGGTAGCTTTAGTATTGTTTAGTAGTTTATCATTAAAGACACTTTGCCCGATAAAAAAAAAGTACTTCTTAATTCTTAAGCAATAATGTTTTATCGACAAGTAGAAAAGAAACAGCAGTATTTTTGATTTTTTTTTCGGATTTCTTTTGTGGTATGTCTTATGTAATTAAATAAACTTCATTGTTCATTAATTTAAGTTTAAATTTTCCGAATAAGGTATCTAACAATTTTTTTTATGATAGGAGAAAAAAAGTATTAATTGACACTTTTAACTTATACTTACCTACTTATTTATATTACTTTATGAATGAGTGAACTTTTATGGATTGTTTTATAATTTATAAAAAAACATCACGCTTACTTTTCAGAAGGGTAAGGTTAGATTTAAACATTTTATGTAGGCACTAAATTAAACATTCAGCAGTCACTGTATTTAATTTTTTCTCCAGCTATATATCAAATGAAAACTACACGGTTACGACATCCACCTAACCTTTAAATTCCTCATCGAACGGATATTAAAATGCAATAAAAAACCGTTTAATATGCGTCGCCTTAAAAAACAACGTCAATGTGCGCCTGCGCCTATGACATTCTCATTGGTTAAAAAGGGTTAAGACAGCTGTCAGATTGGTCTTCCACCAAAAGGAATGAGTAATGGCCTAAGATAATCTGTGACAGATCCGTCTTAGTAAAAAGCCGACGTTTGACGTGGATAAATAAGATTACATAGATATTTTTTTTGGTTAATTCAGTTCCTGTTTTAATTACCTGGTTTCTCACAATGTGTGTACGAATGACTTAATTCTTGAATTTAAAAACATTAGGCCTGGAGAATAGTAAACAGGGAAATGAAAATGAATACATTATTATAATATATTATGCGTTTTTATGACGTGCATTGTAATTGATAACTTAAGCACATTATAAAGCTGCAATGGCAGTCTTTATTAATATATAATAAATTATTGTTTGATGCATAATATTAAATTTAGACGAAGTTGAAACGCATTGGAAAAGGATCCAACTTTGAATGTGTGATGTAATTCAAAGAGTTTTTATATCACACAGCTCATGTTTGGTCATAATATTGTTGTCTGGTCAAGTTCTTGTTATTATTTTAGTGCTTGTACCTATAGTACACTTTTCACTCAGAGCTGTTCAGTATTTTATGTCGAACTAGCTGTGCCCAGCGTTTTCACCCGCGTAGTTTTAGTTCCCGTGGGAAAATCGAGATAAAAAGTACTTTTTATGTTATTCCAGGGTCTAAACTATCTAAATACCGAATTTCAGCATATTCGGTTTAGTAGGTTAGGCGTGAAAGACTAACAAACATCCATCCATCCATCCTCACAAACTTTCGCTTATTTAAAATTATAATACTATTATTTCCCTAGCTACTCAAAAGAAGCACAAAACTTTTTCACTTTCAACTCAATTCCCTTCATTTGGAAACCAACCCTTAAAAAATAAATATATTGGAATAAATTTTTATTCGTAAATTTTCAAACATTTCTAAATCCAAAATTTTCCAATGATCGTTTTGACCTTTTTAAAATTAGTTTTTAACATTGTTATCAAGGTGTTTTAGTGGACCTTAAACTCTCTAGGCAAAGAATACTTACTATAACTACGTAAAGAAGCCATACTCACCTTCCCCCGCCATTTAACGTCGCCTATGACCAGGCAGTCAACGAGGCAGTAACGCCTGTTCTTACGCACAAATTTGACGCGTGTACATAAGGCTATTGTGCGCGGGCGATTGTGCGGAGTGACGGGGGTCTGCTCTAGGGGAGTCCTAGCGTATTTTTTTGCATCAATTTACAATTTCCCGCGATCTCTAATTAAAATATTATTTAAGAAATCATTAACGGATAGCGCTTCTAAGATGTGCATACAAACATAGTAGGGTTCTAATCAATTATGAATGGGTATGTGAGGCCACCGAGGCAGTTAGGTGAAATGGTCGCGCCATTACAACTAATTTCAAGTCATTTGCGTGCGGCCGCCTCGAGCGACGGTCAACCTGTTATGTACTGTGATTTCGCTTTGATGACTTCAGAGTTACATGTGGTAACTGGTGGATGGTGGGTGGATGATAGCTGTTTTAGCTATGGTCACTTGTGCCTCTCATAGCTCGAAGTAAAATTACTTTGCATCTATTTTACAGAAGTCAAAAAGTCAGTTAGGTCAGAATTGGTAAGGTAAGTATATTATAATTATTCTACTTGTATGTAATCATCATAAAATCCTAAATGACTCACTGACTGACATGAAACGCAGAGCCCAATCCACTGATTCTAGAGACTTAATGTAGTTTGTTTTCGTTGTCTGGACGTGTGGTAAGAAAGGATTTTTGAAAATTCACCTTCTAATGGGTTCAAAAAGGGCGTCAAAGTTTTGGTATAAAACTCCCATATTTCATCATTGTGAGCGGGCAAAGCCGCTGTTCATACACTAGTTAAGATATATTATTACTGTAAAATACCTCTAATTGAGAAGGTAACATAGCAACTTTTTTCCAAGAAGCCCAATCACTCACTCAAGCCGGGTTACTATAAATTATAATAGTATGTTTAGGTTTAGTTTAATTATTGTGCCAGTTTTATGCCAATAGGCTCGCTCCTTATTACATGAGACTTAAAAAACATAACTTGGCAAAGTGTGGGTTACAAACCAGTCCTAAGTACACCTCCGCCTACCCCTTTGGGAAAAAAAGCGTGATGGTATGATATTTAATAAATAGCAAAAATACATAAATAAGTTATTTAAATAACATATTTTATTTACAATCGTTCATACCCAATGACATTAAATTGCTTTACTTCATACCTTATTTATAAGTAAAAAGAAATTATACACTATGTAAAAAATAGTAATAATTTATATCTGACAAGGTTAAACAATATTGTATTATATATAATAACTTTAATATTTATTAGTTATTCTTACATAACACAATCCACGTCTCAAATTCCCGGGCAGTGTGCCGGTCGCCGCACGCAAATGGATGGGATTATCCAGTAATGGCGAGACTATTCCAAATAATGCGCTGGAGATATACACGGAGTGCCATCTCATCAATTGTCTTTCTTCCGTTACTATAAATGTTTTTGTAGTATTCGTGTAATATATAAAATTGATTATTTTTAAATTTGGTTGGACTGCCTCGGTGGCGTAGTGGACGCAATCTTGACTGCCGGTCATGAGGTCCCGGGTTCGATCCCCAGGTCAGGCAAAATATTGGAAATTGTTAAATATTGGATTTTTCCATTAGGAATAATCTCAATAACTGACTGGAGTCTGAAACTGTGCCCGGTAGATGGCAATGGCAATAGGCTCGCCACCTATTACATAGTTCCAATAACATACTGGCGAAATGTGGGTGTACCCACATTTCGCCGGCTCTTACGGCAACCACGGGTAGAGAGGGTGAAGCACTATTCTAAAGCCGGTAACGGTATAAAAAATCATAATATACTTAATGATAATCATGATAATGTTATTTATATCTTGAAATGAAATGAAATTTATTTGCTTGCGGCGTACAAATATTAAAAATATAAAAAGACGGAAGAGAAATACATAGAGAATATTATACAAATATATAATATAATATTATAAGGTGGTAATATTTTAATCATTAACAAACAAATTGAAATAACCTAATAATAACCTTGAAATAGGTAAAAATATATTAAAGGTATTTTATAAGGTTACCCAAGACCAAAGTCATAAGAAAGAACAAAATCTCTAACAATATTTGGCATTGGTCATAATCTGTGTGCCAACTCCTCAGAGGGAACGCATGCAACAAAAATTGACTCTCACGGAAATTATATTGATATTCAATACACAATAAATGGGAGCTGTCAAAAACTTGCTGTTCGCTCCTACGGTCATCCCTAAGCTATCTGTGTCATTTGGTATTGGAAACGGTGGGAACATCTATCTCTATCTAAAGCCTTGAATATTATAAGGGCGAGAGAGACGCAGCTATGTAGTGGGTTTAGCTCGCCTTTGTCACGAGGACTGAACTAATTTTTCATCATAGGGCTCGCGACAGTTACAAATCGGCCCGAACTGTCTCCTTCTTTAATAATACTTTTATACATTTTTTCAAGGGTAGCTCGCCCTCCGTCGAATGAAGATTTTCATCTGAACGCTCAAGGGAAAAAATTGGAAGAAGCTTAAAATGCAATTTATCAGAGAAAACTTTTAATGCCAACGCAATTACGAAATGAAAATTCCTCGCAAGACAGATTTGAATACAAACAATAAGCTTCACCTTTTTAAAAATCCTCAAACCTTTAAGGTATTCCTATGTTAAGTCAATCTTGTGGTTAGGTTAGTTTTGCCGGTTAGGTCGAGGCTATGGGCATGCACTACCTCAATTACGCCCAGGCGATGCAGCGTAGGTACGTGGACTAGTAACGTTAACAAATACTGTGGCCTACTTTAACTTTGCTTGCATCATCTTTCGTAGATACGGAAAGCCAATAATGATGAACTGGATGAAATTAAAAAATATTTCTTCAGTCTCAACTTTAACGAAGTCGTTCTACTAAAGTGATTCCCACACAGTACACCGTCTATTGATAATTTTCTTATCCATGTTATCAATAAATCAATGTTATCCTCGTATGCATAAAAAATGCGTAATCTGTATAACCACCACACCGTCTCCGACTGTCTGATTCACCAGAAATTCCCAACACAAACAAAAGAGACAAACACCCCCGGAATTATAATTCGCCCCTCAGATCAGTTCGGCTCGCTCGATCAATCAATGTACGAATCTGTCATGTTAGGTTTATGAGAAAAATCGTCAGGATGCGCTCGAGATCCCCACTGTAAATATGGACTACAGAAGGGAAAGGGTATTGGAATGCTAAATAAATAATGGCTCGATATTCAATATCATAGTGTATTTTCTACCAATCTTCAATATTGGTTTGGTTTTTGGTTTATAAAATTTTGATGATATCCCTACGCGTATCTTTTATCTTATACACGATAGTTATGAAGATGTTTTTAAGATAAACCAATCCGACTGCTAGATTCTCGATCTAAACCTGCATACATATTTTACATACTTAGGTAGATACAAACTTTAATAATTATTGTATTGATTTTTTTAGCATGTATTATATATAAGTACATATATATTTTTACCGTGACGTATCGATGTGTGATAAATCAATTTCAATAAAATGTATATAAAATATAGAACCACCATTGAAGAATGACCTACCAAACTTAAATAGATAATCAAATCCAGTTCATGATGATCGGTGTTGTGGTGATGGTGTTCAGATCCATCCTCGGTCGAAGATCCAGATGAAGACCCAAAATACGGTGGAAAGATGTAGTGCAAAGATTATATGAGAGAGCGCTAGGTCTCCGACGGAGATGTCAACGACAGAGCGAAGTGAGTTCATGATGAGCTACCACGTAATAAACATAGAAAACTTACAAAATCAACAGCGTATTACAGTCGAACCTCTTTCTTTTTTAAGTCGGGTTTTAACAGAGGGATTTTCATTAAAGCACTTACGAAAAAGACAAGAGAAAAACACAAAATAACTGTTTGAAGAAAATACTTAGTTATCATTAGTCTAAGTATTGGTACGGTCAATGCAACTCGGTGGTTCCCACGGTATACCTACAACATCTTACCAACTTATATATTCCCTTGGAAAACTCAACTTTTCACCATAATAGCATTTATTTTCTTCGCTATAAAGTTCACATAAATCTCGAGAAAAATTTACAAGCTTCACAAAAATATTGGTAAGAGTAGATATTTTGAGAGAATTTCCGCTAATCGTCTAGAAAAAATATTTGCCGAATCAGCGAAGGCTTTTTCCACTGATAAATGGTTTCAGGACGTATACCTTCGTCTCAGAGTAAATGTAGTTTTTCTCGTTTTCTTTCAGAAAAGTGCTTGAAAAGATTAATGTTACGAGTAGCTGAACTAAAACTACAGTATTTTTGTTTTAAATTATCCAATATGTCTATTCAAAATATTACTAATATATTTTAAACTCACTGCTTTATAAACCCTATTGAATATGTTTTTTTTTTTTTTTTTTATCCACGTTTTTGGAACCGCTAAAGCCTTGTTTTCTTTCTTATTCCTTGTCTACATTATAATGAAAACCTACGTGCAAAATTTCAGCTATCTAGGTCCAGAGGTTACGGCTGGTCGTGATTGTGTATCAGATTTGTACAAGATTGTTGATCAGATGTATAGATCTATTAATTATTCAAAAAGGTAGATATAGATACCTTAAATTAAGGCTGAAACATCCAGTAGCAGGCTTATCAAAACGGATAGATATTGAAATTCAAATGGCTGTCCGTGATTTAGTATTCATTTGACGTGATGGAGGCTTTACCCGGGTTTAGGTTTCGGCGGGCGTCGTCTTCTCGTACATCATAGCGCGCCTTGCTCGAGCTGATTGCGATGGTGGTACACTGAGAGGATTAACTTAGGTAGGTACCAAAATAAATTCAACTAACTCGAATGTATACTTACATTCGTGTTACATTCGTGCCTCAGTGTCTAAAGTCGAAGGTCTTCGACCAGTGTGTGTTACCAGTGATGATTTACTAAACTGACCGTGGGCCTTATCAGCAAGCTCAATATAGCGCAACGAGCTATGGAGATGGCTTTGCTCGGGATTTCTCTGCGAGAAAAAAGAAAAACACGAACGAAAGTAACCTACATAGCCCTGGGGATTAGCCAGTTGAAGTGATAATACACAAAGAACATAGCACATAGCACAAAGAACCGATGGTCGATGGGGCTGTAAAGTTCTTGAATGGAGACCACGGACTGGCAAGCGCAGCGTAGGACCTCCACCCACAAGGTGGACAGACGATCTGATAAAGACCACAGGAATACGCTGGATAGAAGCAGCTGACAATCAGATTAGGATATAAATCTATGGAGGAAGCCCATGTCCAGCAGTGGACTCTCTGCGATTGAGATGATGATATTTTTTTCATGAAGACCTGTAAAAGTTTCAAATATTATATTGATCATACCATACCTTTGATAATGAACTAATTGCTTTAATTTCATTTTAAAATTGAAAATGTTGTTCTCACTATGTCTCAAGCCTTTTCGGGTTGACGGCGGGCGTAATCCCAAAAGATTTCCACTTGAAGCGAGCATCAACTCGCGTCGCCCCACCGCTACACATTCTAAATAATAAACAGGACTTTCCTTCCTACGTCCGACCATTTTATATATCATACACTTACTATCTACTATTAGGTACATAATAACAGACATATACGAGTACAGAGTTACAGGTCTTCAGTTAGCAGTCTCTTAAATGATCATTGTACTTAATATTTGGAAAAAAATTATCACTGCGAAACAAACTATATAATCGCGAAAAAAACTGTTGTTTCATACGTTTTGTAGGTCAAGGACTATATCTTCTTACTTATGTAATCATCGTCATTTACATCATAATATTATATTAAAATAATAAATACTCGGTCTCAAATAAATAACTCTGTTTCACTACAGCAGCATCTTAATAAGCGCCTTTAGCTGTGGCCTTTAGCCTATCTAACATTGGTCCTTTGATCCTATGATATTGTCAAATAAATAAATAGATGAATATTAAAAGCGAATCAGCAATATCAGCTTTTAAAATATTTTCCTATTAACTAAGTAGGTATATAACTTTTTTTATCTGCATAATTTCTTCAGAGGAGTTACAGGGACAGGAGGACAATTTATTTTTAAGTAGACAGATTTTTGTTAATTACTCGTATTTGTACAACTTTGACTCCAAGCGGGATCACTTGGACTATTCTTATTGTATTATAAAACATTTTCTACGTACTATTAGTGGATATTCTAACTAAGATTTCAGAAGCCGAAATGAAGCGCACTAACTAGCATTAAGTAATTGTGAGTACAAAAACGAATGAACGTTCCTTTTAAGATTGTACCAGAGGCAAAATGCATTGATGCATAAGCTCAGGGCCTTCGGGCCTGGGATTGATGTCGCCTCGACTGCCGACGTATTGCAATCGTTATGCACCTAATGTCAATGCGATCTAGTTCCGTTTCTCGGTGTTCGTGTGTTCTAGCTTTTATTTCTACATTGTTATTGATAGCTGCTGTTATTTTTGTCAGGGTGCCAGGTACAGGACGCAATCCAGGTGCATTTTTGGTTAATTTGATTATAGTTTTAAAAGCAGATTTTGCAGTTCAAGATAAAGAAACTGCTTTTACTTTTCATTCGCAAACCATATCTTCCAGAATATAAAAAACATGATAAAGTCATGCCTCTTTTAAACATACCAACTCTTTTAAACCCCAGCCATATGCTAGACTTACTTACTAATTCGTGTATAATAAGTTCCTACTAACAATTTTTGGAAGTCTAGTTAGTAGTTTTGTAGTGGAAGGCCTGTTTTGCAGGGGAAGGCCTGGGGAAATACCACAACTTTGTCAATTATTCATCCGCCAAGCAGTAATGTGTAAACATTACTGTTTCGGTCTGAAGGGCAATTACCAGCAAAATTACTGGTCATGACGAGTTGCAACAACTAATATCTCAGGGTGACAGGCGCAGTGCCCGCAGAATTATTAATTTTAAAATACTTGGTGGCACTGTGTCTGGCAATTATGCTGCTTACCATCAGGCACCTGATTTGCTCGTCTTGGCACTCTCTATCATTAAAAAAAGGTATTCTAAAATAAACGTCTAGGGTAATAAGGTATTCTAAAATAAATTCTAAAATAAATCATTAATAAAAATTATATAAAATAATCGTATCAGAATCGGTTCATTGTCAAAGTTTTTGAAATCCTATGCACTGTGGTTTCAAAGCGCTTCATAGTTAAAAAGTTTAAAGTAATTTTTCTTATCCATACTTATTATTTGCAAGAGATTACAGGATCTTCTAGTTAAACGTTTTAGGTCATCTAAAACTACATGGGAAGCCTCACAAGACTGCTTGAAACATAAATCTGAGTCGGCGGCTCGGTCGCGCGGAAACTTTTTGAATTATTAGTTTTAATTTCCGCCTAAGATCCGCTGCGCGTCCCCGTATCTGTCAGCGCATATACATCGGATGCCTCTATATAGGTATACGTATGGGTTGGTTTAGATATTACATTTAATGAAATTGATCTTATTGCTATATTTATTTGGTAGGATTTGGAGTGTAATAAAAACACATGTAACAGCGTAATTTATATTGTAAGCCCTTTGTAAAGGCGATTTTCTATGATTGTATTTTAAAATATTTTTAAGTAATTATAAGGCTGCCCAAAAGCTTCTGACATGACCTCAAGATTTTAAAGTAAGTCTGTACGAAACATTAACATATTTTTTACAAAACAAAACCAAACTTATTTTAACATTCATATTGCGTAAATACTCTTTAAGGTACACCGCCTTAAAGAGTAGGTATTGCCAAAAACGAATGCTAAAATTCGTTCTAAATATAAAATCAGATTAAGTTGCAACTTTAAATTAATAATATTCAAACTGAAAAGATTGCATCGGCGCAATCCCATATCGTACGAAATCAAAAAGAGTTAAAAACGCCGCGTAGCTTCCACCCTACAATTGCATTATAAACATCATAATCCTGGTATAAGATCGCAACATTCTTAGCACTCCATTAAGGTGTAGTGGTTTATTACCAAGGTAATTACACATTGCGATAGCCACCGGCCAGGCCGATGTTGATTTTGTATGACTGCAGATCGAATGGAAGATACAGGGGTGTATAAAGGATAGGGTTTTGAGGGTCTAACAAAGTATGTTCAGCAAAAAACTCGTTTTCATTCAGTTTTCATTTGCAATGTTAAAAAAAAATATATGACTTAAATTAAAAACACTGTTTTTAGGGTTCCGTACCTCAAAAAGAAAAAAAGAATATATAGGTAGGAGTAGATAGGATCACTTTGTTGTCCGTCTGTCTGTCTGAGTGTCTGTCTGTCCGTCAAGACACTTTTTCATCGCGTAGAGGTATCAAGTTGAAATTGATAACAACTACTCGGATCTGCGGTCCCTTGTGGCTGTAATCAAAAGTTATGGCCATTTTATTGCATATTTCTATACTTTGTGCAAGGAACTAATAGATGCCGCTGTATCTAGGTATGAAACCCTGCTATAGTGCAGTAGTATGACTGCATACTTTTGTATGCAGTTGTATACTGTCATACTACTTAACAATTTATTTTGTTAATTTGTTCGTTTTCTACATTTTTCTTAACGCTCGAATCTTTGCAAGTGTTAATCACTTTTTCTGCTATTATTGCACTTATATTATAATGAATTTGAAATCATTTTTAAAAGCTCGATCGATGTAGCAGATAATAAGGTACTTAATTATTTTCTTCACAAAGTTTTATTAATGCATTTAATCAATCAATAAGGAGATCTTATAAAGTTTGTCCTTATATACTTATTTATTTAATAAATCCATCTCGATACATAATTTCAACTGTCAATACTAAAAATTCTAACTGTCAATAGATAGGATTAATAAATTTGTCTAGCTAGTGGAAACGGCGCTTTCACCGCCCTCCCTTTTTGCGTGTGTTTCCACATTTTTCACGCTATAAATCATACTTTTTCACCGGCAACGGTTTTTGCGCCGCGTCCTTTTGGTTTGTCCGACCGTACTGTCATATTTTTTATTTGGACATTCGAGTTTTGCAGTTGCTCATTTTGCTCCTGTTTCGTACACGTTCTTGATTAATTTCAGTAGTTCGTCGAGTTGAATGACCTTCATATTAATTGTGATGATTAAACGCCTCCATATAACGGTCTTTTATTCCTTCGTGTATATTATTATTACATTATGTGTCATTTCGCTTTAGTTGACATGTTCATTAATGGATTCACAAAAAAAAAAAAATTATTTCTCTAAATTCACAGTACATAAATTACATAATACTTTATTGGAATTATTATATAAAGATAAATGCACTTCTGGTCGTTTAAGTGAAAGCACATCGCTTAAATCTTTCATCGCTGTACATTTAATTTATACACCACAATGAGAACAGTTTAATTTAATTGTCAAATCATTAAGTTAAGCACGTAAATATTAGTCGGCGCTATTGCCTCAAAATTAATGCCCCTTTGGGCCCAAATAAAGAAATCAAAGACGTGTCTATCTTATGGAGAAAAAATGGCGGAGAGTGTACACATTAATACGTGACCATAAATTAAAGCGTGGCTTAAAATTAAGACAACAAGCCTCTTTAATCTACAATAAATGGTGGTCGCTCCGAGACCGGTTCCAGAGATGGAAGCGTAAAAGAAAAAAGAATAATCCGGTCCAGAGCGGGTCCAAAATATGATAGGCATCCATAACACAACATGGCCGCTAAGCTCCCATCTGTGTCTCTTTCTAATGTGTGCCTTTTATATATGGCTATCGCACTTTGTTAAGGTTGACCACATGTGGAGTGTTCCGCTAAGCCTAACCTTGATATCATACTCTCGCTTATACAGGACGTTTATCAATGAATTTTATGTGTTATCGTTTATGAGGATACGAGATCATACTCAAACTTTGCCGGGTCATTAAACCATGAAAGCTGATGGACGTTATAATTTTATTATATTTATTGAATTGTGGTAAGATTTTTTTGCAAACAAGTAGAATAAGCATTGAAGAGATCGCTCTTTGCGTTGAGGCCGCCAATTTATATACTCTTTCTAGTTTCTAAGTTTTTGTTTGTTTGTTCTAATTTTCTGTATTGTGTTACCAATAAGGATTTATATCTATATAATTGATAATAATTTTCATCAATAAATATTTGCGTGTTATGTTTTGGCAAAACATATTCCACCATTTTGAAATTCGACTTATCTTTACCCTAGCGTTCAATTACTAACCAATCCAACCCACGGCTAATAAAAAATCACCCTCTATGCGAGAGCCGGTCCCACTCGCGCGCGACCGCAGCATTCCATTATTGAGTACCTTATAAATAAGCTTTATATAATATGCTTACCTGCCGATACCACGAAAATAAAAAGGTGTATGGTAAGTAGGATGTGGCGTGTTGACATTTGACTCTCTCAGGCTCATTAAATTAGAATATATCTGATTTTGTATATTAGGTAAACAACACTTTTCACGGAAGTTAAAGGTAGAGTTAAGGATAAATTACTATAGATTTAAATACTTAAACTATTTATTATACAAATTCCATTTTCTTTTAAAGAGCAAAAACATATTGTTACGAGATAACTACTATGAAACTTTATAATTAAATATTTGTTCTTATTATTTTGACTCCAAAATTACACAGCACAGAACCTCCGAGCGGACCAAAGTTTGTAAAATAACTGGCTACAAAAATATCGAAAGTGAAACCAAGTTTTGTTGCGAATAATATGCAAACTACCTAATGTTTCCAACAGCAGGTGGTCTTGGTCACTTTTGTACGCACTATTGCGCCTTGTTTAAAAGTCTATTGAACATTACAATACTACACTTTCGCTTGCATTCTTGCGAATTTGCTCACACCTTTCCTTTTAATATTTTTTGCGATACAACGCGACGTTTATTTAGATTTCTGTGTTCCTTAGCTCATTACGTAGTTTAAGAACGCTTCAGTGTAAAGTCGGTTAATTCTTCCTACGTTTGAAAGGTTTGTTTATTGTGCGGCCTTAATGCCCTTAATGCGGTTGTAAATCAGTAAACACTTTCTATTGAATTAGAAAGCTTACCTGTTACGATTTTGCACAGTTTATATTGTAATTTTGTTGCTTTGGTGACCTTCGAGAAAGTGTTTAGACGAAGTTTTTATACGTTAGTACTATTATTTATGATGTGCCTTTACTTCCTTTCCATTTTATATTAACATAGTAATAGCTAAAAATATGTATACCCGTTCTCACAACACCGTTGGTTTTTACTTTATGAAAGTGAGCATTTGTAAATATTTTTAATGATGTGTACCAAAATATTGTTCAGTCTAATAATCCCCACCGACAATCCCCTCGGTGGGGAGTTTTTGACTATTACATAAATAAATCCCCACCCCATGAAAAAAAATTAAAAAGAGGGGATGGGGATTTTACGTTAAAGCTGTGGTTAAAGTTAAAAAAAATCCCCCATATCATTTAATTTTTAATTTAATACTCTAATAGCAAATCTAAGCTTTGTTACTGACAACACCTAAAGTTTGCTTGGTATTCGTTTCAAAGTTGGTTACTCGTTTGGAATATAAACAAAAAAGGAAAAAAAATATTACCAATAAATATAATGATGGATAGGAACAATCAGAGATATCACATTAAAAATAATAAATTAAAAACTATAGACTTAATAGATATATAATTTTAATACATCTAAATATCATATTTTTATTCGCTCTACAGGCGTACATTATTTTGGTACAAACTTTGCCTTAAGCACATAGTCAGTAGCTGTGCCCCGTGGTTTCACCCGCGTAGTCTTCGTTCCAATGGGAATATCAGGATAAAAGGTACCCTATGTGTTATTCCAAGGTCTAAAATATCTATATACCGAATTTCAGCCCAATCGGTTTGGAAGTTTTGACGTGAAAGAGTAACAAACATCCATCCATCCATTCTCACAAACTTTCGCATTTTTAATATTAGTAGTACTATATTATCACAAGTAGGATATTGCATAAAGTATAATGTAGCGGTTTATATTATTGAATCAATAAACACAGATGGTAATAATATAATGATGGTCTCTTCCTTCTCAAAACAGTATCTCTTTCATTAAGATTTCATAAGATCTGTTTCGACGCGTAGCGATGGAAATTTGTTTCGCGTTTGTAAGTACGCTTTTACTCAGAATTATCTGAGTAAAAATCTAGTGAAAATACGGTCTTCAAAATGTCAAAAATGATTATTTTTTTTATGATAGTGAGTAACAAGACGAGCAAATCAGGTGCCTGATGGTAAGCATCATGATTGCCCATATCAGACACAGTGCCACCCAGTGTTTTAAAATTCAAAATTCTGCGCGGCACTGCAATGCGCCTGTCACCCTGAGATATTGAGTTGTTGAATCTCATCGTGCCCAGTAATTTCGCTGGTAACATTGCCCTTCATACCGGAACACAGTAATGTTTGCACATTACTGCTTGGTGGATGAATAACTGGCAAAGGTGTGGTACTTCCCCAGGCGGCCCCCTGCTAAAGAGGCCTACCACTACAAGAAAAAAAAAGAAAATTAATTCTGTACAGTGAAACATTGAGCGTAGTGAAAAATAATTTTTCATGTCTATTATAGTGGATATAATAAGGAGATTTCTATTATTGCGTTTGAAAATATGATACTTTGGAGTTTACTTCACGTCGCATAAATACTCTGTGCATACAGATCCAAACCCTAAGAGCAGTTACGCACTACGTCCGGAACGTATCCGTGAAAATACGGTCTGAATTAGTCGTAGAACACTTTGTGTGGTAGTTAACGCAATAGATACGATTTCCGACATCCGATTTATCTCTGTCATTCGTGAATCTCCATTTCGGAGACGATATTGATGGATCGAAGCAGCCATAGTTTTATTTGTATGAACACGCTGGCACTGCGTCTGGATCGAGCTTGCGCAGTGTGCGATCGGATTAGTTTCGGACGTAACCGCGCTCTAAGCAGTATATGCATCCAGTCATCTTCCGAATAACGGATTCGGATACTTCCGAAACGTATCCGTTATTTGGAAGACTGACCAAATTCGGAGATTGCTTTTCTTACTACGTCCGATCTAAATCCGTGATCGACTACTTTGGACCGTATTTCACGGATTCGGATCGGATTTGTTTTGGGACGTAGTGCAAAACCACTCTCAGGAAGACTATCAACCACTGCCACGGCATTTGAAAATATATTCGAGGCTATAATAAAATGATTTTTCATACAAAATATTTAACATCTACTATTAAATCCATAAAACTACAACACCATCGCTCTTGATGGAATACAAGCATAAGCTGCTACTCATTACCGCGCCAGCCTGCAATAACAGATGTTCCTTGCGTTATTAATACGATACAAATCGACTATTTATAGTTCATATGTTCGCTATTTTTAAACTCGATTTTTGTGAGCTATATAAATTGAGAAACTAGCTTTATTGTAGAGAAGATAATAATTAAACGAGCGAAACGTTCTCAGAGAAATGTCAGTAGGTCTAATTTTTATTTATTTATTTGTAAGAAGAATTACTTTAACTAACGGGTAATAATTATAATTTTTAAATTTTGACTATTAGTCAGACCGGATAAGGGAATAAGATAAGGGACAGAAATATGTTATAATTTCTCGGTTAAACAGATTTTATAATCGTAAAGATTTCGTCTACTTGTTTTTATTAGTAGTATGGCGTATAAAATCTTTTAATAAAGTCTAATACTTTGTATATAATATATAGAGAGAGAGTGATATGGCAACCACGTCCAACACAATCTTCCCCTAAATAAAGCACACAAAAAAAAACAAAACATGCAATCAAGCTCTATAAAAATTACAGTATCTATTTTTATTCCTCATCCCTATTTAGCTCAGTGGTTTTTACCGCTAAGTTCAACCGACCGTTGAGCGTTCATACGTCTGACCCGACCCGAGGGCACCAAGAACAAAGCGCCTAAATTCTATTGAAACACCATTATTGTCTGTCGCATATTAAAACCTGCATGCGGCTATTAAGTAATAATCTGTACCTACATAATATATGGGTTGATATTCATATCTACTATACAAAGAATGATAATCACGGGGATAATTAAGGAAAGAAAATTAATTACTAGCTAGTTAGTAGTTGAATTTCTCTCCAATTCTCTTAAAAAGCAAAAAGAATCAGTAAACATATAACATGTTCGCTCCCTAAAATTCCCAGTGTCCGTACATAATAGGTACAAGGACATTAACTTTTTATATGTAGGAAATGTAGGTATGTCCATGTTTAAGGGTCTATCTAGACTATATTCCTCGTTCTCCAAGTTAAGGACTCTAAAAAGTGGTATAATATTATTTTGTTAAAGTATTTTTTTAAGAATTATATTATTTTTTTTAAACTAAATTCGGGAAACCCTTTAGATTGGAGTACAAATTTTAATTCTTACTATTTATTTAATTCTAGGTGTATAATATTTTTATAGACCAAGCGGTCTATTCCCCCCTGTAGTCGTTAGGTAGGTGGGATAGAAAAATTGAGCCGATGACTAGTACCTCCACGGAAGCTCAAATGGTAGTGTGCCCACCACGCGGATTGATGCGGAGGGTGCGGTTCAAATCCCGCTCGTGGATGTTTTTTTTTTCTTCCCATATTCATATTACATTATATTGTATAATATTTTGTGAAATAAACTACGGCTATACCAACCCGATTCAAGGATAGCATAATTACTTGCATACTGAGTTTAAAGTTAACTATAACATTACAGCAATCGCCGTGGGTTCTTTATTACGACAACCTATATCTAATAACTGGAGCCTCCATCAATCACCACCATGGCGGAACACGTCCCGTCTCACTTCCATGTCATTAATCAGTATTAATAAATTTATGCTGATATCAAAGAATTTTACTTTTTATGGCATGGAATATCTAGGATCTATTATAGGTTAGGTCGACATAGTAATGTTAAGATTTGCTAAAGAAAGCTTATGAATGCAAAAAACCCATCCGGATTTTTAAGTATAATATACTATAGTTACTCTAACGAACTAAAAATAATGATAACTTTTTCAAATGGTATGTTGGCTCTAGTTGGCTGGACAGATACGAATTCTTATGTCCTTAAGCCACATCTCCAATAAAGAGGATGTCCTGGGACCAGTGGAGCCGAGGCCGCTTACCAATGCGCTGGACCAAACTAAACGAGAAAGCCACAGAAGACTCTATAGTTCAGTGCTTTCGCACTTTAATTAAACAGAAATGGCGTCATATCGCAAAAGGCATCTAAAGGTTCTTAAGCGTCCTAATAATAAATAGGTAGCTTAATTGATCCTGGAATAACACAAAATGTGAAACTTCCAGCTTGTAGTCCCGCTTTGTAAAATATTTATCCCATACGTACCTACCACACATACATACATGAAACGAAATTCCCAGGAAGTTAGATTGGCATCAACTTCACTTGTTCCTCATGACAGAAATAATTTTGTCCAATAATAGGGGAGTCCGCTTTGCAGCACTATGCGGGTTGTCTTAAAATAATGGCTCTTTAAATTTAAACCTTATGTATTGTGGTATAAGGTATAGTGTGGAATTACTTACAGTGTGGCATGCAATCGGGATCGCGTTTCAATGGTATTGCATGCTGCATGCCGACGTTCTGTTCGATACAAGGTAGGTAGACGCTAGAGTGAAACATGGAAAGAAGGGTGTGGCGATGATAAAGTAGGTACCTATATAATTAACGTTGTCAAGTTTATGATACTACTAGTTGCCACCTTATAATAATTAGGTACTTGCATATCATTATTTACACCGATCGAATTAATAAATATTGAGCTTTATCGAGCCCAAAGCGCGAGCGATGCATCTTCGTTTCACAACATGGCTAAAAATTATTTCGTATGTCCGGCTGTCTATTCTCCTCTAGGTCGCATTTTACAGCCGAAATTTTATGAGCAGATTCGATATAAATATAGAATTTTTAAGTCGATTCATTTCGAAATTTTTAGAGCCTAAAACTATAAAAAATGGGGGTTGCAAACATAAAAATGTAAAATTTCCATCGAATCGCGAGTTCTACTCATAGAGTCACTAGTATTTTTATCAAAACGCCTATCCTCATTATGTCTTGAAAAATTTAGAGGCTACTGATGATAGTTATAGGTAAGTTACTTACATATATAATAGAAGCTTTAGCCACTTTTATTTGTATAATTATGTTTATTTTTTAAAGTGATTTTTATATTGAATGAGTTAATGGTTTGTACAACTGGTCGTAAGTAAAAAAACTCACTGTGCAATTAACTTGATTGAGCGTGAATGACCTTTATAGTGCAAAACATGCCTTACTAATAGAAATTACCTTTATACTACCTCTATATACCTACGAGTTATTGATGAATGCGTGTAGTAAATAAGTAAGACTATAAAACTTCACTATAAAACAGTGCCAAAATTAATGACATAAATAAAATTAATTACACTTAGTTAATTCTGCAATTAATTTATTGCAACTTTTATAAATGGCTCCATTGGAGTGATCATAATATTATACAGCGATACAGTACTCATATTTAATGAACAATAATATAACGTCATAAGTTTTGCGTTGCGTAAGCAGCAAAAGCTGCTTTCGATGGTTGAGCGAGCTGATTTCTTAAATAATGTCGGTAGGGAACCACATAGCAGGCGGCAGGCGGCGGGCGTCGGCAGGCATAGGCGAACTCCAACGCAATCAGTCTTATTCCGCGCGGACGCGCCTCTATTAGTCAACGCCCGTTGCAGAGACAACCGTGCTCGACTCCCCTCGACCTCCTCACGGGACTCGGGAGTGGGTATCGATTGGCGGTAATCGATTTCAGCCTGCGTGGTGAAAACTATCGATTAATTACTTTTAATTAAATTGTGTAAACTGTTTTCGTGGATAACTTAGAGCGGTAAGTTAATAATAGTTTGTTTCTACTGTATTTAGAGGTAAAACGTCAAACGCCATTTTAGACAAGCTAAATAAGGTGAGCAGCAATTTAGCCCTCAGTGACCAATCTCGTTCCACCCGTGAACCTTAGACTTGATTTTAGAGTCTTTCACAAATTACAGTATTCAACGCTATGAAGTTATAGCCTATAACCTTGATTATACCTTTGAATAAATTGTCTGAATAATTTCTACTATTTCTTAGGTCTTTACACTCCACACCCAACCAGAAATATTCACCCATACTTTACCATCATTCACCTGTATTTTATTCACGTACAGACCTGTCTTTTATCGCGAGTTTTCTCACTACAGCATTATAATGAAGAGTTTAAATTTAGGAGTAATGGTTGACCAATAAGATAAAAGCGAGAGGGCTAAGATTACCACTGCCACTTTTCTTCCTTATCAGGTCCTATTTTGAAAGCAATAAGGTAGAATGTGGCATGTTTGAGATGTTCGTAAGGGTTGCAGATGGGTAATGACGGACGTAAGGATGGCATACAAAGTAGTCGGCTACCAAAATAAAGTTATCTGACGATACATCCCCATATTAATGGGCAACTCGTTACTTGAGTATTGAGATGTTTGGGGATTACTGAACCCGATCGTTACGGCGTTGATGTTTTTGAAATTGTGAACAAAATTCAAACATAAAACTTTGTAAGTATAATATTATTCTTGGCAATGTAGTTGCTACAGCAAATGACTAGCGCCCGAAGAACAGTTTGATGAAATGTAGAGCAACAATTTGAGACTCTAATATAGCAATAATAATATAGAGATAATAACAGAGAATAATATTATAGATAATAACAGAGGACCTACCTTTAAAATAAAAGAGAGCAATATGACAAATATGGAGAAATAAAAAATTGGATAAATAAATAAAGCCTCTACAAGTACAGATTCATATCAATAGTTTAACACTAAAAGGTGAATAATTGAACAGCAAAAAAAGTTAAATATAAATTAAGAGTCACGATCGCATGAAAAATGCAAATAAAACGAACGCATTAAATAAGGCTACCAGTTTTAAAATAAGGTACGAAAAAAACGGTCGATTTTGTTGATCGTTTCGACCACAAAATGCCTACAAGTTTCTCTGAAGCTCTGCGGTTGAAGCGAGAGAATTTGGTTTTTCTTGTCTTATTTTAAAAGGTGTGTACTGGTTATGGCCTGGTCAACAAGATGCGAGACGGATAATATGTAATTTTGAATTTTATCGATTCATTTATATTTACTTCGTAACACAAGCTAATTTGTAATATAGGTGCTATAATAGAGCTTACGTAAATATTGTTGATGAAATAAAATGAAGAAATAGATTATCTTTATTTGGAATAAAAATTGGCTAGATTACAGAAGTTGGATTCTCTACCATTCGTTTTAGTTAGAAAACTGAACTAGAAAACTCAGCTATATATCTTAATAAATTGTTATTTAAGGTAACACTAAACATGTACAAAAATATACCTACCTCATATGCTCAATAGCTTATTATGTAATTATCAGATAAGAAATATGTACCAATTGTAAATAATTCTAATAAAATACAACTTATAATATTTCTAGCTATATATACCCATATAATGATGATGACAGTAAAGTCTACTTTGAAAAAGCTTATCCACTTTAGTTATGTCAGAAACTCCTTTGCCACTTACGCCTACTAAATGACGTAATTGCAAAATTGCGTACGTCTCAAACTATTATAACTATTTATTCTGTCTTATCATTTGAAAAGCTCAATGTTCAGTTAAGGTATGGCGCAAAATAGAAGCTTTGTAGTATATACTCAAAAAGTATTTTACTTTGCTATCACATCACGTTGGTTTACTTCGCGACGGGTTTATAGTCATCGTAATGGGTCCTCAAGACTAGACAATTGCAATCATCGTGATCTCTATCGCATGTCCGTAAACACAACCCCGTTCAACGTCTGCGGTCTCGGACTATAATTTTCCCATTTTCGCCGCCTAGCTGCATGTAATTTCACAAAAACATGGCCCGATCTTGAAGACTTCATTTTATTATTTTAAACTGTCTTTTTTGGTATGGTTAGCCATAATAATATAAGGCTTCGATTATGTAATTTTGTTTTAAAATTACACTCATGTTTTCTTAATACTGTGATGGAAATAGCACAATTGTATTACATACGATGCAGTAATTGTTGTCATCTTGTTAACACACACAGTCTCATTTCATAGATTTCTATAATCTGGTTACCAAATGTTAATTTTAATGCAAATATTACTTAGGCTAGTGCGGCTATATTCCTTGAAAAAGTCGCTGTGGGCGAGCTGTAAAATGTGCACAACACACGAAGCTTATTCAAATGAAGCGTGCGTCATAAACCGTCAAAATGTCATATAAATCATAAAAGACGTTGAGACAAAGGTCTCCAAGTGAAACCAGGTCAAGATCACATGTGCAGCTTTGTCTAGTATTGTGCAATCTTCCGGGTTCTTGGCGCCCATTGTGAGATTTGCATGCAATTTTTTTGCTACCAGTTTTTGTGTAATTTTAGCCAATTTTGCATGCATGAACAGCACAGAAGCCACTTTAGATATTATAAAGTAACTAAAAAAGTTACTTTGTTATAGGTAAACAAAACGCTAGCGAGTTCTAACTCGACTCCAGCGCCATCTAGATAGCAAAAAAAACACAGCTAGCGCTATTTTTTTTGTGTGTATGTTTGTTCCGTTTTTACGCTGAAACTAATGAACCGATTGAGCTGAAATTTTTATGTAGATAGCTTAGACCCTAGAATCACACCATCACCCTCCTTATCACGATATTCCTAAGGGAACGAAGACTACGCGGGTGAAACCGCGGGGCACAGCTTGTATGTATATTATATTATATAGCACCATCATAATAACGTAACAAACGTCACGAAATTAACCTTTTATTAACGGTTGAAGCAGGTGCGGCAAATAAGTTGATAGTTCTTTCATGAGAACCTCAACTTTATCCACTTGTGAATATAAGATTAATTTATGAATAACGTATAAATGTATCGGAAATCGAATTCATGTGAAGTCGAACGCGTCCACCAAACAAATCACCGTGTCACTCTACCCATTTACTTGCAAATTTCGTGCAAAACTCGTGAAAAAAGAACGAGATAAAGGTACAAAAGTGCTCTATTCTAGTCGCAGGATGAATAATTACCTTTCACGTCGCTCCTTTCAATCCGCAGTCAGCGATCGATCAGCGTCGCGAGAACTCTTTCAGTCGCGTCACCCTTGCCGCCACCTCAGGTAAGGCACAATTAATCTGAAACATCCCAAATCAGTATTACATTAAAAACGAAATAAGAACCCCAAGCTTGCCGGTTTTTTCGCCGGCGCGTTTTCTTTTCCATTCAGATTTTTTTGACATCACGAAAAATGAGACTCATTTATTTGACTCGTACACAATGTAGGTCTGTTTGAGTACGAGTATTTGCTATAAATACGCATTTTTCTCTATATCTCCTCCGTGGGGTAAGCATTAGCCTCGCAAGGGAGTCTCACGTGTTCCCTTTGTTCGATTCGAGATTTTAGGGGAGTGCTGATGCCTGTTCTCATGGAATCCATCAAAATAATCGCACTCTTGTATAATGGATCGCAGCTTCGCGGTTGTTGAAACTTGGTGTCGTATATTTCCTTTACGAATCAAAACAATTTGATTGATTCTTTTGTACAAAAAAAAACCTTAATAGTGTTACTTCCCGTCTAGAGGAGTCACTTTAATTGAACTTAAGATACTACAATTGAAGAAACTAATTTCTTGATAGTCTTGCTGTCACTAACCAGTATCAATATCCTACAAAGCTTTATTATTAATAGGTAAGTACAGTCATTGACACAATCTTTAGGTAATTTATGTTTGACGTTTAGTGTCAGCCTTCATTAGTACCTATAGTGTCAATTTTACAGTCAATTCTCTCTTCTCATGTTATGCTAATAATCCTTTGCTCGATTTTTAAGGTTCATTCTTCGAAAGTGTCAGCCGAAACATCAGCGTATTGTTTGACAAATTGATGACCATAAATACGTTTTTTGTCTTAGTTCATTCGGTAATTAGGTAGCATAATTTACTTTTGAATCTGTAATGAGACGGTTAGACTTCTGAACAATGAGCGGTAAATCAATTATTATGCAGTGAACTGTATTTTTAGCTTTTGACAGGTGAATATGAATTATATTCCGAGTTGTTCTTGAAGACAGTAAATATAGGCTTGGCTATTGAACATTTTCTTGTTTTGTTTCTGTTATGTTGGTAGTGTGATTTTCAACTCTTTCTTTGCGACACCCCATAAAATTATCCGCTAACCGCTCGTTATGGGGACAAGCGGTTAGATTTAGCTATCTACTTAAAGATTATAAATTAATTTGACAGATCACTGAGTCTCAAAATTGACCTTGAAATAATTTGAGTTAGGGTATCTCGACCACAATTATTATTTTGTGGGGGGCAACTCGACCGCGGGCGCAAATTAGTACAGTCTGGAGAGAAAATGTCTTAAAGTTTATAAATGTAGTTATAAAATGTAGTAAATAAATCATACAGATTACTTCTGTAAATTCAAGTTCCAGTAAAGTTTTCCTTAAAATCTATTGTAAAATTTATTGAGCAAATAAGTTTCCTGTTTATTTTCTAGATTACCACTAATCATCTGTTAATTTAACAAACACAAAATAACATATTTCTTCCTAAAGGGGAAGGCAAATTAAATGTGTACCTAGGCTCAGGCACATAATTAGAAGTTATACCCTTACTTCACCAGTTAAGTTTTTTAAGTTCCGTGTAATAGAGGGCGAGCCATTCTACTAGATTTACCTAGATTTTTTTTTCCATTTCTTAAGCCGCGGTGCTAAGCTAATTCGATCTTTTGCTCACTTTCATGTATAAAAACCTGTACAAAGAAAAACATCTCAGAAAAATAATAGGCACTGAAAACTTGTTTGGATTGAATTGAATTCTTAGTGAAAGTTTGTATTGTTATTTTCTAGTTCATACATGCTTTTATTTTACGTAATTAAATGTAGTATTTTTTATATCTTTAAAAATGTGGGAAGTGTGAGCGAAAGGGCGAATTAGGGCGCGGTACTAAAACGCGCCTTAATGACATTTATTTTAATGACCTATGCTGTTGACCTCAGATGGCCTCTACAGCTCTTCCGGGCAGTGGAGAGTGCAGGACCCAAAGTTTAGGTTTAAGGGCGACTTATTTGTAGTATTTTCTGAATACTGTGTCCTCTATAAGGTGTAGAAGAAAGTTTTTATTTATCTATGTATCACTTTACTATTAAAACAATATTAGTCTATAATATGTAAACAAAACCAGGGAATCTCCATTGCGCTATCCATCAACTCCACAAAACACATCTGTACCAACCTCGGTGATTTGTACAAATGAAAAATTTATTTCGCCGATGATTAATTTAATGGCGCACAATAAAACGTAATTGCTGTTTGGAAGTTTTTACATCTTCCTCTTGTCTAAATTAATTTGTTTTACAAACGAACCTGCCAAATTAATTATACTTAAGTGTCTGTATTTAAAACTTATTGACGTATAAGTGATATTAATAAGTGATGTAAATGATTTTTAATAGAATACTCATAATTCATTATTTGGAGTTGGAAGTCAACTCAACCGCAATAAACTCCACCATGCGTTCGAGTAACCGCCTTTTATTTATATTTTATCAATATCGGGAAAAACAGTGCCCTATGTGTTATTCAAGGGTTTATATTATCTACATACCAAATTTCAGAACAATCGGTTCAGTAGTTATGTAATGTATTAGAATATTATCTTACATCAAGCAACGCGAAAGTTGCAGACCGCACTTTATAGAAAAAAATATACTTACCCTGCCTTCAGTGTACATAATGCAATCATGTTTGTTTGTAAAGAAAAATCGTGAGTATTTTAGGTCTAACGTTGAACTAAACGAACATTACAATAGGCGATATGGGAATAGGTTGGTACTGCCTTCTAAAAATCTAAAAATTGTAGGTAAAAGTCCGTATTATCGTGTCGCCAACATATACAATAAAATCCCGGAGCAACTTAAGTGTGAAACAAATTACGAATCTTTTGAGAAATGTATTAAACTACTTTTATTGGAAAAATGCTATTACTCCGTTGTTGAATATATGAAAGACGACAAAATCAAATATTTTAAATATAAACAGGCTGGTAATACTGATACTAAAATGAGTAGGTTGTAGGTAGGTAAATGTTGTAGGTAGGTAGATAGCTATTGTGTTATTTCTGTTATATTACGTTTGAAGCTTGCATGGCCGGAGCTATTCTCGTTTAGGTAAGTATTATATTGTGGGACGTTCTATGGATATGATTATTGATTAATTAATTTATTACTAATAACGACTTATGGTCAAGGTATTAAGCGAAATGGAATGCATAACATTTAATATTGTATTATGAATAATGGATAACTACTGAATTCTATTTTATTTTTTTAATGTTGACCTACAGTTTTAATAGTTTAGTATAAGTTTAATATAAAATACATAATATGACATGCTTATATAATGCGAATAATATAAATATAAACATAATAGAAATTTTAAAATAATTTACAATGCATGTCTGTTCATTGCGGCACCCTTGCAGTGTATAATATTATGTAACACAGTAATACCTGTTACCTGTAAACTGTTGTATTAAATAATAATATTATGCAATAAAGATTATGAATATGAATATGAATAGTTTTAGCGTGAAAGAGCAAACATCCATCCATCTATTCTCACAAACTTTCGCATTTATAATATTATATTTGTAGGATAGGATTTTATGGGAGTCTACTAAAGTCTAGTAGACTAGTGGTCTAGTAGTTACACCACTAGCGCAAATTAGTACAGTCAGAACAGAAAGTGGATTAATAGTTTTATGTATTCGTTATAAAATTAACTAACATTTTTATATCTTTTAGATAATTTTGTGATTATTTTGAAACATTATTGAAGTCATCAAAAACGAACTTGCTGCTCAACTACAAGGTCCAGGGAATCTCATATTCTCCCGGCTGAGACGCCATAACATACATGGACTAGCAGCAAGATTCGTGCACAAAGAATGAGAGATGACTCAACGGACAAATCTCCTGATAAATACGACATGACACTGTGATATCATCAAACAGCAGCTTGGATTATTGTTGCCCAGACAGATTGCCAAGAAGCAAAATACAAAAAAAGAAGAATTGAAGTCATCTATAGATGAAAAATTCAAATTAACGTAATCTTATTATCCGATATCCCCAACGCAAACTAGGGATGAGACATTCAGGAACCCGTGAACAGAAACAATCAGGTGACAGGATGAGATATGACATTTCGTAAAACAATGAAGCGGGATCTCGCAGTTATAATGGGATGAAATATCTATGGTAACAATTTATATTCTAGCTCTGGATTCAACTTGACAATTTATTAATCAAACCGATTACCTCCCTCGCAAAGCCGGGCCTATTGTGAAAATATTGTTGGCGAAAACAATCCTATGAATAATTAAGGATTTAAATTTTAACACAACAAAGGCATAAAACAATAAACGCCCTTCGGAGTGGACAAAGGCATTTCTGTCAGTGGCATTTTAGGTGCCCTCGATGCGATGGAGGTTTTAATTTGAAGGGGCGACGGATCTCCGCGTTGATTGCTGACCGAGTGGGCCCGAAACCCAAATGCATTACCACTTAGCCCTTGGCACATAATAATGTTTGCTTCTCGAATTTGCCTAAAGGTTTGTAAATGATGAGAACGTGTCTGGTAGTACTGCTTTTGTTTTTTTTTAAGTTAGACGATTAACAATAGTTTTATTAATTTCTGATTACATGCCGTCATGTAGAAATGCGATGCGATTATATGGCAATATTATAAGGAAATATTTAATTTTTATTTTTTGGTCACCGAAGTGTATACCTCTGATTTATTATTTAACATAATATTGAGTATAGAGATATCTAAAACGAGTTTTTAATACCTAGTCCATAACACTGTGTGTATCAATAATTTTGTAGAGTCAATTATGTAAGCAAAACCAGCATTTGTAAGACAACAAAATATAAACGAAGTTAAAAATCTCTATTTCGCTCTAAAGTTGAACGTCTTAATTAATGTAAAAGGATCAATTAATATAAGTATTAAAATGTTTGCTTCATACAGAAATCAATTAAGGCCACCATGCATGGGTTAGGTCCGCTTCTCCGGCACATGTCGGTCCCCACTACCCTCAGCTTTTTCCATAACGACCTGTGAGCCCCTCCCTTCTTTAGAGAGAAAAGCATAATCCATCACCGTACGTCACCCCTATTTTGATTCACACCGTCTCGCTCGCACGCGTCTCATGACACTGTTTCTTTCCTTGTCTCGCCCGCTAGGGGTAGTTTCTCTCAGTCGCCGCTTGACGGGTGATCATTTTTCTTGTGCCGCGTTCAATCATCGCGTCACTACTCCCCTCTCCCTTTCTCTAGGCCGTGTTTTGCTGGTTTCTCTTTCGCACAGGCCCTTCCTGTCTTTCTGTGTGTCCCTTATTTTCTGTTAGCAGTGCATGTTCCTACGTGCCTGCCGACCAAATAATATGGCGTCTTTTGTGTTTGATTTTGACGTTTTAATTTCTGCTAATAAAGTGGTTCCTTTTTTAATTAAAAATATTTTTTGTTATTTCTGTAAACTGTGATTCGATTATTGTGACTAATTTCTGTTGATTGACAGATTGTGAAGGGTTTTTATTTAGGATGTAGCAACGTAGAAAAAAATAATTTTATATTTTCAGATACAGATTCTAATTAAAATGTTTTTTTTTAATCTGTTACATATCAAATGTACTGAGATATGCAGCCTCGGATTAGTAAATTAATCTTACAGTCAGTGGTGTATACGAACGTATGCAAATGCACTGTATGTGTTAATATTCGCAGTATACGCAAATATTTTCAACAAAACCATCTACTTGATTATACTTAATATTAATATTCAAAATAATAAGAACGTTAAAAACTATTACCCACAACAATGAATCGTGATACGTTTCATTCATGAAATTGTTCTAGGAAAAGATGATAATAAGTATTATGAAGGTGATGCCATATAATTTTATTGTGTGATTATCACATACAAAACCTTAGAGTCCCTGTTTTTAAGGTTGCTTAGTTTACCGACTTCAAACATTAGAAGGTTTCCAATTTGACTGTATGTTGTCGATTATGATTTTGATGATTTTTCTAGTTCTAGGTACTTCAGAGGTGGTCTCGTATACATTCAGAACTTTTAATAATTAAAATATAACACCTTAACAATTGAACTAAATTAAAAAAATTATTAATCCAACAATTGACATACTCGTACCATACTTATATTATAAATGTACGTAGGTGATGTCCAATAAAATACTAGGCGAAATGTGGGTGTACCTACCTACTATAATGGGACTGAGTCCTGTGTCCACATCTGCCTACCCCTTCGGGAAAAAGGCGTAATTGTATGTTATGTGTATAGACTAGAAATAGGATTTTGTCTTTATATATATCTTTTATTAACCTTTTGATGACTTTCAACTTTTTTTTTAATTAAATGAGAATTTTATTCTGAGTTTCTAGCGTATACTGCACCGCGCAGTCCACGCAAGGCAAAGGGACCGCCCGGGACACTGGATTGACTTGTTGGAATATTTGAATTTATTAATTCTGTACAAACGTACAAACACTGAGACCTATTTAATATTCATGACTTATATTGTCGCGTTCGATTAATATTTGGGGTTTTCATTTAAAATATTCTTTACGGCGATATAGTAGTTATATATAAGTTAGATGGAAATATTATGATTACATTTTATATATAAATGAAAGATAAAAGTTTTTGATGTCATTAATAAACACCTATGGAAATAAAATTTATAAGTCACATATTTTATATATATGCATACGACATAATTATTAGAGTTAGGGAACATCTTGACCGCAATTAACTCGACCGCGCGGTCGATTCGCGCCACATGAGACAAAGTAAGTACTAGATACCTAATATTATGCACCGATATCTATTTATTAAACCACAGTAAAGATAATCTATCTGTTTATTAACTCGGCCTAAATCTACCTACCCAGTGCCGGTTATATGCCTCCTCTTGGTTACGACACTTTTCCGGCCCTATGCGAGTTTCCGACAAATGCGACAATGTTATCTGACCATAGCACCAGTAGTCTGCTTTGAGATGCTTTCGGGTGCCAAATAAATAACAATAATAATTTTAATTTATACTCTAACAGATTACCCTAATTACACTGCTCGAGTCAATTTATATGGGCTATGTGAACAACTCATATTGTCAGTTTCAGGTCGCCAAGATTCCCATAAGGCCTTCGACATGACCTAACGACTGCCCCTTACATATCTTCTAGAAAACAGCCGAGGCTTACAGATTAACGTGCCATCCGAAACACTGTAGCGCCCAGGTGAAAAGTCCACATGGTGAGATTTGATTTTGTTACACAGGATTCAGACTAGATGTTTCATCGGAGTTGATCTACTGTTCACACTGCACTGCGTCAAGAGGCTTGTTCCATTTGGTGCCG
Source organism: Hemistola chrysoprasaria (assembly GCA_947063395.1). Lineage (NCBI taxonomy): Eukaryota > Metazoa > Arthropoda > Insecta > Lepidoptera > Geometridae > Hemistola > Hemistola chrysoprasaria. The sequence continues at coordinate 10,204,788 of OX346719.1, forward strand.
ACCAATGATTTACGAGTGAGTTTATTTCACGCTTACAGTATTATTTTCTTATAGGTATTTATTAATTTTTAAGCCGGTTTAATTTAGACGAGAATTTATATTTATCCAGAAATCAATCAAAATTCCATAACATGAATTAAGAGGGCAAATATATACTAAAAAAAAGCAAAAGGTGAAATAAAAAAAGGTTAATCACTTCATTATTGTTTTGAATTTAAATAGCTCGACTATTCTGAGTCATCCTTATTTTTTATGTACATATATATTTCGAGTAAATAAATATAAATCTTATCAAAAGTGCAATCCGAAGCTCACAAGCCACCTTCAACTGATAATATACTCGTACGATATTCGAATTTAAACAAAGCAGTAGTGATAAAAAAAACGACAGATGCGGATGGTAACTTAAGCTTTTTTTAACATGAAGTATCTCTTAAGTATCTCCTCCTCCTTTAAGAAATCTTATGGGTAATCAAGGGTAATCCCTGAATATCTTATAAGAAAGCGTATATTAAGATCCAATTAGACCAAACCCATTGAAATTATTAGAACGAATCTTTATCAGTACATAGTTCTTTTACCTTTATTAAAAGAAAAGTCGTTTGAATAATATATTTATTTGATGATACGAGTTGTATAATATAAAGTTGGTTGAAAAGCAAACGTTCGATTGGACTCCATAAGATTCTAATCAACTTTCGTTGTTTTTGTTTTTGTTTTTAACGAGTACAGGGGAGAGATAGTGGATTCCATTAGCGCTACAAGGCTGAATAAAAGCCAGGCAAGTTGTCAGGGAGCATCTTATATTACTTATACTCGTATAAATATTCAATAGGGGTCTGGATATGTTAATACGGCGTCTCCTCATTGGGTTGTAGATTGCTACGTCGTTTTTATCTTATGCGACATTTAACTCCGGTAATTCAATTTAGTATATTTGCATAATGTCGCTTGCTTTCTAAGTAGGTGAGTATGGTAATGATGCTGAGAATGATATTGTACTTTGTTTTTTAATTTTGAGTTATAGGAGTGTATCTATTAGACGTGAATTTTATGAGACTCTATACTAAGAAATCAATTTAGTAACTATGGAAGGAAAAGTGGTTCACCTATTATTTTAGTGAATCAATAATGAATGTTTGTGAGGATGGATGGATGGATGTTTGTTACTCTTTAACGCAAAAACTACTGAACCAATTGAGCTGAATCGGTATGTAGATAGTTTCGACCCTTGAATAACACATGGCATACTTTTTATCCCCATATTCCCACGGGAACGATAACTAAACGGGTGAAACCGCGGGGCACAGCTAGTCTTTTATAAATCTTTAGCAAATATTTATATGCACTCAATTTTTTTTTTTTTTAATATGGGACAACTTATGTGTGCTTTGCGACACACATATCACAATCAACGCCAAAAGTGCCTTCTAGAAAGTACTCAATAATTCATACTCCAGCCTACGTCGTTGTTAACATCGAATCAAAAAGGTTTCATCACAAGCCGTGTTCAAATGGAGATATCTAGTATTAATCGCGCACTGAAGGCGCACAAAGCCGTGAAATATGAGTCGCTCGTTACTTACAATGGCCACGTCTTCATCACGGGCCCTATTGTTTTTTTTTTCTTACACATCGTTTGAATTGTTTTCTGTTAGTTCTGTAACATGTTAGGAAACTTGTTCTCTCATCTCTCTGCCCATTTGTCGGATGCGATCGAGTCTGGGATAAATATAAGGTCCCTTTAAAAGAATATCTGTAAAGTGCCTTCATAATATAAGCTCTACGTTTTTGTTTTCTTTTTCTATAAATAAAATTAAAAGAAAAAGTTGACGGTTCAATAAGTTCGGTAGTGACGTTTGGTAAGTAAAAGGTTACATTCCAATTTGGGCTCACTTTACTATCTGTTGAGTAGAAATGTTCGTTATTTTTCTGATTGTAGTATATTCACACTACCTAAATACCTATACCTGTATTAGTTAAGTATTCAACATAGTGAGGGGACTTACTTATATCGTAATCTACCCTGCACTGGTTGGTTAATAAGTCAGTCGTTTGTTGAACAAGCTCTGTTTCACTTCAGGTTCCAAAGGATGATAAATTTTTGAAAAGTTAAGAAAATTCAATTTTTTTTATTATGCAGTAAAGCAAGTATTATTATTAAGTAGTTAAGGAGAAGCTTTATAAAATTAAGTATGTAATGAAATTACATAATTATTTACTTTTCAATAATTGGGTACCATTTCTTCAGGAAGTACTTGCTATTACTCAACCGCCAAAAATAAACGTTCTGTTTGTGTATTATCAACATCTCAGCTATTGGAAGTCAACTGCTGGACATAATCATAAGCCTCCCCCATACATGTAATATAATATAGTTAAGCTTAAGATTTGATGTATAAAACTAGACTATTGTTAAGATTCATGGAGGAACGTTGAACCCTGAAATACAAGTCTTACAGACTTAGTTAAGGGGCCAGAGACGCCCATTATACAATAAATACCTACATGGTTATAAATAAGTCTATATTGTACTGTTCTCTTTTTGAAAAATAAATATATTAATAAATATATTATTATTATAGATTTACAGTTCGGTTTTAAGTGGCTGCATCCAGCGTTCAATGTTGAAGTTGGTTGAAGTATGTGAGCTCTACCCACAGCTATATTTTGAGAACGCAATGGCTTCTCCCAATATCGTAATAGATTCTGACTGTACATAAATATAATTTCTCGACATTTTTCATATGCTTGTCATCATAATCATCATCATCATCATCAGCCTGAAGACGCCAACTGCTAAACATAGGTCTCCCCCATAGAACGCCATAAACTATTCATTTGGGTGATTTTGCCGTAATCACCAAGCTTGGAAGGCAACTTGGTGATCGAGTAGGAATATTTGGAGACGGAAAGCACTGCTGTCCACTCTCCGAATATGTCCCTCTGCAGAAAGGGGTGGCCCTATAATATCTATGCAGCAGTTAGCACTAATAGCAGCAGTTCTAAATACAAAAAATATACCTACCTATTCTAAATTCTAACCTCCTGCTAACAAGTAGGTTCTCGTATAAGTATAAAAGACTTCCCACACACCCTCACATACAACACACACACAAGGTGCGATTCATTCCCGTTATCAATCCACCGTGATGCCATCTGCGACACCGACATTACTCAATTTCCTTTTGCGACAAAATAACCGTCATGGTTTCAAAAAAAATTTGGAGGTAGGTTGAAAATTAAAAATGATGATAAATTTTATTATTATCTATATTTCATTCGATAGATTCTTTCTTCATTTCTTCGATATATGAGATTGGTTTTATTAAATAAAAAAGATACATACGTCCGTAATTTTGGCTCTTTCACGAACTCGACACGTAGGGTTGGACACATGTGAGTAGAGTTATTGGTTAAACTCAAAATAATATCATAACTTGTTACTTCGTCAACTGATCTTACTAAAAGATTGACGCATGTCCACTGTGAACTGTGAAACTTTAAATAAACCAATTTTGTGATAACTTAGGCAAAGTGTTCGGGTTTAACGTAAACGTTTAATCCTACTGGACTGCCTCGGTGGCGTAGAGGGCGCATGCTCGACTGCCAATCAATAGGTCCCGGGTTCGATCCCCAGGTCAGGCAGTGTTAAATATTGGTTTTTACTATTAAGAATTATCTCAATAACTGCCTGGAGTCTGGAACTGTGCCCGGTAGATGGCAATAGGCTCGCCCCCTATTACATGGGACCAATAACATACTGGCGAAATGTTGTACTATGGGACTGAGTCGGGAAAAAGGCGTGAATGTATGTATATATGTATGTTTGTGTTTAATCCTATGTCGTTACCCTTGATCGATGTTCAGTTATATAAAAATACTAATTATAAGCAATAAAATTATAAGCAAAGAGCACCCACACATTTGAATTTGGGTACTCACGCTGTGCATGTTGGTAACACTGAATGATAATTTAAATTCATTCTCTTCGCCGCCCGCGCCATCATTTGGACAAATGCTACGTCATTTATCTCAGGCCTGAGGTTCGGAGGGGGGAGGGGAACCTCTCTCTTCCTTACACAAAATTGATCCTTAATAGTCTTTAAACTAGATTCAATTTACCATTACTTTTTCCGATCAGATCCCAAAAAGTTATACGACAAATGAAATACGCAATTTTAACCTTAAAATTTCAATAACTAAAGTACATTAACGCTTGTCCACTCCAAATCTCATTTTGCAAGCTTCCGAAATTATTTTTGCAATGAATTGTGTAACTTAAAGTAATGTTTAGTTGGTCTATTTTTGATCAGCTGTTTTGCCTTGAATGGGCATTGAATTAAAACTTACCGTATTTTCGTAACGTTCCTAATTAATACAATAATTTATCTCATTATGCGTATTTTAATTTAATATTTTAATATAAATAACTCTTTTTTGGTGACAAAGTTTTTGGAGAATTTACATAATCTTATCAATTTCTGCACATCAATGATAACGTATATAATAAATAATTTATTCATAATATGATAGCAAAATATATAAAATGTCGAAAACAATTGAATTAAAAAAAAAACCCTTCTCCAAAGCAATCCAGTTATTTTTTGTTTTCTCTAATTGTGCCTACAATTCCCAAGAGATGGGGTGACGTGGGGTAACTCCGGCTAACGTGTCTAAGAGTCTACCGCTGTCCCGCGGAAACCAATTTAAAAATCCACAAAGAATACAGAGAGGTACCTACTACATTTGATGAAGCAAAAATGCTGTAGACTGTTTTGTTACTTTTGATTTTTCTATATAATTCAGTCAATTAATCGCTACTAGGTAGGTACATTTGTACGTAATAATATTATACAAGTATACTTTTATGCATCCATTGAAAATCACGAGTATCGTCAACAATCCTTGCAATCCGTGCTTAAGTTAATGAAAAGGACTTCCATGGTCTTGCCAAAAACTATGATCTAAAAGCTTAGCTACGAGTACTTTGAACGGACTTTTAGACTCTTCAAAGCTTACAATTTCTTTTTGTACGCGGTTGATTCCATACAACTTGAAATTACACATATATGAAGAAAGATAGAACAATTTTCCACTAGTTTTATTATTTGTGGTTGGATAAGTTTTGCCGCAAATAAATACCAGATCCAGAGATAACTACAAGAAAAATGGTGTAATTTTACATGTTTATGTAATTTCATTTTGTATGGAAATCGAACGCCCATAATAAACAACATTGCACGGGACCATGATAAAAGAAACAAACAACCAATTTGTTACCCGAACTACTATAATAATACGTTTAGATATACGAAGGTATACGAACCAATTTACACGCTACACAAATTTCTATACCGAAAATGTAATACCGAAGGATAACCAACTCCGACCCTGGTGGAAAGCGCCCCAGTACGGGAGTGACACTGACGAATCGGCCCACATTAGTCATAGTCGAAACCCCCCTCTCCCACCACAGCTTTCCCCGCACACACCCTGTTTATTTACTTTTTGTAACGGTATTGATGTTTAATTATAGTGCCAGCCCTCGCCTAATTTTGGCACGTTATGTTATTCTTATCATTTTTCATTCGAAACCAAATATTTTTGTTTGGTGTACTCTTAAGTAATCTTATTGATCGCTATTTCGAGTGTTTTTCATTTTCGGTGTTTCAAATCTGGTTATTTGGAGGTTTTTAATTTTTTGTGTGATAACCAACTTACAACCAACAGTCTTGCGGTTTTGGTCGTTGAAAAGTGTCTTACGAGTCATTTCAGAGCTTAAAAATTTACATACATATACACTAGGTACTTATCGGCAAACCCTCGTACTTTTAATGTCATTGTGACATAATAATTACAATATAATACAATTTAGACCGCCTACTAGCTATATATAAACTTTATTATGAAACCCAAAAAACATAACATATAATAACGAATGGAAATATAACTACGTAATTCATCATAAGTAAACAAGTATGTAGTTTAAACTGCATAAAAGCCCGGTGTCATTCGTCAAGCGATAGCTTCGCCTGAAAACTTTTGACAAATGGAACCGGACGTGAGTGACAGACACGACCGCAGGTATTACGGACATGTTGTTCCCTTGATCCTCAGATCCGTAAGTCATCACTGGTAACACACACTGGTCGAACACTATCAACTTGAGGCACTGAGATAGTTTGGACGAGAAGACATTGCGTAGGTTTCCGAACGCTACCGAACAAAAAACCGCATATCCTGTTTGAATGCCAAGCTTTTGAGCGCCAACGGGAGGATATAAGACAAATATTGGAGATGGATGTTACGAAAGAGAGTGCATCATGAAAGATGTAAGAGAGGAGAGTTTTTGGAGTATGATGAAGATTGTGAAAGATAGGAATGGGACGAATACGTGATAGCGCAAGATGATGGATGAAGAAGTGTGTGCGAAAGGATAAATGAGAATACGATCCCTGACTCAGTTGGGGGACAGGAGCCTACAATAAATAAAAAAAAACTGCATAAAAGTGAATACTATACGAATATACATACGTGTACATAAACCACTAAATTATATCCTTTCCTTTTCTCCGGTACGGTAAAATCAGTTATTTTAGACGAAAGTTTTTACTAAATTCTTCACTGATTTCAATAAATCTCCCACCTGACTTGAAGACTCCTTTATCATAAAGTGGGAAGATGAATGTCCCGTTATCTGTTAATTAAGATTTTCACGGCTCACGTGTTAACGGATGCTCGCAATTTAACTTAGAGATACTTTGTTTGATGTTTGACATTGCGTTTGATAAATTGCTGTGTTGATTTCATAGGTGATTCATTTCTGTTCAATAGACATTATATTATAGTTGTTATTGAAAAGGTATAAAATACTATAAAAAAGTAGTTAAGATCGGATTACAATGAAACTTGGCATGTTGCTTAGACCCTAGAATAACATAACATATAGGTACCCTTTTTACCGGATGTAACTGAGGGGCACAGTTATAAATACAGTTTATAAATAAAGGAGACTAGTTTATAAATTCGCCGTGGAGTTACCGGCTTTAGAATAGTGCTCCAACCTCTCTACTCTCTACCCGTGGTTGCCGTAAGAGCCAGCTAAGGTTAACAGATTCAGAGGACGGGCAGCAGCGTCCTCTGCAATAAAACCATCAAACTGCGCTCGACAACCTGCCTGCCAAGCATGTCGAGTATTGGCAAAAATCCCCATTATGGCGGAGCCTATGTTCAGTAGTGGATTACCAACGGCTGAGATGATGATGATTAATAAAGGAAATTATGGTGGATTTTTTAAATTTAGTACTGATCTGGACTAAGAAACCAGAGTACCTGTTCGAGAAGCTCACCTGGATCAGAGACATACATAAGTACAACACTCGTTCAAAAGACCGCAACATTCTCTACATACCAAAACACAAAACCTCTGGTTTTAAGGGTTGCTTCAAATACAGAGCGTCTAAGATTTGGAATAATCTTCCACCGCCTTTAAGAATAAAACAAAGTTCGCACATATTCAAACAGAAATATAAGAAGCATCTTTTATTTCGGCAAAAGCAGCACTTTGAAGCAACCTTTAAAATCATTAAGGGTTGAACACAAATACACACACCCCCTTACACACACACCCCCTTTCACACACACACACACACACACCTGTTTGTGTAGACACCCTTACGAGGACGCGAGTTGTATCTGTCTGAACCGAGGACTCGCCAAAAAACAGGCTTAATAAGCTCGTAGGTGTATTTCAATAAGACAGAAAGAGACAGGACTAAAAATCTATAGTGATGAGCTGATCGGCATAGCGCTATCTCAACTTTTTTTCGTAAGAATTCGGCTAACAAAACGAGGACTCAAAATACACACTCAAACGTGACTGGCGATGCACATGCGAGGGCTTTGTGTACGCCAACCGAGGACGTTTCTCATAAGACCTGGGACACCCTTACGAGGACAATTTTTAACACAATATTTCTTATATCTTGTACAAAGTGAGGACGGTGTGTGTGACTTTACGTAACCGAACCGAGGTCAGTTTTCCCATGCAGGGCTTGTACAAAGGGAGGACGTGGAAAATCTATCTGAACTATTTTACTTGCAAAATTATCTACAATTAATTAATCATTTTTGTTTATATCTTACACGTATTTTAAAAATTAAATCAAGAACGACTGACGAAAATAAAGAAGTCAGTGTCTTTTAATTTTCTACTTAGTCGGCCTTGTCAAAGGATTATCAAAGACTAATTTTGTTTATGCTGTATTTAATCAATGCGGAAGAAAGGTAAGATTTTAAATTTTGTTACATTCTGTTACACGGGAATTGATCAAAAATAATTTTATTACTAATTAGCGAATAATTATTATAATTAAATAAATATGAGCACCAAGATTAGTATTTCAGTTTACAAATTATTTTACGCATTTAGTTACCTACCAGCATGAGCTGATGCTGCAGCCAGGATTGTCTCTTCATAAGGGAACTCCTCATTAGTTGGTATGACCTGCTTGAAAATTAGCATACGTGTTGTTCTTACAATTTAATCTAAGATACTTACCAGTTTGAACTGATGCTGCAGTCAGGGTAGTCTCCTAACGAGAGAACTCCTCATTAGTTGGTATGACCTACTTGAAAATTGGCATTAATACGTGTTATACTTACAATTAAATCTAAGATAATTACCAGTTTGAGCTAATGCTGCAGCCAGGGTAGTCTCCTCTTGAAGGAACTCCGCATTAGTTGGTATGACCTGCTTGAAAATTAGCATACGTGTTGTTCTTACAATTTAATCTAAGATACTTACCAGTTTGAACTGATGCTGCAGTCAGGGTAGTCTCCTAACGAGAGAACTCCTCATTAGTTGGTATGACCTACTTGAAAATTGGCATTAATACGTGTTATACTTACAATGAAATCTAAGATACTTACCAGTTTGCGCTGATGCTGCAGCCAAGGTAGTCTCCTCTTGAGGGAACTCCTTATTAGTTAGTACGACCTACTTAAAAATTGGCATACGTGTTATACTTACAATAAAATCTAAGATACTTATCAGTTTGAGTTGATGCTGCAGTCAGGGTAGTCTCCTAACGAGAGAACTCCTCACTAGTTGATATGATCTACTTGAAAATTGGCATACGTGTTATGCTTACAATTAAATCTAAGATAGTTACCAGTTTGAGGTGATGCTGCAGTCAGGGTAGTCTCCTAATGAGAGAACTCCTCATTAGTTGGTATGATCTACTTGAAAATTGGCATACGTGTTATGCTTATAATTAAATCTAAGATAGTTACTAGTTTGAGTTGATGCTGCAGTCAGGGTAGTCTCCTAATTAGAGAACTCCTCATTAGTTGGTATGAGCTACTTGAAAATTAGCAAACGTGTTGTACTTATAATAAATTCTAAGATACTTACCAGTTTGAGCTGATGCTGCAGCCAGGATATTCTTCTCATGAGGAAACTTCTCATTAGTTGGTATGAACTACTTGAAAATTGGCATACATGTTATACTTACATAAGAATTTAAGATAATTACTAGTTTAAACTGATGCCAGAATAGTCTCTTCATGAGGGAGCTCCTCATTAGTTGGTTACCTCATTAGTATTCCTCGTAGAAAATTATAACGTGGTAAGTGCTGCTGATGGGTTTTGGAGTAATCGATAGATTTATCTAGCTTTATGGATAGGATTGGTTGTTGTTTAGTACGTATCTGTTTAGTAGATTTTAGTACCTACTAGCTTTTACTAAAATCCTGTTACCATTAACTACTACACATTATATCCCGATTAGATACCAGGCTAACTAGCAACAGCTAGTATTGTATGTGTAATATCAAATTACCATAGATAGTTATAAAATATCAGGTATTATCCCCGCTCGGAAGTTATTATTATCTACTTAAGAAATAAGAACAGACATAGATACTTTAAATTGCGCAGAGTGGTTTTAGGAGATAATAGTTTATTTATATACATTCGCGGTTATAGGCGACAATATAACTACGATTTTCATGATCCGTTTCATGGTTCATGAAGTAGTTGATTAAATTTATGCATTATGACTTTAAAACATAGGAAACTAGCCTACTTTGAATTATAATAAGATAATAGGGTAAGACTGCGTCATCATCACTTATGCAGATTGTAGCGTAGCCTCTAAATGCTAATATTATTAAAAGATTCAACATATTTTTCTGATATTAAGAAATCTGTCAGAACCAAGACCAGGATGGGAAGACTACGTACTGTACGGAAAAGCTATCAACCCAGGTCTTTATAGGTTTATAATTCTTCCTCGCCGATTTGCGGCTTCCGCGACCTTTATTCTATTTTTTTCAGTATGTGGGTAGAGACTATGGTGGCGTATGTAGCCAATATTGTCTCTGAAAGTGCGTGAGCAGGTAGCGCAAGTTAGACGACCATTTACGAAGTTAATGTTTTAAGGGGGTTTGTTTTTGGTATGGTCTCGTTTTACATCAAGTTCGCGCCTGCGTTTGTCTTCATACGAATAACTTTACATTTGTCGCACTAGTTTCCTCTACTCTACGCATTTCTCTGCCAGAAATGTCCAATTATATTTCCTACACTTCTGCATAGTTCTATTTTGAGCATCCTTATATCTGAGGAATTGGTCGCCTCGTTTCCTCTTGCCCTCATGCAGCTCAGAATAAAACGTGCGCTTCGCCACTCTCTTGTCAGATATGCGCAGAACATGCTCGAACCACCGCATCGAATTAAATATGCGTCCATGCCACAAACATTTGCACGTCGAAGAATATCGGTGTTTCATATACTGCTGCCGGAAAAGCTATCAAACCGAGGTCTTTCATACACTCTATTGGAAAAACTACCAAACTGAGGTATTTCTTATACACACCTGGAAAAGCTACCAAACGAGGACCTTTGTGTTAAAATAACACATAAGACCTCGGTTCAGTCAACAAACGTGAAATGAGTGTATGGTGACTGTGTGTGAGGCGACAAAAAGCGCCACCTGGTGGATACACACTGCCTGTGTAAGCATATGAATTTTCTTGATCAAACCGAGGATTTAGCAACTTTTCTGTATTATTTATACAGTACGGTTCAAAATTGCTTGAACAATACGAATCTGCGGTCCGATCGAAGCGAGGACCCATCAAAAAGCCCTCGCTTTGGAAAAGTCCTCGGTGGTGCCTTGTGTATTCATACGCACGTCCTCGGATAGTACTTACAACAAACACACCCCCACACTATAGGTATTGTTGTGATCACTGGTGTATGGTATATATGGCATCACTTGGATACGAATTCTAATTTAAAATAATAAGTATTGTATGTAATCCCGCTTATAAACTCTTTTTTTTTCAACTCGACTAACATCTGTGCTCGAGCATGGGGTATGCTGAAAACCAGCGCTGCGCAGGGACACCTCGCGCAGCACAAAGCTGAGCATATCCCAATTGCTAGTAAATTAATGTTATTATTGTTTCTCTTTATTATTATATAAATATATATCTAGGTTTTTTTTTTTGATAACATGTATTTGTATGTAATTTTCTTGTATGTACTGGCAATAAATATTTCTTTATCTTTATCTTTATCTTTACAATGTTAAATTAATTTTGGATTTTAAAACATTAATTATTATAAGACAAAATTGATCTCATGTTACCTAATATTATTGTTCAGCTGTGCCCTGCGGTTTTACCCGCGTAGTTACCGTTCCCGTGGGAATATCAGGAATTCCTTTCTTATTCCTTGTCTGCATGCTTGGTAACCTATATATAAAAATTCAGCTCTATAGGTCCAAGTGTTGGCGTTGGGCGTTGATGTGTGAGTGCATGTCAGTCAGTCAGGACTTTATATATAGATCAGGATGATTTTTATAAATAGAGATTAGGATACAATATTTTCATCTTGTGGAATTTCCAATAAAGTTCAAATCGTTCAACTAAATTGAGATAGTTCGCTGATCACTGATAGAGGGCGTGTCTCAAGTCTCGAACAGCCATTTATCAAGAGTGCCTCATTAGGGTCAAATCTCCCAGGATTAGGGTCCAAGACGACCCCACGCCGTTGTTCTTGCACTATTCAACTCGGCTTAGTGACGTTTATTATAATTTCGTGATATTTTAACCCTTAGAAAGTCAAAATATACACAAATTTCATTGACTGTAATTTTCCAAATATTTATTTAAATAAATGGTATTCAAATTCACCTTGGTACCTATTATAAAAACATTAATTGATATGCACAAACTTATCGCGACCGCCAATCACAAACGAGAACTCAAAATAAATCGATGTAACATCCAATCATTACTCCACGTCAGGATCGACTCAATTAAAATATCGTTAATGTGGAAAAACAGCGGAAAAAACAACCATATCTTGTATTAAATAAGTGTCATTTTCAGTTGAGACTATTTTTACCTTGCAATGATCATTATGGTAAGCTCTATAGTATAAAGCCACGAAATCGGCGTGTCGGAATCGGAGTAAAGGTAAAATAAACAGTTTGTGTAAAGCCACACGGGACATGACGGTATAATATAGGGCTGCCATTAAAAATATATCAAGCTATGACGATCAAAGAGGAAGCTCCGGTGCTGAATTCATAGAATCCATACAAAACTGTCCAATATTTAATTAGAGAACTGCAATATCCATTTATTGGTTCTCTAGATAACCTTGAACAAATTCTCAAATTACATACCGTTGATTTTTTTTTGCACAAAAATCAAAGAATTTCTTTCATTTAAGGTTTCAGACTGCTACGAACCATGTTACAAATGAAACCAATCTCTCATGAGTACAATATTATCATAATAACTTTTCCCTTCCTCATCACAATATCACACCACAGACATTATCAAACATTCATGCTTAAAAAGTGTACATTCAAAATATCGCCTCTCGCGATAAATTACTTGTAATTTCGTACTCGGGTGATACCTGAGCGCAGTGAAAAAACACGAGACATAGACGTCTCGGTGCGTCGCAAATGACGGTAATCATCTTCTCATCAGGGCGTGGGTAAGCGTTGATGTATAGGAGTTGAGCTCGCTGAGGGTATGTAGTGCTGCTCATAGATGAAACGAGATGGAGATGTGTCAGTTTAGCAGTACGTTCACTGCGTAAAAAGGTTTTCTTCTAGGTTCTGTATAATATATTATTATTGTAGAAGACACTCCTTGCAGTAGGGTATTTAGCTATATATTGCTACTACTTAGACGCCGTTACTGCGTTTGTATATTGTTCACACATTCACCAAGCTACGAATGAATGAAAAAATAAGGAAATCGTCATAACTTTTGACACTTCTCTGACTATGTGACGTAGTGGGTGCAAGCTCGACTGCCGATCCCCACATCGATCCCCACATCAGGCAGTCTAATTATTGGATTTTTTTCATTAGAATTATCTCAATAACTGCCTGGAGTCTGGAACTGTGCCCGGTAGATAGGCTCACCACCTACCAATAACATACTGGCAAAATATGGGTGTATCTACTATGCCACTGAGTCCTGGGTACACCTCTGCCTTCCCCTTTGGGAAAAAAAGGCGTGATTGTATGCATGCTATGTCAAAACTTTTAATTTTTTTAGAGCACCTACCTCTAGTTTCTAATATAAGAACACTTATTTTTAGTAGCAATTTAGGGTTGTAGGGCTTTTATTAAATATCTGAATAACTATGAAATTTACGCATAAAATAATAATTATGAATATCAGCCCAAGCCATGCAAGCTTACGTATACGTTAGCTATTTTACCAATTTAAATGCATACGACATAATATAATAAAGACACTTCTATATAACCCGTATGTATACTTCATATGCTATGATGAAAATATAAGCACCAAGGCATAAGAGAGTTTGGCTTAAAGAGTAAATGGCCGTTCTGTGTTAGGTCTTAAACTTCACTAAAGGTTCAAACTTCGCAAGAAACAAATTACGAGGAAATAAAATCATTGGCGTAGCAACGAGATGTTACATTAGGCGTTATTATAATGAAATTTGCCTCTTAGCTGGTGGCATCACGACATTTTGTTATGTGTACACTCTTGAAATATTTCGCGTAAGATTATCATCTTTGTTCTGATATAAGTGTGTAGAAGAAGAAGTGGGTAGAAGATTATTTTTTCGGTATATACACTTACGGTTTACCCCTATAAACCATAATTATGAAGACGCCAAACGTTAGTCATATTTATACCAATTTAATATAGGCACAAAAATGATCAAGGTTTTTGATTCAATCAAAACCCGACATTGTCGATCCGTATTTGAACACATTGTTGGGTCTAAGTCAAAAATTGTCCAATGGTCAATACAGACGGCACCGATTTGGCCAACACACATTGGTCAACTTGGCCTCAGTATTGCAGTAGTTTAATAGGTTAAGTTTTTAAAATGACCATTTAAAATTGGAGCCTAATTTTGATGCTGCATTTAAAGCTACCAGAATTGGTTGGTTAGCCAACTGGCCCACAAAGCAACCACATTTTTCAGGCTGCCCATAATATAGTAAAATTAAAAGTAAGTGTGTTTCATACCAAGAGTTTTCAAACCAACCAATGGCCTTTTTATAATGATTTTTATAAATTAGAAAGGCATCAGTAGTACATAGCGGGGTGACGGTCGACGCTGACAAATCGCACGGCACGCGTGTCCAATCCAAATGACTTTGAAACAATCGCCTCTATCTCCGCTGCTAAGGTAGCTTGGACATTCGATGTGGGAAATTATAAAGGTTCTGTATATAATTTTGGTTAAATCTAGAATTATACAGGAGTAGAAAGCATACACAATTTTTTGTGGCATTAAACCGTGTCCCATTATTTTGGAGAGGTCTATTTCAATTAGTTACTTTCGTGGCAGTGTTAGTTCCACTCAGATCTTCACTGCAATGTCTTTGTCATTTTAGCTATAAGTTTGTAAGTTTTGTAGGCCTTGTATTATCTCTAGCAACTCTATTATTGTAACTGGAACAAATCAATGCAAAATATTCGATAAAGTCTTCACTTTACCCAGATAAATTTTACGCACTGGGTAACTCTTCCATGATTTCAATATAATAGTGTCTAATATAGACAAAGAAGCCGCTTTCCCACAATAGCACATACTCATATCCCTAATCCACAGTATTAACACGCAAAGCGGTAGTTGTGTAAAAAAACACATAAATTACCGAAACGGATTGTCGGTAAAAAAGTGGGCTGGTCCGTCAGATCATTAGTGGGAGCCAATGGTCGTTACCTTAAAGTCATTAGCATCAACTTTTACTGTAATTTGAGGCCCTATATATCACTATTTGTACGTACATATGTCGTATGTGTATGTGATACCGAACTTATGCACTGACGCTACGCAGTTTTAATATTATTATGGATAGTAACGTAATTACTAATCCTTGCACCTTACAGGAGCTATCTTTGAGCTTATCTTCTGTAGATGATTCCTCAGATTGATCCCGATAGGAGTTATCCATGATAATCGTTACCTAATAGTCGTTAGCATCTACTTTTACTATAATTTAGGGCCCTATACACCACTATTTGTACGTACGTATATAGGTATATAATATCGAATTTACGCACAGAAGTTATACAGTTTTATTGTTATTGTGGATAGTAACGTAATTACTTATAGTTAGTGCAAGGAGCATTAGTGGGGACTGTCACTTCTGTAGATGTTTTCAGAGATGGACTCCGATTCCACGTTAGGTGCTACTTATCTATTCTCTTCAGATCAGCTTTTAAGCTCAGACTGCTTCGGTAGCGTTGGTTAGCGAAGCACTTCTGCCGATCATGGGGTCTTGGGTTCCCAGGTCAGGCAAATTGTTATTGAACTTTTTGTTTTTATAATAAAATTTTAAAGCATTTTTATTACTGACTGTACCTCATATAATTTTACCTGTTTATGATTCGTTTATTATTAGAATTCGTTAGGAATAGATTATTAATTAAGAAGGAAGGTAGTTATATTTTCTGCTGACCTATATTCCTTCATTATCTTATCTTACTAATATTATAAATTTCAAATCTCAGTACAATGTAAAACGTTACGTTTCTATAAGGTGAACAAAGCGCTACCAAGTTCTAACTTAACTTTAGTGCCATCTAGATAATAAAAAAAAAACAGCGCTAGCACTGTGAACTAAACCGATTGGGCTGAAATTCGGTGTATAGATAGTTTAGACTCTGAAATAACATAAAAAGTACTTTTTATTCCGATATTCCCACGGGAACGAAGACTATGCGGGTGAAACCGCGGGGAACAGCTAGTGTAGGTATGTATAATTTTTTGCTCCATGTATGTATAATATTATGTAGAATGGGTAAAATAAAACCATTATAGCATTTTTAAATTTCCGTCCAAGTAATAAAGTCATTACGAAGATCCTATTTTTATTTTTGCTTCAAAAGCTCATTATGCGCCAATCAAATTCATGTAAAATTAAACATTTACATAATTTATGTAAAAGAACCAATTTTGCGTTAAAAGTATGAATGTCGATGAATAACATAATGATACATGAAGAAAATGGGAATATATGTCTGGAGTAAATTTCAAGGGCGGCGTGTAATACTTTTACCTACTGAACTACATCCAGCATGATCCTGCTGTCTTTAACAGATCGTGTGTCCACCTTCTAGGTGAACGTCCTACGCTACGCTTGCCGGATTGTGGTCTCCATTCGAGAAATTTACAGCCCCATCGGCCACCAGTTCTACGTGCTATGTGCCTTGCCTATTGCCACTTTACCTTGCTAATCATCTGGAATATCTCGGTAGCTTTCGTTCATTTACGAATCTTCTCATTTCTGATTCGATCTTGCAAAGAAATCCCGTACATAGCCCTCTCCATAGCTCATTGCGCTATTTTGAGCTTACTGATACGAATAAGGCCCACAGTAAAAGACCTCATTTCAGAGCCAGACTTTATGCACTGTAGTATTTTGAGGCATCGCTTATCGTATAACAGAAATTAGGAATAATATAGGAAGCAACAGCACTTATTGTTGCAATGATCAACTATATATTATACTTCCTTTTTTTATTGACCAACATTTACAACTCTACTATTAGGAATAGTGGTCATTTAAGTTTTTGCTCCAGAAAAACCGATCGTTGTAATTGTGTGGTGTCCATTACAGTAATGTCTTATAATCGTGGGGCGATTTGTAATGCCACTTCATGCTACTGTCCAAGCCCAATGAGGTGAGGAAACGAAACGCTTTGCGGCTGCGCTTTCATTCAGTTGTGGCATAAGCTACAAGGAAAAAGATATTTAAGAAATTTTTTAAAAATATGACATGCTGGATTTAGGTTCACTGCTGGACATAGGTCTCCCTCGTAAGGAAGGGTTTGCTGATTCTCGCCGCGCTTGGCAGGCAGGTTGGCGACCGCAGTTCTATGTTGTCAGAAGACGCTGCTGCCTGTCCTCTGGATTTGATAACTCTTAGCCGGCTCTTACAGCAACCACGGGTAGACTGAGACGGGGAGGCTGGGATACACCACCAACCATCTATAGCCGGTACCACCACGGCACAAAGTACATACTAGCGAATTAGTAAAATCGTACTTCATAACCTATATTAAATTAAAATCTTTATTGACCATTATGAGTACATGCCTTTAGATACTTACAAATTATATGTATATAAACAAATATAACAGAATAGGTAGGTAGGACCGTTTGTATCTGTAATAGTATTTAAACTGAACTAACAAAATGATGTATATAGTCCAGTATTAAATTTGTTATATTTTGCAGATGTGTTCTGGAATATTAGAATTTGTATAAAAAATTCTGACAGATATATTATTTTTATTTGTATTACATTATTCATTATCATCATACATGATATAAGAACTAATTTTCTCTGAATACGCTCATGAAGTTAGCTGTATTATTTTCATTGAAATTTATTAAAAAAAAAACAAAAAACGCTCTTTTCTAATTCTTTGCACCACACAATCGCCCTTTATTGTTATGAAGCTTGTCGATGAGCAGTAGCCGGTGCGGTTTAGAGATCGATTCGAGTTATTAATTTCAAATTGTCTTCTGTGTCCGGCCTAGAAGAAACTAATTAATTATATCTTTTTTATCTAAAGTACATCTGCAGACAGGTATATTCGGAAATCAATATCAACATTAAAGTTTAGAAAAAAGTATTATAGGTAATACAAATTTAACAAGTCAAAAAGAACAAGTAATAAGCTATAACTATTAAATAATTCATCACCATCATCATCTCAGCCGCAGGACGTGCACTGCTGAACTTAAGTTTCCACCCTAGATTTCCATCGAGTCCAGTTAGCGGATTAGCAGGATGAAGTGCTTACTGTCGAAATTCAGTGGTTCACTCTGTGGCTAGGCAGTCATAGAGTGCACTCTAGGCAGGGCACATAGCACGAAGAACTGATGTCCGATGGGGTGTAAAGTTCTCGAATGAAGACTGCGCACCGGCAAGCGCAGCGTAGGACGTCCACAAGGTGGACAAACAATCTAAAAAAGGTCGCAGGATCACGCTGGATGCAAACTACTTACAAACGGACTTAATTTGACTCAAGCAAAATACCTAAACAACAATCAGGTCAAGTTAAATAAATACAATTTAAAAAACGGTTTCAGTGCCCTTATAAAATAATTACAATTACCCAACAACCCCACTAACTTATACATCAGTGAGAAATTATAAAATTATTTATTTATAAAATTACAGACAAAAACAAATTGACTGAGTAACAATTAGTTAATACTCTTGTTATATCACATTCAATCTAGTTAGATTTCTTAACAGAGCAATTTAATACACCTATATAGTTACAGCAAGTGCTACGAGTTCTAATTGCTACGGAGCTACAGACTCGTAGAAGATTTTTTGCTATCTATAATTTTTCACATCATATATTATGACTGTGCTTATGATATTACAAAATACAAAAGGTATCTAGTATTACTTATAGAGGTACATAACGGAATTTAAAATTCAATAATATAGTTCCCGCCGTCTGTATGCTTAGACAATTTTTTTTACGCATCCTCCTCAACAATCCTAATCCTAATCCTAATCCTAATCCTAATCCTAATCCTATCCTAATCCTAATCCTAATCCTAATCCTAATCCTAATCCTAATCCTAATACTATTATAAAGGCGAAAGTTTGTAAGTATGGATGTATGTATGGATGTTTGTTACTCTTTCACGCCAAAACTACTGAACCGATTGGGCTGAAATTTGGTACGTAAGTAGCTTAGACCCTGGAATAACACATAGGGTACTTTTTATCCCGATATTCCCACGGGAACGAAGACTACGCGGGTGAAACCGCGGGTCACAGCTAGTAATAAATAATGCGATAGTTTTCCTGAGTTTGAATTTGATCATATATCAGAAGATGGTAGCTTTTTCTTTTATTTTTAAACATAGGTGGCGAACAAGCACGAGGCGCCTAATAGTGAGCGGTTACGACCGCCTGCAATGCCAGGGGTATTGCCAGTATGTTGCCAACCCTTCAAGACTCTATTTACTCTCCTTTTGAAGAGCCCTATGTTGTAGCTCAACGGAGAGACCGCAGCATGATGTTATATTGATCGACCTTCAACTGAAATTTGCATCCAAAACCCCAAAGTTAACCTAAAGCTACCAACATCTTGCCACGATATCAAAACGCTAATCGCTCGAATAAACTACATTATGCTGTTCAAATGTTCAGTTTTACAGCAGAGATCAGACGATCCTCGTCGAGGGAGCGCGGTGGAAACTTTTAATTGGTGTGCCATTAGACCGGGCGAACACTAAGCGATTTGTGGTGTACCGGCCTGGCTCTCTAGAGGTTTTAATTCCTCACCTTCCACAGTTTCTGATTACGTATTCTCTGTGTTTACTCTTATATAACGTCTTACATAAACGTAATAAGTTGTTGTAATACTTAAGGGAGTGTATTTATGCGCAAAATATATACATAATTGCGATATTTTCATTATTTATATTTTTTTGTTATAAAATAATTAATTAATTATAAATCATTTTCTAATTTATACTTTTGGATGATTTTCAATTTATGCGTAAAAGGATGACCCCCTTATGTACACACCTTTTTATAATACGTTGTTTAAGGTACATTTTACATTTATTGCAAAAATTATTGGCATAATATTTATGAAATAGGTAACAAATATCACGACGAAGTCAGGTAATCTGCTTGTCTCTATTCGTGTTTGTTCTACGCAAGCGATAATACAACTGTGTCCATATTGCACTGTACAAGTATATGAGCCCTAGTATTTATTATTAGTAATCATAACATGAAAACATTTATTTGACACTAGTATAATTCATAATTTCTTATAAAAACTTGTAGATATCTTGAAGCTCATTCTGTTTGATCTAAAATTATAATATAATATTATTAATCTGGCAAAACAGTGTTGTAACCAGTAGATTATTTATTTCAACACGTAAAGCAGTTATTTTTATGGCATTTCTAAATCTTTATTTCATTCAATAAAATCTTAGTTTTACTACAGCGCTGATTAATATTCTAAACAGATATTTTACGTTGTATTTATATGATTAATATTTCATGATAATATATTTTATAAAACTTCAGCTAGTTGACGAAAATCGCGAAGAATCGGCGTAGGTGGGTAAAGTTTTAGCATAATTTTAGTTTAACGCTAGAGCCTGTTACATTATTCATTGTATTATAATATATTATCATGAGGTTAATATTGAGAATAAAACATTTATTTTTTCGAGAAGCGGCTCGTCGGGAATAAGATTAGGTAACTATTATTTAAGATTAATCTAAAAAAAAAAGAAAATACATCTACAGCAGCATATTTAATTAAACAGTTTTTTATGCCTTGGGTGACAAACAAGCAGAAAACAAAAAAAATTATCTGCACTGTTTTATTACGTTATTTTTTTTAAACGTGCAGTAGTGAGACATAGGCTTGCTAAAAAGGATTTAATTAAGGTTTAACCATTTGCTAGTAAAATAACAAAATAGCCAAGTGCCAAGATTCAAAATTGCCATTTGATCAATTTTGGACTGAAAAATGGCTCAATCACTTTCAATATTTTTCAAAAACAATCCGCGAAGTCAGCATGTCTTCAGAGTTAACGAGAGCTCGTTACTGCCACAAATCTGAGACATTAGGTACATCGTATTAAAACTCTTAAAGTTTCCTACGTTGGCCATTTACTGGGAACAGAAACTTTGTTTCATCATCGCTACCATTTAAATTTGAGAATTGTGCTTGGAAATAGAAGTTCATGGAAAGTTTTCTGTACGTCGTGAAACAATATTTATCTTTCGATGAAAATTTTTTTCTGCATTAAAATTAAAATTGAATGTTTGAATGGCTTATATTAAGAACTTTGTAAAATGTTGGGCTCTCAAATGAAAAATATTTGTTATAAAATAAAATTTTCCTTTATTGATAACTAGAAAACGTCAAAACATAATAAGTGCTACATAGAAAAAATCAGATGATCGATCCAAATAATTTTGAATTTCCCACCTTTTCCACCCCTAGTGTTTGCAAGTGGCGCCCTTGTGCAGATATTATTTTGCAACCCCTAGCAAGTAAGGGATGTTATCAGTTTGCCATACCTAACACAGATGTCGCTTACGATGTCGGGATAACAATTCCATGAAATCAGTACAGATGGCGTTTTTGATACCATTTAGATTGGTTTTAGAATAAGGGGCTTTATAAATAAGTTGAAATTAGATTAGAAATCAATATATAAATATATTTTAGAGATACTAATTATTATGATGATGAATGATGTGGATAAATGATAAAGGCTGCATATTTTTTATTTATTGTATATCTATTGTAACTTTTATAACGACTAATTGTATAGGTAATTTGTAACAAATACCGTTTTTGTTTAACTGTAAGGCTCCCCGCGATACAGGTCAGACCTAGTGCGGTAACTACCAGTAAGTTTTTGTAAAAACCAATGTTTGGCAAATAATTTTTTTTCGTATTTGTATTTACTTACGCCATCGTATAAATTATCTGATGGAATATGTGGTTGCTAATTATAATTTCCCAAATAAACTAAAATAAAATAAAATATTTACCTACCATTACTAAACACTAAATAAATATCTAAAAGCCATGTAAGTAGAGTATAAAAAGAGTAGAATAGAAACAAATATATAAAATAATAAATAGAGATAAAACTTGTTCATTGTGTACTGTGGTATTTTAAGATCTGATGCGTAATAAATAAAAATATTTAATAAAACTATCTGTGTTTTGCCGTTTCTATCTGTACAGTTGTTAATATGACAAGTTGAGGATGTGTTGGGGTGATTGCCACTCAAAACTCAAATTTTTAGAAAATAATTGAGTTCAATTTAGCTACTATAAGAACGTAATAAAGTGACGTTAGGTGAGCGTCGCACGGGAACACCGGCTGTTGAAGATTAGACACGCTAGCCGGAACAATTTTTTAATATCCCCAAATAAGAAAGGCGGGACGAATACGTGTTTGAATAGTATGGATTCGGCTATTTAATTTTATTTAGCAGTATGCGCGGAATAAAATATAAATATTATGTATTTTATTAAGGTGTAATTACTTATTTTTAAAATTATTTAAAGTATTATCTATTATTCATATTTTCTGAAAAGATATTCCAGTTAAAGATTTATTCACGAAAATATTTGACGGGGACTAAGTCATTTAAATTTTGAATTTAAAATCATACATACAACTATGTCTAATTTACTAATAGCCATTTTTGTTAATACAATGGTTTTGATTCGTACCGAAACAGATTCCCGGCAATTTTCGTATTTTATCACGTGACCATACATTGAATTGAAAAAAAGTTAGAATAAAATAAATAATATATACGAGTACATTATGACTGAGAATGAAATTGACTGAGATGGAAAAAACAAATCGTTTTTTTATTGGTTATATGTTGACACATTAATATTTTTCGAAGTCATGAGAGTTCAATTGTATTTAAATATAATCTATGGAATATCTAGGAGCACATTTTGGAATATCTGGGAATAAACCACTTCAACATCAATGACAATTTCATAGAGAGGTGACGTTCTAACATTCCAATTGAAAAAATTGGACTAAGTATAATTTTTTCGTAGATAATATTTTATGTAATTTTACCTATTGTATTGTTCTATTTCTCAATTAATATAACACATACATACGATCACGCCTTTTTCCCGAAGGGGTAGGCAGAGATGTACCCAGGACTCAGTCCCATGTAGATACACCCACATTTCGCCAGTATGTTATTGGTCCCATGTAATAGGGGGCGAGCCTATTGCCATCTACCGGGCACAGTTCCAGACTCCAGGCAGTTATTGAGATAATTCCTAATGGAAAAATCCAATATTTAACACTGCCTGACCTGGGGATCGAACCCGGGACCTCTTGATTGGCAGTCGAGCATGCGCCCTCTACGCCACGGAGGCAATATAACACAAGTTTAGTATAATAATACTTACGCGTAAAAAGTAATGGCTTCAGACTTATTTTTTATTCTCGGAATAATCATTAGAAGCAAGCAGGCATGGTGAATTTTTGGAGCTCAAAACCATATTCACGCGGATACATAACGCACTAACAAGCATAGGTATTTTCAGGCACGACTGAATTAAATTAGCCATGTGAACATTGCATAGTATGATAACATTTAGTAAGACCAACCGATTAAAGTGAGCCACACGTCTTTTCATTTAAGTCTATGTTCAACCCGAGCTTAGAACGATATGGACTTATCCACAATAACCTAGCAAGTAAAGGACATTACTCCGCGAGCAGTCAGACGAGGACAATTCGTGTCGTGGCTGGAATTAGCATACACACTTGACATTCGCACTTGTCGCACAAAAATATTGTTTCACAGGCTTCAGTAATTCATATCCACTGTTTTAGGTGGTACGCTTTTGACTTTAGGTTAAATTAGGGTTTCCGTGTGGTTTCCGGCTATATAATAGTGCCACCACATATTCATCCCGTGGGAGTCGGAATGACATATTGAGAGTAGGCAGCAGCGCTCTCCGTTTATAAGTATTCCAACTACTGCAATCACCAAGCCTATTAAGCGTAGTGATTACGGTAAATCAGGCACCTGGTTATCTCGTCTTGTCACTCACTATCATAAAAAAAAAGTTTATGGCGTTCTATGGGGGCGGCCTATGTTCGGCAGCAGTGGACGTCTTCCAGCTGATGATGATGATGATGATGTTGAGGGTCTTAAGCAAAATATATCACATTTCGCCTATATTCCGTCGTATATAAACTTGACATGTGGGATCTCAAGTTGCGTAAAGTATTTGTTCATCAAGCATAGATAAGTTGTCTAAATTTCAATAGCATCGGTGGCGTAGTGCCGATTATGAGGTCCCGGGTTCGATTCCCAGGCCAGGCTAAAAGTGTTATTAAATTTTTTCCTTAGGTATTTTTACAATGACATAGAACTGTGCCCGGTAGATGGCCATAGGCTCCCCCCATTACATGGGACTTAAAAACATTATTGCCTCAGTTTGGGTGTACCTACTATGGGACTGGGTCCTGGGTACACCTCTGCCCATACTTTAGGAAAAAGCCTTCTGTTATGTTATGTAAATACTGCTAGCGTTTATAAGAAATCATGGCTTTGCCCACTTTGTAGGTACAATCTGCTGGTAATATTTCTGCGAATAGAATCTGTAATAACTCACTATGGTTTTTCATTTTGGATGTGCATATTTAGATTGTACGCTGGTATTAGCTCCGTAGAAATTTTTAGAAACCGTGACTGTATGACACAAACCACGTTGCTTTGCATTCGTGAAAGCATTCTTAGAGCGGTTTCGCACAACGTCCGAAATGAATCCGATCTGAATCCGTGAAATACGGTCTGAAATAATCGTAGAATTTGTGTGTTAGTTAAGGCACTAGATACGATTTCCGTCGCTTTATTTTTCTCCGTCATCCGTGAATCTCTATTTCGGAGACGATATTGACGTAGCAAAGTAGCCATAGTTTTGTATGAACACTCGCGCACTGAGTTCGGAAGTACGTAGTGCGAAAAGTAATATCCGAATTAGGTCAGACTTGGGAATAACGGATTCGAATCGGATTTATTTCGGACGTAGTGCGAAACAGATCTTACAGTACTTATCTGGTAAATATTAACATAATATGTACCTATCTGTTTTAAGCCTTTTACATAGCCCAGTAACCCAAAACTGGGGCCGAAATCAATAACAAGCAAACGTTTAATTTTTAGCGAACAAAGCCTTGGAGAGAGTGGCACCGCAAACACGGATTTTCAATTAAGCTGGCGACTGATTGGCAGGTCGTTAGTCAAGTGCACTGAATGTGGAGAGCTGTTCTCTTCTGCTGACTGATGATGCTTTTGAATACGTTCAATTTTGATACGTACAGAGAAATATTCGGAAAATGTATACCTTTAAAGGAGACGAAAGCTGAAAATAATCATTAAAAATCTGTACAATAAATACTTTTTTAATTTTCTATAACTACTTATTGTCATAATATTAATAATAATAATATGGGAAAATTTCCACATTAGGTCATCTAGTCCCAAACTAGGCTAGAAGCCTGTAATATGGTAACCAGATGACTGATATACATACTTCTTTAATCTTATAAAACCCAGACACAAATCAAACAGACATGTTCATGCACACAAATGTTTGACCTGTCCGGGGATCGAACCCGGGCCCTGCGGCACAGAAAGCACAGTTACTACCATCTGAGCCAATGAGGGAGTCAAATATTGTAAGATTAATATTGTAGATGGGACACAATATTAATAAAACGCCGTAGAGATACCTACTTTAGAATAGTGCTCCACCCTCTTTACCCGTGATTGCCGTAATAGACGGCTAATTGTTAACAGATCCAGAGGACGAGCAGCAGCGTCCTCTGCAAAAAACTATCGGACTTTATAATTGACAACCTGCCTGTCAAGCGTGTCGAGTATTGGCAAAACCCCCCTTTATGGGGGAGGCCTATGTTTAATAGTGGATTACCAACAGCTGAGATGATGATGAATAAAGTATAGTTACAGCATCAAGCCCCCGCGCCTTGCAAGGCAGGTAGACAGAATTTCCCGTTGTAATATTTTTCAATGGAAAAACAATGCACCTAAAATACTTTCAGATTGCAGATGCATTATTTTCGGATGCGTAAGAAAAAATACAAAGTTTTTTTTTTTAAGAATATATATCTCTATGTCATACTAGGCCTGCCCAGTTCTAGTTTTAACATTAAGCTTAGCTTATAATATTATTAGCTAGGTACTTGTAATATTTTGTGCCAATTGACGAATATCGACTTTCCAAACTTTACCAAAATCATTAGTTTATTTATTTCTAGGAAAACTATCAAAATACCCCCATAGAGAGAAATTCATCAATGAATAAAGTTATCAATATCCACACCGATACATAAGACATAGCTGTCACAACCTATGATTGATTACGTATCGCGTATCTAAATGAAGATATAGTTGAGGAAAAGAACATTAAGTGTATTCCTATGTCAGTGATATCATTTTCATAGGCCACCAAGCAACGGTGCTGCAGCCCCTCAGATCGAAAACTAGAACGTGTATGGAGTCTCCATTCTTTCTTATTTAAAAATAAATTGATAAGGCATACAGTAAGGTAACAGGTAACAGTAAGGTACAGTAAGGTATGCAGCATAGATGTAGGGTTCCATACCTAGATACATGAAGAAAACGCTTCCAATCCCAAAACCAATCCGCCTCCGAACATACAGCGCCATCTATTAGTTCCTTGGTCAAAGTATGGAAATATGCAGTAAAATGGACATAACTTTTGAAAGTTTGATTTTTTTAAAGCCACAAGGGACTGCAGTTCTGAGTATTTGAACTTGATACCGTCTCTCGTTCCCATGAAAATGTGTCTTGACAGACGGACAGACGGACAGGTAGGTAGACAAATAGACAGACAGTACAACAAAGTGATCATATAAGGCTTCCTTTTTTCCTTTTGAGGTACGGAACCCTAAAAATGTGTCCACTTTGGAACTAAGTAGGTAAGTAATATCAAAGCGGACAGCGAACTTGTCACAAACTATTTAAGGACACCAACATAATGTAACAGTATACCATGGCTTGTTAAAAATATTTTAAAAAATCCACTTTATATTACGTGCCATTAGCAGGTGCAAACTCCATGCAAATAGGGTGTTTTGCTAGAACATTATTTAGATTATAAGGCCTCTCAATATCCGAATTAGATAATAATGTATCAAAATAACGTAACAGCGCGTACCATTTATTGCATAGTCTGGCAGATACACCTTCTGAACCATTTCTGAAAAACTGTATTTGAAATTACTTGAACTTAGATAGTTATTACCAATTTAAAAATTCTCTATGAATGGCTTTAATTTTAAAATGCTTTTATAAGCAACTTATAAAAACCAAAAATTAACTGATTATAGCTACTCCACATTATTCTTGTTCTGCCATTCGAAATGCTTACGATCTCAGAGAGAAAAGAAACGTTTCAATCGAGTTCTTTTCATCAGTCTTCGTCAAATCTTCAACTCCAGAACTCAGTTATACCATGTATTTTTCATGGGTTTGCAATATTCTACCGCTCATTCTACCGCTCATACTTAGATAGATGGTAAATACTATTTGGAATGAAAAAAATACACGAAATACGTTTTTGTTTAGCCTAAGCCAATTTAATTCTTTTTATTGATGAGTCTTTGCTATTTGAATTGTAACTTGTAATTTATGACATTAGAATATTTTCAAATTACCAGCGCGTGTTGACAATGATTAATTAACCAAAGTTCGAATAGAAAACATCCTTCGAAACTATTCCTCACAATTTTATGCAAATCTATGTTAATCCCACATTTTCACGTTTAATTTTATTTCTGGCCACATTTCTCGAATGATATTGTCTCGTAAATCAGTCGTCCGGTGTTTTTCTTGGAGCAGGTCCGCCATGTTTTGTTTAGAATCACGCACACCCTGTCCGCTCTGGTTCTGCTATTGTGATTTATGTGTCTTGAATTATTTTAGCACTAGTTCTAGGTACCTACATTATATTTGAATATTGCTTTAGAATGAGGCTATGATGAGATGAGAACTATTAAGTGATCAATTTAATTTTACCTACGCTAGAGAGAGTTTGAGAATAACATTAAAATGAAAATGCACATCAATAGAACTGGCATTAATTACATCAGTTTTCTCACATAGATATATTTAATATCTGTTTCACAAAAATATTTTCCAATTACATATTATTACTAGCTATATCCCCGCCTTGGTTTCATAGAATGAAGTGCTGTGACTGTTATTTCAGACTCTAAAAACACTTTAAATAAAAAGTTTTGGTGTAAAGTCTAGAAACTATATACTATATAATATGTAAGTACACTATACTATACTATATATGTAAGTACACTATACTATACTATATATGTGAGTACTTACAAAGACGAGCATAACATAACATCACACCTTTTTCCGAAGGGGTAGGCAGAGGTGTACCCAGGACCCAGTCCTATAGTAGCTACACGCACACTTCACCAATTTGGTTCCTAAAGGAACCACGTGGACATATAAACCATCCAAATTCAATAACAATGGCAACCAAACCCGGGACTCATGATTGGCAGGAGCGCTTTCGAATCTCTGCGCCACCGAGGCTGTCAAACTTACACAGACATAATTTTACATTTACATTAATATTACTGAGATGGGATTGCGTTATAATTATTTTTACATTATTTATTATAGAGCGCTGTGATGAGGTAGGTATAATATTAGTGTAATGGATTTATGCGAACATTCCCTATTGTAAGCAGCTCGCGATCGAAGCTCTGATTAATGATCTGTAGGACAAGTTTGGGGCTCCATGCGAAGCGAAAAAACACTTTTGTAGTGGTGACGCTACCCAGAAGCCCAGAACGCAGCCCCCTGCCCTGCTTTGGTAATAGAAATAATGTTTGTAACACAATAACAATCAGAAAATGATTTCGTACTGTTTTAGTGCGAGATGCCTAGTTTACGAGTAATTGCTTGAACATTTACTATATTTTGATTCAATACTAATCAAACGAACTCAATACAGGTCAATAAAAATTTTATAAAATTTTGCGATTTCTATTTTTGAGATAATTATGTCAACAATATTCAACGTATTTTATCGCGTTTAATAATTAAATTATATAATTTCTTTATTGCAGTCATAAGAAGACTATGATGAAAATCCTATCCTACTAATATTACAAATCTCAAGTACAATGTAAAATACTTACGTTTTTAACAGATGAGATAAACGGTCGCGAGTTCTAACTCACTTCCAGCGCCATCTAGTATACTCATAAATAATAATAATGTAAATACACAAACAAATCTGTTAAAAGTTCAATTCGATTTTATTAATATTTATCTCGTACCTACACTCCATTATTATTATTATCACTCAAAAACAAAGCGAAATTCTAACTTTCTTTCCGCAAAAAGGGATGCGATAACAAGCAGCTTTTTGTGCGAGTTTTATGATGTAGGTACCCTTCTTTATTCGCAAAACTTGACTGTGTCATTGTTTTGTTCGTTCTGTACCAATATTTTAGTAAAATAATAAAACAATGCTATTTTCTATTGCAATTATGAGTGTTTAAGACAGTTTAAAAAACTAAAAGACATCTGAGGACACCGACGTGACTAAAAGAAACAATGGAGATGAACAAGTAAAGCTTTACAATCAAAGCGGCATTCTTTGAGTTTTCGTGTGGACATTATGCGGCTTGTTAGCCGCTTCTGAAATAATAATAATCAGCTGTTGCTGACTCAATATGAAGTCTTCAATTAATTATCATTAATTATGAAAAAGGAGAGTGTAATATTACATATAAATATTTTTAACATTACTCATTTGATAAAATTCCACTTGATATAATTTATTTTGGTATAATTTTTGTTTTATATATCATTTGATATAACAAACTTTTGATATAAAACTTAACTGGTATATTTTTTTATTCGATATTACATTCATTTGATATTTTAACTTTAAATAAAATAATATTTAATTTGACATAACATAAATATATAAACATAACATACAGTTGATATTATAACAAACTATTGATATAATAGAATTACTTGATATTTTTATTTTTGATACATTTTTAAATATATCATACATACTCGTACCAGAGTTTAAATTTCTCTAACCTCTAGATGACAGAATGTTCTGAAATCTTTAACACGCTAAAGTCAAGTCTGTTGCTTCGACGGCAGCTGCCGTGGCACGCTCGTTTCGCTCGCTCAGCGCGTGCGTTGTTGTCACAAGTTAACCTAAACCTAACCTACAGACGAGGGAATGTTCTGAACTCTATGATACAGCGGAGTCATTTCTGTCTCTAAATATTATGTTTATATCAAATGTAGCAGTATACTAAATGAAAATTGTATGAAATAAAAATTATACCAACCAAGAGTGGATGTCACTTGTAGTGAATATTACTCGTAGTCCCGGTACGATTACCTATTAGTGAAGGGCACTGATAGGTTGTTAAAAAAATATTTAGCTTTTTACTACATGAAACGGGTGGGTTCCCATCCAGTCACACCAAACGAGTCACACTGTGACACGTTGAGACTTTTTTGTCCCATCGAGTTACACTGTTACTCGTTGCAACCTTTTTTTTTTAAATGAGTTCCCATCCAGTAACAGTGTTACTCGTTGCAACATTTTTTTGTCCCATCGTGTCACACTGTTACTCGTTGCAACATTTTTTTTTAAAAAGGATCCCCAACGAGTTACAGTGTGACCGGTTGGGATTTCAATTATGCGAAAAAAATGTTTTAGTAAAATATTATAATCATCGTTTTATCGTAAAATCATCTTAAATATAATAGTTTTTTTAGATAAATTAAGCTCCAAACACTATATTTATTTTCCATATGATGTAAATACTGAACATAATAATATTTTGTTGTGTTTGTGTTTTGTTATAATATTGTTTTAATGTTTTTATCACTTAACAAAGGGCATCCACTTAAATATTAAATACCTATATAATTAATTTATTATATAGAATATTATAGAATAGAATACGCTTTGTTACGACCAATATAAACAGAATATATAGGTATATCAACCTAAATAATCTAAAATTGTTTTATTGGACAAAAAATGGGCGGCCTTATCGCTTGGAACAATCTCTTCCAGGCAACCAGCGTTTGGACGGATAAAGTATAGGGTTATATAATATAAACTTATATACCAATATATTTATTAATTATATGCTTATAATATATTATATACAACCTTATATACATTATATATAATAAGGTATATAAGGTTATACCGAATTATTTAATATAATTACATAATAAATTAATTTATTTGATTATATATTATATACAGCCTTATATACCTTATTTAATATCTAGTATGTAAAGTATTATTAATTGAAAGGCTTATTTACCTTTTATTAAATAAGGTATATGGGCGAAGCTAGGGTGCCAGTTATGCGGGGGCGAATGATGAGTGTGCGCAGGGTTCCGCGGCACACCGTTCGGCCCGTACTTGCCGTGAATATTATTTATGATGTTGGCAAAATGAAGAAATGCAGCGCTTGTTAATAATAACTCCAATATTTAATTTATTTATTTATTTATTTATTTATTTATTTATTTATTTATTTGTTAGGGGGACCAACAGCTTTAAAAACAAAAAAATAAAGTAACTTAATATAACAATAGAGAGCCAATAAAAGGTCCTCACGGATATGTCAAGAAATAAACAATAAAAAAAAAAAAAAAAATGAAACAATGTCAAAAACACACTACAAAGACAAAAATAAAAATAAGTACAGCTAACTAAATATATATAAAAAGAGCCTAGGTATAGGTACATAATACATGAAAAAATGAAATATTATGATGCAAAGAAATCCTCACTCAAGAGCCGTCTAGCCGAAGCAACGCTCGTGCAGAACAGGTCAATGTCTACTCCTCGCTTGTTCAATGAGTTAAAGGACATGCTAGCACGATGTATATATGAATTTTGTCTGTAGTTGGTACTCACAGCTGGTATATTAATCAGGGGGTTGAATCTCATCGGTCTTAAGGGGGTACTTAGTGAAATTTTAGATAAAAGGTCCGAACAATCAATTGCGCTTGACATAATATTTAAAAGATAAGTGACATCGGCAATTTCTCTTCTCTTTGATAGTGGTAACAGATGGAATTTCTTACATATATTAATGTAATTCGATGAGTCATATGGAATCTTCAGCTTATAACAAAGATGCTTAACAAACTTCATTTGAACACGCTCAATCCGAGTAATATATTTATCATAGCGCGGGTTCCAAATTTGAGAAGCATATTCTAAAATAGTTCGGACGAACATACAGTATAAAATTTTGAAAGTTTTAGCTTTTTTAAATGATCCACAAGTCCTTATCACAAAGCCCAATGCTTTAGAAGCTTTTTTGACAATATAATCCACATGCTCATCAAAGATAAGCTTCGAGTCATGCAACACACCTAGATCGCGAACGACAAATCCTCTCTGCAATATTTCATTTTTTAAAATATATGAAGACTGTATTAAATGCTTCTTACGGGAGAAAGTGATCACAGAACATTTTGTGGGATTAAGGTCAAGTTTATTGTCGATGCAGTACTTATCCAGGCGATTTAAATCATCTTGAAGTTTAAAGACATCAAGAGGTGAGTTGATATGGGCGAAAATCTTCATATCATCTGCAAAACAAAGTAGTTGGGAGCATGTGAAACATTCTGAAATATCATTAATAAAAATCGTGAACAGCAAAGGACCGAGCAGCGATCCTTGAGGAACTCCGCTAGGGACAGGAACCCAACTAGATATATAATTACTGACCACTACAGCTTGGGTTCTCCTGTCAATGTAGGATGAAAACCACCGGTGTAAGTCACCCCTGATGCCTATGTGATATAGTTTAGAAAGGAGGGTCTTATGGTCTATCCGATCAAATGCTTTGCTATAATCTGTGAAAACTACGTCAACCTGACTGCCAGCGTCCATAGCATCTGTAATAAAATCATTAAGCATAATCAAATTAGACACTGTCGACCGTCCTCTAAGAAAACCATGCTGAGACGGATGAAAAGAGTTTTTCAAACCAGCATAGACTTGGTCATAAACAATTCTTTCAAAAACCTTAACTATGATACAAAGCTTTGATATTGGTCTATAGTTGACTATCTCAGTCCTTGGACCTTTCTTATGGACGGGTGTAATAAAGGCAGATTTCCACAATTGCGGAAGTGCACATTCAGCTAGTGATTGGCGAAAAAGAAGAGAGATGGGGACTGCTACACTCTTTGCACAATTAATGAGGAGGTTAGGGCTAATCTCATCCGGTCCTGCAGATTTAGATGGGTCAAGCTGTGATAACAAACGGGATACTCTCGCAGTTTCAATACTCACTTGAGATATATGTGAAGTACTTTGCAGAAAGTCATCACTCTCTGACGGAGTAATATTGATGGAGTCACGGGCCGAATTGAGAAAATTAGAGTTAAAATAAGTAGAAAAGGCGTTACAAATGTCCACACCTGTATTCGAAATAGAGCCATAGTAATTTAGAGAACTAGGGATGCCATTTGATTTAGATCGAGATTTGACAAAAGACCAAAAATATTTCGGATTATTTTCAATGGATTGTTCAACCGTAGCAATATATTTTTTATAGCACTCCTTTTCCAACCTTTTTGCCCTATCACGAAGCAATACGTAACTTGAGTGATTAGCTTTGTTATGATATATCTTGTATTTGAGCAGATACTTATATTTTTCTTTAATAATTTTCTTCAAAGCTGGCGAGTACCATTTCGGAAAAAAGTCATTTTTAATGTATTTAGCTGGAATAAATTTTTCTTTTAAATTATTTAAAACCGAATAGAAATAAGTAGTAGCTTCCTCTATTTTACGTTTTGAAAACTCATGGACCCAATCAATTTCCGATATTTTTTCATTTATTGAAGTATAATCACCCTTTTTGTATAAATACCGTAAGTAAGGCTGAGGTTTCAAAGACTGTAAACAACAAAAATTGACTTTTATTATTATAGCTTTATGGTACGGATCAATTGGTACAAGAGCGTTATCACAACCCGATACATCCACTCTGTCATTACATAAAACTAAGTCCAATAATTTTCCATAATTATTAGAAATACTGTTAAATTGATGAAGGTCATGAATAGTTAATTCATCTATTAGCATTTGTTCATCTGTACTAAAAACATTTGTCGGTATCATACTGGCGGAGAGGGGGCATTGAGTCCAATTAATACTACTCAAATTGAAATCACCCATTATAATATACTTATCATCAGGATGATTTAGAGCTACATAATTAAGATTAGTTAAAAAATTATATAATTGTTCCGAAAAAGAGAAGCCTAGATTTTGTTTGCACAAATAAAGAACACACAGGTGAATTTTCATAATATTATTATTGTTGGAGCTCTGCCTAACAGACACCGTTACCCACATATCCTCGGCCGAAGATTGGTATTGAGGCTGAGACGTAGCAGAAATATCCCTCCGCACGGCTATCAGAACACCACCGCCCCTAGTCTGCCTCGTCCGCAACAAGTCACGGTCCCTACGCCATACTATGTACCGATCATCAAAGAGTTCAGAACTCGCCACTCCATCCACGAGCCAAGTCTCAGTCAAAACAATAATGTCGTATGCGCTTAGACAAAGATTTCTATAAAATGTAAAAGTCTTAGAGCGTAGCCCCCGTACGTTCTGATAGTATATGGATAATATATCACTATTACTGTCATCCATTAATATTTAATTCAAAATAACTATAGAGTAAAACCATGATAAAAATAATAATATAGCTAATTGCCAAAAGAGACCAACTACATTCAGATAAATCATAAAACAAAAAATATTTAAATGCATAATAAATAATATTAAAGTAAGTAAAAAAATATTCCAATACCAGCGAATAAATTAAATAAACGATTTACGAGTGAAATCGACTGTTACAAAATTGCGCAAGTTTGCACGGGCGGTGCGTCGGTAGTCTAAATCGCACTAACTAGACTGGAGACTAACGACTGCGGTGTAGCCGCGCGGAAAGCAAATGCGGGGCGCGGGCTGCGGGAGCGGTGCGGGGCGACCGGTTACTCGCATAGCGACGCCCGCGCTCCGCGCCGCGCCGTGCGGTTTCGAGAAAGTAAACACGGTCACGGCGTTTTGATGAGATGTGTAAAATATATCAAACTAATATTATTGGGAATAAAATTATAAATAATAATATAGATAATACATTGTAAATTAATAATGTAAATATTGTGTCATGTATGGGTGTATGTATAAATATTATATATACATAAGAAAAAATAAATAAATCAACGTGGGATAGGAGCCTACAGGTACATAACATAATATCCTATCCAATTAAATGCGAAAGTTTATGAGGATGGATGGATGGATGTTTGTTACTCTTTCACGCCAAAACTACTGAACCGATTGGGCTGAAATTCGGTATATATAGATAGTTTAGAGTTTAGACCCTGGAATAACATAAAATACCATAATAATAACATTACTTAGTTCCCACGGGAACGAAGAATAAGCGGGTGAAAATAAATTCATTATAGTATACTAAACATACATTCGCGCCTTTTTCCCGAAGGGGTAGGCAGAGGTGTACCCAGGACTCAGTCGCATAGTAGATACACCCACATTTCGCCAGTATGTTATTAGTCACATGTAATAGGGGGCGAGCCTATTGCCATTTACCAGGCACAGTTTCAGGCTCCAGGCATTAAGAGCAGGTTATTAAGATAAATTTCCTAATGGAAAAATCCAATATTTAACACTGCCTGACCTGGGGATCGAACCCGGGACCTCTTGATTGGCAGTCGAGCATGCGCCCTCTACGCCACCGAGGCATTTATATACTTAGAATAATAATTAATATTTTATTATATGTATAATAATATATAAAAAGATTTGTTATCCACATAAGTATGAATCCGCAGAATTCCTAATATATATTAAAATATAGCCCGCGATACGTTATCCCTATCTAATAAAAAAAGCCACGACTGATGAAAAGTCTCGGAAAAAAAATCTAACTTCGCCGCCATTATTTTTGTGTGTTTTGAAACGAGTCACAGTGTGACTCGTTGGGATATTTTTTATCCCATCGTGTCACACTGTTACTCGTTGCAACCTTTTTTTTTCCCAACAGGTTACGCTGTTACCCGTTGGCACCTTTTATTTTTTAATCCGTCCCATCCAGTCACACTGTGCAACAAGTGTTACTCGATGGGAAATTTTTTCCCAACGTGTCACATCAACGTGTAACTCGTTGGAAACCCACCCATGAAACGTCTATATCTATGTCGGTTGGCTTTAGGTTACATCCGCTTGAGGTTAGGTTAAGCCCGGCCTAAATAGAGATAGCACAGAAACATGACGGATTAAAGGACATAAGAGGAATTAGCCCAGCATTAGGACAGTATAGGTTACATAATTTTTTAAACAAGGAGATATGTAGGTTAGCAAAAGTTCTACTTTTCCATTCTTGCATCATACTTAGGTTATTAGTTAAGTTATAAGTATAAGTAGAAATAGAAAGTTAATATTCTCCGGCATAAAATGATAAAAAACGATAAATACCTACCTACCTTTGCTTTATTGCCTCGACTGTACCTTCAACTCAAAATTCGCAAAGCCCGCAGGTAGAAAACTTTACGACACCAAATCGATCACTCTTTCGCGGAGCATTTCAGGCCAGAATTTTTAATTTTATTATTTTACTGCCCATTGTAAACGGAAGATGTTTGTATTTTACTAGAAGCCGCCTTGCAACTGGCAAACCATCGGGATTACTGACTGATAAGAAGCTTGTGTTAAAATTTAACGATAGTAAACAATACAGTAGGCGGTAAGTAAAGAAGTAGTTCAGTTTATTGTTGTAAATATTTTTATTGTGGTAATAAAGTACATCCTTTTTTGCCTTTTGGGGTAAAACAAATTACATTCTCATGTTTGCGAAATTGAATTATCATGACTTAAAATGAAAAATATCATACTCGTATATAAAACTTTAACACGAAGTTTGTGATGAGTTACAAGTCTTTTGTATATTTTACACCTAAAGTACAAATAAAAGCAGTAAGACGACAGATGTTTGAATTTTTTCGCGTAAACCATAAATTAGAGAAAAAGATCCAAAGTAAATATCAACCAAAAGCCCAGCGGCAAAACCAATACAATATTCTGAATAAAGATTGATTTCGCAAGATAAATGGTTGCACATTGTCAGCTCCATGCTATGATTATGACGAGAGCTGGTTTATAAATTGCACAACGAAAATGTATTTTATTTCTCTCAATATAAGAGCTATTAAAAATATTTTAAAAACTTAAAAAGCGTACTTGGTATAGTCTCTATGTTCAACTACCGAAATCTCAAATGTCATTTAAACCTTAATACCCATACACTAACGATTCAATTTAGTTTTTATTTGGCAGTGTTTCTTAATCCTTTTGGAGTTGAATTAAGTTGAATTTACGATTTAGTATGAATTCATCCTGGAATTTGGTGTGAAATTAGTTAAAAGTTTCTATTTTTTAATTGACTACACGCTTAATCGACA
The DNA here is from genome assembly GCA_947063395.1 of Hemistola chrysoprasaria. Lineage (NCBI taxonomy): Eukaryota > Metazoa > Arthropoda > Insecta > Lepidoptera > Geometridae > Hemistola > Hemistola chrysoprasaria. The sequence continues at coordinate 10,242,491 of OX346719.1, forward strand.
CATTAAATAAATATTTATTAGATATTCATTTGGTTCAAAGAACAATATTTATTCATTTTAGAGTAAGTTTTCATTATAAAGGTTTTATTTTAATGTTAGTTTAGTATGGTATATTTAGTTTAATGCAATGAATTTTATTTTAATGCTCATATATTTATTAATTATTATTTTTCATTGACTTTTCAAAGGGAATTAAATAAATATGATTTTATTCCGTAATGGGTGTTAATCATTTATTTATTATCTCATTAAAATGAGACTATTAAAAATTTCTTTCTCTATAAGTCGCATAAGCACGCACTACGAATTTAAATAACTGCGAAAAACATCGTTTATCTTTGAACAATAACAATAGTAGAGTTTGCACACTGACGAAATCCTGTGAAGAAGTTTGTGATTATAATATAATTTATCTTTCTCCGCAAATCGCAGCGATTGAAAATCGTAGTTTGCGCAGTCTTATCTAGGATTATTTATTTATTTTTACTTCGACAGAACGGTTGCCCAATAACTAATTAATAAATAATTAATTAAATTAATAATTATAGTTTTCTACAATATTTCCGTAGACATAAGGCCCAAACAGTCCTCACTACTACTATAACAATATTAGAGAATGTAATTGTAAAGCTTAGTTCACAATAGTACATGAGGAATGTGGGTGTGCGTTCACTCAACAGATGTGAACGCCGATTCAGTTGGAGGTGTGTGCTGAACAATAGATGCATATGTCGATGTCACAGGCTAAAATGTATGGAGATTTGCTATTGGGCACTCAATTGTGTCAACGTAGCGTGACTAGCGTTTTACTCGTAGCTATCTTTAGGGCACATTTTTTTATGCTTTTTCAGATTGGAAAATTCGGGTGTGTCTTCGAAACAGTTGGCATCAGCAACCATAATCCTCTTAGAAACCCTGAGACCCTTTGCCGCAATTTCATTCATAAGTTTTGAATCATCAGTCGGCGATTTTCCATAAAAACTACATTATACATACATGTTATACCAACTCACTGCTTACAAATGTATACAAGTGACTGTCTTGACCTGAGACTGCGCAACTGGCGCTCCATTTGCGCAGTTTAACAGAGAAATTCACTTTGTAAGAGTGTTCAAGTTGACTCCAGTAATATTAAATATTACTAAGTTGGCGACTCAACAGCGTGGTTGTATAAATTGCTGTCGAGATGTAGAGCGAATACGGATATACCATAAATTTATATTTTACTAGCTGTGCGCCGCGGTTTCACCAGCGTAGACACGTTTCCGTGGGAATATCGTAAAAAAAAAAGATTCCTACGAGTATTTGTTATTCCAGGGTCTAAGCTACTTACATACAAAATTTCAACCCAATTTGCCCTGTAGTTAGTTACAAACATCCGTCCATCCACCCATCCATCCATCCTGACAAACATTCACATTTATAATATTAGTAGGATATTATGAGAGCCAACTCGACCACTCATACAAAGTACAGTGGGAGGAAAAAGTGAATTTCTCTCATAAACTGCGCAAATGGAGGCCTTGTTTTGACTGAGGTTATAGAGATTTCCACTTGCGCAGTCTCAGGTCGGAACAGCCACTCGACACGAAGCTGTGTCTGTGTCAATGTTACGAATACTATCACATCTTTACTTAATAATCTAACCTAAATGTATCATGTTATAATGACAGCAATAATATATATATTTTTTTAATATAAAATAGGCTTACGTTTGACCTCAATCTCGCTTGAATAATACTTACGTATACTATATTTGAGTCCAAAATTTCGTCCTAGGTATCATACATATTAGATGTCCTTCATTAGAAGAAGCTCACGCGTCGAGCCTAAAAAATAATGACGTACTTAGTTTAAAAATAGTATAATCTAATCTACTAGATGCATCTAGAAGAAAACGATTTCGTATTCCTAATAATGTATATATGAAAATAAAAGCAAATCAAGCAATAGTTAATCAAGTAAAGCTAGATGACATCGGGTGCGACGCACGCGCTCACGCGGCGCTATTGTAGCGACCCTCGATTGAACTGTTACAGCTTGGTGAGTTATGTGCATTCACCCTTATACATGATGTTTATAAACTTTTGTTTAATCATTCATAATCATCGATTACTATTGAAATTAATTAGGTACGCTGCTATTTTATAGAATATATTTTATAGAAGTACATGTCGTATCTGTAAACACTCCCACTAAGATCCACAGCTCGGCTCCACATGTGGATCCATGGACACCATTTTGTCTACTTGAATCCACAGTGGAGCCATGAACACTTATTTTCCACTTGAATCCACAGGTGGACACTTACTTCCCACGTAGATCCACATGTGGACTAGCTTGGATTTAGCTAGCATATCGGCTTGTAAATTACTGAAGTATTCTCAAAGTTGTGTGTTACTTCATGTAGATAGTAACTGGTTGCTGTAATGTTTTAAGGAAGACACTTAACCTACTTAAAAACACTATTTATAAATCCAATGAAATTAACAATGTAGACACATCACAACCATAAAATTTATGCTTATTTAGCCCACTTCACTGTACTGAAAAGTTTGGGTCTTTATATATGATATATAATATAATTAGGTTCCTGATCTTCTCCTCCTCGCAGAAGGATATTGAACAAATTCGCAAAATTTTACTCATCATAAATCATCATAAATATTGTATTAATACTATAGTTTTCCCTCCATAGCCAATTAAATACTCAATATAACTAACTACATGACTAAAATTATAATTTATAGTACCTACAAAAGTTTGGATTTATGTAAGAATTTATAATATAAACACCCTGTGTATGTAAAACCGTCAATGCACAGCACAGTGACACACATACGCGGCTTTACACTAAACCAATAATAGAATCAAATCAATCCATACCACCCTCTACACGCACACAGATTAAAACAATCAATGATCAGTCATACCTACACAAACACACACATGAACAACCTATTGGAAATATTGGCATTATTGTAAACACTGGCGAAATATTTGATCTCGCACATTGCATACTCCCTCTCACTCTAACGAGTAACAATAAATGCGCCCGAACACAAAATGAAAGGGACAGAGCACCCGGTTTTACAACTTCGCAGAGGGACAATGGCGACGCTATTGTTGAATGTACCCCTAAATTTTTTTAGGTCACATAAAAGTATTACATTTGTAAGGGACGTGCCGCCTGTATGCACTTACTGCATTCGTTTCGCAGTCAACCTAGGCGACGGTGCACCGTCGCCCACGCAGTCCAGTGCAGTGATAAAAATCATAACTATATGACAGTAATAATAGTGATAGAAGTGCGTGCATCATGTCTTCTGCCGCGGCTACTAATCGAGCTAGTGAAATGTGGAACAATGTCGACATGAACGATCAAAGTGCAAACAAACCATATAGTTACAAACAATACCCAATGACGAACAATTACTATAACTATCAACATAATTTTTACTCTCAAAACCCGGATTATAACGTGAATAGTGCCGGATATCCCACCAAAATGTATAATCATCACCCAAATGAAGCGTTGATCAAAACAGAACAAGGTAATTGGCAAGGTTACCCACATAGTTATTTGAATAGTCATATGAACGCCGAAATGATTAACAAATGGAGAGAAATGAATTATTATTCTCAGCAGCCGTATGAAGATTACACGTACGATCAAAGACTAAATGCAATGAATCAACAATGCTCCGATGACGCTAGATCAATCAATTCACCTGGACAATGTAGTATTCCTGATACAAGTTATGGTTCACCACAAAGCGCACCGAGTATTGTAAAATCTAGAACACCGGAAGTAGATGATGCTCCAAATCTGAGAGCACTATTAACTAAACCAAGAGTCAAAAAACAGCCCGCTTATTTCGTCAAAGGTGACAAATCGCACACGCAAGACATGCTTCAGCGAATGCTGGTTAACTCGGCAGATATTGATTGGGAAAAAAGTAATGAAACAACGGTAGAGAAGGAATGTAATTTGTCGCAATTTCATGGTAGATTTGAGAGTGACGGTCAGGCGTCAATCAAAGAAATTGCCGTGGGTGGGGCTCCAGTGCAAAGCAAAGTAGCACCGTCATCGCAGGAGCAGACGGAACGTTGTCAGGATATGACGAGGGTCGAAGCAGGCGGAGGCAATGTGGATTACGCTGAGAACAAAATGGCCGCTGCAACCGAAGCACAAGGATTCTACCCATGGATGAAAAGTGCGAATGGTAAGCCATAATTTTGAATGATTAACTCTGAATAAGATTACTATTTCTTCCTAGACGTTATACTTATGTAATTTTATCATATTCACAGGTGACGAAAGGAAAGAAGGCTCCAAACGAACGAGACAAACGTACACTCGGTTTCAAACCCTCGAACTGGAAAAGGAGTTCCACTTCAACAAGTACCTGTCGCGGAGGCGTAGAATTGAAGTCTCTCATGCTTTAGGATTGACAGAAAGACAAATCAAAATTTGGTTTCAAAATCGAAGGATGAAAGCAAAGAAAGACGGAAAGCTGACTACCTCTCCAGATCCTTATGGCATTGAAGATCCAAGTGCCACAAAGTTGGCCAATATGACAGATTTCATGGAGAGGCAGCCGATGACTGGTTTAGAATATCAGTCATATAAGACAAGTGTTATGCCAAATATAGGACAAATGGGTACAAACATGTCACAGAATTGTATGATACCAACTTATGGAGCGATGATTCCAAAAATTTGACGCATATATAGATTTAATTACAATTTATAAGTATTAGTTATATGAAAGCAATTCTTATAATATTGATTAGAATAATTTTACATAATTACTTATAATAATTTTAATGATACTGGTCTGTAATTTAAGATTAAGTATTTGTAAATAGTTAATTTTAGAAAAATATGTAGTTCCTATTGAAGCTAAGATAAAACATTATGTTAAGGTTGATTATTTATATAAAAGTATTTTATTGCACTTCTCTAGTCAATTAACAAAGGCGCTAATAAATAAAGAGGAGGTTTGATTCCGAATCAATTACACTGTGTATTATTTAGTTTAATTATTTAGTTTATTAATAGATTATCTTATTGTATTAGGAATTCTAATAAATAAAAAGACATAAGAGGCGTAATTTATAGAGATACTAGATTAGTGGAATTTTTACAAAAAGTTAACAAATAATTACTCAAAAAACTAAACTACTAAATTTAAATCACAGATTTAGTCATCTAATCAAAGTGTTATGTAGTAATACTTACCAAGATTAGAAATATTAAACTTCTTATTGACTATCTTACAAATAGATTCTACTATTAATACTACTTCCTACTATCCTATTATTAATTAAGTAAAATAGTGGGAAATTTGTGAAAATTGATGGATGGGTGTTTGTTACTCTTTCACGCAAAAACTACTAAACCGATTAAGCTTAAATTCGGTATGTGGATAATTTAGAACTTGGAATAACACATAGGGTACGCGAGTGAATTCGCAGGGCACAGCTAGTCCTATTCTGTCCTACTAATGTATGTTTGTAATACCCTACTTCCTACCAAAAATAATAATGCGAAAATTTGTGAGGATAGATGGATGGATGTTTGTTACTCTTTCACACCATAACTACTGAACCGATTGGGCTGGAATTTGGTATGTAGATAGTGTAGACCGTGGAATAATACAAAGGGAACTTTTTATCCCGATTTTCCTACGGGAACGAAGACTCTGCGGGAATAGCTAGTATAAAATAAGGTAGACTTGGTAAAGGTGCAGTCACCATAATAAATTTTAAGCCCAATCTACTTCTAATCTAAATCATTTATTAGCAGAATGTTTGCTAAAAGGTAATTAGTAATTAAGTACATATTACTTATATGCCAAAAATGTACATGTACAACTAACAAACGATTTGTCGTGTAAAAATTTTAGAGACAGCCTTCATGAAAAAAAAAAATAGATAATCAAAACGGTAAGAAAATAGGTACATAAACTAAATCTGAGTTAGGAAAACGTCAAATAATTCAAAATAGGTAAAAAAAAGTGTGACTTAATATTTGCAGAACGTCACCGATCCGCTTAAAATTAACGCTTTCGAACAATGTGGTAACAATGTACCCTTTCGCATAGTTACAAAGGGTCTTACCGTTAAATACAGTTAGTCAATACAACTCTCAAGGGACCGTTTGTTTTGCAAAGTTTGTCGGTAATTTTGACATGTTTTGACTGATTATTGGATTTGAAAGGATTATGGAAAATGCTTGATAATAGCGTTTGGTGCTACCTGTGTTACGGTTCTTGTTGGTGAAGTGAAGTTTATACTTCGTGATTTTAGATTCTTTTACTAAAAGAGTTTGGCAGGACCGAAGATAGTAAAAATAAAGCATGTGCATGCCTATAGGTATTTTTAAGAAGCTAAGCGCGTGCGCTGCATGTGTGTTTGTTTTTCATGCATGTGTGTTTTTTTGTAGGAAGTCTGTAGGATCAGCGGTTTGGGCTCTGCTTTGCATGTCAGTCAGTGAGTCATTTAGGATTTATTGATTAATAACAACACGGTAAAGCTTTACACATAAAAGTAAATACATATTTTTAAATGTATTATTAGGATTTAGTAGATATCTAAAAAAGGATGCCTGATACAAAACCAATATATACACATTTGTTTTTAAAGGCCTCTGTTTAAATTCATTTGGATTACAGATTACATATTATATTATTACGGGAATCCCGGCAGGCAAAACCAAGGGTAATGCATAGTTTTACACAGTCGCTTGACCGATTTAAAGCTAACTTCACACCTATCTCACCCTAGTATTAGAAAATCGACCCTTCATTCTTTTGACAAGAATAACAATAGAGCGAACGAGCAGGACAGAAAATCACTATAAACTTATATGAATGAAAGAGATAGCTGCCTGTCATCCCTTTGTCCAAGGGTAAATCAGATCTGCGCATGCTCGCAGTTTGACATTCAACAAATATGGCTGCTTGTGTTTGGATTTAGAATTGTTTATTTTTATCAAAATGTAGTGTTTTTGTTGATAAAACTAGTAGGATACCTAACTCTAAATATAATTTATTATTTCTGTGTATTTTATTCATTGGATCTGTCTGGTAAGAAATAAAGTTTTACTAATGATCTTAATGTATTGTTTGCTTATAATTTTTAATTGCATGGTTGTAAAAGTTTTTGTTGAATTTGTAATTACATTACATTAATATTTAATGGAAACTTTTTCCTGTTTCAAAATATTATTAATTGTCAATTAATTATGTCTACATTTTCGTAAAGTAATTAAGAATTGTATTACGGATACCCTGTTAACTACTTATTATGTGGGCTTCCAAGAAACGGAATGAAGAAACATTAGGTACCATTATCTATCTAACTACATAATAAAATAAATATATTATTATGTAGTTATATATATTGATACTCTAGTATAGTATAAATATATTGATACTCTGTCAAACAATCTAACTACATATCTACTGATTAATAAAAGGCTTTGACGTGACTGACTAATGACAATGCACAGCCTAAACTAGAGGCTTGAAATTTAAAAGCTGAGTTTCTTTTAGTACGTAGAGGTGTACTAAGAAAATAATTTTGAAAATTTTTTATTCTAAGGGGTCCAAAAAGGGTGTCAAAATTTTTATATAAAATTACAATATCTCTGAAACTATACATGTTAGAAACTTCCCTTTTGTAAAAAAAACACTAATTACATAGGTATATAAAATATTATTGCCATGACACCAGTACCTGCACAAAAATAATTAAAGTTCAACATAATGTACTATTGTATATTATATATTGTATATTATATGTATTTATATATTATATATTATATATATTATATATTATATGTATTGTATATTATGTATATTATATATTCACACTTTGGCACTTGTTTTACTCTTAAAATTTTAGGCGCTCCGCAGAAAGAGAAAGATTAGTTGAAGAAACTATAATTTTTTTAAAGTTTTTATTAAAAGTTGCCAGTTGCAGCAACACGCTCAGTATACGATTGCCGTGACTCTAAATAAACTTTTCTTTTCAGCGTCAATCTTGAGCAATACTGACGCTGCAGGGAAAAGAGTTAAATCACTCGAAGCCTCGTTATTGTCATTTGGGTAATCCAAAAACTTAACCCAACTTACAAATTTGACAGTTGCTAGTGCGTTAATTTGAAACTTATTATGCCATCGAAAGCAGCTACTGAAATTATTTAATTTTTATTTTATTTAATATGGGACAACTTCCACACATGGTGATCTGGTCCCAAACTAGGCAGAGCCTGTACAATGGTAACCAGAAGACTGATAAACATACATACATATACATATAGATGATATACACTCATAACACCCAGACGCAGATCAAACAGACATGCTCATACGCACAAATGTGGTGGGTTCCCATCCAGTCACACCAAACGAGTCACACTGTGACACGTTGAGACTTTTATGTCCCATCGAGTTACACTGTTACTCGTTGCAACCTTTTTTTTTAAATGAGTTCCCATCCAGTAACAGTGTTACTCGTTGCAACATTTTTTTGTCCCATCGTGTCACACTGTTACCCGTTACAACATTCTTTTTTAAAAAGGATCCTAACGAGTTACAGTGTGACCGGTTGGGATTTCAATTATGCGAAAAAAATGTTTTAGTAATATTATAATCATCGTTTTATCGTAAAATCATCTTAAATATAATAGTTTTTTAGATGAATTAGGCGCCAAACACTATATTTATTTTCCATATTATGATGTAAATACTGAACATAATAATATTTTGTTGTGTTTGTGTTTTGTTATAATATTGTTATAATGTTTTTATCACTTAAAAAAGGGCAACCACTTAAAGATTAAATACCTATATAATTAATTTATTATAAAGAATATAATAGAATAGAATACGCTTTGTTACGACCAATATACACAGAATATATAGGTATATCAACCTAAATAATCTAAAATTGTTTTATTGGACAAAAATGGGCGGTCTTATCGCTTGAAACAATCTCTTCCAGGCAACCAGCGTTTGGACGGATAAAGTATAGGGTTCTATAATATAAACTTATATACCAATGCATTTATTAATTATATGCTTATAATATATTATATACAACCTTATATACCTTATGTACAACCTTATATACCTTATATACTATCAAGTATATACGGCAATATTGATTTACAGCCTTATATACATTATATATAATAAGGTTATACCGAATTATTTAATATACATAACATACGTTCACGCCTTTTTCCCGAAGGGGTAGGCAGAGATGTACCCAGGACTCAGTCCCATGTAGGTACACCCACATTTCGCCAGTATGTTATCGGTCCCATGTAATAGGGGGCGAGCCTATTGCCATCTACCGGGCACAGTTCCAGACTCCAGGCAGTTATTGAGATAATTCCTAATGGAAAAATCCAATATTTTAACACTGCCTGACCTGGGAATCGAACCCGGGACCTCTTGATTGGCAGTCGAGCATGCGCCCTTCACCACCACCCCACCTCCGCCTCCACGGAGGCGGATTATTTAATATAATTACATAATACATTAATTTATTTGATTATATATTATATACAGCCTTATATACCTTATTTAATATCTAGTATGTAAAGTATTATTAATTGAAAGGCCTTATATACCTTATATTACATAAGGTATATGGGCGAAGCTAGGGTGCCAGTTATGCGGGGGCGAATGATGGGTGTGCGCAGGGTTCCGCGGCACACCGTTCGGCCCGTACTCGCCATGTATATTATTTATGATGTTGGCAAAATGAAGAAATGCAGCGCTTGTTAATAATAACTCCAATATTTAATTTACGAGTAAAATCGACTGTTACAAAATTGCGCAAGTTTGCACGGGCGGTGCGTCGGTAGTCTAAATCGCACTAACTAGACTGGAGACTAACGACTGCGGTGTAGCCGCGTGGAAGGTAAATGCGGGGCGCGGGCTGCGGGAGTGGTGCGGGGCGACCGGTTACTCGCATAGCGACGCCCGCGCTCCGCGCCGTGCCGTGCGGTTTCGAGAAAGTAAACACGGTCACGGCGTTTTGATGAGATGTGTAAAATATGTCAAACTAATATTATTGGGAATAAAATTATTAATAATAATATAGATTATACATTGTAAATTAATAATGTAAATATTGTGTCATGTATGGGTGTATTTATAAATATTATATATACATAAGAAAAAATAAATAAATAAACGTGGGATAGGAGCCCACAGGTACATAACATAATATCCTATCCAATTAATATTATAAATGCGAAAGTTTATGAGGATGGATGGATGGGTGGATGTTTGTTACTCTTTCACGCCAAAACTACTGAACCGATTGGGCTGAAATTCGGTATATATAGATAGTTTAGAGTTTAGACCCTGGAATAACATAAAATTCCTAATATATATTAAAATACAGCCCGCGATACGTCATCCCTATCTATTAAAAAAAGTGACTGATGAAAATTCTCGGAAAAAAATCTAACTTCGCCGCCATTATTTTTGTGTGTTTTGAAACGAGTCACACTGTGACTCGTTGGAATATTTTTATCCCATCGTGTCACACTGTTACTCGTTGCAACCTTTTTTTTCCCCAACAGGTTACACTGTTACCCGTTGGCACCTTTTATTTTTTAAGCCGTCCCATCCAGTCACACTGTGCAACAAGTGTTACTCGATGGGAATTTTTTTTCCCAACGTGTCACACTGTAACTCGTTTAGTGTAACTCGTTGGGAACCCACCCATGAAACGTCTATATCTATGTCGGTTGGCTTTAGGTTACATCCGCTTGAGGTTAGGTTAAGCCCGGCCTAAATAGAGATGGCGTGACGATCTAGACGCTGATGGGCTGGCCAGAGATAGCAAAGAAACATGACGGATTAAAGGACATAAGAGGAATTAGCCCAGCATTAGGACAGTATAGGTTACATAATTTTTTAAACAAGGAGATATGTAGGTTAGCAAAAGTTCTACTTTTCCATTCTTGCATCATACTTAGGTTATTAGTTAAGTTATAAGTATAAGTAGAAATAGAAAGTTAAGATTCTCCGGCATAAAATGATAAAAAACGATAAATACCTACCTACCTTTGCTTTATTGCCTCGACTGTACCTTCAACTCAAAATTCGCAAAGCCCGCAGGTAGAAAACTTTACGACACCAAATCGATCACTCTTTCGCGGAGCATTTCAGGCCAGAATTTTTAACCGGGGACCGGGGATCGAATCCGGGACCTGCGGCTCAGAAGGCAGGGGCACTACCGGCTGAGCCAACCGGCCAGTCAACTGTCGTCTACCATCGAGACTCGCAACTAAAGTTCCTATGTCTGCACAGTTTATTTAATGTAACAGCTAGTTTAGAGCCTGTTGCCGAAACATGGACATTAAAGTTGATCTGTCTGCGCAACGCCTTACTCTTCTTGGCACTGGCAAATACCTAAATGTGTGGTCCATAAAGAGGTAAAAAAACTTTTACTCTTGCACAGAGCATATTACTATTAGGTACCCCCGTCTTTCCAAAGTTAAGCGTCCATTGAATAGGTACTCTGAATAGCACCTTTAATTAATCTGCCGTCGAACGAGAAGGTTTATTCCATTGGAACCGGATCAAAAAAAACCTCAAATGGATATTTGAATACTCAAATCGTCTATTTGCCTTTAGATTCCGGTCATTGCCTTGAACATGACTAATGACTAAAGTAATGAGTCATACGAATCAATGAGAGCAGTAGACTTTGTAGCAGTAGTACAGTAGGTATAAAAAGTATAATAATATGTAATGTAACGTTTGGTGGATTTTAGAAAATTTAGTCGTAAAAGAGAAAAGCAATTCAACGTCATTGGCCAAAACACAATGATTTTTTTTATATGTAGTTAATAAGTATCCCGAAGCATAAGAATAAATAATTATTATTTATTCTTATGCCCGAAGGTACTCAACTCAAAAATTTATTGTTGTTATACTCGTACTTCTATACCCAATTTTTTAATGACAGTGAGAAAAAAGGCGAGCAAATCAGGTGCCTCGTGCTAAGCATCATGATTGCCCATATCGGACACAGTGCCACCCAGTGTTTTAAAGTTCGATCCTTGGGATTGACCCTGTCATTTTTCCTGTCCTTCCCTGTCATTTGTCATTAGGATTTGCCCAATGACAACCTGGAGTCTGAAACTGTGCCCAACATTAGACTCGCCCCTATTACATGTGACCTGAAAAATGTGCCTGTCGACGGGGGGTATACCTACTATGGGACTGAGTCCCGGATACACCTCTGCATCGGGATAAAGGCATGATGTTATGTTATTAAAAATCAACGCTATAAAAAATAAGACGTTGCCCTCATAGTAAAGTACCTAGTATTATTTAAGTAAATAATTAATTCTTTTAGCAGATATCTCTCAACTAACTTCTAATCATTATTGAAAGTTAAAATAGATGTTTCTTTTGATCAAGCAAGTTCAAAGTGTTTGTTATCAACTGACATAAATAACAGGTTAATTAAAACTAATGATCAATTAATATCTGACTTGGGTTGATATTAATTATTATTAGTTTGATAACTTTTGTAAACTTATTTTATTTGATTCTATTCGTGTAACTATAGTTGGTATTTTATAAAAATAGATCGGAAATTGTCTTAATTATTTTTGATTTTGTTTAATAAAACGTTTACTTCTTTAATTAAGTAGATTATTAACACATGAGTTGCTAGCGAAGTCACAAGTCTCCTATTCATCCGCCAAACAGTAATGTGCTAACATCACTGTGTTCCGGTCTATAGGGCAATGTTACCGCGAAATTACTGGGCATGACGAGTTTCAACAACTAATATCTCAGAGTGACAGGCGAGTGCAGCACCGCTCAGAATTTTGTATATTAAAACACTGGGTCTTATATGCCTGATATGGGCAATCATGTTGCTTACCATCAGGCACCTGATTTGCTCGTCTTGTCACTCTCTATCATAAAAAAAAAGCTTTTTACCTTGATTTTGGAATATTGAGACTGTTTCAGTGCAAGCGCACTGTCGAAAGTCCGCTCCGTGGTCAGGCAAACAGTGTTTTTGGAATATTTAAAATTACGTTTTCTTCAAAATTTTCTCTATGACGACAGCCTGAAGTCTGAAATAGTCTTCTTTTACATGGGATTAAAAACCATAACATGACGATTATAAGTACGGTGCCCATAGTCACTTGGTGGGTTTACCTCTGCCTAACCTTTTGGAGAGATAGGCGTGATTTTTTATTATTATGTTATAATTTTGGGATCCTACATTTTTATTCCTAAATTTTTAAATTTCTTTGATTTCAGTACACACTTCGGGACGTTAAACTTACATATAATTGGTTTACAAGTATACTAAATACTCTAAGTGTTTAAGTCGGTGCTTTGTCTGTAATAATATATATGCCAGGCAGTTAGTCACTCGAGAAAGCCTTTTATTAACATTAGTTTAGTTAGAATATTAATTTTACACAGTACGCATGGTACAAAAATTATGTAAGGTATTGGAAAAGTGGACTATTCATTTAATAATTTTAAAAGTTAAGTAAAGCTGTTAGCAATATATGTGTCTTATAACACAGTATTAATTATATATTAATAGAGAGATATTATTGTAGTTTATATGTAGGTTTATGTGTATTAACCAAGTATGAATATATATTAATAAAATTTTAATCATACTTATTTATTACTTCTGTCACACCACCGACCAAACGTAATTTAAGGTATTCTCCTCTCTCTGCATGGTTCCCTGGTAGAGATCACTCTTAGCGATACGACCGCCAATTCGTTTTAAATGTATTTTAATTTTAATATATCTTGTCTGTGGTGTATTAATAAAGAGTCTTTTTATCCATCTATTCGCCAGCTCCGCCAATTTTAACAAAAGTTAAATAGCTCATCAACGCAACGTATCGACTGAACCAACGTTTACCTAAATCGATACAACATTACCAAACGGCGTCCCGTCCATGTCCCGTCACAGTCCATACAAAAAGCTGATCGACAAAAGAATCTGCAGATCGCATTGTGTCGGCCTACGGCATCATTTATCAGGAACGCTTCAGTGGCGCGGCTCGCGGCGCTCGCGATTGTCTGATCAATGCTGGACAACGTGAAAGCTATTAAAATTTTTGCTTCTGGTATAGAACAAATAGGTAGAGCTTAGAAATGGAATCAGCTCGTTCTAGTTATTACAATCCAGTTCCTTACATGTTATTGCAACTGTATTTATTTTTAATAGGGCATCGATAAAATTCATCAAACTGCGCTCGCCAACCCGACTGCAAAACGCGGGGAATATTGGCAAAAACTTATGCATAGTCACCACACAGCATCTTCCAAACAAACAAATGCAACCAAAGTAAATATTGTAAACTGTACTCACTTGAAAAAACTAAGCCCTACAAGTTTCTTGTGCGTTCTTCTTGTAGAGGTCCCATCTTCCCCAACGCACGGTAGACTCAATATTGTTTATTTTTGTGACGTGCACAAGTGTCAGATTGTGACCTAATTTAATTAATATTTTTGAGTTTGAGTTTTAGAAAACCCCATTAATCACAAACTTTAAAATTAAAATAACTAAGTAGTACTCGTACCATGACAGTTCAATTAGGTACTTATTAATTTTTATTTTCGTTCACTTTATCTATCCTTCTGTCGACTACATACCTATACATATTTACGATACTAAATTCGAAACTTCATACATTATAAAAAATACAGATAATAATTTCTTACATTTATATTTAATGGCTTATGTTCAGCAGTGGACGTCTTCCGGCTGATGAAAATAATGGTATTTTGTCAAGATCGACATCATCATCATCATCATTGAATAATTGCCAGTTATTCATCCGCCAAGCAGTAATGTGTAAACATTACTGTGGTCCGGTATGAAGGGCAATGCTACCAGCTAATAATTTAGGTATGACGAGATTAAACAACTCATATTCTCAGGGTAACAGGCGCAATGCAGTGCCGCGCAGAATTTTGAATTGTAAAACACTGGCTGGCACTGTGTCTGATATGGGCAATCATGATGCTTACCATCAGGCACCTGATTTGCTCGTCTTGTCACTACTCACTATCATAAAATAAAAAAATATGGCATTATGGAATGGCCCTAGTAATGCTACTTCTAGTAGGTACATTTTTTTTTCTGGCAATTTTTCCGGGGGTCAGATTTCCTTCAGGTACAACACACGTACAGAGGGTAAATCCTTGAGATGACATTTTTGTAGTGCTTTATTATATTATTCAGAAAGATAGTTAATAAAACTTACCATATTATGTATTATATACAAGTTCTTAGTGGCAGTTGGAAATAAGC
This sequence comes from Hemistola chrysoprasaria, assembly GCA_947063395.1. Taxonomy (NCBI): domain Eukaryota; kingdom Metazoa; phylum Arthropoda; class Insecta; order Lepidoptera; family Geometridae; genus Hemistola; species Hemistola chrysoprasaria. The sequence continues at coordinate 10,257,839 of OX346719.1, forward strand.
CTATCATTTATCCTTTCCATTAAAATTATATAAAGTGCCTACATGTTTTAAGTTTATGTTCTCCTCGGAATAACACGCACAATTACAGAGAGATCGTTATTTAATAGCGATCATTATAATTTCGCAATTTGACGCCTTTGAATTTATAATAACTCAATTTGTGGCCGCCAGAGCCGCTGTAGTTTTTTACTCTAAAAATTCTAGATATTTTTGCAATATTCATTTTAATTTATGTTCTTCTTATTTTTTCGTTTTATGCCCTTATCTTACATCTTTAATTTTATCAATAGTTAGCCTCAGTCACAGTTCAAATCAAAAGCATAACGTCATTTACCTGAACCTAACGTAAATTGACGGGCTCGCTCAGAAATGTATAGTTACCAACCAATTAAGGTGGAACCTTCACGCTTTGATATAGATTTAGTATTTGTGAGGTATTGGAGGTGCAGGTTAGGGTGGTCGGTATCGGCGTCAATGTCACTTATGTGCTTAACCCGGCGAGAGGATGGAGAAATGATCGATGGTTATAGCAAGCGGGCTGGTGCTGTAACGGCGCCCATCGAACTAGAAGGATTTCTATAGAGCTGTTAAAAACAAATTGATCTCAAAGAGTTTCACATAATACATAATAATACTCTATTATTATTTACTAAGTTAGCTTTAAAGTCCCCTTATAATATTAATTTCGTCGATAAACGTTATTGTTTAGAATAAATGTGGACAATAAGAATATGGTGGGTGAAATTTTCCTTCCTATATTCATATTTGTATTTAAAGTAAATAGACAGCTAAGTCTATAAAAATATTAAATAGGAGTAAATAAAGATACATATTTTTATAAATTTATAACCGCAATGATTTACGTATCGCACGCAAATTAATGACTATTTCTGTTACAGTGACCAAACCTTAACAGATGGATAATACTATTTTGTAGACTAAAGTATTACAAACCCCTAGAACCTACATTACCTTATTCTATCACCAAATTTTTTTCATAGCGCAAGAAAAATAATAACTGCTTCAATTATTGTGACTAAACCAAAATATATGGATGTGGAGCGTGGAGTGGTTATATTAGATATTATAGATATTGATAAGTACTACACCATCAACAGTATTATTCCACCATCATAATAGTGTTCATCATTATAGTGTTCCACCATCAATAGTTTCACAGCGCACGCAATTTAATGATTATTTTTTGACAATTATTTGACACCTTGGTTCATAATATTGCAGTTAGTTTATTTACGGATCATTATTATATATTATTATTATTTTTCAAAATCTTACATAATATATGTTACTTACATTGAATTAAGCTTTCCATAAGTGAAAGATTGTTTTAATCGGTCCAATAGTTTCGGAGACTATGCGTTACAAACAAACAAAAAAAAAACTTCTCTCTTTATAATATTAGTATAGAAGATTTTGATAAATGTAGAGTAAGTAATATGGGTCTTATACGAAAATAGATTACAAACAGGGTCACGTGAAAAAAGTTCCTAAAATTATGTAAATGCACCTGCTTTATTTAGTAGGTATGAAAACTTTAAAAATAGTTATTTCACTTTTGTTTTCTTTTTTATTAAACAGTTCTGACTAATTTTAAAAACTAAGTTAAGACTAATTTTAAACTGTCACAGATATCAATTTTTAAGAATGTTCTGTCTGGTTAAAGAAAAAAAAAATCGTACATCTAAAAAGAAGTTGTATCAGCTCTATACAGACCAATTTTCCCACCCGACCCTCGGAGCTCACCAAATTCCAAATTGTTTTTGACTGACAGCTAAATGTAAGTTAGCATTGTTTGAGCGACGCATACCAGGCTCTTTCTGTAATTATTTTTGCTCCTCGGAAATTGACCTTTTCTGATCATAAATATTTGATTGTTTGCATTTGCAAAATAAAATATATTATACTATAGATTGATGTACAATGTGTAAAAAAGGTGTAGTAGTATTTAAGAGGGTGCATCTATCTCCAAACTTAACAACTTTCAATTGAAAAATGTGATAAATTCGCAAATAAATATTTCCATTTTCCATACAAAGTGGATGAGCTGATCGGCCAATTCGTTTGACGGGTAGGGGTCTACCCGTCCGTAAGTATTACTTCGCCTTTTTGTAACACATATTATATTAAAGAAAATCCACAGGAACAGGGTCGATGCCTTATTGCAGTTTGACAGATGAGAGTACAAAGTAATGGGGTCCGACTGTATTTTTCAACTATTTAAAAACAATGCCTCGACTTATTTAAAAACAATGCAATGACTGCCTCGGTGGCGTAGAGGGCGCATGCTCGACTGCCAATCAAGAGGTCCCGGGTTCGATCCCCAGGTCAGGCAAGTGTTAAATATTGGATTTTTCCATTAGGAATTATCTCAATAAATGCCTGGAGTCTGGAACTGTGCCCGGTAGATGGCAATAGGCTCGCCCCCTATTACATGGGACCAATAACATACTGGCGAAATGTGGGTGTATCTACTATAGGACTGAGTCCTGGGTACACCTCTGCCTACCCCTTCGGGAAAAAGGCGTGAATGTATGTTTGTTTAAAAACAATGTTACTCTTACACTATTGATACCGTTTCGGTTGTTTTCTGTCTAGCAATACATACTAGTTCCTACTTATTAGTTCCTGATTCATTAGTAGGAGTTTAAATTGATGGATTTTGGACAGTGTAGTCGATCCGCGAGTACGGCCAGCATGTTGTTGGTGCTCCCCCGCACTCTCTGCACCAGTGAAGTGCCTGAAGTGAGTGCTCTTACGCATCGTCGTATAGAAGCAATCTACTCTCGTTTCCGCGAACATTATTGAAGCACTACAATATTGGAAGAGCCCCACCAGTATCCCGAAATAATAATGATAAATTCTAATGATTAATTTCCTTATTTTATCTTTGCAGGTAGATGAGGTGATTTCAGCAGTGCCAGCCTTTTATTCCGAATCAATAAATACAATTTGAGGGAACAACGTCTATTATTTTATTTTTCAAAATATTAGTTACTCGGTGAATATTTTCACATAACCTGTAAGTTAAATATACGCCAATCTTAGGGCCTCTTTCATCATCCTCGAGTAAAGTGTTGATTAACTACTCGCCGATTAGTGCTACTCGGCAAGTAAATAATGAATGTAATGAAATTCTTACTCGCCACTTTAATAGACGAGTAGCTTACTCGGCACTTTAGTCGAGAATAGTGACCCTTAAAACCAATTTAAATAAAACTTTATCAGTTTTCATAAATCATTATATTGGAAACCTTAGACTTATCATTATCAATGTAGATGATAAAGTAATTTTTAACATTTTATTGTTATAAATTATTTTACAAAGTTTTACATAAATTTGTAGTCATACTTAAGCAAAATCATTTACCCATCAAACTGAATGACTTGATAAGACAGAATTAGGAAATAATCTTCCCATACAAATTCACCGATCAGCAGATAAATGCTTCACATTTTTTTTCTATTAAAAGATTTTCAATTTGACTAGTTATTATAATGTAATAATAATTCCACATTTTTTAGTATCAATGGTGATACAAAAAAATGTTTAAGCTTAGTTTATATCTGATTTCCTAATTTTTGCCAAACCATTCGACCCGAAAGAACAACCTCGCTTGATATACTGCGAGCACCAATAAGACTTTTTAAGGCTGACTTTTCCATCGAAGGCCCGCTCGGAATGCCAATAACATCACACGCTGTCAACCAGTACAATGTTTAGTTGTATTAGTAAAGCGAAACTTGGCGAAAGGGAGCTGACAAGGGGCGACGGCTTGACTAATGGTTGCAGCTCTTTTACTTTCGATGCATTGAACAGTTCGGCGACTTTAGGAATTGTTCGCTGGTGAGTTACTTGGAAATATGGTAGATGAAAATGTGCGCCTTATGAGAAGTATGTACGTATTATTAATTTGGCATAAAGGTAAATAGTAGTATGTATACGATTGACATATCGATTCGTAAAATATCAAAGGACATTTTAGCGAAAATGAGATAAGACATTTTTTTTTAATTAAACTAAATGTAACATTGGCATTGACTGCCTCGGTGGAGTAAAGGGCGCATGCTCGACTGCCAATCAAGAGGTCCCGGGTTCGATCCCCAGGTCAGGCAAAGTGTTAAATATTGGATTTTTCCATTAGGAATTATCTCAATAACTGCCTGGAGTCTGGAACTGTGCCCGGTAGATGGCAATAGGCTCGCCCCCTATTACATGGGACCAATAACAATACTGGCGAAATGTGGGTGTATCTACTATGGAACTGATTCCTGGGTACACCTCTGCCTACCTTCGGGAAAAAGGCGTGAATGTATGTTTAACATTGGCAGCCTTATAGGATATTTTTGGGCCAAAGTAGAGCTTTAGGGACAAATTATTTTCGTTTGAAATTAAGTATAGTCCTTTAAGACCTATGAACTGTTTTAAAGGAGTACTCCACTTTCTTAACCCTAATTCCTGACAATAATTATTTTCGAAAATCTTTGGATAAAGGTTTTATAAAGATTTGGAAAGGTAATGAAAGTTTTATTCTTAAAGGACATCAATATCGAAAACTATGCTATTTAACTTAAATTAGTCTGTACAGATTCAACTCCAAAAATTATAAAATTTATCCCTTACACTCAAATCAATAGCTTAAAAACACCAAAAATATGTTAATTTTCCTATGAATTTCGTTATTCGGCTCTCCTGTAAAGTAACGTCTTGTCCTTTAAGCTCTTTGACATTTCAAGTATCAATATAGTTAAGAAAGAAACTTACGTACAAAAGAAAAATCATAACGTAAAATGGTTTGTTTGCTGACTGATAAAGTCCAAAATACTTATAACCAACTGACGAAGAAAAGCTAAAGGTGTAGTGGTAGTCGAGTTGCAGAAACAAACTCAATTGTTTTGAGCTATAGTCTACAATAAATTATGCAGATGAATCTTTAACTTATCTACTACGAAAAAAATAATATAATAACTCGTAGGTGTAACTTACAGTAGGTTAATAGGTCAGTAAGTAAATTGAAGTTATGAACAAATATCCCTTCCAATGGAAATCTATGGGGGAGGCCTATGTCCAGCAGTGTACTTTCTACGGCTGAGGTGGTGATGAAATGCCTTTTAAGTGGCACAAACTTTCTTATGTGTAAAAACCTGTAAATATTCTTACCGTTTCCACGACTTTTTTAGTCTTCGAAAAACGCGGTCTTCCGCCTCTGCCGCGGCGGCACGGTAATTACATTATTACCGTGATGGCGTAGACGGAAGACCGCGTTGCTCGAAATTTTTAGTACCACAATTTTATCCTACATTTATCAGTAAGTTTATAAAAGCTGCCGTCAGAGGCGCTGTTCAAATATTGTAGTGAGCCTTTAATAGCGCCATCTATGAGAGCTTTCTCAACTTTGGTAATTATAAGCTTTAAGGTGGGTTCATATCCATATGGTAAAACTGCAAGTGGCGCCTCTAAGGTTACTAATAACACAAATGTTATCTTTTTACTACAAAAATAGCAGAATGCTGTGCTAAATTATATAATTAGACCATAAATAGTTCTTAAAACATACGAATTTTCATTTAATATCTTTTTAGCCAGCCAACTTAACGAAGTAAAATTGAAAAAATAACGATGACAGTTTTTTTTCTCTATATCGTCTATAGAGTCGCAATAACAAAAATTACTTGGTCGAAGTGACGAATTGCTAGAATGGCGGAATATTTCGAATAGCAACAGACTGTAGTAATGACATATTATATTTTATTTTATGAATTTTTTGATTATATTCTTTTTTGGTGATATATTAAGGGTGTAAAAATTGTAATTTAATACTAATACGACGTAAGACTATTAATTATGTTGGACCTGAAAGCATTATGCTCGGTTTCTTTGATTCTCTATAAATTATTCTTTATTTACCTACATTATAATTAACAAAAAACTATATAGAAGAAGTTTAGCTTTCTAAGACTGAATGGTTATGGCGTTGATGAGTGAGAGTATCAGTTAGGACTTAGAATCCTACTAATATTATAAATGCGAAAGTTTGTGCGGAAGGATGGATGAAGGGATGGATGGATGTTTGTCGATCTGAGCCAATGACAGCCTCGTTGGCTCAGTAACTCTGCTTTCTGTGCTGCAGGTCCCGGGTTCGATCCCCGGTCAGATCAAACATTTGTGTGTATGGACATGTCTGTTTCATCTGTGTCTGGGTGTAATAAGCATAATATATAAGAATGTATATCAGTCATCTGATTACCATAGTACAGGCTTCTAGCCTAGTTTGGGACCAAATGATCGTGTGTGAAAGTAGTCCCATATTATACACGAGTATTATATTATATTGTTACTCACTCTTTCACGCCAAAACTTCTGAACCGAATGGGATGAAATTCGGTACGTATATAGATAGTTTAGACCCTGTAATAATAAATAGGTTACCTACTTATTAACTCGATATTTTCGAAACCGTTTTATATATTTATGAAAAAGTTAATAAATAATAACAATTAAATTCGATTGCGACCAGTAAACTTAACTTTTGAGATAACTATAATTTTGTTCCTGTCTCAAGGATGAAGAATAAACCATGTCTAAATACAAAGTAGATAGGTATATAGAGTATTACGTACTTAAAACTTCATAAAGTCTAACAAGAATGTTGAATAACTTCTTATTGGTAGAGGTGACTATGTAAGATGTTATGATACCTAGGTACTACAATATAATAAAAAAATAATAAGGGCGTTCGATTTCTATACAAAATTAAATCACACAAATATTAAGAATTAGGGAATAATTTTATACTCAATACATATTAGGTTCAAAAAAACCTAATGGTTATTTCATATTTTTGAATTATTATATTTAAAAAAAAACCGGTTTTCTTTAACCAAATATGTTTGATCGCAAATAAAGGCCAGATCAAGAGCCAATAATGAGTCTGGAACTGTGCCCGGTAGATGGCAATAGGCTCGCCCCCTATTACATGGGACTATTACTTGCGAAATGTGGGTGTATCTTATACTATGGGACTGAGTTCTGGTTACACCGCTGCCTACCCCTTTGGGAAAAAGGCGTGAATGTATGTTTATGTTTATGTTCAATAGCCAACCATATACAGTTGAGTGGAAAATTGTTCTCTTGTTCTTTATATTTGTGTAATTTCTTATTGTATAGAAATCGAACGCTCATAAAGTATAGAGTATGCAGAACTGTAAGTTCTACAACGATGATTAGGTAAGTACCTGAATATTTTCTGTACTTACTTCTCTTTCGTGAAATGTTGATTACATTAGTAATCGAATGATGGTACTGGATAGAAACAATTCACAAAAATAATTGCAATTGTATACGTTAGGTAAAACATTACAACACATTTGTTTTATGATAGTGACAAGACGAGCACGTCATGCCCATTGTTGAAACTCGTCATGCCCAGTAATTTCGCTGATAACATTGCGCCTCAGACCGGAACACAGTAATGTTTGCACATTACTGCTTGGCGGATGAATAACTGGCAAAGTTGTGATACTTCCCCAGGCGGCCGCCTGCAAAAGAGGCCTACCACTACAAAAACAATAACAATAACAAAAACATTATGACAATTTTAGGTAAAAATATACCAACTTTGTAGTGTTTTGTAGTGGTAGGCCTCTTTTGCAGGGGGCCGCCTGGGGAAGTACCACACCTTTGCCAGTTATTCATCCGCCAAGCAGTAATGTACAAACATTACTGTGTTCCAGTCTGAAAGGCAATGTTACCAGGGAAATTACTGGGCATGATGAGATTTAACAACTAAAATCTCAGGGTGGCAGACGCAGTGCAGTGCCGCGCAGAATTTTTAATTTTAAAACACTGAGTGACATTGTGTCTGATATGGGCAATCATGATGCTTGCCATCAGGCACCAGATTTTTAGAATTTAGAATATGGGCTGTTTGAGTTTAAGAGGTAAGTACAATAAGTTAAGTTCACCAAGAAATTTATTTAAGCGGTAAACAAACTCAGTTCAGTTTATTTTTAAATAATTTCATTGGCTTTTTTTCATGCAACTTAGGGAACACGTAAGTTTGATCACCTAGTTATTATGTGAAAAATGTCAGACCACTTCAGTCATCGTACTTTTTATAGATATATAATTATTGGTAAAGGTCAGAAAATAACCAACAAATATGAAATATTAGAAAATATTTTTTAGAATTAGAAAGCCTTACCTATCGCTCAGAGCGATTTCTCTCAGATAACCATGCAGAGAGGAAATTCCGGATTGACGGAGCATTAGTATAATCCAGGATTGCTAATGATATAAAGATTAGTAGGTATGCTTGATAAGTATTTAAGCCATAAGAACATTTAGCAGTGCCGTGGAGTTACCGGCTTTAGAATAGTGCTCTAACCTCTCTACCCGTGGTTGCAGTAAAAGCCGGATAAGGGTTAATAGATCCAGAGGACGAGCAGCAGCGTCCTCTGCAAAAAACCATCGAACTGCGCTCGACAACCCGTCTGCCAAGCGTGGCGAATATTGGCAAAACTTCCCTTTATGGGGGAGGCCTATGTTCAGTAGTGGATTACCAACGGCTGAGATGATGATGATGATGATGAACATTTAAAAGTTACTTGAACAGGTACAAACAAAATAAAGTTAAGGCATTTTAAGAAACCATACACATTTTTAAACTTACCTTGGAGCAGTGAAACTTCCACGTTGGCTTCGATTGTGTAACTTACACTCATTCCAATCACGTACTCAAACAACGTGGGATCAGAAAAGAAAATTTTGTATAATTTCAAAAAGTTTTCAAGTAATGTGAAGTTTTTTCACACCCCACCGCATCGGGTCGTAATTCCGACCAATAGGAGAGCGGGAAATCACGCAACCAGCCTCGCCCACGGCCACTGCAATACGCATGCCTCGATGCAAAACGTACATCACCCGCTCTCCGTCTCCCTTCCGCCTATACATAAACGCTCCGCTAGACAGAGACCGCAACACATTAACTTATTTTCATGCAAATTTTTTATTCATTTGCAAATAAGTATTGCATTAAGTAATTATGTATTATTATGTGGAATCACGTTTTGCACGGTTAAGTGAGAAAAGAACGCGTGACACTGGAGTTACGGAGTCAACAATAAAAGAGGGTAATTAGTTATTATTTATAATTTAATGTTTGGTCATAATTTGTTAAAAGGTCTAGAGAAACATACACAACGCACACAAATGTGCGTAAAATCGGCATTGTCATTTTGTGTACTCACAAATTCCTAACTGCCTTTTTCTAGTTAGAATTTTATGCAATAGTAATTAGATTCTGTTTTCAAATATTTTGTTTTCCTATAGGATCAAAATCTAGATTTCACTTGACCTAACTTGAAACTGACTTGGTTTTAGAAGAACAATTTCCAAAAATGCAAAACAGCCACAAACTACAAAGTTTCAAATCTTTGAAATTAAATAAAGAAATACTTAGTTCATTTGCTACATTGCTTGCTTACAAAGCTCTTAAATAAAATTAGACATTCCTTTTACTGTCAAAATTTCCAATAGGTAATATTTTCTAAACTTCACAAATTTTACTTAATTATTATGCTTAGGTATGTACCTTAGTGGGTAGTAAACATAAGTACTTACAATAAAAAAACACTCTTATCAGATCTCAAATTCACAGCAAACTCAAAATAACAAAAACTGGCTTTAATTCGGAACCCTAACCAACATAATTAAATACCAATAAACGAATTTTAAACAAACTTTGTTGTCACCTTCTATAAGACAACTTAAGAGTGGGATAGAAGATGCCCCCATAAGTCGTAAATTATTTGGAGTCACCGAGGTGACTTAGTTGAGCTATGTGTTAGCGACATGTGTTGTCGCGTGACCTGCTCTTTATTAAGTTGTAATAAATTTTATGGCCCAAGGGACATAGGGATCTTTTGGCTGATTAGCTGGTATGTAAGTTTTGTAGAAGCCGAGAGCTCAATAGAAAAAGGTGAAGATATACAACGTGTTAAAAAGCTATAGTAATAGGTACTTAAGGGGGGCATCCGCTCGTCAAACTTAACAACTTGCAAAATAATTGAGGAATACGCAAAAATAATTGTCGATTTCCCATACAAATTTGTCAATCAGCTATTCTACTTTGTATGGTTCAACATATTTTGGTATATTTTGGTTAAATGGTTGCCTGGAAGAGATTTCTTTGAGAGATAAAGCCGCCAGCTGTTACTTCTTTCTAGTTTTAAGATTCTTCTTTTTTATTTTCTGTTACATCGTGGTACCAATAAAGAGTTTTCATTCATCCATTGATTAAAAACATTATTTATTAAAAAATACGTTAGAAAGCAGACAAAGGCATATTATGTACTTGCTATGTACTTAAAACTAAACTAGTTATTTTCCACACATACGCAAATTAGCAGAGATGAAGTTTTAAATTTACCAACGCAAAATAAGTAACTTAAACCCTTCTAAATTTCACTTTAAAACGAATTACATATAAAAACGAATGATTTTGAAAACTATCCCCAGTATTACTCATATTTATTACAAAAACCTAGATTAAGGACTTTGGCTTTAATTACAACGTGAGTGAAGCCGTAATTTTATCGTAAATATGAATACAAAACTATAATAACAGTGTTTACAAGTGAAAACCAGGACCCACCTCTATACCTAGAAAATAATTTACAATGTTTCTGATCCAACTAAAATTACCAAGACACTGTACGTCTACGTTGAAAGTAAAGATGTAATCTCATCATTACGAGATTGTAAAGGTAATATAAACAAAGCGAATGCTATATGGGTCACTTATTTCAGTTCCCAGTGGCATAACATTAACATAATTAGCACTTAATTAAAATTAAACCTCCAAGTGCGTGTAAGACAAATGATCATCATTATTAATCTGATTATTTTCATGGGAGACTTTTATTGTGATGGATAGTGGATAGACTATTTCTAGATTTGAGCTTTAACAGGAAAGGGGACCTCTGAGCAGTTTGACATTATAATCCTATGGAAAATTTACCAAACCGATGTTTTGTATTTTTTTGTTTCCTCCAAATTTATAGTTAACTTATTTAATATATTTATTAGCTATGACCCTATCAATTTATTTTTGTTTATAAACTCTTAATTTTTTTGTAGTGAACGTCTAATCACGCGAGTAAAACTGGGATTTTTAGAAGTTCACTATGAAATAACCGAGAGTTTATAAGAGACACTAAAATGACAGTTACATAGTTTATTTACTTCACTGTAAAAATATCGATATATAAATTGATGGAATGGATTAATTATATTCGGACGAATCAGGGGAATACAAAACATCGATTTGGTAAAATTTTCATAGGGTTGTGTCATATTCCTCGTAGCTAGGATACGCTGTTACTTCTTGTTATTAAGTACGTTGTATCATCAGGTTGACTGAAGGTTTCTGATATTCTCGACACGAACATCGTTTATTAGGATAGGCAAGTATTTACATAAAGAAACTCCGCAGACATAGCAACTGAAGTTGCTGAAGTTGCAATTAACGTCTAAATCCATTTAAAATTGCCGCAACTAGCAACTGTCGAATTTATACTATAGTTGTGTAATGTTGCGGATTTTCTTCTATCTGCAATCGCAACGAGTCGAACTGAGCTGAGCCCCACAGAGCAACTCGACAAGAAAATTATATCTATATAAAAAAACTCATCAAAATCAGTTTAGCTGTTTAGATATGATAACTTAATAGACAGACACAAATATTTCCTAATTTATTAGTTTATTATATTACCAACCGTACCCCTTGGCTTCACATGATGTAAAAGTAGTCTATATATCAGATTGTAAGCTAAGTATGTTCAATACAGGCAATCTCTCTTGGCCGGCCCGAAATTCGCTGTCGCAGACGTTCGCGAATGTACAATCGCTATGAAAACACTAACAATGACCAATAAATTATGTTTGTAGATAGATCTAGCAACTATGTTGCTTGTATTAAAGTGTATTTATTGTACGATGAAGTTGACAAAGCGAAATGTTTCCAAAAATGCCATTCGTAACTAACTTCAAGCTTGCCAAGTAAAATTACCCGTATTGTACGTAACTGAATACCGAATTTTAGGCTAATACATTTAAGCCCAGTCAATTCAGTAACTTTGCAGTGAAAAGGAAACTTTCGCTATTACAATATTAGTATGATTTCAATACCAAGTTTTATAAATAAATTCCCACTTCCCCTAATTAAAAACCGTCGTTTCCATATCATTATAATAAAACAGAAGTACGTTAGTATCGTGGGCCATTTTTATTCGTCAGCCAGACATGATGCATACGACATGTCCGTCTCTTTAGAACGATATAAAGTGCACTGCATGAAAGTGTGCAATGCTTTTGACATTTGTTTATTTTAGACTTTATATTTGTGGAATTTAGGACGTAGAGACAATGATGGATAACATAACTTTTAAAATTTCAAACACAGTATATTTTTCCAAACACAGTCATCTTGTCCCAAACTAGGTCGACCCTGTATGTTGCTATGGTAACCAGAAGACAGACTAATATAGATAATTATATACGCTTATAACAACCAGTCTCACATCAAACAGAAATGCTCATACGTACAAATTTTAGACCTGCCTGGGGATCGAACCCGGGACCTGAGGTAACAACGGGTCAGTCGAATTTGAATGTAATTTCCAATGCCGCGGCTGCACATTGACTAAAATAAAGTTTGAATTGGCAATCCTACTCCTCCTTGCATCGTTTCCTCAATGCTGGGGTCGTGATGATGTCACGGAAATCGGGATGACCTTCTCTTTAACAATCTTTTACCATCTACCCCTATCGGCTACGTGTATGGCTTCACTGACAATTATGTTTAGCGTGATTCTGATCTAGTTCGTCCATTCCATCGAACTTTTCTGCCAGAGGGTTATAAAAAATTAAAATAAAAATATTTTTAAATCCATCATCTCAGTCCTTGGGACGTCCGCTGTTGAAAATATGCCTCTATCATAGATTTCCATCTAGTCCGGATATAATAGACGAAGATGCATAAGACCGAGCGAAGTGGAGTAGATATAGCCAGAAAGCAGACTCCGGCTGTAGCCAGGATAATTGGTAGAAAGAAGAGAATAAAGGTACAAATTCAATATGAATATGGAATGAAACATTTCATCTAAGAGCGGGATTTGAACCTTCAGCACCAATCCGCGTAGTGGGCACTCTGCCATTTGAGCTACCGTGGAGGTACTAACCATCGGCGAAATTTACTATCCCACCACGCTATAAAGCCTATAGAGCCTATAGAGGCCGCCTATAGAGGCGTGTGTGCTTACCAAAACGAATCAATGTCAGGTGAATAGACCGCTTAATCTATTAAAATATAAAATACTAAAGTATGAACAGCGGCTTTGCCCGCTTCCAATCGTGAAATACGGGAGTTTTATATCGAAACATTGACGCTCTTTTTGAACCCCATAGAATGTGAGTTTTCAAAAATCTTTTCTAAGCACACGTCCAGACAACGAAAACAACCTACATTCCAAATTTCAAGTCTCTAGGGTCAGTGGTTTGGGCTCTGCGTTGCATGTCAGTCAGTGAGTCATTTAGGATTTTTTAATGTAAAGTGATTATGAAAGGTACAAATTACTCCAAAAACTTTTTTCTCCTAGCGTAGCGCGTGCTACGAAGAGTCTACGAGAATTGAAGATTTGTTATAATAATTTTATGTATCAACTAGCTGAAAACTACTATTGAAATCTAAGCTACCCACATACGAAATTTCAAGTGAAAAGTTCAGTAGTTTAGGCGTGAAAGTGTATCGAACAAGTATATGGGTAGCATTATGATTGTTTCGAATTCTTAAAATTAGGAGGACTTGACAGTATTTAATTATCACCTTATCGAATAACCTTTCTATTGAAATATATCGTTATTTATCAACTCAATGTAGGTAAATCAGTTTGTAATTTTATAAATCATAATAAAAAAATCAGCATCACAAAAATCTTTACGAAAAAATTAATACACAAATAATTAACCTGCAAAACGATAAATATTACAGTGTACGTTTATCCAATGTAATCAATAGTAACTATCAACATCAATAGTTCTATGGAAGTAGCATAGGTGGGTAATTATGCTAATGGCGTAATGCGTAGCAGCAAGCGTAGCGTCGAGCGTAGAGTTAAGCGTAGCGTGTAGCGGGGAAGACACGTGGTGGCGCGCGCTCAGGTGCGCCCCGCCCCTCTCACCCCGCTCGCCCCTCCCCCAGTCCGCGCCGTCACAGCCGTTCACCTAATCGTCAGACGCGCGCTGTACTCACGCAAGAACGCCGGGAAAACATCAAACGCCGTTTTCCGTCGCGTACAGAAAACTTCGAAGTCCGAAGTTTTCGATTCGAACGCTCGTTTAAAAACGTTACTCTATCTATCTGTTATTTTTCAAAGTTTGTGAAGTGTACGGATTTACTAGTGGGATGTTTGTGATTTTTTTTTAAACTTTTCCTTTTGTGATTTCTTTACGTATTATCTCCGGCTTCAGTTTTCGTTTTTGACGATCAAATTTGTGTGAGTATCATTAAAATTAATTTTAAGTTTTTTTTATAGGCATAAAAAAACAAAGACTTTTATTTATAAAAAAATATGTCTCCATGTTATTTCAATAGATAATAATATAATGATACAAATTGAAAGGCGCGATGATTTCAAAATCATACCGTGTCGCTATAAATCTCATCGGACTTATATTCCAAGTGTCCAATTGATACGGGGCATTAGCTGATATTACAAGTCCGGCTCTTATGGCATTAACGGCTATTAAATTTGCTTTAAAGCTATATCCGTGGCTTTTGAAGTATCCACTGAGATTTTGTGATCAAACGCACGGGCAAAAGAAAACAAGAAGAGCAATAATATCTTCTGAAGTATTTTCACTTCTAGAATAGTATTAAAGGCAAGTATATTATAGTTTATATATCTGAATGCCTTATCTCATATCTCGTAAATAATTTTAATAAAGGCGCGTGAATTTTACATTAATTTTAATATCCAAAAAGTTTATATACTTATAATCATTCTGGAAATTAAAAAATATATCTACTCAGTAAAAAAATAATTGAATGTTAAATATTAGGTATGTAGTAGGTTACGCATATTATGTTCACTAATGGTATGTTATTATTTTTATATGTACTAAAGCAAAATAGGTATGAATATTAATACCTAGTCTGTTATTATGAATCCATAGACTACCTATTATTACATACCTATTATATTTTCTACATAATATATTTATCATACCTTATTTATTATTCACATGAAAGGATGGTAATATTTAAAGTATTGGTAAATTATGATTTGTGCAAATTAAATGCAGAGAAAAACTTTCACAAAAAGTTACATAAATAAAACTTCACATTCTCATAAATTGGTAACAATAAATGAAACATTCTTACAGCATGGTAGGAACAAGATTCAGAACGATACCTTAACACCTAATCCTACTTCAGATGCAGAAACTTAAGAGGCTACACGTCGTAAACTAACAATAAAACTTAAAGAAGCTAGATCAAAAGCACAATAAAAGTCATCAAACAGCCGAATTAAAATTAAACCAGTCATCCAAATCATGTGGCCTCATCAAAGGATGTCTGGGAATAAACGCCACTGTATAAAAAAAATAAGAAAAAGAACAAAAAGCAATGAAATCGTTCGGCCCATTTAATGTGGACCGGACGGGAGTGACAAAAATTCTAAACTGAAATAAACTGAACACATGTGTCTTCGTGTCAGTTGGAGAACAATAAAATGAATTGTAGATAATGATACATTGGCATGTTATGTTCGACGTCCTTTACTCTTCGCTAACATAAGAAAGTAATATATTTGCTTGATAAATATAATAGAATAGAATCATTTTCTGGCAAACCAAAAATAAAAATACACGAGATGCTTCAAAAAAATAAAATATGATTATACGACATATAACCGACGGTCTTACTGCATTAAGCAATTTATTACCGACAACCTGGGGATGGAAAATGAGTGTTAAAACGTTAAACAGATTAAATAGAATATTATTTTAATGTGACAATTTTATTTTTTAACTTTGTAACTCAATTATTTATATTATAAATTTATTAATTTTATTTATATTATAAATAATTGATTTTATTCAGTACAATAGTAATTAATGGCAAAATGAATACTTAGAAAGAAATACCTTGTATTTATTACTAATAATAATTAGAAATTATAACTATCTACATAAATTAATTATCGACATGTTTTATGCGTAGCGCTAATTTTCTCTGTCTCGTTATTGATTCAAACATACATTCACTTGTTTTTATCAGCTCTGAATGAAATTATTTGTCGTCGCAAAAAACGAGATCACGCAATACATCGCAAAAATTCACACACATTTGTCATCCGCTGAGTAAACGCTACGAATAAAATAAATCCAATGCACAATGACTGCTAATTTGCTTGTAAAGATGTATGCACTGTGTGGAGTACATAAATTTGGAGAAGTCACATTCGGCCTACCGCTTACACTCATAAACCTCGGCCGACACTTTTATAGCCCGACCACGTGGCGGAGGAGTTTTTTCGCACTTGACATGTGTACCTTCCAAGTTTAAGGATGTCACGGTCTGAGGACCGCCTATTAATTTATTGTTTTAGAATAGACTTCCTGGAACGCGCTCTGTATGATTTTGGCAACAAGCCTTTTGCAGAGTTTTATTTAGATTTTTTGCTTCATACTAGAAAATGTGATCAAATTTAAGTACACGCAGCGTCTTTATTAATACGGCTATTAACATTATTTAAAGCGTTCCGCCAAAGTTCAATTTTTTTTCCTTTAATCTAAAGCCGCTATACTATTTCAAATCAAACACTTTAGATGGTACCGTGCGATACAACATTCATCACTAATAACGAGACCACACTTGACCAAACTAATGTGTCTCATTTTATCACAGGTCCATCAATCAAGCTCCACTCTACGGGACAATTGAACCGGACTCGCATCAGTAGCACTTAACATGTCCAACTAGACTATTCAGTGCTCGTCTAAACGATGACAAGTGTCGAGTGATATTGAGAGAAAAGGACACCACACGCTGTTATCAATGAACGAGCTAAACTATAACGCCGGGATGAGCTCCTACCAGTTCGTGAATTCCCTAGCCTCGTGCTATGGGAACCAGGCGCCAGGCCGTACCGGTACGCCTGTAGAACAGACCGGTCACCCGGGGCTCCCCACTCCCGGAGCAGATTACTATAATCCGAACGCTGCAGCTTCGGCATATCCAAATACTTGCTATTCACCACCGCAAGTGGGGCATCACTACCCCCAGCATCCGTATGGAACGCCGGCTACTGGAGCACACATGCAACCCCAGAGTATGATAGACTACACTCAGTTGCATCCGCAGAGACTCAGCAGTGCAGCCAGTCACATGCATCAACACACGAACCCGAGTCCTGGAGCGCTGTCACCGAACCTGATGTCCACACCACCAAGCCAAGCGGCAGGAGCTAGCTGCAAATTTGCAGACTCTACATCCACAACTGGAGTGGCATCTCCTCAGGATTTGTCCACGTCCTCAGGTCCGGGAAGGACATCACCCGGTTTCGGAAGCGTCGGACAAAATTCTACAGCGAGCACAAAATTAGGCTTAACTACTCCTATCGCTTCCCCTGTGGAACACAAAGCGAACGTGAATCAGAACATCTCCAGTCCGGCATCGAGCACATCGAGCAACGACAGCAACGAGGCTAACAACTCTAGTTCTAACAATACAAAGAATTCAAAGTCATCCACCGCTGCGAATCCCCCGCAAATATATCCTTGGATGAAACGAGTACATCTAGGACAAAGTAAGTACCATTTGCTTATGCGTAGGTTTAAGATCGTATCGGCACATCCGTTCACACAACTGATTTCTCGGCAGCGAGAAATTATTAATTTTGAATTATTAAGTTTCACACTTTTTGTCGACCGCCGTGAAATTATTAATAAATGATTCGACATCCCCATAACAAACAGCGGCGTTTCAACCGTGCCTTAAAAAACAGACGGTTTAATGTAATAGAGTAAAACAATTCATCAATTGGATGCCGAGGTGGAGACACAACAAATTAAAGAACTATTATTTATAAAGCGTTAGCATGCATTACTGTTGGATCGATATGGTTGGCTGATGGATGATGTTCTTAATAAGACATAATGACTTTGTTGGCGGGCGCTTGCACCAAAGTTTGAAGGCTTTTTTATTTCTGGTATCCTAATGAAAGAAACGCAGCGTCACCGTGATTCTTGATTTTATTTGACCTTCTGGTGTTACCGAGTTGGACGAGATTACCTTGTTTGGATGCTAATCTCTTTTAAATCGATATTTAAGAGTTTCGACTGAAGCTTTTTACTTTTATGTCCCGTTAAATTTAACTGTCTGTTTATATAATTCATTTTGGACACCTGACATAAATCACTATCCTACTAATATTATAAATCTCAAATCTCAGTACAAAATGTAAAAAAGTTATGTTTTTATATTACAAAACGTCTAACTTAACTCCAGCGCTATCTAGCTATCACTGTTTTTCAGTGTGTAAATTTGTTCCGTTTTCACGCTAAAACTACTGAATCGATTGGGCTGAAATTCGCTGTATAGATAGTTTAGACCCTGAAATAACATAAAAAGTACTTCGTATCCCGATATTCCCACGGGAACGTAGACTATGCAGGTGAAACCACGCGCTAATTTATAACAACATTTATATATAACAACATTTATACAATGTAAAAAAGTGTATGAATGCAGTTATTTTTGAGCTCTACAATTATAAGAAGTTTTAAAAGAGTTTAGGCAACTAACTTTTAAACCACATTTAAAACAATATTTTTGCTAACAAATCTAGTACATTATTTTTACGAACTATATATTATGTTTCTTAGTTCGTAGGCCAGAGTTCACCAAGATTAACCATATATTTAAAAGGCGCTATTCATCGGTTTATTTATAACAAAAACAACGTTTAAACACCAACAGCCGTTTAAACAGGCGCTTAAGCTAGGTGAAGTTTGAGCTAAGTTAAAACTTAACGTAATATTCCATATAAATGAAGCTTTGACCACAATATGCCAAACAAGTTGCCATATACAAAAAAACACCTCGGAAAAGATATTCAAAAGAATAACTATTTTGAGCTGCAGCTTTTAAGTCTTTTAAAAATACAGTATTAATAATAACCGTGAAGCATGCGTAAAACTGCTTCGGTCACAAGTCAGAACTGTCACTTGTTCGAGTAGATGTCCCGAGATAAAGACAACAGCAGATGTGGAGAAAACATCGTCTCGATTGTTTTTACATCACTAATCCTTTGTGACCTTGTCAAGGCAAGTGCAGCTTAATTGGGAAAAAAACTACTTTTGAAAACCTTAAAATAAACTTTGATAGGTCTTCAAATTATGACGAGTTAGTTTGTTAGTATCATTAAACCAAACAAGAATGTGAATATGATGTCGGCTTAGTAAAATAGTCGTTAGAGCTTTTACAGACGAGCGACTTATTGTTTCAAATTAAGCTAAGTTCGAATTAATTGTTGATTCGATTAGGTATGATGCACAGAATATTATATCAAAGTTATTATAATCGATAGATGGTGTTGTTTGCAATTGGCAAAGTTGAGTACATGATCATCTCACGCTATGAGTCTTTTATTTATTTTATGTCATTTGTCGTATTATGCCTGTATCATTGTTATAATTATTTTTCTGTTACTTTTTATGGTTAAATGAATAATTGAAGTCCTTGCAGAAATAGTCCAACACATCTCCCTTTCATAGTTTGGGCCATTTACCTGAATCTTATAGGATTTCTGCAGTCCTAGCATGGCGCCGGGATATAATAATTTATTTATATTAGAATGTAAATTGAGACTAACATAATATTAAGATAACATTTACTGTACATGTATATCGACGCAATAAATGATTAATTGAATTTTAAGAGGATTAGATGAGCCAAATCATTTGAACAAAATTGTCTGGCAAATTTTTTCGCGCCCATTTACTCCCTCGCTTATTTGACTTGATTTTGATGCTTATTTGTGCTAAAAAGATTTCACGATCAAACTGCAATCGCACCTGTACAAGCAGCCTAAATGCAAATAGCCCGAGTACACAGGTCGCAGCCCTTACATGTTTAGTAGCCATTAGTCAAGTGGTGGTTGCCAACCCCTGCGTGTTGCCTGACGACTTATAAGAATTCAATAGTGCTATTAGAAGTGGTTAAAGTGGCAATATTAATACAGTATTAAGCTGTTTGAAGATAGGGGTTGGATTGAGACGTGTGATGATAGGTGTGGCCCATGTTCGTTTGTAGATTATCTTTAAATACATACGAGTACTTATTTCATTCATCCGAAAGAAATTTGAATATTTTTAGAATTCAATTTCCTACTATCCCGGATCATAATAATCAAGTCGTCTGAATGAATTTTTGATATTTCTCTCATAATCATTCTATTATATTTCAGTTGCAACAATCTGAAACCAAAATGATAAAGCTAATACAGAAAATATAATTTGTTCTTAATTCTACAAAATATTCATAAACTACGAGTACAAAAACATGATAAAGTACTCAAATAATAATGTAATGTAATGGTTTTTATACACAATGATCAATATAATATTATGGAATATTAAAGTCTAATGTGGACATTGCTTACATTGCATTGGTATGTACCATGCTGAAAATACAAGTAATGCATAATTAGAAACCTTTACTACCATTCCATTAAAAACCTTGACTTCCAAAAGCGAGCGATAACGAGTGCACGCGAACCTAATAGCTTTTGCAAAATGTGCAAAAGGTTAGATAAGGTTAGATAGGAGATGGTTTAAGGAAAATATAATAAGTAAAGAAAAATAAACTACTCGTATTCAATGATATTTTATATAAACTGAGGTAGATGCGTATATACTTTGCGTGGCGAACTCAAGCTAATTGGCTTGAGTCAAGTCAGTCGCACCTTGACTTGCGCCGATGTTACACGTATAGGGTTTGCTGTTCACGTAGCTATGAACCTGTGTTATCTCTTTCTGATAACCGGGTTTTATATATCTCTGCTATATTTTACTTTATTGAGTGATGGAATCAAAGCTAAGTAAGCAAAGTATATTTTACAAAAGTAAATACAACATAATTTCGCCTCGTATTAGGGCAATTTTGTAATGAGTATAACATTTGTATTTGTACAAAAGCTCCATAGCTCGTATTTTCATGAAAAAATATTCATCATCATCTCAGCCGTATGACGTCCACTGCTGAACATAGGCCTCCCCCCATAAATTTCCATATAGTCCGGTTGTAAACAACTTGCATTCAAGTTCATTCCTGCAGTTTTTATAAGTTTGCCTGTCCATCTTGTGGGTGAAAGTTCTACGCTGTGCATGCTTGAAAAAATATTCAACTGCCGTATGTTTTGCTGTAGTAAAAATTACTTTATTAAAAATTGTATCTATAGTGGTTAAAATCGCCGCAACTAAATCTTCATAAAATTGCATTATTGCTGACAATGTCGTGACATAATATTAATGATTATAACATTTAAAATGTTCTCATGCTTATAATTATAATGGGCATTTTGAACTTTCATGGCTTATCAAGATCATCTGATCCAAAACCCGGTAATGTTTTAATACAACGGCTTCTTAAATCTTAAATTTTTCCGTTTGAAGAACCGTCATCCAATGTGCATGTTTACATTGGAGTTCACTTCAGAACGAAGAATGCACATTTAATCAACGTTATTTGTCTCAGATTTTGAAATCAGATGCGTACCCTATCTGTTCCAAGAGGCACACTGAGCGATTAGTAAATAAATAACAAATTAAATTCCAGTAAAGATTAGTGGTCGAGTCAGTGTTCGTTCATAAATAAATCAAGTCGAGCCGGCTACGGTAAATTATGCTTCAAATAATATTATGCTAAAGGCACGCTCGGAGTGTACTTGCAACTTTAAATGTTCTTGCTTCATTTTGTGTATTGGTAACTCTTTTGTAATAATTGTTATTGTTTGAAATTTCGTACAAGTTGTTGTGGTCCGATATATGCATTTTGCTATGAGCATGTAGATAGGTTTACATATTGAATCGTAGCAGGATCAATTATTGCATATTATAATAATATAAATAATAAATCTAAATGGCTTAATAAGTGTTACCTTACGTGAAAGCAGTATAAGCAGACCAATAGCCCGATGGGTCGACGACATCATTAAAATCGCGGGAAAGTCCTGGATGCGGTCCGTTTAATACAATGAGTAATTCCACAATAGGAAGGAAGCATTTCTTAAAAAACCGCAAAGCATTAGTTCTCTTTAAAATTCCAACGTGACAACTTAAGAGTTTCAATCATGATCACCATCACAAACGAGTACTATCTAAACAAAACTAGACACATATTAATTGTATAGCTGCAACTTCGAAGCAAGAATCAGGATTACGATAAAATCGCATTGCAGGATTCCTACCTCCCGCTCCGCCTGATGCGGCGCCGCGTAACCGGCCTGTTTAAGATATTATATAAAAAATAAACATTTAAATATGCAAGGGTTAAAAAAATAAAGTTTTGTAAACGGATTAGTCTGCGACGCGCGGTTGGTTGGCCGGTTTAGCAATGGCGGCTGCTCGGTGATTTACGAAAGTTGAATATCAGGATACTTAAATGAATCTTTAAGATAATGTGAATTACACAAGATGAACTCCATTCACGGTCTTTTGGTTTCAAACTAGGCAGAACAATTTTTACGAAATGACTGATAATGCCATACATATAAAACCTAAGTAGATTTGATGTGCCATGGGATTCCACCGAGTAAAAAGTACCCTTTGTGTTGTTTAAGGGTCTAAGTCAAAGGCTGATGTGTATATATAAGCACTCCAAGAACAATCATAATTTCATATTCTAGTATCCAAGTTTAAAGATCTTTAGGCATTTTTCGTATGTAGTGTACGCCTTACGCGGTTTGGTTTAGTCCTAGATTCGTGTCTCTAGGTGTCATTTCTGCCGAACCTTAAATAGTAGCACTAAGTAAGTACAGAACTGAAAAAAGGTTTAAATTTGCTAACAAAAAATAACATACAAGCAGGGATTAGTCAGCGCTATCCGATTGGTTGGTTGCTTAACATAGCAATGGCGGTTACAATGATTTGCAATAACGTGTCGGCGTGCCCTTCGTGTATAGTATGTATGTAGGTACTATATTATTATAATCTGACAAAGCTTTATAGAATTACGTGTACATTTTAATATTGCCTATAATTTTATTGTATTCATACCTATAATAATAGTCATACATAAGCTACGTAATAGGTAAGTATAGCATTACATAAGTAGGCCTACCCACCAAACTTATGATACAAAAATGAAGAAAACTTTATTTCCAAACAAAATTATCCGTTTACCGGCCAATTTGTAATGAAAGTAGAATTATGTCTCAAATTATGGAATCGTTTCTTCTATTTTTCAGTTTTATTGTCCCGCTATGCCTTGATTGAAAAATACCTTAAAAGTCTCACTATTCTGGCTATCCACGGAATCAATATTGACTTGCAGTTACTACACATTTTGACACACTTACAGACTTAATGCAAATAATGGGTATACTACGTCTGGAAGGACCAAATTTAAAGGATCGCGGGTCGTTTGACCGTAAAAGAAAATCGAATATGTTTTAAATGCCCGGTGATAAAATTGTGTAAACAAAATCAATATCATACAAAATTTTAAGTACAGTCAGGTATATTTATTTATTTAAGATCATCCACATTGTGTATATTAATTCTTATTTCATTAGTTCTAAATGTCACAACATTTACGGATGAAGACAACATGGTTAAAATATTAATATTAATCGAACAACATAAAATTTTACTAAAAAATAATTTAAAAAAAAATCTAGTTGTAGTCAAAATTAAAATAAACAAAATTAAAACATAATACCAAATAATTAAAATATAAAATACAGAAAAAATATAACAATGTCAATAATAATCGTATCAATTTATTTATTGTTTAAAATATGTCGTCTGAATTTGTGAATTTTGTCAGAGAATATGACAATGTCAGAGTTTTTTGATATATTATTAAAATTTCGTATAAAAGTTAAAAAAGTGAATTAGATTATTTTTATTGAAATGCTGCACAAACATAATTTAGTTACAGAATTTATTTAATGATTATTAAAGTTAAAATGTTTTAAATTGCTCTATAAATTCAGTGAAGGTAAAAAAGTTGTTAATATTCCAAAAGTAAGTGTACACACATGGAAATATATAAGTCAAAGTCTTCGCATCAGGGCAGTAGTTGGTGAGCCCTTCTCTCTAGGGATTGCAACTTCAATTATTGATGGCACTTTTAGCCTCTATAAAATATAGGGGAACCAACACCACAATTTTTCATCTAGTTTACCTTTAAACT
The DNA here is from genome assembly GCA_947063395.1 of Hemistola chrysoprasaria. Classification (NCBI taxonomy): domain Eukaryota; kingdom Metazoa; phylum Arthropoda; class Insecta; order Lepidoptera; family Geometridae; genus Hemistola; species Hemistola chrysoprasaria. Next base: position 10,282,342 of record OX346719.1, read on the forward strand.
ATCCGTTATTTATGTCTGTATTGGTAATTTATGGGCGGTAAATTAAATACGTGCTTTGCAGACTAGATGAATGCGTTTTATAATAATTTTGCATGTCACTTAATGCAGGTGTCCTCAGGGTTATGACTCGGTTATACTTAACTTCTTATGATAGATGTGATACTTAAATCAATTGAAAATATTAATAAATTTAAGTCCCTAATTTTAATATATTTAAGTAAAGTATGATATTTTTATTAACCCTGTAAAGCTTTGGATTGTAAATCTGTAAGTTACTGAGTGTGTTTGCAATAAATAAATAAAGAAAACTTAAGTAGGTAATTTTTTTTTAGTGAGAGAATAATCAGGCGTTTTACCACAATCTCACCTGCTGGTGATGATGCGGCCTAAGTTGGAGCACGCTTGTTCAGTAAAATCCTATTCACACTTGATTTGAACATACCAATATTATAGTAATCCTATTATGTATACCAATTTTTTGTAATATATTATATTATACCAATGACCATAACAACACAATTCAATTCCTTACTACTTATATATAGGTAATATTATAAATGTAAAAGTTAAGTTCAGCACCGATTGGGCTGAAATTTTATATAAAGGAAGCTTACACCCTGGAATAACACATACTTTTTTCGATATTCCCTCGGGAACGATAACTACACGGGAAAACTGCAGGGCACAGCTAGTATTGTATAAAGCAGTTACTTTTTATCTATGAACAATAAATACTAAACTCCTAGAACAAGAATATTTAGTTTTTAGGTCCAGTTTAGTTATTCTTGTTCTAGGAGTTTACAATGGAGTTCCGAAAAGTAACGCCAAATTCAATCAATTAATAAATACTAGTTAATTCAAAAATAAAATTTGGAAGTCTAGGAATAAGTTATTTTGAAAACCGCCAATATCTATGGGTTTATCTCACAACTCATACCGGTTACTCTATCAGTTTGATTGTTTAGGAAACCCGTTTTAGAATATAACCAATATACTTGTAACTAACAGATGTAGTAATACTCAAGAAGTTGAATTTATTTCGTAAACCTTGTATAACCATGATATAAAGCGGTAACATAAAACCATAATTATTTTAATCATATTATTAGGTATATTCTACTTCCTACTACCTCGCCTCCTGTACATAAACTCCAAACAACTGAACTGACCAACTGAAGTCGATCAACTATTTTTCTTTATACTATACAATTTTTTGGGTTAGTTCGATAGAAACGTGCCTCGCCTCGGTGGCATAATGGGCGCAAACTTGTCTGCCGACCATGAGGTCCCGGGTTCGAACCCCAGGTCAGGCAGTGTTAAATACAGGATTTTTCCATTAAGAATTATCTCAATGACAGCCTGGAGTCTAGAAATGTGCCCGGTATATGGCAATAGGCTCGCCCCATATTACATGGGACCAATAACATAGTGGCGAAATGTGGGTGTATCTGGGTACATCTCTGCCTACCCCTTTGGAAAGCGGCGTGATTGTATGTTATGTTATGTTACTTCATAATAATATAATATATATGCGAAAGTTTGTGAGGATGGATGGGTGGATATTTGTAATTTGTTCTCGCCAGAACTACTGAACAGATTGGGCTGAAATTCGGTATGTAGGTAGTTTAGACCCTGTAATAACACACAGGGTCCTTTTTTCCTGATATTCCCACGGGAACGATGACTACGCGGCTGAAACCGCGGGGCACTACTTGCTATTAATAAATAAATATATAAAAAATAGAAACAACACGCTTTTGATTAGCCTAACTATAGGTAATATTACCGGTTGAGATAGTTTAAAGTCTTAATTACTCCGTGTATAGTGTATAAGAAAGTATCCGACTATATGAGCAGTTTTAATAAGAATAATTACTTACTGCAATCTTGTAAGTTTTTCATCACTTGCTTGTTTTTATAACTTTTGTATATAAAAACATAACATAACATACATTCACGCCTTTTTCCCGAAGGGGTAGGTAGAGGTGTACCCAGGACTCTGTCCCATAGTAGATACACCCACATTTCGCCAGTATTTTATTGGTCCCATGTAATAGGGGGCGAGCTTATTGCCATCTACCGAGCACAGTTCCAGTCTCCAGGCAGTTATTAGGATAATTCCTAATGGAAAAATCCAATATTTAACACTGCCTGACCTGGGGATCGAACCCGGGACCTCTTGATTGGCAGTCGAGCATGCGCCCTCTACGCCACCGAGGCAGTCACTTTTGTATGTTATGTACCTTATACTTAATATAGCTGATATAAAAAGCTATGTATAATGTATACGTATAAAGCACTTTAATATGAATAACTACACTTATAGGTAATTGCCACGACTCGTGTCTCGTACTTACTTAACATTAAACTTTATTATCGAAGCCCATCGTAATTTTACGCAAAATTCAAAATTACACATCAAAATTGAAATTATACACTGAATTTTATTTGAATATTAAATTTAATTATAATAATTTTGCGGGCAGTTTCATGTGGATATACACTTACTTGGACATTCACACTAGACTAACTTGACACGTATGTCCAGTGGACATACGGTTGTCTAACCATGTGACCTCTTAGGCCTAGAATGATTTTTTTTATAATCGCAATCGCACCGAATTCGTATCGTCGCTATGTGAAATCCCATGTTTTGACAGATAACGCTCGAATTCGATACGTCAGAAATTGTCAAAAACTCTCGTACACCCCGACATAATTCAAACTCAAACTAATAACACTGTTTCTTATCCAACTGACCAACCACGCTAAGATTTTAACGTCCAGATAGTAAACCATGAAATATTTTACTAGACATGAGTTTGAAATTTTGCAATTCGAATGTGAATTATATACAATTTAAATACATATTCCTTTAATTAAAATACAAAGGGTTTCAAGTCATTTTAATTTCATTTCAATAACCCGTGTCGCCGCCGACACTGATTAAGCTTCGCATAAGACCGCACTGATCCGGCTTGTAACTGTATACATTTATGAGTGTGATTGTACATACTCGTACATTGTGCCTATATAGTACCTACATACTTTTGCATATGCAATATGAATTAGCATAGCAATACGCAAAGCTGTTCGCAACTGCGTGCAGCGCGACGCACGTTATTTCATATTATTTTACTTGTCAGCCAATTTAACAAGTTGCAGACTCTGTACCTACCAATTTCCATCGCCAAGATATATAACAATATAAGTATGTATAATATTTTACGATGTTGATTATGATTGTGGGTTACTAAAGTAAATCAGTAGCTAACAGTTGTAAAATGATGTATTACTTTTCTGTGAAATAATTCTCAAAGAGAACGTTTTCGTTTCACAGCCTCTTCAAAAAAATTTCTTCCTAAACAATCTCCCCCTGTAGAGTTCATAAAAAAACAATAAAAACATCTATATCTATATCACAGTCTATCGAGACATCCTCTATAGCACAATATGCCAAATTGTTGAATAACATCTAAATGAAGTAACATCTCCATCGAAAGGGCAAGAAATCCGAAATAATACAGTTATTGCTGTCAAATGTGAAATAATGGTAACACTACAATTGCTTTCGTGACCATAAATAACTTTTTACAAAAGATCCGCGGTTTCCTTAAAAGCTAAACTGGCTGATAAACATTTTTTTTTTCTCGGTGAGCCGACTTTCCTGCGGCGATACGAGCCCTATAAATATTAATACAATCAAATGTTTTGACGTGGGCCTTTTTTAAGCTTTTATCTTGTGCCTTCGCTTATTTTTTTAGGATCGATTCCGTTTTTATTTCGTGTTAATTTGGACAGCGAATTCGGTCTTTTAGCAGATCGTAAAGAACGAGAGCTCGAGCGGACGGCGCCAGGTGGATGTGGAATAATTTGGGGTTGCAGAGGTGATATTGAATGGAATAGCGATATTTACCCTCTTTTTGGACCAAGAAATTTAAATTGATTAGAATGCCTTATAAGCTTTAAATCTTATGAATTCTTCAGTAGGTACTTGTAAAAGGCTATTTTGTAGCACTTATAAAAAAACAACTCTAAGGTATCTACAGGTACTATCTCTACTTTATTCTAAGTTATTTATTATACATTTACTTAATAGGTACATTTCTGCTATATAATTCACACATGCTCAATAATAAAATTAATCCCATTCGAACATTTATTTCGCATTAATATTTATTATCTATCATTAATGCGTAAAATTAAAAATAAAATAGAATGCTCACACACTATTAAATCTTAAATAAAAACATAAATCTCTGGTTTGACTTTAAAAATTGTTGAGCAAACACCCACTAAATAACAAAGTTAATTAGTAAAATTAGACTTTATTAGCTAATGTTTAAGGTTCATTGGGCAGGTTTTATAAGACAGGTTGTGATTCTACGAGATTTGATCAAAGCATCTAAAATGGTCACAGTTAGTGGGTTAACCACTTTAAATTGTCATCTGACTGATTTATTTCTGTTTCTTCTGCGGCTAACACATTTTTTCGACGTTTCTTGGTTTTACTCAGCGATTTTATTTTGACTTTTATTTTATATAAAAAAAAACCCATAGCCAGAGCAATAAAATATAACACGCAATATTACACTTATATGAACAATAATAATCAACAATGTTAAAAAATCAGTGAAAATTGCAAAACATCAGCGAGTATTATATAGCTTTTTAAAATTGTTATTAAGGAATACATTTTGAAGAAATAAATAGGTTACATAAAGCATTTTCTATTAGAGATCAATAACTAGGTAGAACTAAATGCAAACAAGATCTAAAAACGGAAAACAATAAAAATAAAAATAAAAGTCAACAATTTTGCAGCACATTAGCTAGGCACTACCAACCTCAAGAAGGCCAGAGGCGGATCCAGTGGAGCGGTCGTAAACTATAATCATTTGCGGACTCCATAAATAATTGCGCAGTCCGACCCCGGTTTTTGTCGGACGAGTTGCGCCCGCGCAGGTAATATAGTCATAAATTTCCATAACCGCCACACGATGTTATCAAACATGATTTTAATTTGATTTCGGAGCCACACGTGTTGAGGCCGCGTTAGCTGCGAGTTATGACCGTAGGTATAATCGATATTATATGTTAAACTTTTTAAACGATTCACATAACATGATTTAGGACACAGACACAGACTTTTGGGAGAAGTTCGCGCTAGAAAACATAAACTGTCTAAAATCTCTTTTAATTTAATCAAATATACGTCGGAGTCCGAGAAAATATTTTATGAAAGGTGCAAGTATAGAACCAATTGTAATGGTCAAAATAATCGATGAGAAAATCCACTGAAATTATTACGTTGATTCATTTATATTAATAATTATTGTGCCTATACTTCATGACCATCATCTCAAACGTAGGAAGTCAACAGCTAGACATAGGCCCCCAATAATAGGGGTTTTTGCTAACAGGTACTCGCCACGCTTGCCAGGTGGATTAACAAGCGCGGTTTGATGATTTTTACGTAAATAACGCTGCTACCCGGATCAGATAACCCACCATAACTAACCTTATTACACCTTTATGATGATATGATGATAATGTCATCATCATCATCATTATCATCATTATCAGCCGGAAGACGTCCACTGCTGAACATAGGTCTCCCCATAGAACGCCATAAACTTTTCATTAGGGGATTTTACCGTAATTGCCACCACGCTTGTTGTGCGGGCTTGGTGATCGCAGTAGTTGGAATACTTGGTGCCGGAGAGCGCTGCTGCCCACTCTCCGAATATTTCCTTCTGCCTGATCTCACACCTTATACATACATAATATCTTTATTTATTATGAAAAAGATATTTCCGTCATCGTGCATTGCCTCCTGCGACACTGTTAACTGTTTCGTAACGCAGAATTAAAATTACAGGTATTTCTTGACTATATAATTAATTGTAGACATCGTCTTCAGTCTTGATCAATGCAAAGTGATGCTATCGCATAATCTAAGCCCACGCGGTTTGTGAAAGTTGAATGGCTCACAATTTAAAGCCTACCCCTTCGGGAAAAAGGCGTGAATGTATGTTATGTTAAAGTGTACATAATTATAATTTTGATTCTGTGTTATTTTAAATTCATTGATCTAAATTTTTCTACAAAGATGTACACTTACATATACGCCAAAGAAATAGCTAAATGCTTCTAAAATTAAGTTAGTTTGATGTTGAACTTAGGACGCCAGTAACGCGCTGGATGCAGGCCGCTTGCAAGCGGACTGGATTGAAATCTATGGGGGAGGCCTATGTTCAGCAGTGGACGTCTTATGGCTGAGATGATGATGATTTTTTTTTTATTTATTTATTTAGATCATCCACATCATGTACATCAGTTATTATTGTTTGGTTACATTATATATCTTAATTCTAAATGTCATAATATTTATGGATGAAGACAGCATGCATAAAACAAAAATGATTGAACAACATTAATAATTATTAGTTATAAAAAATATCAGAAATGTTAAAGTAATTTTCAAAATTTAAAATTTAGTACAATACAGATGATTAAATTAAAAAAAAATATATATATATAATAACATGACAATAGGTAATTATTACAATAATTATAATTTTGAAACTCGACGTCTAAATTCATGCACGTTGTTAGAGAAAATGTCAATGTCTGTATTTTTTGAAATATTATTGAAATTTCGGACAAGCCTGGCCACGGGAGCATTATGACCGAGATTAGAATTAGAGAAAGGGACGTTGAACAAATTGAACCTTGAGACCCTGGGCAGTACTCTTGGCGCAGAGAAATACAGCTCTGAGAGTAAATCAGGTGTAGCCATGATTCCATTCACAATCTTGTAGAGGAAAATGCTATCCAGCGTATATCTACGATGCGCAAGAGATGACATCTTGAAATACTCTAGTCTGTCTTCGTAACTCAACAGTTGTTTGCCCATGTTACAAGAGTAGGTCAAGTGCCACAAAAACCTCTTTTGTATGCGCTCAAGTCTGTTTTTGTGGACATCATAGAACGGGTTCCAGACTACACTGCAGTACTCCAGATTACTGCGGACAAGTGAGTTGAATAAAGTTATCTTGGTATAGGGCAACTTAAAGTCTTTGCAGTTTCGGAGTACAAAACCGAGGCACTTGAACCCCTTAGAAGCTACATAGTCTATGTGGACGTTGAATCGAAGCTTCATATCTAGCATGATACCGAGATCGCGCATCTCTTTTACGGTAACTATGTCGTCATTTTTAATACGAAATCTAGGACAATCTAAATGTTTCTTCCTACTAAGCTGCAGACAGAAACACTTAGACGCATTAAGACACATGCAATTGTCATCACACCATTTCACCAGACGATCAATGTCTCCCTGCAACATAACACTATCATATTATCTTGAATTAAGTTGCCTGAAAAATTTGAGGTCGTCAGCAAAAAGATAAAAACTGGAGTGGACGAAACAGTGAACGATGTCATTTATGAAGATGTTAAAGAACAAGGGACCCAAATGGGAGCCCTGCGGCACGCCCGTGCTCACCTGGAATGACTCCGATGATTCTCCATTAATAACAACTCTAGACGTACGACTCTGCAGGTATGACCGACACCAACTCAGCAAGGGTTCAGAGACACCAAACATAGATAGTTTGGAGAGAAGAATCTCATGATTGACAGTGTCAAATGCCTTGCTGAAGTCGGTGTATATCACGCCTACCGATGACCGCTGGTCCAAAGACCGGGACACATCATGAACAAAAGACACAAGATTGGTAGCTGTCGATCTTCCCTTCACAAAACCATGCTGTTTGCTACTTATGAGGTGCTTAAAATGCCAAGATAGTAAGGGACACAGAAGCTGTTCGAAAACTTTAGCAAATACAGGCAAAATAGAGATAGGTCTGTAATTACCAACGAGGTGCCGATCGCCGTTCTTGTGCAGTGGAACCACCAAAGATATTTTCCATAACGATGGGAAAACGCCGCTGCTCAACGACTTGTTAACAATAAGACTCAAAGGATATGCCAGTGCAGGTGCGCACCTAGACGCAAGCACCGCAGGAATACCATCCACTCCCGCTCCTTTGTGCGGGTCAAGTCTTTTTAATATCTTCAGAATATGATCGTCCTTGAACTTTATAAGAGCAAGGAAGTTGCTTGTCAGAGTAGGTACGGCATCAGCATCGCATTTCTTCGATTGGATGTTATTGTAAATAGAGCCGAAATGTTTAGCAAAAAGATTGCAAATGTCCCCCGTATTAGAAGCTGACCCGTCGTTTGAGTTCATCTGTTTCATTCTGTTCATTTAGTTTGTTTTATATATATTTATTACTAAAAATAACTACACAACGCATGTGTGTTCGTCGAACAAAGAAGAATAAATGCTTATAGCTTATAATATTAAACAATTTCATTTTTCAGAAAAGTATAATGTAATAAAAATCTAGATGGAAAATAACTAAAATAATTAGACTAAAATTCTCTCCCAGGTCATGCAAAGTGTTATTAGGCTTTTTCATGTGAATTTTCTAATGAAAGTCCTGAATTTGTGGTATAAAACGTAACTGGCGAAATGTGGGGTGTATCTACTATGGGACTGGATCCTGGGTACACCTTTAACTAAAAGCGTACATGCGTCTTCTAGGAATTTGACACAATCCTATGAAAAATTTACCAAATAAATGTTTTGTATTCCCCTGTTTCCTCCGAATATCATTAACCCATTCTACTAATTAGTATCCTGATATTTTTAAAGCGAAGTGACCTATGTCCCTGTCATATTTTTCTTATAAACCTTTGGTTTTCTAGTGAACTTGAACCCAAAAATCCCAGTTTTACGCGCGTGATTGGACGTTCACTACAAAAAAATTTAGAGTTTATAAACCAAAATAAAATGATAGGGACATATTTACTTTACTTCAACTTTATTTGGTACTTTTTACTGTATTTGGAGGAAACAGAGGAATACAAAACATCGATTTAGTGAATTTTCCATAGGATTGTGTCAAACTGCTAAGAGGTCCTCTTTCGGCAAAACAAGACCTGATGTTATGTTATGATAACAAGTGTAAGAGAGATAAAAATACATAAACAAGCGAGAAAAACAAACTATCGCTCAGAGACATCTCTTCCAGACAATTGCGCAGGGAAAAGTAACATACGTAAAGTATTATAAAATAAAGTATAATCTCTATGGAATTATTTCTACGAAGTAATATTTTTTTTTCTGTTCATTAAAAGTATATATGAATGTTTTGTCATTCATATAATACGTAAAACAATGATAATATTTGACCCATTTACCAGAAGTGATTTCTGTGCCCATCTGTCCATTTTTTAGCAACTCTCGAATGATCCATTTTGTCTTAGAATGTTCATCCAGTTGTATGAACATATAATATCTATCTCTTAACCTAAAAAACGTATTGTGTATATGGTTTTTGTTCCAATAGCCTTTGTTAACAGCAGTCTCATACACTGTACCATTAGGTGATATTTTGACAATACTCCAAACATTATTTTTATTGAATTTCTTGCTGTAACAATAAAAGTAGTGTCCTTCTTCGATTCGATACGTGAAACCATCGTGACAATCATGTTTGTCCCACGTTCCTTCTTGCGACGATATGAGACGAAATCTACCGGTCGGTAACAATTCCCTTACGGAAAAGGCATTTCCTAATGCATGAACGATCAACACGTAGACTCTACCTTCACTTTTGTATGATGCGATTACAGAAGGTTTCGAATAAAAACATCCACTGTCAGTCTCCTTATGTCCTTCGGGATGTTCCTCCTTCAATGGAAAAATTTGTTCTATAGTCCACCATTTATCATTAACAATACAAAATACATAAAATGATTCATCTTCTCCATATATAGGCCACGCTTCTTCAATATTTTTTATATATTTGAAGGTTCCTGAATTGGTCGGTATGCCAGTTATTTTTTCTTTTTCGAAAATTTCCGATACAAACCACGATGGGCCGTTCTCAATCAGCGCGAACCAATACTGCCTCCCTCGAAAGGTGAATGGAAAATTGTTTGTATGGACTTGACTCCAAACTCCACTGTTATTTTTATTCCAGTGGGCAAATTTTATACAATAAATGAAATCGTTAAAAATCATTGGATATATTAAAATTCTCAACAAATAAAACATTTCAAATTATACTAACTCTCGTTGAATTTCAAGCGACACGAATAATAAATACATCGTTTTATATTCAATCAGAAATTGAAATTTAACTATCATGCATTCTTCATTAAAAATCTAATCAAAAGGGTATTGTAATCACTAGTAGGTATTAATTTCTAAGAATAAGTAGCGCGGCGTTGGACAAATGGCGTGAGGTCACAGGTGTGCTATGTGACAAAAAGATCCCAATGAGACTTAAAAGTGTTATAAACAAAAGCATCATTAGACCTGTTCTCTTATAATGCCTCGGTTGCGTAGTGGACGCAAGCTCGATGCCAATCGTGAGGTCCTGGGTTCGATCCCCAGGTCAGGCAAATTGTCATTGGTTTTTCAATAAGAAGCTATCTCAATGACAGCCTGGAGCCTGGACCTGTGTCCATTAGATAGCAATAGGCTCGCCCTCTATTACATCGGGCCAATAATTTAATGGCGAAATGTGGGTGTACCTACTATGGGACCTAGCTGGAACTCCTCTCCTCCGTAGACGCCCTCGCAACATTCTTAACTCCACCAATATACGCAACAGTCGCTCCGTTTTCAGTACTGGTGCCGGATACCAGATCCACAAACTCACACAATCACAAGATCTAACAGATCAGTTATTTTCTCTCCAAATAATCAAACAGATCAAATCAATAATAAGATCCTAGGACACTCCCTTTTAAGCCATCTAAAGCCAACAGCATAGATTATTTAAAAAAAAGCTATGTCTCATGAAAATCGGTTCAGCCATTTGAAGATTATCAGCTCTTTTCTAGAGGCTGAAGGTATCCTGTCGCGTTATCAATATTACAACGACTTGGTAACGTTGTGCTAATGTAATATATAAAAATGTAATATATATTACATTAATATAGTTCCAGTGGTCAACGCCAGCTTTCAGTTTCTGCAATCGATTACTACCTTATTGTTGTGTCAAGTTGCTGGTTTTTCATTCAAACCAATATTTTATGTCATAGCGCCCACCACAACAAAAACGAGAATGGGAAGGAAACATTGTATAATATGTAATTTCTATGGTAAAATTTCTAAGAAGTAATACCACCTCCTGCCATAATTAAACATATAAATAAACGTTCTCTCATTCATAGTATAAGTAAAATATCTATAATAACTATGCCATTCCATTTTGTTGATTTCTGTGCCCATCTTTCCGTCTTCTAGCAACTCTTGGAAAATCAGAGTTCTGTTGCGATTTTCATATGCCTGTATCATCATATAATACCTATCTTTTAATCTGAAGAACGTGGTATGTAAATGGTTTTTATCCCAATAACCTTTGTCTGTGACTTCCCCCATTTTACCATCAGGTAATAATTCCATAATACTCCATGTCGTGTTTACTCTCTCGAATATTTGGCTGTAACAATAAAAATAGTTTCGTCCTGTGATTTTATACATGAAACCATCCTGACAATCACGATCGTCCCACGTCCCATGATCAGTCTCTGGACCCAATCTGCCGGTAGGTAACAATTCTCTTATGAAATAGGCATTTCCCAAACGAGCTACAATTATCACGTAGACTCTACCGTAACTTCTATATGATGTGACTACAGCAGGCCTCGAATAAAAACATCCACTGTCAGTCTCCTTATGTCCTTCAGGATGCTTCTCCTTCAATGGAAAAAATTGTATAATACTCCACCAATTATCATTTACAATACAATATAGAAAAAATGTTTCATCTTCTCCATATAAAGGCCATGTTTTTTCGACATTTTTTATGTATTTGAAGGAACCTGAGTTGGTCGGGGTGCCAGTTATTTTATCTCTTTCGAAAATTTCTGAAATCATCCATGAGGGCCCATTTTCAATCAGGCTGAACCAATATTGCTTTCCTTCATTGGTTAATGGGTAAAAATTTGTATGTCCAGCTTTCCACGATCCAGTGTTGTTATAATTATAATTAGTGCTAAATTTAATACAGTAACTAAAATGAAAAATGAACACTATAAAAAAGAGGAAAACTCTCGGATTGATATAAAACATTTTGAAATTCGAGCTAACATTAAATTTCAAGCGTTTAATATTCAATCAGAAATTGAAATTTAATTATTATTGAGTTGGTGTTTCTTATTACTATTCCAATCAACATAGTTTTACGAGTAATGTCATTGACAGAGTAATTGATTATTCCAAGTTTATTTTTGCTGAAAGGTGACTTGTCGGAGAATTCTTAGCTACTATGTCTCGTGAAAATCGTTTGAAGATTGTCCACCTCCTTTTTGAGACTTAAGGAATATGACCAATCTACCATGGATTTGAGCGAATCAAAATTTTAATTACTTCAATATTGCACTTGATAACTACACGGGTGAAACCGTGGGGCACAGTTAGTCTAATAAACACAGAGACGTCGAACTTATAACACTGCTTCCTTTCTGGTCGGGAGTAAAAAAAATAAAAGGTAAGCGTAATAATAAACTCGATCGAAATTGAAAATATTTCAATGAACTGTTACAGTAAAATCAAAGCATGACAAATTGCCGTTGAGTAATTGATAACAACGAGCACCTTAATCGACTTGTAATGATAGACTTTACTACCAATATCAATATGTTGGTGTTGAAACATTTGACAGTAACGTCATTTAATAATAACAGTAAGATATTAACATTTCATATAAATTATTGACTACAATTGAAGAAAGGGTCATTCGTATTTTTTATTGGTCGTTTATTTTATAAGATTAAAAATAAAAAAAATTATAGTCAACTCGATCGCATAGTTCCAGACACCAGGCTGTCATTGAGAAAATCCTTTTCGCATGACCCGGGGTTCAAACTTGAGCGCTCGTGAGCGGTAGTAGCGCTTGCGAAATACTGCGTCACCGCATCGATGGCGTAGGTAGTCTTAAAATAAATTAAAGTTGACACTTACCTAAATGCAGCATATTAATTCACCGCTTTATTTTTCAAGTCAAAGAAAAAAGCCTTTATTTTCTTTTCCTCGTTCACTTGTTCTGTGTCCTTTTACCGCTTAAACCATTATGAACTGACCACCTCTGATGAAATCACGATTTACAACCCACAATTCTTACTATCTTGTATCATGCTTTAATCCATTTATCACCGCTTTTGTTTACGGTGCTCGCGTATCATCGACTATTAATTATAATGCGTTCTTCACTTCGAACTTTGACGTTCTCGCTGTGTGACAGACCATAGATAAGAATTTTAATGTTACTCGATGCCCCTGCACTGTACTCGTTACCACTATTAAAGTAATTTCAATCTTATTTTCTATATGTTACGTTTCATTGTTGCTCAATCATTATACTTGTCAAGTCTCAATGAATTTGCAACTCTTTTACGTAAGACTGTTGAGTTCAAACTGCTTTGAGCTACATAAGTATAGAAATCGAAACGGAGCTTAGAATTTTGATGGATGTGGTTATAATTGTTTCTGTATCGATTATGCCATTGATAAATATTTCGACTATTGCTCATTTTATTAATGACGTGGAATCGGAAGAACGGGCTAGGTCGTCTCTTAACGACAGTGTAACGTCGATGTAATTTATAGTATATGAGTTATTATCATAACATCTGCTGTCGTCGAATATATCTAAGGGTTTTATTTAAAAGTGCAAGTAGTTTTACTTTTGGATGTGAACTATGGAAATGTCATCGCAAAGATATTCCCTCTGCCGGACATATGGTACGCAGTAGGCTTGCTCAAAAAGTCCGTCATCGTTGGGTACCAGAGTATACGATTTCACCATGAAATCGTATTGAAAAAATAGTTAACTAAGTATGAACAACCGAATTTTAACTTTTTGTTTAATATGTAACCATTGGTCGACTTAACCAGTGATCAAATAAGCCAGTCTGTGCTGAATACTCAAAAAGTTTTACACATCAATTTCACCATTTTGTAATATGTTGATCCAGTGATCCAATAACTATGTTTTCATGTGCATCTTATTGTTTAACTCTTGTAAGTCGGGCCGATACATTGTTTCATTTGGCAGTGTGAGGCATTGTCTTCTACTATTTGCATTCATTGTCATTCCAATTCGAGATCTAATGACACTATTCGCCTCATAACATTTCTGCCATTTGTCAACGAGCCAATGCAATACAGATTCAACTTACTATCAACACATCGCAGAAATTAGATATTTCGCACTGCAATGCGCCTGTCACCCTGAGATATGAGTTGTTGAATGTCATCATGCCCAGTAATTTCGCTGGTAACAATACCCTTCAGACCGGAACACAGTAATGTTTGCACATTACTGCTTGGCGGATGAATAACTGGCAAAGGTACTTCCCCAGGCGGCCCCCTGCAAGAGGCCTACTACTACAAAATTTTGGAACATTGCTTCCCACTATATCCAAATTGTATTTTTAGATATTTTCTTTCCCACGACATCCTAAATAAAATTGTGGTGTACAGTCAGCAAGGAAAGGCAAGTCTAGCACATACCTAATAACATAAAGGTGTGTAGAGTTTGTACTTACCAAATATGAGATATCAATTCTTAACGGACTGCAAAGAGGTGCTATTTATAGTGAATGTCATTTAAACATACAAACAAAAATAACAAACAACAATGAATAGGTACAAAACCGTGTAAAACGGGACCATTTCAAGATTATGTAGAGGTATATTAATTAATCTTCGATTCAAGGGAAGTCAAGTTAGACCTTAATTTTCCAAAACTAACGGCAGCGTATAAACCATCGAAGCAACGAACCGTACAGGAATTTAAATAGTCTGAAAACGCCTTTACCTCCAAAAGCGACATAAAAGCTCTAGTATCTTGGTCATGATAATATGGACCTTATATATTACAATATAAAGTCCACTGTAATAAAATTCAACAGAAGTGAATTTTCCAATACTGTTGCAGAAAAATCATTAAAAGTTTGTGGACGTCCGTCTGCGAAAATAGTTTTGAACAATTTTAGTTTTAAAAGGGACCGCAGGGAATGGTAATTGTTTTTGTATGTTCTTTTTCCTAAAACATAAGATAATATAATAATAAAATATTTAATGTTACTACATATTATATACTACTTATATTAGATATATATTCTAGTGTAAGCCCAACGACTTTACTCGCTCGCGATTACGAAATATGCGAGCTTTATACCAAAGGGCGTCGCAGCCCTTTTTGGACCCTTTAAAATGTGAATTTTCAGAAATCCTTTCTTAGTACACGTCCAGACAACAAAAATAACGTGCATTCCTACAGTCTGTAGGATCAGTGGTTTGGGCTCTGCGTTGCATGTCAGCCAGTGAGTCATTTATGATTTTATAATATACCTATATAGTGTTTATAATGATAATTTATTATATTATATTATGGCATTTAAAACCAAAAAGTAAAATTTACATCCATTACTTGCACCACGTGCTTTTTGGAATAATAGCACACTATGTGCTATTATAATATTACCTATCAGTCACTTTTGCATTCGGCCGACCCCTGCTTAGCCTCGTTGCCCTTAACAACATGTTTTAATATACTAACTGAACCTAATATAATGACCATTTAATTTTCCTACACATTTGAAAAGTACCTATTTATCTAATGTTGGCAAATGATTAAACCATACCATGATACTGCTTACATGTTCGATAAATAAATTATAATGATTGTCGATGCTATCACAACAACAACTAGCCCCAGCCGTGGCTTAGAAACGAGTTCAGCAGAGTAATAATTGAATTTTATATAAACAGCTAAATTGGTACCTATAATGTCTTTAAATTGCTTTGACTGCTTTTGTACAAAATTAGCCTAAAATTAAGCCCTATCGCGATTGAAATAAAATTGATTTTGCTTTAGAAAATAAGCTCTAGACTGTAAGTTGCAGGATTGGAAACAAGCTTTGTAGGGAAGGGATTAAAAATTAACTAGTCGGTTAGTCTAGAGTCTAGCCTCAACGGTGCTACGACCTTTAAGCCGTCATGGTTCGGTCGTTACCAGTGCTATTGGCTATTGGTGTGACTTGTTATAAACCTGATGAAAGTTCTTCTTGTTAACGTTAGCAGTGCTGGTTTTATTCTTAATTTGATGTAATATATCATCAAACTCAATAAATTCATACGAGTACGTACCAAATTAATTAACACTGTTTATTTGTTATTGGAACCTTTCATCATGGTTCCTGTGGTAATTTCGGAAGAATGTTTCTTTCCTTGCTTTCTTTTACTTTTTTCTACAAATCTCTCTCTTTTAAATCTTTTAGATCAATAATGGTGTTTTAGGGCTGGCCATCTCTTCTTGGAAGACCTTTGATTTACTTCATTTATTTTGGGACTTCGGACTACAGATGTTGCATTATTTTTCTTTGAGATTTCAGTTTTGGTATCATTATCATCGACTGCTCATATCAATCCACCGCTGGATATAAACCCCAGAACCTATACTATGTGTTCCAGGATTTCAGACACTATAGATTTTTGCAATATTTTTTATTTAAGATCTACTTAACATAACATAACATAATTACCCAAAGCGGTAAACAGAGATGTACTCAGAACTCAGTTCCATAGAAGCGACACCTACACTTCGCCAGATATGTCTTGAGGCCCACGTAATAGGTGGCGAGCCCATTGCTATCTACTGGGACCAGTTTCAGACTCCAGATGAAAAAATTTAAACACTTTATCCCCAGGTCAGACAAAGCTTACCTGGGAATTAAACGCGGGACCTCAGGATCAGCGGTAGTGCTTGCGACAACTATCTACGCCACTGAGGCAGTCTCCTCAGTTGAGATCGACATTTTGGTAAACTCGTGATAATCATCATCAACCTTCATCAGCATCATCCCATTGCTGGATTATTGGAGTATTTTAAGTAGGTCTCCAGTGTAAGAGGTTAAACTGATTAAATTTCAAAAACGGTAGCAATTTAATCAAATCCCTTTCTCCCTCTGTCGTCTTATTCTAAGTTTTGGCCAGATGAATGCCGTTGACCTTCCACCATCGACACGTATTGTATAAACATTCCGACAGTGGCAGCGGGTCAGGACAGGACACGTCTCCACGTCACCAGGAGTCGACAGTCAATAGGGGTCGGAGTGTTCACTTCATTAATTCTGCCGATCAATGGCACAAGCTCGGTGACTGGTGACTGATATGTCGCGTTGGTGTTTAGTATTAGACAAGGTATTGGAGGACCATGACAGTACATAAAAGTTAAATTAAACTCAGTGTTATTTAGGAACCCCCTCTTTGATTTTCTATATAAGAAATCCATATTGCTACGTTAATTTACTTATGAACTATGAGCAATTTAAAAAGTTACTAATAATAAATAGTTTCAATATAAATTAATTATGGAAACTATTATAAAAATACAATAAAAATTGCTTTATTTTTAACTTCGTTAGTATTATACAGGGATACAGTTATTAGAATAGGTACACCTTCTTACATGTTAGCAAAAAGTTGATATGTATCTACTTACCATAATTTTTAATACTTATTTTATTTATATCATAAATTAAAAGAGGATGTCAACCTTGTATCACATATTATCTATAAAAATATTGATATTTTTTATTATAAATTTAATACGAGTATTCCACGATAACTTTAACCAAGTTCTATTAGATTTCCAGTAGTTTCGCGAAAACAGCCAATCTACCCCTCACCGCACAGTACAGTGGGGCAAACGCGTGTCGAAGGAAACAAAACCGACAGATATTAATGGTTATATGGAAAAAATATTGTTGCGTTTCCTTTCCCCAGCTTTTAAAGCGCAATAAACAGCGCGCAATTAAAACGCCAATACCAGATTGATGAATTGATTAATTACTAATGAAAACAGAGTTCCTTGATGTTTCCTTTTGATTTTGTGGTCCTAAAAGCAACAAGCTGCCATTAGCAAGGCTATTTATTCAGCTGCTTTAATAACATAGCAGACTAGTCGCCATTTCATTTTTCCTGCTGACAGTTTACGTGCAAAATATTTATTTTACTTTTAAATGAACATATTGCGTTGGTTTCCTAAAAGTCTACTTCTAATAATTTACAAAATTGCACTCTGCTTACAATATTCTTCCAAGCTATTTGCAGTCTTGCTCATGTCATAAAATAGCACTTAGTGCTGCTTTAATTTTTTTAAGCCGCTGATGTTTTATAGTGTTTTGAGTTTTTTACCCGACTGCGAAAAAGGAGGGTTGTTTTTTTTCAAGAGTATGTATCACTATTCAATATATAGGTATATTATAAAATTCTAAATGGCTCACGGACTGAAATGCAACGCAGAGCCCAAACCACTGATCCTAGAGACTTGAAACTTGGAATGTAAGTGGTTTTCGTTGTCTGGGCGTATGCTAAGAAAGGATTTTTGAAAATTCGCATTCTAAAGGGTCCAAAAGGGCATCAAAGTCAAACTATAAAACTCCCATCCTACTAATATTATAAATGCGAAAGTTTGTGAGGATGGATGGATGTTTGTTACTCTTTCACGCCAAAACTACTAAACCAATTAGGCTGAAATTTTATATAAAGGTAGCTTAGATCCTAGAATAACACGTGCGGTACTTTTATTCCCGATATTCCCACGGGAACGATGACAACGCGGGTGAAACCGCGGGGCACAGCTAGTATTTCATAAATGCGAGCGGGCAAAGCCGCTGTTCTTACACTGGTGTATACATAAAACTTGTTTCTTGGTTCTCAGTTAATAATTTTACAATGCGATCGGGTTTTATGACTTAACTAATAATTTTATTTACCGATGTGTCCACTATATTATTCATTTATAGTACAATCTTGCTGATATTTATATGCCAAATTAAAAGTGTCACATCATTGATTACTTCATGAGGCACTAACTCGAATCGGCCTATAATCGATTTCATTCAACAACTCGATACGGTGGCATCGATAAGTTATCGATGCGATGCCGCGACTGACCAATTAAAATGGCGGCCATGGCTTGTCATACTGTAATTGGTTAATTATTATTCAGTGTGGCTGGGCGTGGTCAGGGCATTTGTATGCATAGGTATTAAGGTTTTGTAGTGGTAGGCCTCTTTAGCAGGGGGCCGCCTGGGGAAGTACCACACCTTTGCCAGTTATTCATCCGCCAAGCAGTAATGTGCAAACATTACTGTGTTCCGGACTGAAGGGCAATGTTACCAGCGAAATTACTGGGCATGATGAGATTCATCAACTAATATCTCAGGGTGACAGGCGCAGTGCAGTGCCGCGCAGAATTTTGAATTTTAAAACTCTGGGTAGCACTGTGTCTGATATGGGCAATCATGAAGCTTACCATCAGGCGCCTGATTTGCTCGTCTTGTCATTCATTATCATAAAAAAAAAAAAAAAAAAAAAAAAAGGTACGGTGCTGATAGGTAACCTGTAGCACAATAAATAGGTTGGCTTAGAAGTACGAAGCTTCTGAGTATGTGTGTTTTGTCCAGTGGCCACACATATGGATATTTGCACCAAGGCAGTTAGTGCGTGGTCACAATGTAAAGTTCGAGTGGCATTCATATTGACTGGATATATTTACTCTGTATTGACAGGTGGAATACATGGTTTCGAAGCTATTTTTTCCTGAATAACACACCTTTCTAAAAGTTAACCACAGTACAGCAAAGTACTCCAAAGTACCCCATCGCGGGATTCCTCCGTTTGGGATACATTTTTTAGGCATAAAATTGTATGTTTTCGCATAACTTTTTTTAGCATACTAATTAATACAGTAGCATAATAGAAAGTTTAGCATAAGTAGTACATAATTGGTCTAACATGTTTAGGCATAATTGATTGTCCCATTAATTTTTAAGGCATACTAATAATTCGTATAATAATCATGTGGCGTAAAAATATAGTATTGCAAAATCCAACTCCGTTGGTTATGTTAAGTTAGGTGAGTAAATTAGGAATTAAAAGTTCATGCGAGCCAATATTTGGGTTTTTATGACAAAGAAGAATATCTGTAAATATCATTTTGCGTTTATAGTCTTATGTTTATGTTATGTTTATACTTTATAAAATTATGCTTCATATTCAGAAGAAATATTTGTTCCTAATAATATAATATAATGCTAAATGTTGTTATGCCAAAGTATATTATGACAATAATAAATATTATGCGTTTCATTAGTAAACCCCCACCACACTACCACATCACCTACTAAGTACTATACAGTACATTGTAGTAGTACATCGTGCTTAGTAAAATTGTATTAGGCTTCTAGAAGACGTAGACGTTTGAAGACGTAGAACGACTTTATTAATAAATGATATATTTAAATATTTGATATACATAAATATGATGTGTATATGTTCTTTAGGAATCTCTATGAACTGACGTTCATCTTACTTACCTCTTGTAAAGTTAATTTAAGAAACCATTATCAACGTCTTAGCTCTATTTTATATGAATATCATAATGTTAAATAGAACAATGAAATTAATTAATTCTAATACAATAAGTAGTCTCGTATCACATGCATTCTTAATATATGAGTGCTAAACACATCATTAGTATAATAATATTATGATTAATGTAACTAGCAACCCATAACCCAGGGGAACCGTTAGTGGCGATGCTAATGTCCATTTAATTTATAATTACACTTTTATCATTTTTCACCTAACTGCTAACACTTGGTAGCATTTTTCTTTGGAAAAGAATGTGTTTCATTTATCATATTATGTACAAGTACGGTCGTTCTATCTTGGAGAGTCTGAACATAGGCTCTGCGAACTGTAACGCATGTATACGTAACGCATGTACGCATGTATATGTAACGCATGTATGTATTACTCGTGATGATAACTGTTATTTTTATGATTGAACTGAACTGCATTACCTTTAAGTACGTATAAAGTTTACAATATATAATTCGTATATATTATTATTTAGGAATAACAGTTTTATTGACGACTTTACATGCGCTTAAGTTCGCAAAGCCTTTGTTCAGACTCGCCAAGATACTAAGTATCGAATCAAAACTCAAGCGTCCAACCAATGAGATACAATTCTGTAATAGAAGTACGGACAGTGGAGTCTTAATAATTTTAGGGTTCTGTTGGCTAGTTTAGGTTAAGTAAAGAACCCAAAAATTCTCTTAATTTTAATGCTGCTACTCATATTTTTGAGTAAACACAAAGTCGAAGTTAAAGAGAAATTTATGCAAATTAATTCGTGTAAATACCTGAACTCTGCTATTTTAATTGAGACTTAAATAATTCTGTATATTGTACATAATGTAAAAGGTGATATAACAAAAAAAAAGTTTAAATAGAAAATAACGCTTAGTAAAGTACTTATTTAAATACCATCATGAACACAAATCGATCACCTGCTCTCCTACATTGTTTACAATCTAAATGTGTTTCATATAAAACGTAATGCCCGTTTAATGCAAAGTTTACACGTGAACGGTCAAAATATGTATAAACATGTACAAACAAAATCAAGATCTTGCGAGTAACATACGTCTGGGGTACGGACGGAAAACGGACGTTGTTGAAGACGAAATTTTGAAGAGGCGTTGTATTGAGTTGGTTTATTCTGAAATGTCACGACGTTGCTATGTTTGGAATAGGGAATAATATCATAACATTTTATATTTTTTGGACTAAGCGGTCTCTAAAAATATAAAAGGCATCGTCATAGCATCATAGCGGTCATATTGTAAGAAGTAATTTAGTTAAAATCAAAATCAAATTCATTTTTCATCAAAGCCCTGTAATTAAATAATAAGCGGTAAAATGTTTGTACTTATACAAGTATAAAGTATTGATTTTACCGTTCATTTGTAAAATACTACCAATTAGAGCGAGGCCCTATTAGTGCGTTGCGTTGCGCTGCGACGTCACAGCGTTGATGTTGCGTCGTTTTTCATTATATTTTGTGATATTACCCGTTGCGTCGCCGCATGGGACGTTTCAACTTTAACTGATCGACAGATAAGAGACGAAGCGGGAGGGAGGGTGATGCGTTGAGCAGTTCGCTGTCGACGCAATGCAGTTGTGCAGGCATACAATGCGTTAATCCGTTGCGACGCAACGCAACGCAACGCACTAATGGGGCCTCACCCTTACTTTTTTTGAAAGAACCATTAATAAACTTGGAGCTTCTCAATCACTTTTGTACAATATTTCTTTGCTTTTTGTTTGTATGTAAATTATTACTTATTTTAGGTTTATCTAAAACTGGGGTATGCACTACGCAGTAGTTTGTTTACGCGTACATTGTTAAGATTTTAGAAATGCTATGCTAGCTTTGTGAACTCCAGCTCCCAAAAATAATAAATAATAATTATTATCAGAATTAATAAATAATTTTAATTACTACATTTTATAGTATTCAATATCCCTTAAAAAATATTTTCTATATTTTTTTTCACTGACAATTCGGACACCAAAGCTGTTTGGTACCACAGTCAAATAAAAAATTCAATTTCTTTTTATGTTTGTTTTTTAAGACCAAAACTAGGTACATATACATACCTATACTCGTAGATATATATTATTCGTATTATTTCTGAAACCTTACAAAATATAAAAATCCATAACCGTTACAGAAATTAATTGCAAGCTATCAAAATATCATCTAGATGATTTTAAATAATTTGGTCCCTAACATGCTGTCATGTAGCCACTGTCCACTGTCCACTATATTGAAAAGAAGCGCGCGTGCGCACTGCTACGTTGTCTCTTTAAAATGTTCTACGATTTAAAACTCTTGCATCTTAGCGATTGGGTTTATTTTTGGATGAACGCATACTTAATTCGATGAATGATATAGAACTATGCCATGGATTAAATGAATCTATTTGCTAATATGAAAATCTCAAATAAGGTGAATTTGATCCCCTTAATCTTCTCGTTTTCAATCAATACTGTCTGTATGCTTTTAGCATTATTAATTTAATACTTTATTATCTTCTATTTTTAAAAGTGAAAGTTCTGACTGACTGATAATACACTTACTCATAAACGCTAAGCCTTGGACCTAGTGCAGGGGTCGGCACCTTAACAATTAACAATTTTCAAAGTTTTTAAAGAGCCACAATATTTTTTTTTGCCAACACTAAATTATAGTACTCGCATAAATAAAGTTTATTGATGAAATAAACTAATCTTTTTATTCATCCTAGTCTAATAATATTATAAATGTGAAAGTTTGTGAGGATATATGGATGAATGGATGGATGTATGTTTGTTACTCTGTCACGCCAAAATTACTGAACCGATTATGCTGAAATTTGGTATGTAAGTTATCTTAGATCCTGGAATAACACATGCGGTACTTTTTTCCCCGATATTCCCACGGGAACGATGACAACGCGGGTGAAACCGCGGGGCACAGCTAGTAAGAAAAATATATCTATTCATGTAGATAGATTTCTATCTGCCTAATTCTC
This sequence comes from Hemistola chrysoprasaria, assembly GCA_947063395.1. NCBI lineage: Eukaryota > Metazoa > Arthropoda > Insecta > Lepidoptera > Geometridae > Hemistola > Hemistola chrysoprasaria. The sequence goes on from OX346719.1 coordinate 10,305,871, forward strand.
GTTAATTGATTCAGATCAATTTTTTTTTAAATAAATAATATTTGTGTAAAGAACTAAAGAGAGTTGCCGACTGAACTAAAATATTGCAAAAATTTGGACATGGATTATTATGAAGTAGGCAAGGAATATGAACACATCACACATCATCAGCCGGAAGAAGTCCACTGCTGAACATAGGCCTCCCCCATAGAACGCCATTAACTATTCATATGGCGGGATTTTGCCGTAATCACCACGCTTGACAGGCGGCTTGGTCATCGCAGTAGTTGGAATACTTGTGGAAACGGAGAGCGCTGCTGCCGAATGTCCGAATATTATGTCCCTTTGACGGGTCTCACGGCTCCCACGGGATGAGAAAAGGGTGGCCCTATTATACAGCCGGGAACCACACGGCCCCGGAATATGAACGAACTTCCCGAATTTCCACGAATAAGTCGCGGGAATAACGCTAGTAATTAAACACATTTTAATTTTGCTAATAATTAATAATACATTTTCTTTAAGAAACTATTACCATTTTTTTTAGAATAAATTAATTTACCTACCTATATAATATTATAAATGCGAAAGATTTTGAGGCTTTTTCACGTTAAAACTAGCGTGAAAGATTAACAAACATGCATCCTTCGTTATTGTCAGTAGTTTTACTGAACCGATTGGGTTGAAATTTGGTATATAAGTAGCTTATATCCTAATATAAACACATAACGTACTTTTGTCCCAATAATCACGAGAACGATGCCCACGCGGGTGAACCCGCGTTGTACAGCTAGTAATCTATAACATTCTCGATGAGTTGAGAGTACCTTCCGACAAGTTTAGAGTTAATAAAGTAAAACAGTTACTAAAACATAAACAATCTCTTTCCCCGCAGTCGGCTCATCAGTCGGCCAACAAATTAGTCGATGTCACTACAATAATATACAATAAAGAGTGCACAGTGGTTGGAGGCCTCAACCCGTCGCATAAATCGTTCAACACAACCGAGTAATGTTTTGTATGGAGATTTCTTTCGACAATACCGTGTTGTGGCCTTTATCTAGTCTCAGATTAATGTTTGAAATTGATAAACGGTTGCTTCTTTTTATAATTGTAGACTAACTTGCTGTTTAGTCTGCGGTTTTAGGATGCAGTTTTGTCGTTTTATACTATGTACACTGTATACTTTGGCAGACAGAGCCTAGTAGATGTTGTTATGATATCATGTTCTATTCTCGGCCTATTAGAACGTAGGTACTTCCATCCACGCTAGCATAGCGTCGAGGTTTTTATACTCAATACATTTGTGTCATCATTGTTTGTAGATACAATAGCTTTGAGATACTAATGCATTCATTATTACATTCTATTGTTGTACGATGGCTACGATTATTTAGTTTAGTCTCAGTCACACCGCAAGCGGTCTTTGTAGATACAACTCTGCCTGTACCATGTATTGCAACAAAGCTTCCCAACTAGACGACATAAATCACAATCTGTGCAAAAATTCGCAAATGCACTAAATGGTGCAAGGTCAACGCATATTTAGTTCACTTTTTGTGTTACAACCATTGTGCAGTGAAAGGGAATTTGAAAGACTTTCTTCTAAAATGTCACAGTAATTAATCTAATAATGTGCCTATTGTTGAAATGCTTTTACTTTTCTTTGGAGAGGATGAAGAAACTGTTTATAAGGAATGGTTTTCCGAATTTGCATGGGACCCGCCGCGTGGCAGGTAGTGCGGCTATCGGTCGATTTGTCTTATTGTCTGACATGTCGTGTGTTAGTACGCACTGACCGCGACTGTCCGAGATAAAAGTAATAAATTAACTGAAACGGAAGGTGTAGTAATGGTCTCCGCTAGAGGTGTGGCTCAAAACATTAGGCGACGCTCAGATTAAAATAAATAAACAGTGATTTTAATTTGAAACGATGCCGCCGAACTATTATTAATCGAGAACTATTACGATCGACTGTTGCCAAACGTTGCAAAGTTGAAGCTGTGATAATAAATAAAGGCAATAGGTACATGCAAAGACTCGTTCTACCAGATTTATTATGAAATTAATATTCAATTAGCTTTCCGCGCATGATGGCTTTGCGTTGGGCGTACGTATTATTAAATTAAATTTATGGCATCATTTACTTCGCGATATTTTTTAAATTATTACCGGTCTTCGGCGTCTGCGGTAATTGTCCGACGATCAATTTTAGGAAGTGGACGTAACGGGACATCACTAACTATGCTCATTAACTATACCTACCATTTACTATAATTTATTACCTATATTATAGGTTGTTGTGGTCTACAAAATAACAGATAAATGTTTGTGATAAAAATTGTAGATAATATAGATAGTAACATTTTGGCAGCCGCAAGTTATCTATGAATTGTACAAATAATTTTGCTCTAATAAGTACATGAGTAATTCATTAATTTCTTTTCATAAGACATATTACGTGCATGATATTATAAAATTACAGCTCTTCATCATATTAAAACATGAGGTGCTAAGCAAAGTCATTAATATAACAGTACAATATCAACATCATCGATAATTATTCCAACAAGATTAATATCCTTGCAAAGAGAAAAGACACTTTTTGGTCACATCCATAATTATGACTAATGTTCGCTCACCAGGACATAAGATAATAAATCAGAAATAATCATACGTAACATTTGCTGTACCTACCAAGGTTCGTATCGACTTCCTTAACCGGCATATGGCTGTACCGGTTTAGCCGTAAGCTTACAGACACGCTACCAGCAAAGATAGATGAACGATTTGTTTTAAGTTAAATAATCCTATTGTATCTCTGAACCATAAATATAACTTTAACAGTACTTAGTACTTACATTACGAGTATTATGGGTATAGTCGTAAATAAATAGGATGTTTACACGAATGACAAATTGTCAAAACCGAGTCATATCGATGCGAAGATATCGCGGGTAATTTACTGTTTTAGTTCACGACATAATAGACCGTATGTGAATAATGGTTTTACAGGTATGCTATTGGAGAGAACCATCGAATATGCACCGAACAGGCCAGAAATCATGTAACGCTATGTATGAAGATATTATTTGAGTAAGAGGGTCTTTTAGCACCACTTCAAGAACGAAGTAGTGCGAAAAAACTCATCATTTAGGTATAGATTTCAAATATCTTATACGTGTCATTATGTGTGATGATTAATGTTACTTATGGATTGTATTATCTGAAATAAATGAATTAATAATTATCTTTGTTATAACTACGGTTCGTTAAGACTTTTTCTATAGTCCCGAGATTATACTGCTCTCAATCCTTAGTTCACCAATCAATAATGAAATTTATAAGTAGCACCGATTACCGATCCGCAGCGTTTGCGCAAGATTTATGGCGCGTTATGTATTGGTACAGGATATTAGTGTCCTTAATATTTCTACGTCACGATTGAAACTCAGAACAAGAGATACTCGTATTCATACTCTTATACAACAGTGTTCGTGTTCAGCGCAAGCAGATCGCGCAATCATCCGATCCACTTACACCCTCCTGGGAGGAATGAGGAATCTTTTTATTTGTACAACGCATTGTATACTTCACAATCCCGTTTTGCAGTTGGTAGTAACTCTGCCTTTTGAACCACAGACTATAAGTTAACACATTTGTGCGCATGAGCATGTTTGTTTGATCTTTGTCACTATACCTCCGCTCCTTGTAAATCACTAGTGCAGTGTGTAAATACTTAGCTTCTCTGCATCTAAATAGATAGATAAATATATTATTGATCGACCATAAAGAACCTTAATAAAATCATGCATAAAGAATTAAAATAGTTAATCAAGTAATTAGCAACTAATTAGCAGTCACATCTACATCGCTAGGGACACGATCAGCAGGTCAAAACGGCGGCAGAACCATAACCTTGGATATTATTTCACTACGGAAACAGTGCAAGCACCCTTTTCTAGTGTTGTTAATTTTGCAACCACTAACTAGGTAGTCGTAGTAAATACAGCATCTGACACATCCAATATCTAAGAAGTCTACATATTATATAACCACGAGTTATATTCTAGATAGTCCCTACTTTCTACTGCGTATTTACGTATTTCACTAAATGTTAAAGTTAATAATCGCAAGGCATCGAGCCAAATAATAACGAGTGGCGACTAGCGACTAGCCAATGACATTTGAAGTAACAACAACCAACGACACGGTCTCACGTTAGCTGATGTCATAATTTGAAACATATTCGTGCAGATTTCAGCGCTTTAATTCATTTTGTAACGCTACCACGAGTTCAAATCGTGTGTGGCGGCGATAGAATTAAAAAGGTAGTGAAAATTTTTGTTTATTTGATGATACTCGTACGATCGGCATTAATGGTAAATTTGTATAGCAAATATCGTATATGATTACGAATTTATTTTATAATTCAAAGCTATCATCCATTATTGATAACTCTAGTGCAGGAGCCATATAGCTATACCTTAATAATTATAGCTTGAAACCGAATTGAGCTAGGCTAAATTCTATTTTTTTGCCGCAAATTACTTAAATTCAAGAAGACCTATTTAATTAATCATTTGAATTATAAATTACCATTTATGTACGTAATTTACGGAAATACTTATGACCAAAAAATTTATTTTTGTTCAGCTGTCACGAATCAAGCCATTTCCTAAAAGGTTCTAAAAGGATCATGGAATTTATTAACACATAAAACTCTTAAAACAAGTGCTAAAATAAAAAAAATAAAAATGACAGATGCCAGATCTGTCATTAAAAAAAAATCGTTTAGCAGTTCCAGCGGACCAGGGGACAGGACAATCAGTCTGCAAATGTCCACTGCTAAACATTAAACCTATAATATAATGCCTCCTCTTTTTTTACTTGAAATGGCAGAAATTGGCGTTGAGCTCATACCAGTTAATTATTAACAAATAAATTATTTGTGGAATTTGCGGAAAAGCTTCCCCAAAACGGTCAAAGCCGATATTTTCCACGTGACTCCGAATTCAATAAGACTGCATCTATTAATAAGTACCCGCGTGTTTCCATTAAACGAGAAAGCAATGTTAAAGTAAATCAAGAGTTTTGTAAGTGCCACTGCAGGACAGGTTGACACATTGCCTCGATAACTGCGAAGATACGGGCTGAGGTACCGTTCAGGCTTACCTCTGATGGTCTTTAATACTTGTAAATACGGTAACCATACACTTCATGTTCTTGTAAATTTATAATACACCTGGGTATAGTAGTACCATGCCTAGGTCTTGAAGAACCACAGGCACAGAAACACTAATAATTTACATAGTACAAAATAATCAGTCTTAAACAAAAAGCTAGTTTAGGTATAAAAATTACTACTTTTACAGGAAATAGAAACTTATAGTCTAAAACCGGTTTGTTGAGAGAGCTCAGGGTTCCCAATTGCTGATATACATATATATAGGTAAATAAGTATTAATCAAAATAATTAAAGAACATAGAGTTTATGATTATTGTTTCTAGTTCAATAAATTACTTTAGTAAACTCTATTGTAAACTCAAAAGTGTATTAATACTTAAAACCAATGTTATTAAATATTATGTTATTACTTCTTTTTCCTTTTATTTTGCCATCCGTAAGAGCAGAGATCTTGGCCGGATTAAAAGATTGTAAAGAAATCATTTACCGTTGCAAAAATCACAGAAAATAATGCTTAATTACTTGTGATGCGCCTAGTGTGTTTACCGAGCGGCAACCTTCTACCATAGCCTCCCCGGGAGGAGGCCGATCGTACCTAAACTGGGGAGTGACACCCCTGCCATAGGAGTACTCTTATATTCTAGACAAATGCACCAAATTATTTTATGTGCATAATGTACTTGTACTTGCCTAAGACTAACTCTACCTACTTTATTTTCATAATATTATATTCGCTGTAAGGGGAACAATAAAGTGATTATCTTTCTAAATATTTATCTAATATCGTGTAAAAATTTGCATCTGTACTTGCGTTCATAACAACACAAAAATCTTGTAATTTAAGCAATATTATTTCTCGGACGGCTCATCTCGTGTTTTGTAATTTATGACGGTAGATAAACAGGTATTTGACGTCATAGGTTTTCTAACTTATAAATAATTTAGGCATTCAAAAAAGGCTAGACTAGATCACCAAATTGAAATATTCATCGTATCCCATGATTAATAGGTATCCTCGCTAATATTATGGACTGACCTGTTTGACGATGCACCGACGACTCACAATGAGCAGATGTTATTCATTCACTGGCCGAATTAAATATTATATGTAGAGACAGTGTCGGAACTTTATAGAAAAACTTTTTTAACAGCTCAGACTTTTAGCCGTACAATAATTAGATAAGTATCAATAGTAGAAAATACTACTTTATAATATGTAGTTGATGAATAATATTGACTAATTTTTATTTTTAGTTTATTATAATAATTATAATTATGAAATATATTTGCTAATTTACTATAACTAGTGTACACAGGATTGTTATATTTTATTGTTTGTTCAATTTGAAATGACGTGTATGTATGAATAAATGAATGAAAGTTATTAGTAATATATTTTTCGTACTGCCAATGTGACCGTCGTATTTTGAAATCTTTGATTATTATCAATGAAATGATATATTTATTATGAAAATTAAAGTATAATAATACAACAAAAGGCATATTCGCTTATACTTTAATTATTTTAAATAATATAAAAATGTTTGTACTTTCTGAGTGAAAAATAATTCTAAGTTAACCTTTGGTACTGCAAATAGTGTATAAAGTATCCTAGACTCCCTGGCAACTGATTTCGTTATTTTCACATAGATAATATTGGTATATACTCGTATTCTGGCAGATAAAATTTTTGATAATAATATCTGCATTAAGTACGTCAAAACGAACATTGATGGATTTAGTCGCACCTTAAATATATAGTCAATGGATATTTCCGTTACACCTGACTCTAGGGTTGATATTGATATATTTATATTAAAATATGTGAACTACATAGAAAATTATGGTGAAGGCCTATGTACAGCAGTGGACGTCCTATGGCTGAGATTATGTTAAAATAAAGCAACTTGAGTAATAATTATTAAATACGACAATAAATCTATTTTCCAAATAATTACGAACTATAGTGCCACCAAATTAACTAGTCAGGTGGACATAATTGAAACTACGGCGGCTGCCACATTAAAATTCCACCGTAGTAATCTGTTCAGTTTTAAGTAGAGCGCCGCCTGCCCTCACCTGTATTGCCCGGCTATAGAGGCCATCTGAGACCAACAGCATAGGTTATTTAAAAAAAACTGTTCAGGCTTATCGTTTAGCATCGCTTTAAATAGGTATGCTATAGATGTATCCAGTGGCCTATAATGGTGACTGACATGATGTAATTGCCCACTTGAATGGCTAATTTGGCGGCATTATAATAGGAAATTCGCGGCAAAAGTCTCCACTATTTAGCGACGCTGTTAAAGATATGATGGTGGGACTATTGGCGGGACTTTTACTGAAAACATGTGCAATGTGCGTCATTATTACATGTATAATATTTAGATTTTGTTTTTTACACATATTTTCTTCCCATTTCATTCGATTATTTATTAAAATCAAAATATTTATCTCTACACCATTTCGTTTCCACTCGTCAGTAGAGACTGTTATATTAAATAAATTTTATGTCACACTATTAAACCAGACATAAGTTAGTTATTATATTAGACACGCCAATAATTGGGATCCAGGTTTTGCCTCATTAAAAAAGCAAACGATACCTTTGAAGTCTCGTCTGAAAACTCCAGATGAATAAAAAAACGTTGAATTAGTACTAAAGTTATATTCTTATAATCTCTTAGTGAAATACAAAACTAGGAAACAAAGTATGGAAGACTCAATAAACATAAAGTATACGAGACACTTTTATTGCATAATTCTGTTTTCATCTTGATATCATTACTAATGTTTTCTTTGATGTGACATGATAGTATGTTTTTATAGCGTTGTATTGGAGGTAATATACAGTTCTTAAAGTACAGTGTTGATGGATAATTTTGAATAATTAATTGAAATATATATATTTGATCATAAAATATTTTTGTGATAGAAAAACTTTCGATGCTTTCAATGTAGAGAAGTGATTTCTTTAACGAAACAATTTCTAGAGAATTCTATTTCTAATTCTGCACCTTTTTTACGTAGTTACATACTTACTACATTATTTAACTGATAATAAGATTAAATCAATCCGCCGTGGAGTTACCGGCTTTTGAATAGTGCTCCACCCTCTCTCCCCGTGGTTGCCGTATGAGCTGGCTGAGGGTTAACAGATCCAGAGGACGGGCAGCAGCGTCCTCTGCTAAAAACCATCAAACTGCGCTTGCTTGACAACCCGCCTGCCAAGCCTGTCGAGATATTAGTATCGAGTATTGGCAAAACCCCCGCTTTGGGATGGGGAAGGCCTATGTTCAGTAGAGGATTACTAACGGCTGAGATGATGATGATGATGATGATGATGATGAAGTTCAAATCTGGACAAGAACAGTTCTCTAGCTGCGCAAGAGTCAACATTTATTATTTTTCTAGATAATATTTTATGCAAACGCTACTACGCCGAATCTAAAACAACCTTACAATAAAATCTTGAAAAGTTACTTTTTGACATTGATCTCATCCAAATCCAGTTTTTATACCTAGATATCCTATTCAGGATACCTTGAAACCTGACTAGATCTGTCTACTTACCATGTTATTATTATTCGAAAAACGCTTCATGCAAAAAAGACATTACGTGATCTTTAATACTTTTTTTTCGAGGAAATGGTTTTAAGAAACCTTATGATAGAGGCACACCAAGATAACGTTATCTGAAGAGTTTTAGCCCAATCTAGGAGCTTTTCATTCACATTTCGCCAAAATGTTAATGGTCCCATGTAATAGCAGGCGTGCCAATTGCCATCTGCCGGGCAAAGTAGTTGTTCCAGACTCCAGGCAGTTATTGAAGGATAGATGCTAATGGAAAAATCCAATTTTTAACACTATTCCTGATTCACGATTCCTGATGTGTCGTGAGCTTTATGAAATAAGGTGCCAAATCCATATTTAACATATTCCGCCAAATTACTCTTATCAAATCCATCGATTCCAGACACTGCCTTGTTTAGAGTTTAAATTTTAAAAGTCTCATCCATAAGTGATGTTAAAGCATTCGTTTAAAATTCGACCATGCAATATGTAGTCTAGACACAGAATATAAATGCTATGTGACCTAGAACAACTTACTATGGATGAGATGCTTGAGGATTTAGGTATACCATACGTTGCCACTGATAAAATCGTTTCAGAAATTTAAATTAGGTATAAGGTTAGGTTTCCTTACGATTATATTATTAAATAAAAGAAGTAACTCGTGCGCCTGGGGGCGTGATTTGTAGCATTATTGGATATGTGGTGACAACTGAGTATCCATAAGATGTCGGTGTAATGTCACCGGTGCTTAAACTGGTTCATAATAATTTTAAGGCCACAGGGCAGCAGGGTTTTAGTGTAGTGGTAGGCCTCTGGAACGCCTGAGGAAGTACCACACCTTTGCCAGTTATTCATCCGCCAAGCAGTAATGTGCAAACATTACAGTGTTCCGGTATGAAGGGTAATGTTACCAGCGAAATTTCTGGGCATGATGAGATTCAACAACTCATATCTCAGGGTGACATGCGCAGTGCAGTGCCGCGCAGAATTTTGAATTTTAAAACACTGGGTGTCATTGTGTCTGATATGGGTAATCACGATGCTTACCATCAGGCACCTGATTTGCTCGTATTGTCACTCACTATCATAAAAAAAAAAAGCTTATGACGAGCTGTTGGGGGGCCGCGACCCCAGGGAACTGAGTGTTCCCGGGGGAGGGTTTAGTTAATCGTTTGGGTTTACCGGCCGGCCGGAGTAAACACTAACGAGGAATAGACCCCCACCTCTATCTTGCCTTCATTGGCCGGCCAGAGTGGAGTCGCGAGAGCCTCGTTCTTGAGGACGGATGTGAAGCATAAGTGACTATGGGCGAGCGTGATGTGACTTTCGGGTAATGCAATTGATCGCCGTTTAAAGTCCAGGAACACCTCTCCTCCCCTTAGCCACTCACACCAACGTAGCCCCTCTCGTCGCCTTTATTCCCTTGTGGTGGGCGGCTTTTATGGGGGGTACTAGTGAGCGGCGAGTCATCGCTTGCCGTAATATTTCACCATAAGACGGAAGTGGCAGGTGCCGGAGTCTCTAGCAATAGTCCGGTTATCATCCATCTAGAAATTACACCCAAAGGCAAATAAAGAAGTTTCCATCCATTCACAATAGTTATTGTACTTTGCAGGGGCTGTCTTTGGGCTCATCTTAAAAAAAACTCAAGTCTTTTTAATGCGCTCTCAGGATGCTATTAGAGGTCCCGCCTCCTCAGTGATGCAATCTTCGAGCGCAGAATGGCATGAAAAATATTCACTGAGACCTCTGCTAGCATACCCGAAGCACTACATCTACGCCAAACAATTCATAAAGCCAAACATTTTTTTAAAGCCCCAGGGTTAATTTCTGCCATCTCCGTTGATTAACCATTCCATTAAAACTCTACTGACATTCCACCGATACCTTATCAACACTCAGACACACCATCATCATTACCACCACCACTACCACCCTCATTTAAATTGTCATACCAACTTTTGTAAAAAATCAAAATAGGTATACGAGTAGCGTCAGGTATGATATAATATTTCTAAATTATAAGAAAATTGTTACCTAACTTTGCATTAAAACTTTAAATAATGATTTATTCCCTTCACTAAAATTATAATACATTTTCTTCGTCATATTGTAATGCCTTTTATATCGCAGAATAAATACGTGCACTTCCGAATATATCATCATATCAATCACTTATATTGAACTGATAATATTGATATAAGCATTTAATCAAAATAAGCTGATCGTGTGTCCATATTGTAATTCAAATGTTACCGTATTGTGTCCATTCGTTCGTTTCTGTACAAAGTTTATGTTAATATAATACCGTCCATCCGATATTTGTGCATCGAACTGTCACTAACATTTCAATCTCGTAGGGTTCTTGCTGCGGCTTCTCTCGTCCGCTTTTATCCTCTATTGAATATTTATCACAGTTTCTTAAACATCTTTATCGACACGAATTTTGACATCTCACTGAAGGATACCGCTCTTATAAAGTGAATTTATTATTGTAGTCGCATTGTCGATTGCAACGTGCAACGGTCTGATGTATGGATCTCATCACGCAGGTTCAGGTCAGTAATAATGATGAGACCAGCTCATTAGTGGTGCTGGCTGCTTAAAGAATCGTTACAAATGATACAGTTTAATTCGGTAGACACACCCGAGACGTGAGCATATCTATCACGAGAACACTGGCTTGGTTCCAAGAGAGCGAACGGTGGGCCGAACCGACAACATGCAGTGACAGGTGCGGCATGCGGTATGCAACCCATGACTTCGGAGCTACATGTCGTATCTACCTTCGAGCACTCCCATCCTTTGATTTTATGTAGGAGCATACGCAGCAAACGGAATGTTTATGTTACCGACGACAGATAACTCCACGCGCTGCAATAATAAACATCAGTTACATGGATTCATGATATTTTCATTATCGATACGATTGCTGAAACCTTATCTTGGCCCTTGACTATTAGAAGAGTAACTTGCCCTTTAATTATAGGTATAATAATGCATGTAACATAATAATCAGTAATCACGCCGGAATTAAAATACCAGAGCATACTCCTTTTAATTAACTCCTTTTAATAATAAATAATTGAAATCTAATTAATTGAATTATATTAGACATTCGGAAATTACTTACTTAGTACATAATATTCAGAAATAAGTATTTCACAATCTGAACACTGAACACTGAATGTAGTGAGCACAGTGCAAGTGTCGCAATCTCTACATCACAATCGAACAAGCGTGGCAAATCACTGAGCCAACTATTCACTGGCGCTCAAACGAACATTGAGTTCTAAATATTAACGTGCCTCGCGATTTGCGACTAGAATAATACTTAACGAATGCAATGAATATTATTTAACTCTGGAAATGTCTCGACCTTTTCAGGTACGGTGAACGCAAATGGAGAAACGAAGCGTCAGAGGACGTCGTACACACGGTACCAGACCCTCGAGCTTGAGAAAGAGTTCCACTTCAACCGTTACCTGACGCGGAGACGGAGGATCGAGATCGCGCACGCGCTCTGTCTCACCGAACGACAGATCAAGATCTGGTTCCAGAACCGACGCATGAAGTGGAAGAAGGAGCACAAGATGGCATCCATGAACATCGTCCCGTACCACATGAACCCGTACGGCCACCCCTACCAGTTCGACCTCCACCCCAGCCAGTTTGCGCATCTATCCGCATAGGATCAGTGGAATTTTTCGAACAGCGGATAACTGATTTATTAATGTAGGCAGTCGTCCGTTACGCGGGGTTGCGTGTAACATCTCAACCACTAATGATGGTTCTGATGATACAGTAACTAGGCTGGTCAGTTATTCGCTGTTCGAAAAATTTATCAAAGACTTTTTAGTTAAATTTTGTTGAATTGTTATAGCGTAACGTTTTGACGTTAAAGACTAATGTGTAAGTGATAGTGCTTAAAAATACGAACTATGAAAATGGTGAACACTACACGACAAATCACAATAGTATTATAATAATACATAATATATTGATAAGTTACATTATGTAGACGTCCTGTAAATGATTGAATTTGTGTACTTATGCACAATGTTTTAATGTTTTCACCTCAATAATAATAACGAGTGATGTTAAAATTGATAATTATTGTAGAAAAAAAATTACCTAGTCATAAGCTGTAACTTGACTTCGTTTGCGTATAAACGAGGACTATTCCCTTAAGTTTAAAATTAGTAATTGGCACGAAAAGAATTCTTTGTGATGGTTATGATTTGTATAAGTGTAACATTTAAATAATTATTGTATTTGGGATTAGTTACAATAATTCAAGTTAAAGAAAAGTGAAAATCTATAGCCATTGTAAAACAAATTCGGAAATTTACAGGGATACCTATTAGATGTAATTTGAGTCATCAGATTATTGAAAAACCTTTTATAAAATTAGTTACAATTATTTTGTTAACTCGATGTAATAAAAATGCTGATTTTTTGGTACATCACTTAAAAATATCACATAAGAAATGTACGAGAATTGACAAATAAGTTACTATGTATATCTCTCGTAAAAGATATTTCTTGTAAATTGCGTAAAAAAATTACTTATTAAATACCTGTACATAATTGGTACTGGTATTCGGATCCTAAAATGTAAATAATTTTGACGTCTTATTAAAATAAGTAATATAAAATTTAATATATTATACCATCGCTATAGCTAGGTACTTCCTCAAGAACTGTTTTATGTTCCTGTCCTTAGTATGTATATATAAATAAACATAGGTATTTATCATGCTATAGATTTTAAGCCTATTTCTAAATGGTAAGAACTTAATAGAGTTTTAATCCACATGAAATACTATTTTCAATTTAAGTGTTTCTCAAATTGCTTTAAAATTTAAAAAATAAAAATAGGGATTTAATAAAATACCTTATACTTACATAAATTGTTAATTCGATTTTGTATAAGTTTTATGTTTCTTTGTTTTCAAAATTATAAATAGTATCATTTCTAATGACGACGATATCGATTTTATTTCGAATATTATCACAAGTAAAGATATCGTGGTCAACTGTGATATTTTGTTATTTTAATTATTAAATGCAGAGCGATCTGGATTTCATTAGAATATAATATTCATTCAGTAAAATTATATAAAACGCTCATTCATTATTATTTGACTGGTTTGTTTTGTTACGTTATAATTTATTGTTTGTAAATAATAGTTAAGGCATTATAATATTATATAATTGAAATGTTCAAATTCTGGAATAACTAATATCTAACATTTTAATTACGAGTACGTATTAGATTATAGTTGGTCTCTGCGTGCGCTCTGACGCGCCTAAAATTGATTTTAGTTCTGCCGGCAGGGATTTATTATAAAATCCTAAACGACTCACAAACTGACAAGCAACGCAGAGCCTAAACCACTGATCCTAGAGGCTTGAAATTTGGAATGTAGTTTTTTTTTCGTTGTCTACACGTCCTAAGACAGGGTTTATGATTTTCACATTTCAAGGGGTTCAAAAAGGGCGTCAAATTTTTGGTATAAAACTCCAATAATTCCAAATTCCTAGCGTGCGAAGCCGCTGGGCTTACACTAGTCAACCTATATTTTACAAACCATAGTTGGTCGCAAGTACGACAGAGGTCTCTAGTCGGAGCGTGCCAGAGACCTATATCAATATAATATTATTATAATCTATGGAATACGTACCATGTTTTAATAATCCGCTGTGCAATAGGCGTTATTTTGTTTCAGTTTAAGACAAATTGTAAAATATTACCTGTACATTGTAGTTACTTTATATTTTATAAATAATACGGTAATGTTAACGTTCATTCCAATTTAAATGAGGTCTCTAGGGAAGTATTCTACTTGATCATTTAAATTATTGTATTGTAATATTAAAGTGTATTAAAATTGAGAAATTGGTGAAGATGATAAAATAAATTATGACGATAGAGAGGCGTTTAATTTATTTTACACAAGAAATACTTATGAAATAAAATAATGATTCACACATTAGATCCGAATAATCCAAGGAAGTTTTACTATGACCACTACCTTTCGGCCGTCCAGACGATCTGATAAGTACGGCAGGAGCACGCTGGATGCAGGCCGCTTACAACCGGACTGGATAGAAATCTAAGGGGGAGGCCTATGTTCAGCAGTGGACGTCCTATGGCTGATATGGTGATGATGATGATGACCTATGACTCAACAATCAGTCCAGTTAAGGGAAATAATGTGGTTTGCAAACTGGTTCGACGCAAGTAGACATTTCTAATGGACCATTACATAAATTCCTCAGATACATTCGAAGTGAGTCCATAGAGCGCCACCGAGACGCCGTTTGAAGGCATGCCTGTATTGAGATGATAAATGAATCGTCACTATGACAGCCTAACCTGGCGTACCACGTGCCTACAAAAGAGTGTCGAAAATGGGAAGGTTTAGTAGTAGGTCGCGAATATCTGAGGCTGGACCTATAAATCATTGTGGTGTTTTGGGTGAACGTTTCAATAGAGGCACTGTTTTGTACGTACAGACAGGCGTATTGAATTTTGTATCGGAAAATGTATGGAACTTGAAAAAAAATCTGATGGTATTTTAGAAATACATATGACTGGCTGTATCATCGTTGCCGTGGAAATATCGCTATAAAAAGTACTCTATGTGGTATTCTAGTGTCTAAACTATCTACATACTGAATTTCAGCCTAATTAGTTTCGTAGTTTTGACGTGAAAGAGTAACAAACATCCATCCGCCATCCTCACAAACTTTCGCATTTATAATATTAGTAGGATTCTGGATGTGATTGTGGACGTCAACAGTAAATAATAAATGATGTGAACGCTCTTAGAGAGAGTTCACACGAACGCCTACGACAACTGCAGCGTTAAAATGCCGTCCGAGTGTGAATTCGACTGTTCTTTTTCATACAAATTAATGCATGACCACTTCTTCGCGTTGAAGTTGCGCTGCTGTTACGCTGCAGTCACGTTGTGGTTGTCTCTCGTGTGAATTGACACTTTGTGCACAATAGTATGGAAATATGTAGTAAAATGGCCATAACTCTTAATTGCATTAACTTAGAAGTATGATTTTTTTACAGCCACAAGGAACCACAGATCTGAGTGATTCCAAGCGTTCCCGTCAAAAAGTGTATTGACAAATGCACAGACAACAACGTGATCCTGTAATGGTTCCTTTTTTCTTTTGAGGTACGGAACCTTATAAAGGTTTTATTTACCTAAGAAAAGTCCAGAAATACCAAACATTGGGCTCGACTCTTAGTAAAGTTGTATTAAAATGGTCCAAAGCTCAGAACTACTCAGATATGTATGTAGAGCCGCATCACAATGACTAATATTATTAATGTTGTCCTGTCCGTGTCATTGTGGACATCGAACCGCGAGATACGTTACATTAGGGTGCGTTCGATGCGAGAATTCATTTTTCATTGAACATACAGTGATGGCAGGATGAAGTTGGCATGACAGGTGAGATAAACATTTTATAATTCGTTTTGCTTCGGACACCTTTAACTTATTTTGAATATTTGATATTCGAGTACCTATTATTCGACTGCCTCGGTGGCATAGTGGTTCGCAAGCGTTACAGCCCCGTAAGGTCACGGTCCCGGATTCGATCACCAGGTTAAGCAAAACTGTTATTGGAATTTTAACATTAGGAATTTTCGCAATGACAGCCTCGAATCTGGAACTGTGCCCGTTAGACGGCAATTGGCTCGTTTTATATATGGGACTAAAAAAATAACTGGCGCAGTGTGTTTCTACTAGTGAACTGGGTCCTGGGTACACCTCTGCCTATCCCATCGGAAAAAAGGCGTGATGTTATGTTATGTCCTAATTTGAGGCATGCATCAAATACTGGAATTTAATCCTTTTAAATCACCACTTTAATTACTAGGAGAAATTATACGAGTAATATCATATTATGCCTTCACTTCGGCGACCTGAATAAAAGTCGACAGTAGTGGTGACTGGTGACTCTTGCAGTCTCTTCTCCGTTCTCTCCTAAATACGCTAGTGAAAGGTTTTAATTATCTGAGCCAACAATTTATGATGGCAACATCAACTATTTTTAACCATAGAGGTTTTTTACATTTAACGGGTAACTTCTTTTTAATGGCTACTCTGTGGGAACAGGGATGAGACTTGTTAATTAATGGCAGAGCGATGGCGGGAAAAACTAATCAGTCTGGACGATTGAAGTTTGCGGACGAAAAACTACGAGTCAAAGTAAAAAGCCGAGATTGTATCTATTGATTATATGTATTTAAATATTCAGACAGATCGTTGTGTTTGATTTATAAATTCCGTCTGTGCGAGCAGTAATATAAGGATCTTTTACACTAGCAATAGTCCTAATTAAAGGCACGCGTTGAATAGGTCCCGAAGAAGACCACCAAGGTGCTTAAGGCCCAAGCACAGTACATGTCCTGGATTACAGCTGGAAAGTATTCCAGCTGTAGCTAAGAAGAATCGCCTTATTGGGACTAAAAAGGCACCGCGGCGCTTTGTGGTTTCATTTAAAGCGACATCTGTACGATACCTTACGAACTTTTATTATAAAAGGATAGGAGAGACGGAAACTCCTTGCTAAACTACCTCCATCTAGTATGTGAACAGACACTATTTTGTCAAATAAACATGCAAAAAGTTCCCTAATTTTCCGTAACCAATATGGCTGCAGCGAGATACTACGATAGGACTTTTCTTTTACGCCTTACATTCTTTTAAGACCTAATAAGAAAAGATCCAATACACATAAATGTAAAAATAAATTATTTATAATTCTTACTTAACATAAATGTTAAATATTACCGTTAACAAGCTGATATTATTAAGAAAAAAATGTGTGTAATTATTGATTTATCCTAATCACCCCAGCGAAGTCTGTAAGTAAAATATTTATTTGTGAGCTTCGTCGAAATTAGATTAATCTGAAAATGCTTTTAACTAATATAATCCTTATATATAAATTAGTAGTACATATATTTTGTATGCATTTTATGTATAAACACACCGCGTTACGCGACAAAGTATCCAGTTAAAATAATATTATAATAAATCTACCATAAAACAAATACTTTCGATGCAAGAAAACGTTTTCACTATCAGACAATCACACAGCATGAAGGATGTCTTCACGTTTAAGGTAGTATCGCTACCCGGCACTAGATGGCAGTTTTCTTCATGATAATATGCTATGATGGTAAAGTAGCTAAAGCACAAATCAGTGTCAAAAAGCTTCCTACGCGGTTTCAGAGAGCTTTCTTCAAATGCTTTGCGCTCAATCTGGTAGCGCGTATTTATTAGCATTTTAGAATATAATTATTTTAGAAAATATTTTAGTGCAATCATCACAACAATGGCTATATTATTTTATGGTAAGTTTCATATACATACATACCTAACTTTAAATTTTATGTACATAGGTTTTAGGTCCCTATTAGAGAACAAAATATACTTTTCGTATTTCTCACAAATTTGTGTTGTAAGTATGTAAATGTATAGGTTTTTTTACGGTGTTTTATTCTCATTTTACTTTTGAAATTAACCTGAAACCACCTTTAGTTATGAATTCATTTCAATATTATATACTTACCGTTGGTGTCATGAAGTTTTTGGAGCTATCTACTCATTATCCAAAAGAATTAATACCTAATAAAAAAAAATTACATAAATATTACTTCAAAATGGTTTTTACGCAGGTATAATGTTTAATTTATCTCCTCACAACGAAAGCACAGAAATGAGAAATAATTATTAAAAGCAAGCATCTCGTCGTAAGATAATCCACTATTTTCATATTTTGATTTGCTACTTAAACTATATTGGATAAGCAATTCAACAATGAACATTATGCTAGATTTTTATCTTAAAAGATCAAAATTTAATTTTAAATAATGATTTTATTCTAAAATCTGAGCGTTAAAAGTGGGGTGCGGTGAAGAGGAAACGAATGATCCAGGATATTGTAGTGGTAGGCCTCTTTTGCAGGGGGTCGCCTGGGGAAGTACCACACCTCTGCCAGTTACTCATCCGCCAAGCAGTAAAGCAAACATTACTGTATTCCGGCAATGTTACCAGAGAAATTACTGGGCATGATGAGTTTCAACAACTATAGTATCTTAGGGTGACAGGCGCAGTGCAGTGCCGCGCAGAATTTTGAATTTTATAACACTGGGTGGCACTGTGTCTGATATGAGCAATCATGATGCTTACCATCAGGCACCTGATTTGCTCGTCTTGTCACGCACTATCATAAATATAAAAAATATAATCGAATTTCTGCCTAATCAGTTCAGTAGTTTTGGCGTGAAAGAGTAATTAACATCCAGCCATCCATCCAACCTCACAAACTTTCGCATTTATAATATTAAGGATTAAGTAGGAAGTACGATTAGTAAGTTCTAAATGGCCTTTAGATAAAACGCTATATATAGTTATATTATTCATATTATATCTATGGGAGGCCTTTGTGTAGCAGTGGACGTCTTCCGGCTGATGTTGATAATGGTAGATAGGTAACCTACTTTTGTTCCCCAGTACTTATGTTTTATTTTTTAGTATTTAACATACTTCATTTATATATCTTTAAACAGAAAGTACTTACTTAAGTCACAAATAACATTAAGTAACTTCTAGTTCACTACTTACGACCTAGTTCATTTAATGATGTACTTATTTAGTTCTTATGTAACTTCATACACCTTAGATTAAAGTAGATACTTTCTATCGGTATAGGTACCTTATATTATTAAGTAACCTAATATTTTATGTAATTATAATCTTTGAAAACGGTAAACTGCTAATAATTTGTAAAAATTATATAGAGCGTTCTTCAAAGCGACTTTTTTTGTTAATTTGCTAATTATGCCTGTCACTACCGCCATGCTAAAGTTTGTGCCTAAAAGGATTATACATTATCTCTATACAAAAAATAATCCGATAATATTTCACTGTAAATCTTTCTAATCCTATTCCCAAACGTAGTAGCGTCGACTATAAACGAAAAGAAAAAAAGTACAAATCTACTCTACATTGAACCAAAAGATCGTCAAAACCCAAAGCGTGGTAGCTCTCGGTCACCTTTGAAATGTTAACAAAAAGAAACGGTTGAAAATTTATACCTGACTCCTATGAATGGGGTTACATTCGTTCTAAGGTCGTAGAAAAAGAAATAAAATGGCCGGCACGATACCTAACTTTAGTAAGTTTTGTGCGTCCGCGCTGATTTTGGGATATCACCGAAAAATTCGCCTCAAATTGAGACTCAGAGACTGTATTATAATATATTACTTACAGATTAGACACACCCCTACACCATACACACCTGCATGTCATAGTATTTAATATTAATAGAATATAATTAATTATAAAAATATTATATGTTATAATTCGTGAACTTATAAATTTAATTTTAAATTAAGAACTACAACATTGTATCTATCATAATTGTTATCTGGGGAGAACTGCCTCCTGGGCCACAGCTCAAGCTTCTCCAGGAGGTAGGGCACCAATTATATGTATGTAAAACTTTTGTAGTTAACTAAATAAATAATTTTGATTTTTGATTTTGACTTATATCAACCTATTGACAAAGCTCAATTAAAATGCTCGTCCCCAAAAAATATTACATTTTTTTTTTAATATTTATTCCGTGCTTAACTTGTAACAATATACATTATTTTAAAAAGCTCTTTCATTTCTCTCCGATCGTTTGCCGAGCGCCGGCTGTCAGCTAAATGGAAGGGGAGCGGATTAAAATTCCTTTTAAAATAATAATTCACCAATAAGAGAGGGGAAATGCAGGATTGGTTAAAGACTGCAGACCGCCACGTCAGAGTATAATAATATAATATCGGGTGTTTGACTGACATGACATGGGGCCGATGTAGGTGTTTACTACAACAAATAAAAACTACTAACCAGGCATCAACATTAGACCTTTTCACCAACCATAGAAATCTAATAAAAACAAGGTATTAGAATTGTACAAGTCACTAATTACATACAAAGCGCTTGTCGCCACTTTTCCTGTCTCTAGTACTCCATCAAAAAAAAATGTAAAAAATGCAAGTCTCGCCATGTCTTCAAATCATCGATATAAAGAATTCAGATCCAGGATAAATATTATGACAAATTGGATATAAAATACAACTTAGCAATTATATTTAACAATATATTTGGTTAGTTACAGCAACACCATTTGCAATAATTTTAATAGGACCTAAGATAGGTAGAACTTATTTTTAAATTTTAAATTTTGAAAATTACCTTAACATTTCTGATATTTTTATAACTACTAATTATTTATGTTGTTCAATCATTTTTGTTTTAGGCATGCTGTCTTGATCCATAAATATTATGACATTTAGAATTAAGATATATAATGTAGCCAAACAGTAATAACTGATGTACATGATGTGGATGATCTAAATAAATAAACTTGCCAAATGTAACTTCAATGTCAATATGAACGCAAATAATGTATCAAATTTGGCATAATATTTATCTTGTTTTGTAGGCGTAGGGAAACATGCTTTTTTTTACATTTATGTTTTTGATAAGATCTCATTTCTTTTTGTAAGTAGTTGATCATCGATTTCTACTGTAGGTACAAATATCACTACCTAGTCCCTTTCTATCTAGGCAACATAGCTGTTGTAGGTCATAGGTTTCAGTATCTTAGCTACATGTGTACAAATGTTGCAGTAATATTGGTGGAAAAAGATAACAAACACTAAACTTATAACACGCATTCATTACTAATCAAACTTTCGCATTTATAGAACAAAGTAGGTATATACTAAGTGGGATTACAAAGTTAGCCGTCATCATTGATTTAAAGAAAAGGGCAGATAGGGTACGTTCTCTTAACGCTTACTCAACAACTGTCATGTGATATTTGAAACAACAAAGTAGATAGAAAGACGTACCTAAGACCCAAGTGCGAACGAGACAACAATTTCTTTACTGACGTACATGGACCTAGTGGGACCTAATTTGAGCTTTCCATTTTCGATAAGACAGTACCTCATCTCCCCTTTTCTTTAAATTAATGACCGACACACATAAATTGGCTACCAACCGCAAATAATAACGGGACTGAAATTTCTTTATCATATATAACTTTTTCCTTTCATAATAGGCTATGCCCTGTCTAAATACAAAAATTTCAGGTTAATCGTGATCAGTGAGTATATTATGACAATCTCTCCGAACTTCAGCTTGCACTATAATAAATATTACCAAACGCAGAACAAAACGGTCAGACAGAGAATCCTACACCGTGATTAGTTCTTACACACTACACAAACATGTGACAAACGAGTCACCTGTCCTGCGAGTATGTGACTTCTAGTACCTTGCTATTTTTTTGACACCAACATTTCTTTGACACCAACTGTGGCTCGTTCATTTTAAAATATTTACACCTTATTTAGACACAATTTTGCGTCCTCGGAATACAGAAAAAACTGTTTGTGCTGTATTCTGAGGTTGCGTGTAAATCCCGATCTATACATTGGGTAACAGTGTCCATGGAACTAGCTTTCCTACTGAAGGCCTCCACTTGTATTATCAGATTGATTGTGTTTGTACTTTCTAAAATTATAATTATATTAAAATGTGGTATCCTCTGTAAGGAGTCCAATAATTTTGTCTATCTGTTTTATTGAAATATTAAAATCCATTCTCTCGTATAAAATTAATCGTAGGTGTGTAACCAATTGTGATACATTTAGCATGCTCCATTGAGTTCAACAATAAGAATTACTCGTATACATACTACGCAATATAAGTATTGAGTCATAGTCATACATAGCAACGTTGAGATGCCATATGGCGTCGTTTGGACAACGTACCGGACGAGCGGTGACGGAATCTTAGGCTGTATTCACACTAACAGCAGAATGTAAATGGACATGGGAGAAATTAAAAAAAGGTTCATTTTTACCCTACACTATTATAGAAGCCGTTATTCCAAAACTAATAATTTTTATTTCACTTCGATACGAAAAGTATTTCTACAACGTTATTCTCGTATATAATTTGCTTAAAATACTATTATTTCGCTAATACGCTGGCCGCGTGACGTCATCGTATCCGACAGACGAGTAAGAGAATGGAATATGTTGACGTCATGCCGCGGCTTCTGGGCGCATTGTGACTGTCACGAAAACAATAATGAAAGAAAGAAAGAAAGAAAGAAAATATATTTATTGCAACACACAACATTGTTCCCAAGTAATAACTAAAAGAAACTATATTATTGTAGGCGCACATTACACAATAAGACAGGAACAAGGCGTGTCACAACACGGCTCCAACTCAGCATAATGCTGACTGCGATCAGTCAGCGCTGGTCTTCCGTTGGAGCCGCATGATGACGTGACGGACGTCAAATACGTCAGATTATAGAGAATAACTATATACATACAAAATGGATTAAATAGATGAAAAAAATAAATAAAAGATACAAACAGATCGGCAATACAATTAGAGAAAATATTATAATATTATAATGACTTTATAAAGAAAATATATACAAAAAGGCGCAGTACTATGTATAGCTATGAAAAAAAAACTATATTATGCCTTAAAAACAAACAAAAATATTTTACGCACCATAGGTAGTCTCTACCGACCGAAGACAGGTACAGGTTTATAATAGTAACAGTGGGTTAAAATTCTATTTTAAGATTATAAATAAATAAAGGGCAAGTATAGTATGAATGTACTCCCTAATATGTGTATGTATGTATGTAAGTACGTCTTCAAATAATGCTGGTCTCATGCACGTAAGTTTCCTGCGTTTTTTGATGTAGTAGTAGAAACTTCTTTAGTTGAATTCTAAAACTATAAACGCTATGCAGGTTCCGTATTGGTGGCGGTATGTTGTTCCAACATTTTGTTGACGCATATCGGAAACTGCCTCTAAAAACCGCTGACCCGTGTTGCTGCTGGACTAAGCGCATGGCATGTGGTCATTTTTACGAATCCTTAAAAATTCATTGTGAAGTATTTTGATGGCTACAAAAAAAAAATTATATTTTAAGTTAAAATAAAATTAAATATAATAAAATGTTTCCCAAAAAAAAACCTTTCCCAAACCCATTCAACGCAAATGAAAAAGATAACATAATTCATAATTTTATTGTTATCACGCAGTTTTTAGTGTCAAACAAATTAATGAATAGATCATTATTATTAATAAAGTAGAGTAAAAATCTACACATTAGGGCGCTGCCACATTAGCGCTGGCGGCTAATACGAGAAGCTAACGAGCTGGTTTCGAATGTTACCAGTTAGGGCCTCCGCAAACGCGCGTGTTTATCCTAAAAACAATACTCGCGCGTCGACGGCACGCTTACAAAACGTGGTGTGCTGTACGCCATGTTGTAGAGTTGACTCAGAATGACGATTTCAACATAACATTTTCAGTTTGCTCGGAGGTCACTGAAATAGCGGGATTAACAGTTTTTGTTAAACATACTCACCTACTCGTATGTTTGAACTTTGAAAAACTATTGACTTAAATTTGAAAGCCACGATTAAAAGTAATATATCCGAATTCAAATCCGAAGCCCCTGGATTTCAATCTCACTTTATATGTGGACTTCTTGCCTGGACTCAGCCGTGATTCGGATGTCACAGGGAACTGTAGATCACGGCTGTCTTCTGTAAGTGACAGATCATTAATTGAATAAGTTTTGTACAGGGAAGTTGTTAGGTTGCGTCAAAGACTTTCCAACGTGTCACACTGTTATCCGTTGCAACATTGTTTTTATAAACGTCCCATCTAGTCACATTAGACTCAAGTGATACACGATGGTAAAAAAAATCCCTACGTGTGACTACCTTCTTGTAGGAATCTTGGTGACATGAAACTCATACAATACCAGTTGGTCACATAGCCCGTAGGATCATGTCGAAGGTCTTCGATTATAATCCTTAAGGTGTTACCAGTGATAACTTATGGCTCTTTAACGTGGTCCCTCACCATGAGTCTTATTAGTAAGCTCAAAGTTGCACAACAAAGTAACAATTCCAATCAAAGGGCTATATGCTCGAGATTGCTCGGGATCGAATCAAGACTGAGGAGATCTGTAGACGAACGAAAGTGACCGACGAGCACAGCAAATTACCAAGTTAAAGTGGCAATAATATGATGGGTAAGGTAAGATACATTAACACGTTCTTATATAGTTTCTTAAATAGAAGGTACTCGAAATATATAATGAGCATTCTGTAAGGATATACTATTATTGTCATTACATGGTAAACTTGGGGCTAAGCGCATAATGTATTTTATCAGCGCTGACAACGCGCGTTTCATGATTAGTGGTTCTTGAAAATCAGTACCTACTGTAGGTACAGAGACTGAATTGCGTGTGAATCACGTATTAAGAGGCATTTTTTATCATCGCCGTCTACGCACAAATGCAGAGCATATACGCTATTCAAACCCTAATCGAATGCAGTTCAATATTTTTTCGAGTACCACTAACCATGAAACTACAAAAGCGTGCGTTCGTGAAACGCGTCACGCGAGTCATTGGTGACGATAAAAAACGCCGAGTGAAAAGGCTCTAACGCAGTATCGTCAGTGTGTACGCATCCTTCGGAACTCGCAGTCAACCCATGCGGCCTGTCGGTTACGTCACGCGACCGGCTTCACTCCGTAACGGTTTCACTGTCAAGAGGTGAACATTTTAAACTTTTGTTCAAATGCTTACACGCTATATTATGTATATTGTGTACTCAACTTTACTACGCTTTTAGTTTTTGTTTGGTTCTATGTACAAAATACGATAGAACTATTTTTTATTCTGTGGCGACGCGTTAAAATCGTTTACACGCTTTTAACTCACTCCAAAGTAAATAATAATTTCCCTTTCAAATTCTATCAGCAAATCACAAATCCTTCATCAATCCATGCAAGAAATGCCACACCACAATCACCACAAAGTCAACAGTCAAAAATCCGATTTTGGACATTTTTATTTACGTTGTCTGCCTGACATACAAGCACTGCCATTTTAACACTTTCGGCACTAGATCTAGCACTATTTTGACGTCCCTACCGCGATTTTAGCACTCAGGGGATATTATAGCTTTATGAAACCCACAGATGAAACCCCTTCTATAAAAATAAATTACGCCCTTTTTTACATATGAACAATTTAATTTAGCGCTAATTCTAGCGCTTTTTATATACTGATTTTGTAACAACTAGCGCTTTATGAACCTCAGTTAGTGCTAAATGGCTATTTTTCATCAGGCCGCACGTAATCCAAGAATAATGTATTGTGTTAGGTACAGACTGTAATCGGTTGTTATCACTCATAATGTTATGCATGAACATGAACTGTTATATTACAGGCGAATGCTTCCAATAAGGGGCTGCCTTATCGTTTCTGCAACTCGAAATTGTTCGATCAGTCCCAGTCGAAGATGTTCCCTGTGTTCCCAGTCGAAGATAAAATCTATATTGAAATTAAAAGTTTAAAAATACATAGTAGCGATGGGTTGTCGAGTTGTAGGTAAATCTGTAGCAGAAGGATGGAGGGGTGAGCGGGGAGTAGTCGAGGGGTTCGGGGTTGTGACGTCGGCCCCGTCGCCCGGCAGCCGGCGCAGGGCACCCGCGGCGTTTAGCACTCCGCTGGGCGCAGCCGCCAGCCTCGCCGCGCCGCGACTCCCTGTTACTCCTCCGACTTACGGCATCTGGTAAGCAATTATTGTGTTACATTCATTTATAATTGCTAAGTTTTCCAATCTTATGATTTTTCTTATTAACTAAACTTTAATTATGATTTATGCAAAAAATGAGGACAATTTTACTACATACAATGTACGAGTATAAGTAGACTGCAGAGTTAAATTAATTTTCTCATCGCACCGAGGCGGTATCCACCCTTTGCACCCGTACCGTAAGTGTCGGCTAAGGGTTGTTCAATCCATAGGATGGGCAGCAGCATTCTCTGTGTAAAAATATCATACTGCACTCGCCAACCCACTTGCCCCCCCGTCATGAGGGAGGACTGGACTTACAACAGTTGATATAAAAATATTTTCGGCATACATTGTAAATTTTGTCTTAGTTTGGTTTTCAAGTAGGTACCTACACATTTTGATATTATCATTTTTACATTCGTTATCATAAAATTTAAGTACGTAATTCAACCATGTTTCTTTATGACCCCCCCCCCCCTTTCACCCCCCTGCCTGCCCTCAAAATAGGGGTGTTACAGTTGTAGTTTTGAGTTTATGCACGAATTTCTATGAATCTGCCTCCTGTATGTGTGTTCTACGAAGTGACCTACCGTCCCTTCTAGAAAACGTGAACCTTAATAAATTTCATCTCATAAGTGGTTATCACAGTTTAGTATAATCAGCCAACGCTCCTCCTGTGTACTCGTAGTCAGGCAAATGGTTGCCGCTCGGCTCACGCACTAGACGCTTCAAAATAATATGTTTCTGTGTTTTTTTTTATAATGATATTTCGTTTATAAACAAACTGTAATCCGTATTACACATATTACTTTTGTGCTTACGGATATCTATATAAAAGAAAGAGCAAAAATTTATATAAGTAAAATAACATCGAAAATAATTAATTGCACATACTAAAAAAAGTATATTTAATTAATATATAATAACACAATATTGTCCATACCTATTCATCTGTAATATACATAGATTAACATATATGTACATATTAATATATTATATACGACATCAGCGTGTATGATGTACATCAGCGAGTGAGAACCCTTGGGCTCGAAGCCTGAACGATTTCAAATTAGCGGTGTTCAACGAATATGAACAGTCGCGTTTCTAGATAAGGTTAAATTTCGTGTGCCGGCAGAAAGAGTAGAGCTATATTCTTATTTTTAAGGCGCCTACAGGAGCCAAATTTCCATCTCGCTCGCGCAATTTACATTATTGATGATAAAAAATCACTAAATGTGAATTTCCAAAATCGCTCTTTCATTTATTTTTTATTGCGTGTTTTTAAGTATATTTAGTTTTATTTTTTTAAATGGAGTAGATAAAAAAAAAGATAATAACAGTTTTTTTATATCTCTTCTGTTAAATTAAAAGATATCAAAACTATTTTTTCTTGAATATATTATAAATGGTATGATTGAGAAACAGAACTTATGATTTTTGGAAATTCAATGTCTACATATATTATATTATGTACCTTAACTTGCAATGTGTGAGCAAGAGAGAAGTTTAGCTCCTATAGGCGCCTAAACGGGTATTTTATTCGAGAGAGATTTTCTGTACGTTAGTACTATTATTTATTCTGTGATCATACCTAAAATTTAATTTAGGGATCAGCGGACGCAATATTACTTTGATTCTTTTGAGGAAACATCCCAGGATCAGTGGATATATTACGCGCTGTACAACTCAGTCTGATTACGGGATCCGTGGACTACTACACTACCCTTAAATGTTCAGCCACTAGAGCATCCGTCATTTCGCCTCGTCTGACTTCCATAAGTACCTATGGAAGCGGGAGGTAACTGTCAAATACAATGGATCTTTATAAGGGGCTCCCTATCAATATAGGAAAATCTTCATTAAATATTATGATTATTGTACCAAGGTATTCATACTAAAAAGTAACTTTTTAGGGTTACGTACCTCAAAAAGAAAAAAAGGACCCGTATAGGATCACTTTGTTGTCCGTCTGTCAGTATATCTGTCCGTCTGTCAAGACAATTTTTAACGGGAACGCGTGGAGGTAAGTATCAAGTTGAAATTGATATTATCTACTCAGATCTGCGGTCCTTTGTGGCTGTATAAAAATCACACTTCTACGTAAACGCAATCAAAACTTATGGCCATTTTACTGCATATTTCCGTACTTTGCGCAAGGAACTAATAGATGACGCTGCATTTTTTTGGTATCTAGGTACGGAACCCTACGCTATGCATACATAATATGTATGCCTTAACAATTTATAATAAATGAATTCATTACATATTTTATTCACATCGTTGTAATCTATTGAGCAATGTTTATAAATTCATCAATAACTGCCACTGTCAGTCCTATTTCGGAACGTGGTTGTTGGTACTACATAATTCAATACTAGATGAGACACATGTAACATGAGCTATGTTTTTATGCAGTCACTGGGAAGGGAGAGATCAACTTCTTTTTGCTAGTCACAGAACAAAAAATTGGCCTACAGTAGCGTTGTTTTCTCACATTGGGATAGTCGCGCTATGTAGGTAAATATTTTTCTTTCTGTAATATCGTATGTTGTAGTGGTAGGCCTCTTATGCGGGGGGCCGCCTAGGGAAGTACCACACCTTTGCCAGTTCAAACTCAAACTCAAACAGATTTATTCAAATAGGTCATAATCTGACACTTTTGTACGTCAATGAAGATAAACAGTACTGAGTCTACCGTGCGTTCGGAAAGATACCTCTACAAGAAGAACGCACAAGAAACTTGTAGTTATTCATCCACCAAGCAGTAATGTGCATACATTACTGTGTTCCGGTCTGAAGGGCTATGTTACTAGCGAAATTACTGGGCAGAACGAGTTTCAACAACTAATATCTCAGGGTGACAGGCGCAGTGCAGTGCCGTGCAGAATTTTATATTTTAAAACACTGGGCAGCTCTGTGTCTGATAAGGACAATCATGATGCTTACCATCAGGCACCTGATTTGCTCGTCTTG
Organism: Hemistola chrysoprasaria; assembly: GCA_947063395.1. Classification (NCBI taxonomy): domain Eukaryota; kingdom Metazoa; phylum Arthropoda; class Insecta; order Lepidoptera; family Geometridae; genus Hemistola; species Hemistola chrysoprasaria. Next base: position 10,335,331 of record OX346719.1, read on the forward strand.
TCACTCACTATCATAAAAAAAATCTTCCTTTTGTTATAAATACCTCTTAGTAGTATATTATATTAGTAGATAGTAATTTGTACTGAAAGTGTTGCGGTAGTACCTTATATATCAAACTTATATAACAGACATCTATTTATTATATTAATTTTATAGAGGTGATTAACAGAAATACCTAAGACAATAAGAATATAGTACAGGGACATTAGGGCATTCCTTATATTTCAAAAAAAAAAAAAAACATTCACGCCTTTTTCCCGAAGGGGTAGGCAGAGGTGTACCCAGGACGCAATCCCATAGTAGATACACCCACATTTCGCCAGTATGTTATTGGTCCCATGTAATAGGGGGCGAGCCTATTGCCATCTACCGGGCACATTTCCAGACTCCAGGCAGTTATTGAGATAATTCCTAATGGAAAAATCCAATATTTAACACTGCCTGACCTGGGAATCGAACCCGGGACCTCTTGATTGGCAGTCGAGCATGCGCCCTCTACGCCACCGAGGCAGTCTTATATTTCTCTGGGTACTTATTTTCTTTACAGCTTAGTCTTAGTGATAGCTTCCAGTATAACATATTATTATATAAAATAGCCAATAGCCACGTCTCCACTTGAGGCAGTCTCGGGCCGAGGCAAGTGAAGAATAAAGTAATAAGAAATAAGAAAAAGAAAGCTGGTAAATAAAAAACAGATAATTATATTTTTTTATGAACCCAGTCATAATTTAATGGCAGTTTCCAAGCTTTTTAGCGTCAACAATATTGCGATTCCACAGGAGTCCGTCAAAACAATTGTATTTTGGCGAGTAGGGATTGTGGTCCTTCGAGACATTCAAATCGGGAGAATTGTATTATTTTTATTATTATATTATTTAGAGTTCAGAGTCTGCGCGGAAAGAGGAGGGTACTTGAGCCCTCGAGTCGATACTATACCCAGTAATACGCATGTGCGGAACCCGGGCCGGGGTTCTGATAGCATTCTGATTTCTTCTTTGTGTATGCTAATATCAGATATCAAAGGTCCGGGGACTTTTCTGTCTATTTTTTTCTGACTATAGCGTCGATTTTGCCCCTTAAAACTCTCATTATTTTATTTCTTTTCTTTCTTTCTTTCTTTCTTTCATTAGGGAAAATGACTTACTTATTATCAATTTACAAACCAACCTTTGGCAAACTAGGGAAGAATGGACTAATATCTATACCTACTACGAAATCGGTTGAAGTCATAGTTTTCTCAGATTAAAAAAAAAATTACTTTTAGCTCTACAATTATTAAACATGAAAATTATTGCTGAATATATACCTACTTAATTCATATTAATAATGCAGCAGTTTAAAAGTGGCTACATGACAGAATTTTAAAATTCCGTTGCAATTTTTACAAACTCGAGTACTGCATAATGAAAATGAGGAATTTTACGTTTATGCTTTTTTTCACGATCTTTTGTGCTCACATAGCAAATTGTATAATATAAAACTTTATTCTAAACAAGTTCTCTTGCAGACTATTTGGGTAAATGGCTTTTTAGGAATGGGCTATTTGGAAAAATGTTACTCAAACTCAGTAAGGGCAAAAAGGAAGAGTTAGGGTTTTAGCAATATAAAGTTAATTTATATCTACTTAAGTAAGAGTGTTTTGCGTCTAAGCAACTGGTCCAATTTTCATTAATACTTTTATTTATTAGCAGACCATATTTTTGATAGCAGAAGTAACAGAAAATTTTAAAGAATACAATTATTTTCGTTGGACATTAATTTGTAGATTTTTGCTAAAGAAAAAGGATTATTTTACAAACTTACTCTTTCCAATTACTCTCTTTCTATAGATTTTTCCCTACTTAAAGTATTTTTTTAACTAAAAATTTACGTTCGTTCCTAACTACGTTATATATATATTCCTATAATATTCCTATATATATTCCTTCGTTATCTATCTTTTGCATATTTTTGCTTTCGGCCTGTTAAGATTATATGGTTACCAGGAAATAGGAAAAGTACTGACGTCTAACGGTAAATTCATTTTAGGTAGAAAACGCTAACATTCAATCGTTCATACAAGCAGCCAGAAGTACGTGACGAGAATCGCTCAGGTTTACGACTTTGTATCATGAATCATGGAATGGAAGTAGGCACAAAATGGCGGAACTTTTGAAATAATAATGCCCAATGCCTTGGTAGATCCAGGAGTTTTGTACATTAATTTAAAGAAAAGGGAAGATGAGGTACGGGCTTCTTGAAAAAGGAAAGCTCAAATAAGGTCTCATTAAGTCCACGTACCTCAGTAATGTGGGATCATACTAGCGACTAATATTGTTCGGTCGCACTTCGGTCTTAGGTACGTCTTTTTATCTTTGTTGTTCATTATATTGCACTGTATAAACAAAACATAGCAAATTACACGTGTCAGTAGTTGTACAATAGAATGTACCCTTTTTTTTTTTTTTTTTTATGATAGTGAGTGACAAGACGAGCAAATCAGGTGCCTGATGGTAAGCATCATGATTGTCCTCTCATCATGCCCAGTAATTTCGCTGGTAACATTGCCCTTCATACCGGAACACAGTAATGTTTTCACATTACTGCTTGGCGGATGAATAACTGGCAAAGGTGTGGTACTTCCCCAGGCGGCCCCCTGCAAAAGAGGCCTACCACTACAACCCTATCTCCCCTTTTCTTTAAATCAATAGTTTTGTACATATTTGTAGATCAACTATACTTAATTATTTTTCAAAGTTGCACCAGGAGCATGTTGTTATATTACCTATTTTTTTATTGCAGAAGTACTTATCTTTTTCCAACTCAACGATAGACTCCTTGAATGAATTAATCGTCCTAGATAGACTCATTACTGTTTATCTTCATTGATGTGCAAACTTGTCAGATTGTGACCTAATAAATCTTTTTGAGTTTGAGTTTTGAGTTTATTCCAAGTTTCGGTTTAATGTGTCTTCTGGCTCCAAACTAGGCAGAGCCTGTATCTACTATGGTAACCCGTAGAAAGAAAGAAAGAAAAATTATTTATTTACAACACAAGAAAACATTAATCTCAATACTACGAGTAATATTGCGTGTGCCGCGAAACGGTAACAACTCAGCATAGACAGGTTGTGGAACAACCTGCGCTGGTCTTCTCAATGGTCTTAAGACTGATAACATAAACATAAACATCACGCCATTTTCCCGAAGGGTTAAGCAGAGGTGTACTACGCAGGATCTAGACCCACAGTAATTCCACACTGCGATAGTTATGTTTTAAGTCACATTGAATATGGGCGAACTTGTGGACATCTACCGGGCACAGTTCCAGTCTCCAAGCTGTCATTTAAAAAGATCCTAGTGGAAAAATCTAATGACACTATTGCCTGAGCTAAGGATCGAACTCAATACCTGATGATTGGCCGTAGCGCTTGCAACTAACTGCGCAACCGAGGCATTTTTAATTTTCTGAAGTTATGATTTTAATATCGCCTCGGTGGCGTATTGGGCGAAAGCTCTGCCTATTATGAGGCCTTAGGTTCGATCCCGAGGTCAGGCAAAGTGTTATTGGATTTTTCCATTACACATTATATCAATGACAGTCTGGAGTCTGCAACTGTGCACAGTAGATGGCAGGCTCGCCCCTTTTACATGGAACCAATAATATGCTGGCTAAATATGGGTGTACCTACTAAGCGACTGAGTCCTGTATCCTCCGCCTACCCCTTCGGAAAAAAGTCGTGATTGTATGCTATGTTATGTCACAATTTTAATAAATTTCACTAAGCCCATAAACCCGGTTCATCCCCTGGGGTACTCGCGTGACAAACTTGTATAAGAATTAATGTATTTTTATTACCTTACCTAAGTTATTTTCATTAAAACTTCGTAAGTTCATAAACAGTCTTGTAAATAAATAATGCGTTCTCGAGGTTCGCGTGTCTACACGGATATTATGGATACATTTTGACTTATCATTACTAAGTTTTAGTGTCCCATTGTAATATTATACGAAGTATTTATTATTTGCTGTATCCATGCGATTTGCAGTAGTTTTTCAATGCTTTTGAATAGGTATTAATTAGTTTTATGATTTGAATTTATTGCTTTGTTCCCCTCGAACAAATAGAATTTTAAAAGCCGAGTCGAAATGATACTTCATTTTCCATTACATAATAATGTTCATGTAAGAATGATTGGCATGTCCATAGTATTTTATACCTTAGATTATTCATCAAACATTATCTATTAAAACAACAGCTTTAAAAAATGCGTAACACAATGCCAATGTGCATGAAAAACAGTTTGCAATGAGTTCAAGTGTGCGTGGAAAATTATGTTGCACAGGCTTGGGTACGCCGACTTTGTCGTAGTAAGTACTTATTAGTTGCCGCATTAAGACAAGTACGATGGCGGTTTCTAGTTTCTAGTCGAAGCGCGCGCGGTTATACCAATAATCTATGATTTTATACTTATACTTATTAATTTTGCAACCCGTTAAAAAAAAAAAACTTTATGCTTAATATTATAAATTGATAAAAACAATCCTTTTTGGTTTTTGGACTGCCTAGATGGCGTAGAGGCTGCCTAGATGGCGTAGAGGGCGCATGCTCGACTGCCAATCAAGAGGTCCCGGGTTCGATCCCCAGGTCAGGCATTGTTAAAATATTGGATTTTTCCATTAGGAATTATCTTAATAACTGCCTGGAGTCTTGAAGTGCCCGGTAGATGGCAATAGGCTCGCCCCCTATTACATGGGACCAATTAACATACTGGCGAAATATGGGTGTATCTACTGTGGGACTAAGTCCTGGGTACACCTCTGCCTACCCCTTAGGGAAAAAGGCGTGAATGTATGTTATGTTATGTTCTTTTTGGTTTACCATATAAGGGTAGAATTGACGAAGTATTAAAACTACGTAGGTACTTTGTTGACAGTGTAAAAATTATTCAAAATATATTTTTACCCCACTCGGACACTTTTGAAACTAACGATTCGAATCCAGTTTTCAAACCATAAATATTCTTCTCTTAAACAATTAGTGGTCGACCTATATCTAATATGAGTAGTTATAATTACCTTATTTCATGATTTAAAATCTACAAAATAACTAAAATTTTCCATTTAGGTAAAAAAATTCAAACGTTATTATAGGTATATAGATCAGTATTCACTGTCAACCAAAATATTAATTACCAAGAGTTTCAAAGGCCTTGAGTTAAAATAGCGGCTAAGTCAAACCATATTTCTCGGTAGCAGAAGATGCCTTTATCTAATTCAAATATAATTTTATCAGGCCCAGAACAGGTGACAAACAATGCCCATACAGGCTTAATCTACGTTGATACTCGTACGAGGCCTTAATCTAAAAGCAAACATTTGATGTGGCAGCTTCCGTTGCTTTAATCTGTTATCTATGTTATACAATGACATCTAACCCGGTTAATTAATTATTCCTTAATCCTCTATTATGTAAAGAAAATGATTTTTTGGCATAGTAACTTGAACAAATCGAAACTTAGCATTGAACGTGTGGGAGGTCCTTTGTATTCGATTCGACGTAACCCAATGTATGTAACATCTTCATTAGTACCAACTATCCTACTGGTTGAAAATGTAATTTTAGGTCAAAGAACAAGTCAAAAAGATTTATTCAAATAGGTCACAACAATCATATTCCGCTACATAATTTTTTTTTTACATTCCACTATGCCCAACCAGTGAGGCGGCTTGGTGGAGCAAAGTGGAACAATCCCACAATCCGACACTTTTGTACGTCAATGAAGATAAACAACAATGAGTCTACCGTGCGTTCAGAAGAACGATATACCTTTACAAGAAGAACGCACAAGAAATTTTTAGTGCTTAATTTTTTCAACTGATAGTTTTACAATATTTGGTTTGTAGGATTAAGTTAGTCCTAGCGTGTGCTGAATTATAAATAAAAAGTTAAGTATAAAAGTATATCAAATTAAAACGTAGAACAAAGAATGTATGTAGAACCGGAAAATACCAATATTGTTTCATTTTTCATTACGCGTTTTAAACATAATGAAGTCACAGGAAGTTATAATTAAACTAGTGTCAGTAACCCCGATACGTGAATGGCTAAAATTATTAATGTGTACGACTTGTTATTATTAATTTAAGTTTATAAAAATAGCTTCAAGCCCCAAAACCACTTTTTAAAATATATTCAAGAAACATTCTAAAAACTCAAAATAAAGCGCAAAATAACATAGATAATAATATACAAATCCTCTACTTTCGGTCCTATCCTAGCCGACAGCCGACCCGAAACGGACAGGCTCGCAGCAATGTGGCAAAAATGTCGTTCAATTTATTCCCAAAAATTTAGTCCCGCTTCCCTTTTTGTTGCCATCTGCTGCGTTCCTCCGAAGTCCAGACAGCTCCACCCTAAAAACCGTTTAGAGTTTAGAATATCCACTTATTCCTTCGCACCCCTGTCAATTTCGATATTGTCTTCCCTGTCTAAAAGCAGTCAGGACCTGTCGTCTATCTCTTTTTTGCACACATACCGGGACGTCTCGCCACTCTATCCTTTCTGACTCGTGGCAATTCGTGTGTTTCCGCTTCCCACACGAAGGCAGCCATGTTTGGCGGGACTGTCAAGTCAACGCCAGTTTGGCGCGTTTGAAGCAAGATGAACAAGGTCGGTTTCCATCGGTGGCAGTGGAAGCTATTTGGAAATATGCAAAATTAAATTAGAGTGAGTTTTATATTTTCAAATTGTATAAATAACGCTTGATGTGTAACTTATTTCAGGAGGTGTGCCGGCGATTGGAGCAGACCAATTTTGAACGAACGACGCATCATTATTGATTGGGTGAGTAATTGAGACAATTACCCTAATAGTCTAGAGTCTAGGCCCTAGACCAGGCGAATAGAGAAAATTTTGTAAAATATGTTAAATATGATATCAGATATATTAGTGCTTAAGATCCATTTGACGTTTTCACAGAAGTTAGTTAAAATGATTAGAAAATGAATAATACTCTTTCTCGGAATATTTAATGTTCTAAATATGTAGCGTACTATTATTTTGATCTAGCTGTATTTTATATGATTAAGTCTGTTTTATATGACGCCTCTATTTTAAATGAGTCATTGCGGCACGATATCTAATTAACATTCAAATAATCTTGGGGCGTAATACAAACAAAACCTAACAATAAACGATTTAGTTCGTCATGAATATTCTGCCTTCCCATGTAAAATTTCTTTATAGTTCATGTATTGCAAAACACTTTTATTCTAGATAAGTACGTCTAAACCATAAAACTTTCTTATGACGGTTCTTTTTTCAACAATGTTACCTATAATATGAATGGGGGCCATAAAGTATATAGATTCAAACAATAGTTTTCTGTTCTGTTAAAAGTCGTAACAAAACGTTCCCGTTAATTGTTCTTGTTTAAACAAAGTTTCTGGGTCGATAGTCGGTATTTATTAGCGTTTTAACGAAGATTCCTGTGTTACTCATCGCTGCTTGTACTTTTCTAATGCACCATCTTTTTTAAGAATATTTTATCACATATTACGCCTTTCAGTAAAGATATCGTAAACGTAACAAATATAATTATCACAACGTGATTATCAGTATATATAGTCATATAAATACTTATGGTGTTAGAGTAGAAAAAATCTTTCCATGCAAAAAAAAATTGACTAAGTCGTTTTCGTTATATATTATAAATAACGTCGCGTTGGCAAAATAGTACCTATCTTTGTTTTCACTATCGCTATCTTTAATATATATTGTAAAATGTACACGTATGACGCTAACATATTATTCACGATTAGGCGTTCTGACATCATCAGATCAAAATATAACAACATTAATCTATATTTGCATTCATCGATTTAAATTCTGTCTATCGCATTTGTTCGTCGTTACTTACATCATATAAACAGTATTGTGAACGATCTAACTATAAGTAACTAAACCTATTGTCTCATCATAAAATTATTCAATAGCAAATGCAAATTACGCCTTCATATCGAATCTGTGTCCTACATCATTCTTGTTAGATATTTGTAAATATTTATTAGTATTGTAGTAATATTAACCTGGGTTCACGGTTTTCTACTTACAAATCATATTTTCGGACTGTAAAAGGCCATACATTTCGTGTTATGCAATTATGTATGACTCTAAAATACGAAGCCTGTTGTGTATAGATTTTGAAATATTATGCGATGTGTTAATTAAATTAACATGAACATGGATCGTTTTTCACAGTAATGATAATATAGGAAAACATCAGAGTTGGAATGTGTTTAGGTAAATGATGCATCAGTTACCTTTATTATCAGTTTAATTGGCCCTAATTTGATAGATAGATAGAATGTTCTGGCTGTAGCCACAGAAGAGAAATTAAACCGTACGAGATTGTTGTCCAAAAATGGACAAGTCTTGTAGAGGTATCTTTTCATAAGAATGGTAGCGTAGATTTACAACGCATTAGCTTTAGTAATGTACAAAAGTAAAATTTTGATGTCTAATTAACCGAACATGTATGAAGGCAAACTTAATGCTAAATATTTTTTTTATGATACTGAGTGACAAGACCAGCAAATCAGGTGCCTGATGGTAAGCATCATGATTGCCCATACCAGACACAGTGCCACCCAGTGTTTTAAAATTCTAAATTCTGCGCCTGTCACCCTGCGAGTAATTAGTTGTTGAAACTCTTCATGCCCAGTAATTTCGCTGGTAACATTGCCCTTCAGACCGGAGTAATGTTTGCACATTACTGCTTGACGGATGAATAACTGGCAAAGGTGTGGTAATTCCCCAGATAGCCTCCTAGAAAAGAGACCACTACAATAATACACAATAAAAAGAGTTAATACAAAATCAGTTTTCATTAGATAGATTTCATTTCCTAATTTCCGTTCCGCGGTTCGTGCCTGACACATAGTATGACCTCCCGTGCAAACAGGCAATAATTATACAGAGTAAACTAACGAAATGTGTAAATGGGACAATTACCATCGCCTATGTAGGTTAGCGCACAATTAGTGGCGTTCTAACAGTTTTCATCACCAATAGTTTGAAGCGAAACGCCGAGAGCACATCAGATTAACATCGTCTCTCGTGCCGATCACATCAGTGGTCGGTTGCATTTTTTGTGTTAAAATTATTTTTACAATAGATTCAGTTTTTTTATCGTTTATCAGTGATTTGTTTTCATAAAGTTTATGTAAGTTTTACTTACTACATGTACATAGTATTACTACTGTTTTTCGTCAAAGCATCATGCATTTTATTTGTATGTAGGTAAATAACAACTCTTTTAGTTTAAACTCCCCAGGTCACGCAGTGTTATTGGATTTTTCCATTCAAAATTATCTCAATGACAGCCTGGAATCTAAAACTGTACCTGGTAGATGGCAAAAGGCTCTCCCCCTATTACATAGGACCATTAAAATACTGGTGAAATGTGGGTGTACCTACTATGGGACTAAGTGTTGGGTACATCTCTGCCTACCCCTTTGGGATAAAGGCATGATTATATGTTTTTTAAATTTTCTTTTATGCCTCAATTTGAATATATTTTAATGAAAATCAAAACATACATGAATAGAATCTAAAATCTAAACAAAATATTTAGACTGGACACCATTTTGTAAATTGTAGGCATGCTTCCAATTTCTTTAGCAAACTAAAGCCAGTTCTAAGTTATTTGGTAGTTTTTTACCGTCTATCTCAACCTACCTTAACATTTATGAATTTTATGCAGGTCCGCCAGACTTGGGCGTTTTCATTTATGTATGAATCTCTAGAGGAGATGATAAAAATTTCACGGTGCTCGCTTTATACAATACACCTATAAGTAGGTACATAAGTACGATTACTAAATTATTGAAAGTCATAACATTTGGCAAGCAAATAATGAATTGGATGGAGTTCCAAAAGTTGATACTCCGTAGGTAACAAATTTTAATGTTATATCATATTTGTGGTCACGAACGTTCTCAATTGTAGCATCAATTTCTGCTTTCACCTATCAAATTCAAACGCCCATCAATTACCTGCCCTTTATAACCAAGTTAGCTAATCAATGTCCTAAAATCAAATCAAAAGATTCGCTTAGCAACTAGTGGGCAACTCAACAGATTTGCTCAACAGCTGCTTAAGACCAAACAAAGGAGCTCCTTTAAATGGCGAGGGCTCGGGAACCATTCCATTAAATGGGTGTATGATAGGGGAGGTCTAGGTACATTGGTTCAGTGGGGGGCCATTCATTGTCCCGGCTTGCAAGCCGAGGGCGGTGTTCATTGGTTGCGTCCGGGAGCGCATGCGTCCTGACCTAGTTGCCGGTCGCGCCGTCGCGTCGCGTCGCCCCGGGTCGCGGTTCTTTGCGTCCTCGTTTAATCCAAGGTTGGCAAATCAACGAATTGTCGAGCAGACGTAGTGACGCGCCGCGAAATTTCGATGAACACCGATCTGTCAAAGTTATATATATTATAGAACCGTCTTTCTTCTACGGCCTGTCGATGGCTGCCGCTCTCCGTGTAAGAATTATAATTAACCTTTGAAGCCTGAATCATTGTAATATCTTCTATAATATATACTTATTATAATTACGCGTACATAGCTAACATAAAAAGCAGAAAGTGTCGTTTGCTCGTATATTTAAATAAAGGATCATGATTCATAATGTTTGATCGATGACGACCGATACGGCAATAAAATGATGCGAGAATGAGGCCAAAAAGTTCCATACAGCCATAGAGCACCAGTGACGTAAGAATTGCAAATATCTTACAAACATTACTTAGTAGGTACGTGTTCGGCCAACAATAAATATTGTTTCTCACTGTTTAGCATACGCCTTCTAAAACATATTTTTGTACTTACTTGTTAAAAACTTTCTTCCGATAACTAAAACACGGAATCGCATGGAAATATTCGTTTCTTTTCATATAACATATTTTTCATTGGTAATAAAGCTACTTAGTATAGATACCTTTATATTCTCTTGGAATGCTATTCCTCCTTAAATCGCGTTATAATAAGAATCGCACGTCTACATAAAAAACACATTTTTTTTGTGACTAAGTTATTCATGCTAAATTATATTATAATCTACAGTTTAATTGATTTTAATAATAAGTCACATATAATCATCTCATATCCATATCCTTTCCATTAATTGCTGCATTAACTACGTAATAAATAGCATTTTATCGTAGATATAATAATTATTTAAGTAGTTCGAGATAACCTACCGCAGTAACATGATCGATCATGACAGGTCGCTACTGTCAACATTACACGCTTGTTATATAATTCCATTGTGGAGGTGGCGCTTGCCTTATCGACTGGTTAAATATCGATAAAAATACACAGTGACGTGACAACACTTTTCATTGTGATTGATCTACTTTTTGACAGATTTTTTAATAGTAATATGCAAGGATAAAATTAGCCTGCAAAAGATAGAATTGCAAAAAAGTATTAGTTTCAGTGACAAAGTTCTCTTACTATGCAAAAAAATGCTACGATTTTATACGAATAGGTACATGAATATGGGCCTAGTTTTGCATTTTAATTCTAATATTATATTAATGTCAATAGATAATTTGGAACTACGAGGGCTCCTTCGTCGTTACGTCCTATAACATAGGTACCTACATTGGACCGAAATAACGAAAATAGAATACTTAATAGGTATTTAAAGTAGTTAGTAGGATTTGTCAATGTTTCTTAATTATTAAATCTCGTTCTATTCATCTTTCAGGTTCATTATGAGCTGTAGAGCTTCTACTTTCGTATACTCTGCTCTGCTCTTCTTTGGCGCCGGGTGCTGGACAAAGGATTCAGAGAAGTTTATTTATTAACATTAAAATTCACATAAAATTAAAAGGCATAATTTGAAGCATCACCCTCCTGCTCTTATTCACACTAGGTGGGATAAGAACGTGGGCACGTATTCTTCCGCCATTACATTGTATCATCCGGCATCTCTGCACTCACTCCTATTTCATGCATATCCTTTTTTTTATTCCGATGTCCATATTCATATTCATATTTATATTAATATTCATATTCATAATCTTTATTGCATTATATGATTATTTAATACAACAGTTAGGTATTACTGTGTTACATAATATATTACCCTGCAAGGGTGCCGCAACAGTAGAACAGTAAGATGCATTGTAAATTATTTTAAAAATTCTGTTGTGTTTATATCATTCACATTATCTAAATATATCATATGTATTTTATATTAAACTAAATTATTAAAATATTTGGGGCTTTTACCCTTATGGGTATGACCAGTCGCATCATTGATGCATATCCCTATTCACACTGTTTAATAGTTTCACTTACATTCATCCTCATGGTCCTTTTGGGTAGCTGACGTATACTTCTTCTGAGTTCCCTCACTGAATGCACTTTATAGATGTAATGCGATAAGATTAGATTCGAACATTACATACATTAATGAGTGAGAAGAACCGATCAATAAAGATTTTTTATGATAGAGAGTGACAAGACGAGCAAATGAGGTGCCTGATGGTACTCGTAAGCATCATGATTGTCCATATCAGACACAGTGCCACCCAGAGTTATAAAATACAAAATTCTGCGTGGCACTGCACTGTGCCTGTCACCCTGAGATATGAGTTGTTGAATCTCATCATGCTCAGTAATTTCGCTGGTAACATTGCCCTTCAGACCGGAACACAGTAATGTTTGCACATTACTTGCTTAGCGGATGAATAACTGGCAAAGGTGTGGTACTTCCCCAGGCGGCCCCCTATGCAATGTCGAGATTATGATCGAGATTATGTATGTACATAAAAGCTTATTCTTGCATCTTTGACTGATCAGATTATATTTTTCCATCAAGCGAATAAATCATGCATATCAAACATTAATGCTTCTAAGCATAAATATTTATTTCACATGTGTGTCTATAGCTAGGTGGTATATTAAGCGTATGCTTAATAGTAGACATAAAATTTGTATGTACCTACCTTTATCGGCTTTTTAGCTACCATAGTATAGGCTCTGCCTAGTTAAGGACCAGATGTGTGGAAGGCCTCACATATAATTATCAATACCTACCTTTATCGGCTTATTAGCTACTATAGTATAGGCTCTGCCTAGTTTAGGACCAGATGTGTGGAAGTCCTCACATATAATTATCAATACCTACCTTTATCGGCTTATTAGCTACTATAGTATAGGCTCTGCCTAGTTTAAGACCAGATGTGTGGAAGTCCTCACATATAATTATCAAAATCAAAATCTGTTGCCGGGCACAAATGTCTACGATAAATCATCATCATCTAAGCCTGAGGTATTTCACTGCTGGACGCTGGACATAGGACTCACCCATAGGGGGGGAGGGGCAATTCTCGCCACGCTTGCCAGGCGGGTTGGCCAGCGCAATTCTATAGTTTTACGCAGAAGATGCTGCTGTCCGTCCTCTGGATCTCATAACCCTTAGCCGGCTCTTACGCCAACCACGGATAGAGAGGGTGAGGAACTATTCTATAGCCGGTACCCCACGGCCGACAATATTGCCCCTTGATAACTCTGCCGCGCGATTTTTGCTATGATGCCACTCGTTTTAGCCCAAAATGTCAAGGGTTACGTGCTACGAGACATCTGTCTACTAACGAATACGCGGCTTGAAGCTTAATTTTCTATTTTACAGAAATCAAAAACAAGAAGAAAATATAAGAAGAAAGAAGATGGTGCTCGTCGGCATCACTATTAGTGCCCTACATCTACCCTGTAGATCCGAATTTGTTTGAAGTGAGGCGACAAATTCGGTTCTAGAGAGGTTTGTGTGGTGCATACACTGCCTCCATTCAAGACCATTGTGAAGAAACAAGAGAGCCTGATTTCAACAGATTAAATATTTTTGTCTTAACTGTCCTTACACGCTAGGCCTAGGGTGTACACCTGACACACAGACAACTAAAACTGAAAAACGACTATTTAAGACGGGTATGCTTCGCTTATTTTATACAGCGATACTGCATAACAGCACGCCCGCCCTTTTTCGTTTCTCATTAAATGTAATGTTTGCGCGTTTCATGCCATGAACTTATGACACGTTTGAAGTCTAAACGATCTAATTAAAACTAACCGACCTCCCACAGTCCCGCCATGTTTTGGCGATTTTATTTTTATACTACGAATGTGGGGGCTGTCTTTTAGGTTAACTTGTCTGTGACCTGATTGTTTTATCTATAAAATTCAACTGTACAGTTAAATAAACCGCAACATATACTTTCCATACATTTAACATACACCTGCGCAAGTTTCCACACATAAATGCTGCGGGCGGCAGGTAGCTATAATTATCATAAAGTCTATGGCATAGACCTTACTGGCCGCATTTACTATGCCAAATTTTAGCCGAATTACTAAATTAGTTCTGTACTTTTATAGACGTGGAGAAGGGGAACTACCACATACAAACTTTCGCATTTATCATATGAGTGCGAAAGTGAAATATTACTGTGGTCGTATTGAAATTCACAATATATATTGTACATTTATTATCCTTATAGTACTTAAGTACTTATTTTTCACTTAACTAGTATACTTTAAAATATCAAAATAATTTTAGACGTTCAAAATGTTATGTGCCTATATCAGAATTTGTTGTATTTTTAATAGAGGAATTCTCTTTATTATATTAATTTTACTATAGTGAAGTAAAATTGTACGGAGTACGGCAGTCAAAGAAATTTAGCCCATTTCTCTTTTGCTCTTGGGTAATAAAGGCCACCAGAATTTTGTCTATGCTATGAAATAACACAAAGGGTGCATATCAAACATATTCTCATAATTATATTCAATTGGTGAAAAGTCAGTTTAAAACAGTCATGCAAAATGCAGAGTTTCAATATCCCGTGACATAAACTATAGCAAGTTATTGTTAACTACGTACATTTTCAATTAACATGCAAAGTTTGTGTCTATCTATCGGAAATATTGCTATCTCTGTAATCTGCATAATACCTTACCTTACTTGTCAATGTTATATTGTTGCTTGTTTACCTACTGTAGGAAATATTACTTAATAGTCCTTACTCCTTACTTATGGGATAGTATTGTTTTTAACAAGAAAGAGGATCTCTCAGCAGTTTGACATAATCCTATGGCAAAGTTACTAAATCAATGTTTTACAGTAAACCTATTTGATATAAATATATCCTGATATTTTAAAGATGAAGTAAAGTATATATCTATCATTTTATTTTTGTTTATTAACTTTACATTTTTTTGTAGTGAACGTCCAATCACGCGAGTAAAACTGAGATTTTTGGATTACTACGATATAACCAAGGGTTTATAAGAAAAATTAAAATGACAGGGACATAGGTTACTTCACTATAAAAACAACAGGATATAAATTTATAAGATGGGTTTATTACATTCGGAGGAAACAGGGGAATACAAAACATCGATTTGGTTAATTGAAGTTAATTGACCAAACTTAGATTGAAGAGCAAGGTCGAACCTATATTTTATGTAAACCTAATAATTTTACCAGATATCAATTCTCTGGACAATGCTTTTGGTTGAATTCTTTATGAAAAAAAATAGGTAGTATAAGAATAATTCCTAAAAAATTCTTACTAATTCAATAAAGAATCGATGACGTGGTGTATTTTTGTTCTTAATCTCGGAAATATACCTAGAACCCCCAACTCGAGATAACATAATATCACGCCTTTTTCTCTAAGGGGTAGCCAGAGATATTATACCCAGGGTTCAGGACCCAGTCCACAGTCCCATATAGAAACTAAGTACACCCGTCCTTCGTCAGTTATGATTTTAAGTCCCAATGTTATATGGGGCGAGTCTATTTTCTGGGCTCAGTCCGGGACACCTGGCTGTCATTGAGTAGGTTTAATTACCTAATTGAAAAATCCAGTTAAGTAAGTTATTTCCATAAAATGACCAAGGCATTGAATAAACATTGAATCGCTTTATGTTTCTTTCTAATCGGTTCAGTTTATGTTCTGGAATATTATGCTAGGATTTTCTAGCCCTCTAGAGTTATGTTTAGCACCAAATAATACCTATTTGAATTCTTAAAGAACATTACAGTCCGAAACTTAAACGTTTACTGTGGGCCTTATCAATAAGTTTAAAATAGCGCAACGAGCTATGAGGGCTATGCTCCGGATTTTTGCGAGATCGAATCAGAAATGAGGAAATCCGTAGACGAACGGAAGTTACCGACATAGCCCAGAGGATTAACAAATTGAAGTGGCAATGGGCAGGGCACATAGCACGTAGAACTGATGGCCGATGGGGCCGATAGGACGTGCATCGACGAGGTGGACAGACGATCTGATAAAGACAGTAGGATCACACCGGTCTAGATTGAAATCTATGGAGCAGGCCTATGTTCAGCAGTGGACGTCCTATGGCTGAGATGATGATGATGATGACAGACCGTATAGAATTTGGTTAGGGTTTAAGAAAACGAATGTTCAAGGATTTAAAATATTCACTTTGTATATTATCCTTTTTAAATATATCACAGGAAGGCAATATGTCCGTTACCTATCACACTGAAAGTCCGACTCAGACAGACTGAGAGAAAAATAAGATTGGCGCGTGTTCATTTTAAAAGATAGTAAATTGAAGTACTATCGAAGTACTAGGCAAAAGACTATCCAAGTACTAGGTAAAGACTATCGAAGGACTATGCAGTACTAGTTGTCAAACCAGCAACTAGAAGTTAATTTTTGCATTTAAATATTAAATAAAATCAACACGCCCCCTCAAAAATTAACTAGGTATATAAAACAAAACAAACCAATCAAATCTACCTATTTACGGAACATATAACCCTTCCTTGTGATTGCTGGGAGACGCACAATAATATTGGTCCAACATTTGTTGCAAGGATTAGGAAAACCCAGAAAACCTAATCAGACCATTCAATTAACTTAATAGAAACCAATTAATTATAATAGATCATCACTATTCAAAAACAAAAAAACTTATTCTAAACCCATTTTTCTTCTCATTTCTTGAAATGCCACCGCAGGTAATGCCTTGGTCAAAGCATCAGCCAATTGCTCACCTGTGGGAATGTAATTTAATTTTATTACATTTTTCTCAACCTGTTCCCTAGAAAAATGGTACTTGATGTCAATATGTTTTGACCTTTTATGATTAGTAGGATTGTTTGCTATACTTATGCAACCATTATTATCCTCATAAATTATAATAGGTTTATCAATATTCATGTGAATACTGATAGCTAGTGATTTAAGCCACAACGCTTCCCTGACAGCTTCAAACAACGCCATGTATTCTGCCTCTGTAGAAGAAGCAGCCACTGACAACTGTTTCCTGGTACTCCAGGTTATTGAACAAGTATCAAACATTTTGAATAAATACCCGGTTGTACTTTTCCTGTCATGCAGATCACTACCACCCCAATCTGAATCTACATACCCACTAAGCACATTATCATACTCACACCTTTTATAACATAACTTCAAGTCAACTGTGCCTTTTAAGTACCGAAGTACCCTCTTAAGACACTGCCACAGCTCTTTATTGTTGTTATTAGTATATCTGCTCAGTATATTTACACATATACTTAAATCAGGTCGAGTGCACAGCATGATATACATTAAACAACCTATAACACTACGGCAAGGTGCGTTATACTGTTCTACGGAGTTTAACGCCTCGTAGTTAAGTTTGTTTTCTAGTGGGGTATTTACTGGCTTACAATCCTGCATATTAAACTTACTTAGCACAGTTTTTATGTATGAACTCTGATCTAACGTAATTTGATTATCGTTACGCGTAATTTTAATGCCAAGAAATAATTTAATTTCTTTTAAATCGGTCATCTCAAACTTACTCATCAAATATCTTTTGAATTTATTCATTAATTCAATTTCCCCACAAACTATCACCAAATCATCAACGTATAGGACTACATAAATATTTTTACGTACATCTCCGTTATTTAATACATATATGCAACGATCTACAGCGGAATTTTCAAAACCCCTTTCTAGTAATGCCCTTTCAAAGACTTCAAACCAACACCTAGCTGCCTGCTTTAGCCCATACAAAGCTTTATTTAATTTACAGACATAATCTTTCCTACCCTCTACACCATTAGGTATTTTCATATAGATTTCTTCCCTCAATTCACCATTTAGGAACGCGGTTTTAACGTCCA
The DNA here is from genome assembly GCA_947063395.1 of Hemistola chrysoprasaria. Classification (NCBI taxonomy): domain Eukaryota; kingdom Metazoa; phylum Arthropoda; class Insecta; order Lepidoptera; family Geometridae; genus Hemistola; species Hemistola chrysoprasaria. The sequence continues at coordinate 10,353,538 of OX346719.1, forward strand.
TATGATGTACTAATAAATTCAATTGATTCGCAAAGCAAATCAAAAATCTAAAACTACCTATTCTCGCAACAGGGGCAAACGTTTCGTCATAATCTGTCAAGTACTGTTGACTAAACCCCCTGGCTACTAATCTAGCTTTATAACGCAAAGGATTACCATGTTCGTCATGTTTAATAGTAAAAACCCATTTACAATCTACGATATTTTTACCTTCAGGCCTAGGAACTAAATCCCATGTCTTGTTAACTGAAAGAGATGTTAGCTCATCCCTAATTGCTTTCTCCCATTGAACCCTATCATCCCTGGTCTTAATATCGTCAAATGAGGTAGGTAACTTATAAGTTAACGACTGAGCACACATTAAATTATCATCAATATCATCACTATAAGTAATAGGGGGACGATGTTTGAGTCTAGCACTCCTTCTCAAATTCAAATTGTCAGCTGTGTCTTCCGCGTCTTTCAAAGAATTGTTACTTAAATTGTCTACTCCTTTTGAACTAGTATCATGGTTATTAAGTTTACGAACTTTACTTGGGCACACGTGTTCATCAGATTTCAAAGTATCTGATTTTGATTCATCAGAGTTTCGAGACTTAGTTGACACTGATTTCGACTGAACGTCACTATCAGTTTTGTCACGAGAATTTTGAACATTCTCTTCAGGCTTCGAAAAACCAGGCCTGGACCTTGCAAAATTAGTCTCATCAACAATTACATCTCTGACTATAACAAACCTATCGCTTTCAGGATTCCAAACTTTATACCCGTTTGGTTCATAACCCACAAGTATGCCTTTCCATGATTTATCGTCAAACTTAGAACTGCAAGTTTTATTATGAACATAAACTGTCGAACCAAAAACTTTTAAATATTTAACCTGAGGCTTTCTATCATTCCACATTTCGAATGGTGTTCGAGACATATTTAAAGCTTTAGTTGGAGTCAAGTTTATTAAATACACCGCTGTTAATACAGCCTGACCCCAAAATGCTTTATCTAATTTAGCTCCGTTAATCATTGAACGAGCTTTCTCCGTTATAGTTCTAATCATACGTTCAGAAACACCATTCTGTTGTGGAGTTCTAGGAACTGTTAAATGATAACTAATACCTTTTTCAACGCAATAATTTTTCATTTCCGTCGAGAGATACTCGCGGCCGTTATCGATATAAAGGTTAACTAACTTCAAGTTAAATTTTGCCTCACTTTTAGCTACAAAATCTTTAAAAGCAGAAAACACATCCGACTTGTACTTGAGTAGATACGTGACACAGTAATGAGTGTACTCATCAACAAAAATCACAAAGTAATTTTTGCCATCAATAGTCGATGGAGTGATAGGCCCACAAACATCCGAATGAACCACAAATAAAGGTCGTTTAATGTGAGTTTTATCTTTAGCATTATTAAACGGGAGTCTACTCTGTTTGCCATTTATGCATGCTTCACACAAATCATCATTAGGTACTACTTTTTCTATATGACTCACATCTTCGATCATATTTTTCTGTTTCATTTCTAAAAATTTATTTTTACTAATATGACCTAAACGTTCATGCCATATTTTGTAACTATTTTGATCGTTATTGCATATTTGGGTAACAGAGTGACTCGCGCTTTTAGTTGAGACTAAATCAATAGCAAATAAATTATTAATCGACATACCTCGCATAACAACCTTACTTCCCTTTCGTATTTCCGGCCCTTGTTCACCGAAGATGACAGTGTAGCCGGCCCTCTGCATCTTGGAGACAGATAGTAGGTTGTGCGGCACCTCGCTGCAGAACAGCACGTCCTCCAGTAGTCCATTGATACCCATATTGCTGGTAACCTGAATAGTCCCCTTCTTAGTAGCTGAAATAAATTCACCATTTTTAGCAACTGAAATTTTCAATGGATTAGACAAAACAGTACAATTAACAAAGATGTCATCTCTGTTTATGATATGGTCCGATGCTCCTGAGTCCAACAAAAATCTTATTTTGTTTCCCTTGTCCTCTTCTTGGTATTCTCCGGTCATGAAAGCAAATCCAGAAAAATCATTCGACGTTTCCGGTTGATTAATTTCCACATTTTGCACCGTTCTTGTCCTGTCCGTCTTTTGATGTCTTTGTTGATTTTGACTCATTTTCTTGAAGTAGAAGCAATCCATCTTCTTATGTCCCTTTCTTCCACAATGGTAACACTTAATAAAACTCAGTTTCTTCTTCTTGTCGTAATTATTGTCCCTTTGATTATAAATATTCTGTTTTCCGTGATCAAACTTTCTTTTCCTATATGTTTCATTATTTTTATATTCAACTTGCAAAACCTTAGCACTCGTATCGCTCGATTCATTTTTCAGCTTCACTTCGTGGTCTAATAATCTTGTTTTGACGAATGCCAGCGTTAAATTATCTTCAGACAACGTTTCTATCGCGGTTATAACACCATCATAAGTTGCGGGTAGTGTGAGCAACAAATGAGCAACTTTATCAGTTTCTTCTAATTTCGCACCAGCAGCCAGTAATTCCGTAATAAGGTCATCAAAGGTAGAAAAATGTTTTATTAGTGGTACATCACCTTGAAGTTTCAACACCAACAATTTCTTCCGTAAAGCCAGTTGGGTAGCAATACTTTTTCTTTCGTAAAGCGCATCCAAATTTTTCAAAATCTCTCTCGCCGTAATATCTTCTTTTGCAAACCCGAGGTAGGAATCCGATAGATACTCCACAATAACACTTTTAGCAATCCGGTTCTGTTTTTCCCACTCGCTGCATCGAATAATTGGGTCTTCGTCAATCACTTTTATAACGTCCATTTCACTAAGTAACGCACGAATTCGAAATTTCCACACACTGTATTTTTCGCCATCAAACGACTTGATATTTCGTTTGGTCTTTAAATTCTCCATTTCTCTTGAACAGACGCAGCAATTAAAAAGACGTACCTGGGCCCATAACCTATAGAATTTGGTTAGGGTTTAAGAAAACGAATGTTCAAGGATTTAAAATATTCACTTTGTATATTATCCTTTTTAAATATATCACAGGAAGGCAATATGTCCGTTACCTATCACACTGAAAGTCCGACTCAGACAGACTGAGAGAAAAATAAGATTGGCGCGTGTTCATTTTAAAAGATAGTAAATTGAAGTACTATCGAAGTACTAGGCAAAAGACTATCCAAGTACTAGGTAAAGACTATCGAAGGACTATGCAGTACTAGTTGTCAAACCAGCAACTAGAAGTTAATTTTTGCATTTAAATATTAAATAAAATCAACAGACCGAAACTAAAATTATTTTAATCATATGAAATTAAAATAAATAATATTATAGGTAGGTACAAAAATAATTTTTATCTAGTAGTAAGTAGGTACATACATAGCAGACCCTGGCTATAGCCGGGAAAATTGCTAGGGAGAAGAAGAAAAGGAGAGTGAGTAGGTACATAATATTACACCTAACTTAAAAAGTACATTTATTAGTAAAAGCTGCAGAAGATACGGCTGTTTTGACAGTGAACTAGTACTACTACTCGACAACAGATGGCAGGAGTGTTATAAAATACGGCTATAATATACAGCTTTTAAAAGCTCGATTCTAAACTGAAATGTTCTATTTGCTACTAGATGGCGTTGCATGAAGAAAATGAAGGGTCGCTTTTACAATCGGCCGATAAATACAACTTACCGTGGAGAAAGCTTTTCTTTGCAGACAAACCTGTTAAAAAATCCTTACTATATTGTTCTGTATTTGTCCTGGTTTATAAAAGATCGAACTGACTAGCAAATAATAGATTTTAATAAAAAATATGATTAGAATAATAATATTATTATTATGAGAAATTTAATTATTTTTCCGATATAAACATACATTCACGCCTTTTTCCCGAAGGGGTAGGCAGAGGTGCACCCAGGACTTATAGTCCCATAGTATAGCTAACACCCACATTTCGCCAGTATGTTATTAGTCCCATGTAATAAGGGGCGAGCCTTTTCCGATAGTTTTGGTTTAATACATGAAAATACTCGCCTTAAAATCCTTACGTTCTCGAACCGCAAACCGTAGACCGATGAACCTCTGTTCGTTTCACACGGACAGTTCCCTGAAAGCTGAAAGGGCGCAGGTCGGGCCAATTATGAAAATAGCGCACCTGCGCCCGTCAAACCTGGCCGCGCTGTCTGATGCTCCATCATTAATCTTGCGCTCCTGCAGCTTATACATTCCTGGTACTCGCACACTCTACACTCTACGATAAAGGTGGGTTTGTCCTTTTATTTGTGTTCGAGGAATTTTCCTATTTATGATGCGATTTCTCCAATATATATTTATATAAAAAAAAACCCTTCCTAATGTAAAATGATAGTTCACAGTAAATTTTGCATCGGATTTTTGACAATTTTGGACTAAGTATGTACCTGTCGTCAAATAACGGAAAGAATATTCTCTTATCTATTTTTCAACGGGGTAGGTACCTTGACTAATATTATATGTACCTATTATACTCGTATTGTAGCTATAATAATAATTGCAAGCTTTTTTAGTAATAGGTATAGATTCTGTAAAATAGTTGAATACCAATATAGCTAACCTACTTGATAGTTAACCATAGCACGGTATGCCGTGCTATGCTAAGCTATTTTTTACAATGTATAGTATGCTATACATTGTAAAAAATAGCTTGGTACGTGATACTCGTAGCTGAACAAAAATCAATATTTTGGCCATATATCCGTAAATTATGTCCAAAGAGGGTATTTGATTAATCATTTGAGTTATAAATTACCAGATATGATGCCATTCAGTATGTATAGCTGCATTTCATAAGGTATAAATTAGATTATTTAATAATCTCATAAGCTAAAATAAGGCATACTTACCTATGCACAACTTGGGTTTGTTCTAAGCACTATAACTAAGGGTACCATGTGTGCAGACAAGACAACCTGACGTGTGGGGCTCACCTTTCCACGTAACTAGATTTATTGTCCCTAGTTATTAATTATGAACCTAGGGTCCAACATGATTAATAATCTCATCATTAATCCAATTTTCCTGAAAAATAATGTGGCCATTATACGTCTCTATGATATTTTTGTCTCGGTGGCGTAGTGGTCACAAGCGCTATTACTGCCGATCATTAAATCTCGGGTTCAATCCCCGGTCAGGTAAAGTGTTATTGGATTTTTCCGTATTACGAATTATCTCAATGACAACCTCGAGTCTAGAACCGTGCCTGATAGATGACAACAGGCTCGCCCCCTTTTTCATGGGAATAAATCTTAACAGGTGATGGGTGGGTGTACCTACTATGGGACTGAGTCCTGAGTACCCCTGCCTACCCCTTTGGGAACCAGGCGCGACGTTATAATAATATGTTATGTCAATGATATTTTTTTATTAAAAAATCCTACCTTTTCAACATCTGCTAAGTAGTCTCGAGATAACATTTGGCATTCAAAAAACCGTCCAAAATATTGTGTAACCAAGTGCATTGAAAGCAGGAAGGGCAACGTCAAAAATCACTATTAAATCCGACACATAATTAATGAACTGCTTATTCAAATACATTTTAAACTATTATTCAAAAGGTTCAGATACGTTTGATGCCCCGACCATTTCTTTGAGAGGACCTGAATAATGTGCTATTAATGAAAAAAATTATGCCGACTTATGCCATTTTATTAATTACAACAGGCGTGACGAATCCTGAGAATAAAAATAAATAAGCATCTATTATTTGTAAACTTGTTAGTAATATAAGTGACAGGAAGTTTTTATAAATGAACGATAAATAAATTACTTTAAAATTATTTATTATATTTTTTTTCTTTGTTTCTTTATTCGAATCAGCAAATTCTGAAGAAAACAGGACTATATATCGTGGAGTTGAAAACCTGTGAAATATTATAAGTGATAAAGAATAAAGAGAAGTTAGTGTAAACAGAATATTTTATTATATTATTATGTATTTTACTATCCTAATATTATATTTACTATTATATTATATTTTTATATTGACTGCCTCGGTGGCGTAGAGGGCGTATGCTCGACTGCCAATCAAGAGGTCCCGGGTTCGATCCCCAGGTCAGGCAGTGTTTAAATATTGGATTTTTCCATTAGGAATTATAATCAATAACTGCCTGGAGTCTGGAACTGTGCCCGGTAGATGGCAATAGGCTCGCCCCCTATAACATGGGACCAATAACATACTGGCGAAATGTGGGTGTACCTACTACGGGACTGAGTCCTGGGTACACCTCTGCCTACCCCTTCGGGAAAAAGACGTAAATGAATGTGGCTAAAATGCGAAAATTGGTGGAGAGCTTAGACCCTGGATTAAAACAAAGCATACTACGGGGGCAGCTAGTGTTATGATTACCTACTAGTTCCTATATTGTTTTCCCAATCGCCTTGTATGGAATTGCAATATTATTATAGTTTTCATATCGAAATCCCATTGCAACATTTCACAGCGAACTTTTAATCAAGTCCTAGAGAAACCATTTATATACTGTGATCAAAGATTAAGCAAATAACGACATTTGTGCAGAAGGGCATAATATTAATAAATAATAAAACTCTCCTGTTTTATTGATGTAAGTATAAGTTATGAGAATCTTCCTACTTTGAATTTGCGGGTAAAATCCGATCATACAAAATAATAATAAACATGGTGTTATGAAAAGTGATTAATTCTTCTTTAAGTGGCTCTCCACTACTGAAGGACGGCAGTAATCCTTTTTATTTTCTCCTTGTCCAGGGCATGCCTAAACTGGTGTTCCACATTCTTAACTCCGGTCCATTGCCTGATGTTACAATGCCAAGACAGTTTCCCCCTCCCGACGCATTGTTTGCCCGAGATCTTACAACATAATCGTTTGCAGCAGTTGATAGCGGTTAGGTCGCAAAATATGTCGGAGATGTTCAACAAGAGTAAAGTGATTTCTTTTCATATTTGTTATCATCCAAATAAACGATGATTCTAGGTAACTTTTTATTAAAAACCAGTATTTTATCTTACTTTCTAAAGTTCCTTTATTAAACTGAAAATCGAGCGTTTAGAGACTCTATATCGCCCCCTATTACATGGGACCAATTTTTATCATTGGTGAGAAAAATTGAACTGCCTCACAGAGACACTGAGCTCGTATGTACATTTAACACAAACTTCAACATCTATCCTTCCAGCAACGTAGTCTTTGTGCAGCGCGGTCGCAGACGCCGACCGGCGCCCGCCGCAGGCAGCTCACCATTAATCACAACTTTTAGCTGCACGTTCCGCACACATCGCTAGATGCGGGTAAAACGAAACACATTTCGCTGTATATTCTGATGCATTCTGCTGTTGACTTTATGTGAGAGAACTGACAGGATCGATATTAAATGCAAAAGTTGTTTAACTGTACTTAATATGAATTTGAATGCAGAGGCTCCACTCTCTCTCTCATAAAAGACTGATAAGGTTGTATGTAACATCTCTTCTTCTAATTGATAAACATTATTTTCATAGCTGAAGATTTTTATTAAAGATTCTTCGACGATAACGTGTCCCTATTCTTCATTAAATTCTAACTTATGCATGTCATTGGGCTGATATGGGATCATTGTTATCACGAAACTATTTTGAACCTGAGTTATGGAAAAAAGTCTTAGTTTTAAACTGGACTCTGAGACCTACGTTTGTATAATTTTCTTAAAATTACAAACAAACGATTAAGGAATGAGTAAATGTTTAAGTCCAACTATCAAGTTGACGAATGTCCTCTGAGTCGAGTACAACTATCATCAGCCGGAAGACGTCCACTGCTGAACATAGGCCTCCCCCATGGAACGCTATAAACTATTTATATAGAGGGATTTTTTCCCACGCTTGGTAGGCGGCTTGGTGATCGCAGTAGTTGGAAATTGAAATTGAACGAAGTAAATCGTCCTAGAGTTGGAATACCCGGAAACGGAGAGCGCTGCTGCCCACTCTCTGAATATGTCCCTCTGCCGGGTCTCACGGCACCCACGGGATGAGAAAATGGCCCTATCCTATAACCGGGAACCAGGGCCAACCACGAGCACACCCCGGACCCTCGACTCAATTGGGAATTAGTCGAGTGTCCGGGGTACAAAAGCCGCGGTCTAACTACCTACTACACTTACACTTCACACATGGAGTTTTGTACACGCGCAGAGTGTGCGTCAGGTGCGTTCCGAGCTCACGGGGGCTCGTCAAGAGCTCAATCTCGCTGGCGGGGTGAGGAAGGCCCGATTGGTGGGCGGATGACAGTGTCCATTCTATGCGTACTTATTAGGATTATTATCTGTTCTGTGCCACGAGTACCTATTAATACCCTGTAATATAGGTACCTACTTGTACATGTTTCTTTCTCTTCCTCGGTGCCTCATTGCCTCGATGGTTGATAAAGTTTCGCAATCGATACTGCCTATCATGAGGTCCCGGGTTCGATCGTCAGGTTAGCCGAAAAGTGTTATTGGATTTTCCCATTAGGAATTTTCTCAACGTCAGGCTGGAGTCTGGAACTGTGACCGGTAGATGGCAATTGGTTCGCCCCCTATTACATGGGGCTAAAAACATAACTAACGAAGTATGGGTGTACCTGTTATGGGTCTCTAGGTCTTGGGTACACATCTGCTGACCCCTTCGGGAAAAAAGCGTGATCTAAATTCTCCCAGCTAATCTCTATAAAGAAACAGTGCCCTAAAACGTTACGTAGTATAAACGTCAGTTTATAAATGCCAGTTATAACTGATTTGTTTTTTCATAAAGCACAACATATGGCCTACAGTGATCAAAACTTACTGTTCAATAATCAATATACCTCTAATATTAGATACAATGCACCCTTCGATAATGAGTCGGCAATTATTTGAACTACGAGTAACAATGTCATAGTGCGTGCGGCAAATTGGATTATGATACAGCTGTATTTTAAACAAGCTGCTACTTATTCTGCTAGCTAGCTGCAGATAAGTAGGCAAAATTAAAGTATTACATCCTATACCTAATAGTTCATTAAGCAATTTACTACAAACCTATCTATTTAGGAGTTAAGATTATTTTTCGGAAAATCTCGCAATCTATTTACCTGTTAAACCTGATTTATCTATTAAACCTGAACATAAGTTTTGCTCTACCAACGTTCAAATCACTATATATTATAAAATCCTAAACGACTTACTGACTGACATGCAACGCAGAGCCCAAAATACTAATCCTAGGGACTTGATACTTGGAATGAAGGTTCTTTTCGTTATCTGGACGTGTTCTATAAAATGATTTTTGAAAATTTACATTCTAAGGGGCTCAAAAAAGGCGCCAAATAAAACTCCCATATTTCATAATTACAAGCGGGTAAAGTAGCAGTGTATTATGAAGGTGTAATTCAAAACATTAATGCATAACATCAAGCCTTTTTCCCAATGGGGTAGGCAGAGGTATATCCAGGCCCCAGTCCCAAAGTAGGTAGGACAACCACATTTCGCCTGTTATATGTGTAGGTCCTATTTGTAGGCGTGCCTACTTCCACAACATGATAGTGTGTCGACACTAACAAACGTTAACAAAGTGTATTATTGCTAATATATCATCTACTACCGTTTTCTTTTGTTGGTTTTGTAGCTATAGTTGGTGCAGCTGACAAAGTTCGTGAAAAATATAACTTTGGAAAATATTTGTATTTATAGGAAGATTTTTAAGTAGAGATAAAAAACACAGACATGCATCTAAGTAGATCCCGTGAGTGTATTTAATTCGGGTTTAAGAATATTTTTATTTTCTCAAAAAGAATAACTACGTTTATTAATTACGTTGTGATATTGAGTTAGAAGTGAGTGAAATTATTTAATCGTAAATAATTTCACTATATATAAATACAAATATTTTCCAAAGTTATATTTTTCACGAACTTTGTCAGCTGCACCAACTATAACTACAAAACCAACAAAAGAAAACGGTAGTAGATGATATATTGGCAATAATACACTTTGTTAACGTTAACAATGTCAACCCTTTCTTCGACGAGGTTTTTGCGACTCCGTTTAGCGCTGTTCCAATTTCTGTGTTCTTTGAAGTAATTTATGGGGGCATATAGGTGGTCTACACAATGGGGTTGATTTTGCAAGTCATCCAACTTTGTAGGTCAGTTACCTACTGTAAGTTTCCCTACGCTGGAACTGTTGTGCTTTGGCCAGCGTTTCTCAGTGTGCCTTAAATTACGAATACCAATTTAAGGCATCGGTAATGTCGTGCAGCTAGACGAAATAAGAAAAAATAGGGGCGCTACTTTTATTGTTGCATATTTTTTTTATTTGTTAATCAATTTATCTGCTGTGGTAATCTGCGTCTAAATTAGTTGGTTGAAAAAATACTAGTATTACGTAACTTTAAGAAATGGAATATAATAATATTATACATCCTAGTAACTTATGGTACCCTGGCACTCTCACCCTCTCTACCCGTGGTTGCCGTAAAAGCTTGCTAAGGGTTATCAGATCCAGAGGACGGGCAGCAGCGTCCTCTACGTAAAAACTGTCAAACTGCGCTCGCCAACCCGCCTGCCAAGCGTGGTGAGTATTGGCAAAACCTCAAAAACTTATGGAGAGGCATCTGTTCAGCAGAAGACTTCCTACAGCTGAAATGATGGTTATTGGCCTCCCTTTGCTTCTGCCCCTATCTCTCGCCATTCGCATTCAGCTGCCTACTGCCACTTTTTTGATGTCGTTAGTCCATCGTGCCATAGGACCTATAGGACACCTATAGGACCTATAGGATACCCTAAGGTAAGATATAAGACATTCGAATTAGGGTGATGGAACTAAAGTGGAGTTGGGCAGGACACGTGGCAAGACGTGATGATGGCAGGTGGTGTACAGCCATAACAGAGTGGTGGTCTAGGTTGGGACGGAGAAATCCAGGTCGTCTTAAAGTTATTTTTATACTATATTATTTATTTTATTTTTATTATACGATAAAACATTGAGCAACGCAGTCCTTAGAAGCCTCGTGGCATTCCCGACAATAGCCTGCTAATGATCGTCTTAACATTCAAATCGCCCACGCGCGCCTTTTGTCTCCGAAAACTACGCGTTTTTCATTCGCAGAGCTATTTTTCAAGCAGCACGATATCACCGTGTAATACAGAAACTAAACTAGAAGAATCAGTTTGATTTACTGCATGGATTGGAAAATATTATTAAGTCAGAGGTAAAAAGTTTGTTCATTCTCTACATCACTGGAGATTAAGCATATTTATTTTTTTGTCATCATTACGAGTATCTCAATCGCAGGACGTTCACTGCTGAACATAGGCCTCCCCCATAGATTACCACCTGGTTGTAGTATGTCAGTTCAGAAGCAAATTGCATGAAGCGTGTTCCTGCTGCTTTCTTAGATTGTCAGTCCACCTTGTGAGTGGACGTCCAACACTGCGCTTGCCAATCTGTGGTCTCAATTCGAGTTTTTTTTCATATAATAGTAATATAATAGACATGGTAAAAAAGACCCTTTAATAATTAATTATCTATTATACATACCTAGACCACTACATAAAACATCGTGTCCAAATTAAAAAATAATTTTAGTAAATTTTTAATGAGAGCGACCCTTGCATGAACGGATAATTAAATAAATTGTTAAGGCATACGTATGTATGAGTAAAGTAGGGTTCCAAACCTAGATACCTGAACAAAAATTGCGCAAAGTATGAAAATGTACAGTAAAATGGCAATAACTTTTGATTACGTTAACTTAGAAGTATGATTTTTTTTACAGCCATAAGAGACCACAGATCTGAGTAGTTGATATCAATTTCAACTTAATACCTCCATGGGTTCCCGTTAAAAAGTGTCTTGACAGTCAGACAGACAGATGGACAACAAAGTGATCCCATAAGGGTTCCTTTTTTCCTACGGAACCTTAAAAAATAAGATTATGTTGACAAAAATTTTGTTGAACTTTCAAGTTTTCTCGAGCTTTGTTACTGCTCATGCAAGTATACTATCAACAAAACCATGAAATAATTGAATGATTTAGGTCAACGGGTTGCAGAGTTGTAGCTCAATAGTATTGCTACATGAAAAGCTTTTAAAATGAAGGCGATCGGTTCACAAGCTTTAGGCTTATTTGTTTCGCTACTGGCTGTTAATTAACAGAACACGCAAAGATTAATGGCGTATAAACCTTAATTTTTTTTTTTTATGATAGTGAGTAACAAGACGAGCAAATCAGGTGCCTGATGGTAAGCAACATGATTGCCCATATCAGACACAGTGCGACCCAGTGTTTTAAAATTCAAAATTCTGCGCGGCACTGCACTGCGCCTGTCACCCTGAGATATGAGTTGTTGAATCTCATCATGCCCAGTAATTTCGCTGGTAACATTGCCCTTCATACCGGAACACAGTAATGTTTGCACATTACTGCTTGGCGGATGAATAACTGGCAAAGGTGTGGTACTTCCCCAGGCGGCCCCTTGCAAAAGAGGCCTACCACTACAATTTTCTTAAGGTATACATTTGTATATAATATTATTTGTATATATATTATACTGTATATATAATATATATTTGTTTATAATATTTCTATTAAACCGTATACATTTGTACGATTTTTATATAATTTCATAATATGAAAAAGTTCTTTCAGGATTCAGTTTTCATTGAAAATGATCAATTTATCTTTAGCGCATTGCTTTTTCCTTACTACTTCCTTTAGAATTATTTACCGTACTCACTAACTTTCCGAAAATAAATAACTATGTACCCAATATGATTCTTAAAATTGTATGAAGTACATTGGTAAGTAAGTACTGTCTACTCGGTAATTGGAGCATAATATCGGTTGCGTGACCAATTTTGGGCTTCCTTGGAATACCAAGTAAGTATATACATATATATAATAGGCACTCCTTCACAATTTCATGAAAATAATCAGTTTGACTTTTATAAAACTCCGTCTTGTCAGGTGACATCGACCACTATTAATCATAAGGTACTTACCCACAAGCTTATTAGTAATACGTACCTATAATAGGTACAAATATATACTTAGTTCCGTTACCAAATTAATGTTGCATTAGGTACATTTGTGTTAGTTTTGTTAATCGGTAGCAATTTTATATATTGAAAATTAGTCATTTTGGGTATTCAAGTATTTCACTCGACTTGGCCGTGTGATTCCCGGCTCTATATTGGGGGCACCTCTTTTTCATCCCGTGGGAGCCGTGAGACCCGGCAGAAGGCAAATTCGGAGAGTGGGCAGCAAGGCTCTCCGTTTCCAATAAATATTCCAGCTACTGCGATCACCAAGCCGTCTGCCAAGCGTGCATGGTGATTATGGCGAAATCCCCTCATATATGAACAGTTTATGGCGTTCTATGGAGAGGCCTATGTTCAGCAGTGGACGTTTTCTGGCTGATGATGATGATGATGAGTATTTAACTCTATCTACATCTACACATACTTTCATATTATACAATATACTACATACACTATACTACATACTATACTATTATACACATACTTTCACATCAAAGTATCTATAAAATTTTCTCCCAAACTCTTCGCGTGTCTACACCATCCATTTGAATTAACTGTCTGATTCTTATACAATTTTAAGTAGACCTTTAGCATGAAGTAAACCATGAAGGAACCATGAGAAAGCGCAAAATCATTAACTATACGTTGAGACTTCAAATGGAATGGTATTGTAAATGCGAAAATGGAAAAGCCGACGGTCCGCGAATTCGAATGCATTCAACAAAACAATTTCATGCATCATAAAACATTGTACAATTCGAAAATTCCACTTCCAAATGGAATCGTTGGCATCCATGTCGAATAAAATAAATCGATTTGTTTTCAAAAACGACGTCATTATTTCTTGACGTGGGACAAGGAATTGAAGGGCGCCGATGACAGACGGTTGAATTTTTTCCAAAAAATATTAAAAATTTAATGGTATTTTTGTAATATTGGTATAAAATATTTTTTACGTAAACTGGTGACTGGATTTTATTTTCAAAAATATATAATGACACATCTATAGGTACTATAATAGGTAGCCAAGGGCTTTACGAATTCAAGTTATGTTTCAGACTGCTTATAGCTTTTGATGTTAGACGTTTTGTTCTTCTACTTAACGCTTTTGTTAACGCCATACCAACGAATCTTCATAAAATACCATGTAAATGACGTCATTTTTTCAAGTCAACTTCTTCTTGTTTGGGTGCCATCTTCTAACGAAGGTGGGCGACCATCATGGCGACTTGGACCTTCGACACAGCAGCTCTAAATAGAGAACGCGTGCTCTTTCCATACCACTGGCGCAGATTTTTAAGCCAAGATGTTCTTCTTCTTCCTGGACTCCTCTTTCCTTGTACCTTTCCCTGTATTATAAGCTGTAACTGGTCATATTTCGAGCTACGCATTATGTGGTCGAAGACGAGTTGTTGTGCAAACTTATAAATTCCCATTTAGAAAAGTAACTAACGCAGTAATCCAAGTGTTAATTCCAGTTTTCCCAAATGGCCGAGTGGTCATCCACTGCCCTTTCTAATCCAGTGGAGCAGTTGCAATCAACACGCCCTCACGAAGGGACATAGGTCCCTCGAGGAAAAGGTACAGAGGGTTGAAGGGACTAGGGGATCAAGAAATATTGAGCCAAAATGGACGCGCGGCGAATGGCAAGGGGCGTCAGCTTTTGTTAGTTTTAAGAGATGAATCAGATATTGATCATTTCATGAAGATTAAGATTTGTTTAGAGTCTGACCGGATCTGTGAATAAGGTAGAATATAACGCACTGAGTGTACCTATCATTGATCGGAGCGATTCTTCGATGCTTTCTTCTCATCTTTCGAATTATTTTACATTCGAATTAAAGACTTAAATCGGTTATACTGTAGGATTTAAAGGTAAGGTAGTACAACATATAATAGTTTAACAGATTTAGTTCGTAAAAGTAAACTCTCTTTCTCTGACCATCAGAAAGTTATTTCCATTTTCTATACGTATAACTCCGCTTTTATCCCATATAATATTTAATCACAGTTTCAGTAGTCAGGTAAAGTTAACCGTACAGGGGTTATTAATTAAAAGTACCCACGGACTATTCTACCAAAGACCATTAGGCCCGAAACCTTGACGCAGTATTACTGTTATACCCATGACCCTTCGAACGAAATCCCTAAAGTCCAGTTGAGTGCTGACCACTGGCCAGTGAACGCTGGTCCACCTCGCTCCCTTAATACCTTGGAAATTAGATGAAATTAGTATGAGATGCTTTTAGAATGATAGCTCTGAAGTGAATGGATGAGTTTCACCGCGACTTTTGTTTTATTCATCGAGGCTTTACCTGGTGAGAGGTGCCTTTAATTGGATTAAAGATTGTTGATAAAAGGCTTTTAATGTAAGCGGCGAGGCGGTGGGCTGCGGTGACATTTCATTAAGGGATGGCTATCGATTTTTGGCTGCTTGCACGCTATTGGTGGTTTAGCTGCGTGGTTTAGAGTGCTTGTCTATTAAATAGTTAGTGTATTGGTTTTATACTTGATAATTTTAGAATAGGTATACCTTCATCGTTCGGCCTTTTTCTGTAGACTTATGACATATAGGTACAAAACAACATCCCGCCGTTTTCCTCGCAGGGGTAGGTTGAGTAGGTGTACCCAGGATCTAGTCCCACACAGTATAGACACACCCACACCTCGTCAGTTATGTTTTTTAAGTCCGATATAATAGGAGGCTAGCCTATTGCCATCAACCCGGTACAGTTTCAGACTCCAGGATGTCATTGAGAAAATTCCTAATGGAAAAGTCCAGTAACACTTTTTGCCTTACCTGGGAATCGAACCCGAGACCTAATGATCAGCTGTAGCGCTTGTGACCACTGTTTGTGTGTATGTGTTGGTGTATAGATACTACCGAGGCAATTTTAAGGTTATTCGGTGGCCGATCTAACATGACCTATGTATAATTTCATATAGAGAAAGCAATCGTTATTAGTTTAGGTTATAATTTTAAACAAATTACACTTCATCATAAAACTTTCAGTTTAAGTATTACGAGAAGTCAAAACAAAGATCATTAATATGCAATCAAATTATGGAAGTCTTCTTAAAGCTACATTAGCAAAGGCTAAAGTAAGAGTTGGCAAAACAAATTACTTACAATCCGTTGATTTATAATAACTGATCATTTGCATTCGTTCACGATTTATACTGTCTACAATCGATTTGAATGTGGCAAAAAATTGAATTAAAATATTCAGCCTTTATGGGTACTTGTCAAGATACCCTTGCGCATAGATGCTAACGCCCCCACGCACTTATCATGTGCGTAGAGATACTCAAACTATACAACAATTTGAATATGTTTGGCATCATATTATTGATCCAAGGTCACGCTTTCGAACCTAATATGGAGCAAGTCATTTGTTATAGCTTTTATTATACCCATTAGAAATCGTATCGTTATCTAAAACAGTTTGCGCGCATGTGATGCGTAAAATTCTTCATATCTCTCTAGCCTAGTTCTATGCGCCTCGTTGTTAAGTTTATTGAAAAGTAGAGATACATTATGTATAGGATAGCTTTGCCCCACGAGTTCACCCACTGAAAATTCCCTAAGTATCTGTTATTCAAGGTCAAAGCTAATCGTATCTACGTACGAAATTTCAAACCAATAGGACTACCTATTGGTTTGAAATTTTGTATATTCCAATCAAATCAAATAAAAAAAACATTTATTTCAAGTGGCTTTTCAACTCATATCTTACAAATTAAATTAAATTAGTCATTCATTATTATTAAATGTAAAAATATGTCTTAATATTATTATTATTAAAATTATCTAAATTAAATTATGATTACATTAGAATGTCAATCTAATGTAATGAATGTATCGGTTCTGCACTTTTAGCGTAAAATTGAAACAAACATCACACAAAGATACGCAATAAAGAAAATTAAGGAAGTTATTAAAAATACGAGATGTATATTATTTTCTTAAAAGGTAGATAAGATTCGTACTCATAATATATAGACCTACCAAACATACAAAAAAAAATCAGTCGAGCCTTTTCGGAAAATTGCGACCACAAACACTATAACGCGAGATAATATATAGATTTGAAAGCAAAATAATTTGTGCATGCAAAAGTTATGTTTTGGTGCTGGGAATAGATTTTATACTTCATTTAACAATTTCAAATTTGGTATCTCTTCACTATTATATTATAAAATCCTAAATGAGCCACTGAATAACATGCAACGCCGAGTCAAAACCTCCAGTCCTAGAGACTTAAAACTTGGAATGTAGGTTAATTCCGTTTTCTAGACGTGTACTAAGAGAAAGGATTTTTGAAAATTCATTTTCTAAGGGGTCCAAATGGTGTGAAAAGGGTTTATACCAAAACTATATATGTATGTGGTATAAAACTCCCATATTCCGAAATTGAGAGTCGGCGAAGCCTGGGTTTACACTAGTAACTCAAATTTTCTTAAATGCCTAGTTTGTGTCGTCACGTCAAGGTGCGAGTTGAAAATCAGCGTTTCTGACTTGTCTGTCTGCAACACATGCTGAACTCGCACCCATTTGGGCGACACTGCACGACGGGACTATGAACTTCACACATAATATATGATTTAATCCTTTTATCATTATTATTGTTATATTAGCTGTTGGTTCATTTTTTTTTTATTTATGAGTGTTTAGTTTTCGTTTTGTATCTTTTGTGCAGTGTTGTCCAATTAAACGTACTTCATTCATTCATGCATAGTAAGTTATAAATAGACAATTTATTACAGCAAAAAACAAATATTAGTTTTTGATATTTCAAAGGAATAAATCGTAACTCATACAATGTTACAAAGTGGTGTAGTTAGTAGTACATAAATGTAACACCATTATACGTATAAGACCCATTACATTATTGTACCTATATCAGAAGGTTGTAGAGTCTTCACGAAGGCTTTGTGGCTACTTATTAAAGCCGTTGATGTGACGTGATGACGGCGGACTGCCATTCAAGTTGTATGAACTTGAAAGCTCTATAAGCTTTATAATAAAAGCACTTTCATATATATTTCTTATGCACTCTGATAATGACTCTCGTACAATGAGATAAACCGTGTGAGGTAATAATTTATATTTACCCAGGAAATCTGAATGAGAAAGATTGTAAGACTTTGTTCCGAATATTTGCTGTAGTTGGAACAGTAAATTTGCCAAGAAAGAGAAAATACTAAATGAGACTTGCGTGTCATTTGCGCAGCGAAGTCCTAATAATAACACTGCGATTATAATGGACCATTGTATTTTTAACAACAGACAATCGACTTCAACTTATAAAATTGAAAGTCTTGATGGATTGTAAACTGACTCCCAATCCACACTCAACTCTAGTAGAACCTTTAGATACCTGAAGCTTTGAACATTGTTCTACATTATTAATTAGACAAGAATTATTTCTTATGCCGAACCGAAGTTTAAAGATAGCGCTATCTTAGCCCTAAGATTAAACAACGTGGTACAAAAAGGTTATTCAAATCATCATAATAATCATCAGATGATGATTTGTCTACCTAAAAAAACTGATCAACATTCAACAAAAAGAATTGCCAAATTTACAAAAAAATAAATTTGACTCTCTATACAAAATAAATCATCTAATCGGCTTATCCTAGCAGTTTAAGTTAAATTACTTATAAGCCTCCAAAAGGCTAGATTGTAATTAAATGACATTTCATTCTAGGCATGTTATTTATAAAAAAAAATCTAATCGGCTTTGTGTGGGGAGTCCATTTCTTTGCTAATTTCGCAACTCTTTTATTTTGCAAGTTTAGGTTGATGAGTATATACATTCCATTAAGTATAACTACACTTATTTATAAAACGTTGTATATTTGAACCCTCTATACTATACAACTAGCATATAAGTACTACTATATATGTTTATCTGTCCGAGTATAATATAAGGTACAAAGTAGCTGAGGCATCGCCAAGCTCGACCGCGCCCGGCTGGCATGTCAAACAGCAGGAGTCCCCCGGTTAAATTGAAAAAACAATCTCCCACCATTTTCGCTCGGCGAACGTAATAAATCTATGTACAAAAATTCTACACGTTATTTATGAAATCTATCTGACGTATAGCCTGTTCGAATCTATCGTGTATAGTGCTGACCAAAAAAGATATACAGATTTTTCTTTATATCAATCACCATACCAAAAATCAAAGAGTCAAAAGACTTATCAGTTCTGCAGCATCACCACATCATTAATAGAAAATTTAATTAAATTAAATTCAACTATTGACTTTAACTTAAAATAGGTAGTTAGCATAAAAAATAAACTTTTAGTTATAAATAATAATAATAATATGGGACAACTTCCACACACGGTCATCTGGTCTCTTAATTAGTACCTATTATTTAGGTAAAGTTTTTACGTACATAATAAATGAATACTAAAAGAAAATACGTGTATGATCTCTTCCAGGCAACCAGGAAGAGATCGCTCTGAGCGATAAGGCCGCCAGTTGTTACTTCTTTCTAGTTTTAATTTTTTCATCTTTATTATTTTCTGTGATATTGTGGTACCAATAAAGAGTTTTTCATTTATTCATTCACGTGTTAATAAATAAAAAAACGCCCACCTTTCTCTGCCTCTTCTTCCTCCTCCGTCATCAGATATAACTGGGTGGGTATAACTGTAACATATTCATCAAGACGATTCCAATAACCCCAAACACGATGTATTTGACTCAGTAGTCATCAGTAGCCAGTGCTCATCTGAACCTGATGCTGCAGCATTAGGTCAGAGTTACCATGTCGTTGCAATAGATGAATTACTTAACTGGATTCCAAATTTCGAATCCATCGGACCAGTGGATGTTACTTCCTTCCTTTTAAAGCGTATGTTCGTATATTACCTATATCAGTCTTCTGGTTACCATAGCACAGAACAGATATAATACTACGTATAGAATGGACACTGCCATCCGCCCACCAATCGGGCCTTCCTCACCCCGCAAGCGAGATTGAGCTCTCTACGAGCCCCGCTTCTATGGGAAATCACCTCACGCACACTCTTGCACGTGTACAAAACTTCATGTGGACTGCCCACATGAAGTTTTGTCTGTGTTGATTGAGTCGAGAGTCTGGGGTGTGACCATAGTACATAGGCTTTGCTTAGTTGCTGCTTGGCTTAGTTTGGGACCAGATGACCATGTGTGAAAGTTGTCCCATATTATATTTATCTATGTATTATATTATTTTTCAATCCATGGTTAATAATAATTTTATACTATAACTATCACATGGCCATGGCCAGCAGTGTATTTCGATTGAATTGTGGGATTAATTGCATTAATCACTGCCAGTGACAGCTATTACATTTTTGGTGCTCGACTTTTGGTTCGTCTGTTGTAAAACGATTTCATTTCGAATTTGAAACATTGTACCGAGTTTCAGTTTCATTAAAAACAAATAAACTGGAGATTATAATTTAAAAGAACTTGCATCTACGTTTTATTTGTTTCTAAATCACATGTCGGCATTTATACCTACATCCTACAAGCCGACTTGTCATATTTAAAAAAGACACGTCCTTACGTTATATGTATAAATGCCGAATGATGATGTCATCAACTCGTTGGAAGTCCACTGCTGGAGGAAGGCCTCCCGCACAGGCCATTTATACATAATAATTCATAAATAGTTTAATGACGACACCTGCAATGTAAAAAATTGTAACTCAATGTGACATAGTTTTCACAACCATTTCAATTTTTTTAAGTTTAATATTTGTTTGCTGCTGTTGTATATAGATATTATTCCGTTTCCTCCAAAAACAATTCCTGTCACTCCGAAAATTTATTAGTATTATCCAAATTTTATCATATTTTTTACCTTTGGATATATTTTCTACCTGTAGATGATTTTATTAATAGGTACGTTACCAAACATAATGGGATACCCAAATACCTAACCTAGAAATACATAAAGCTAAGTCTAGAATAATGTTCTAGACTTTGGAGCGATTTCCATTCGACTAGGTTTTGTGGGCTCCTATTAAATGCAAGGTGGTATCTATTAGCTTCGACGATCAATTGAAAATTGCAAAATGGCTGAAAAACATGGTACGTGGTTGATGGATTCGTTTTTAAGAGCATTTATCCATTAACCTAATGATTTCTTGAACGTAATGGCTTCATTATGGTCACTTTACATGGAGTAATCACTGTAAACGTCCCTATGTGGAAATTGAAAATTAATTTTAAGGCGAAATTGAATATGTTATTATGGGCATATTAAAATTATGGTCTTCAGTTGAATTGTTTTAGGTATGTGAATTCACATCTAGCGTGTTCCTGCTGGCTTTATTAGATCAACGTTTTGCTTCGCATGCACTTCTCCATTTCAGTGTCTTACATCATTCTACGTGCAAGCCGTGCAACCGCACTAGATAGAAATCTATGGGACAGGCCTCTATATACAGCAGTGGACCTCTTACGGCTGAGATGATGATGATTGTCTGAGCTTGAACGGTACTATATTTATTATTATAGGGAATAAAGTAAAGGGTTATGGATTGCAGAGTTATTCAGAAAATGTATTTTTGTGCTTTCCACCTTGTTGCTTGTTGTTAACCTATGAGTAATTTTTTTTTATATTTTTTATAGATTTTCTGCGTCTCACTTACACAACGTCAACTAACAACTACCATTTTTACGGCAAGAAATAACTGTAACTTGATTTCATCAAGTACACCACCAAAAAAAGCTACTCTTTTATAATAATTTTTAAGAATAATAATATGGGACAACTTCCACACGCACTGACTGCCTCGGTGGCGTAGAGGGCGCATGCTCGACTGCCAATCAAGAGGTCCCGGGTTCGATCCCCAGGTCAGGCAGTGTTTAAATATTGGATTTTTCCATTAGGAATTATCTCAATAACTGCCTGGAGTCTGGAACTGTGCCCGGTAGATGGCAATAGGCTCGCCCCCTATTACATGGGACCAATAACATACTGGCGAATTGTGGGTGGGTGCTTATAACACCCAGACACAGATCAAATCGATATATTCATGCACGCCTAGCCGGGCCGGGTTTCGAACCAGGGGCCTGTGGCACAGAAAGCAGAGTTACTACCATGCCAACGAGGCTGTTTTAATAGATAGGTAAAGTCTCTGCTCTGCTAGTGATCTGTACACATATAATTTAAACCCCTTCGTTTGCGTTTAAAGACATCCCCTTAAAATTTTCCTATTAAAACATGTCCTTTTATAACAACTCATCTGATCTTTGTATTTTATGTGAAATAATTTATTGGACGTCACTCATCTTGTGTTGCGTCTATGGTTGAGCTACGTCCTCGCAGGCAATCATCAATTATATGCCAGCGATTGTAACAGAGATCAAAGCTGCCGAAGACTCATGCGCAACAGCGTAACTTGAACGTAAATTATTATGATACGCATCGAACAGATCGCGTGAAAATAAGGTATTGCCTGACGACAACTTAAAATGAAGTTGCTTGTTGATCTTTTTGAGGAAAATTTCATTTAAAATGCTGTCAAATAAATATATATATACCTAAGTAAAGAGATAAGAGTTATTTGGTCTTGAGTTGTTTTACAGGGGCCAAAAAGTTAACTGCGTGTACATGCTGCTTTAATGAGTAGCCGTCAATATGTAGCAATAATAATAAGAGGGCATCTGCTCGTTGTACTTTTAAAAAAACTTCAAAAAAACGGTCACCGTGCACGCCTATCAAAAAAGACCGGGTATAGCCCGTGTTTACGAGCGACATTATAATAATAATACGGGACAACTTCCACACACGGTCATCTGGTCTCAAATTAGGCAAAACCTGCACTATGGTAACCAGAAGATTGATATACATACTTATGTACGCTTATAACACTCAGACACAGATCAAACAGACATGTTCATGTGCACAAATGTTTGACCTGTAGCAAGCAATTTTTCAGTCGACCGGAACTCGAAAATTTCTAATCGACACTTTTTATCGAAAACGTGGCAAAATAATCAAAACTGTTTTTCTCCGGTACAAGCGGCTCTCCCGACTGTAGTGCTCGAGTGCATAAATGTACAATAAGATAGCTTCTAGATAAAATAATCTGTAGACATATTACGTCTACAACTGCAACAATCATCTTTGTATCTGTCAGTATTCAATAACATGCTATTAATCTCAGCTTAACAATTGTAATATGTTAAGGAAACTAGGTTAACGGACTTGAAGTCATGCTTCACGAATAAGACAAAGGTCCGAGTACAAAACTCGTGAGGCACCAAGCTGATTTCATAAAATATATTCAGAACTGCAGAATCGTAGCCATGTCTGTTCTTTGATTTATTATCCATCAATCGTACCTAGTTACCTATAAGATGATGTTATTGTTATGTTTATCTTTAAGTACTCTTGCAGTTACTATTAAACACTACCTAAAGTAATAAGGTATAAACGGTAAAATTATGGGTACTACGTCTGAAAGGACCAAATTTTGAGGACCTCGGGCCATTCGACCGTAAATCGATTACGTTCCAAAGGACCGGGGATATAATTACATCGATAATATATACTTTTATATACATATACGTATTTATACATAGTTGGTACAGTCGCATACAGCATTCATTAATACTTGGCAATATTATATTATATTTGTTAAGTCAACCCGCATTGGACAAGCGACCACGCTTGTCCACCAGGATTTTACGTCCAAACCTTCTTTACCCTCATGAACCAGAAGTGCAAGAAGTGAAGTGAAGTGAAGCCCAGTAGTGGGACAGATCAGGCTTACAATACAATAAATAAGTCAGATTATAGTAACTAATTCCTTTAAAAACTCTGAGAGATTAGTAGACGTAACAAAAATACAGTGCTTTCGAGGACTTACTAATTTTAATTTTTAATTCAATTCTTCGAGATGTGAGTAATACGACATGTTATGCGATTCAAACCATGGTGGGCTCCGATTTGAAAACGGTCATTCCCAGCGGGCCATGGACGCTGGCTAGGATTTAAACTAGGTACCCACGTTTCAAGTTTTGATTGGTAAATAAAATTTGTCGTGAAGAAGTAAAAACATTCACAATAGATATATGTCCCCATTGATAAAAACTGTCATCCTGGCAATTTTGATTCGATCAAAATAATTACCTTTTTGTTCTTAATAGAAGTCAATGTTTTGTTTTTAAACAGTCAGGTTAATATGTTTACTCATTTGCATATGATTAATAAATTTTTATCGGATTGTATCGAGAACATTTACATTTTATTCATTCCTGATGTAAATTTGATAAGTAACAATCGTGAAAACCTAAGAAATCACTATTTGCGTATAAGTATATTTTCACAGAGAATAGGTTAATTGTCCAATCTCTTGACCCAATTGCACTCGAGACGATGCGTGTCCAAAAAAAGCTGAATGGTTTGAAAGTATGTTTACAAACATCCTAACCTAGGCTAATGATGAACGACAGGGCGTGCTCGAAGGTAATCAACGGGTAGATGACCCCTGGTAATGACTCGCCGATGACGGTGCAACTGGGCACGTGGACCCGTGCAAACCGGTGTGATGCTCTGGGACTGGGACATCACGATATCTGGCTATACTCACATGATAAGATACATCAGGTCAGACCTATCTTATAGGTTAAAAATACTTACTAGGTAGGGTTCGAATACATGAAATTTGGTTGTTAATCTCCAACAAGTTTACTCATAGACTCATAGCTACACATTCAATGGTTTTCGATGAGATTCCATATAAAGTCATGCGCCTGTATTTACGTGTTTTCGTTCATTGTATATAATGCATAGTAGCCTTTTCACTTATATTATACTGGTAAATAACTGTTTTCTGGTAGAGTTTCGTAAATAAATTGGAAGTAATTGGTAGTATTGGATAATTGGAGTTTGGTTATATATCATCATGTTCAATATTCAGCTGATCTTCGAACGCTTATAACAAGGTCAAAATTTTTAACAAAAGGTAAATAGTAAATAATAACTTATCGTTCAATATCAAGCTAATCTTCGAACTCTTTGTTTTTGGATGATTATTGTGCTTACAAGTTTAGCGCTTTAACCAATTTGTAGTTCTTGGCCAATATCTCAAGCATTGTCACATATTTTTTACATCCAATCCAGCCAAAATCCCCTTACAATGAGCACAAACGTACGAGAAGTAGCGATCGTGACTGGATGAATATTATTGGCTCCAATTGACATGTCCGTCTTAATAAAGGAAGCTGGAGGATGACGTTCACTCCAATCTACTCAACTTCTTCCTTTGTCACATAAACAGTTAGTGCAACTTTTGAACTTAAATTTTAACCTATTTATACGATATGTCACAAAACCTTTGGATTTTTTGTATTAAACTAAGAAAAGCATACATTACGGTTGACTACAGACTGACTCGACATGAAAAGAAAAAGAAGATTATCCTACAGAACAAGATTACGTCCATAGTACTTTAAAGGAATCCTTTCACCCTCACATCACAGGTGAGGCAAAGTTATAGGTAGCACTTATTAATTGTAATGAAAAAATGCGAACGGGAAAATTAGACGCCACAATTGGAGGAAAACTCTATGTATAAATTTATTCGTTTATATATATTTGTATACATACATAATATATAATTTCAGAGGTGTAGTATTTCCAAGAAATAGATAAAGCTAGACAAACTACACATTATTTATTTTGCGATTATGTCGTAAGCCCCACCATGTCACTGGTAATCTGACAAATCCATATTTTCATAATCTGTTTAGAATCAGTAGATACAATGACAAGCAATAGTCAATAAAGCGGTGCCTATGACATGTAAATCGTGATCGACCGGGACTCGAACCCGCTACCACGGACTACCGGTGCCACTGCGCTGACTCAGCAATTTTGACACGCACCTGCCTTTTAACAGCCGATCGATTGAATTTTATTTGAACACTACGCACTTAGACTATTGTTAACTTTATTTTTGAGGTATTTTTAATGATTTTTATGGAAATACACGGGCCTATTAAGTTTAAAATGGATATTGACGATCTAATTATTATAAATAAACTCGATAATTAGGGTTATTCCGTTTCCTCCAAAGCCCCACATTTTTATGAAAATATTCCATTCCCTTTTCTTCCAAAAGTTGTTAATAAGTACAGACAGCTAAAATAATAAGAGCTTTCTAATTTGGAGAATCTGCTATTAGATCGCATTTTTAACTTCTCCTCTTGTTGATGTTTTGCCTAAATTCTATTATAGAATAGATACGTAAAGCAAATATCCATTAGTTTTAATAAGTGTCTTAGACAAAATTGGATCGTCTTAGGCACGCTGCCATCTGATAGTGGTTTAGAGCACTTGGATTTTTTATAGGCAGACATGTCGGCCCTGTGATTTTTCGAAGTGTTCTATAGGTATCATAGGTAACGAAATATATCTACCTTGTATATTTAGTTAGGGTAGATAGTGAGTACTTAGCTGTAGAATTGTTTAGTCTTTTTTCAATAAAGACACTTTCATCATCATCATCATCATCATCTCAGCCACAGGACGTCCACTGCTGAACATAGGCCTCCCCCATAGATTTCCATTCAGTCCGGTTGTAAGCGGCCCGCCTCCATCGTGTTCCTGCCGTCTTTATCAGATCGTCTGTCCACCTTGTGGGTGGACGTCCTACGCTGCGCTTGCCGGTCCGTGGTCTCCATTCGAGAACTTTGCAGCCCCATCGGCCATCAGTTCTACGTGCTATAAATATAATAGTAAAACCAAGGTGGTCCGGTTATATACATAAATCCGGTTATTTAGACGTTTATACATGAGGCCAGCGAGATCCGACAGACCTTCGTCAAAACTTTATCTAACTGACGCTTGGCTCAAAACTTTAAAAAATATAATTCTTGATCCACAAAAAAAATTAACACGATTTTTAATCTAACATTTGAAGGATTGACAGGTAACCGCTGCCCGCCCTCCGCGTCTCAAGTCTCAGGGCTCAGGATTCAGGTAGAAACTTTGATTAAAAATATTCAGCGAGGTCGTGGCGATGTTATCGGTAAGAGCCTTTTAAATAACGTATTATTTTTTATATCAGGTTGAATTTTAGCAGCTGCTATTATAATTTTCTATGTACCTACTATTAATTAATTATGATATTATAGCACTAGTTTTTTTTATAGGCTGAATGTCGGCTCTATTAATTTTCGAAATATTCTATAGCATTATAGTGTATTTACATCTCAGCCATACGACGTCCACTGCTTAACATAGGCCTCCCCCATATATTTCCATCCACTCCGGTCCAGTGTATTTAGTGAGCGTATTTATAGTAAGTAGATAAGTTGTAGAATGGATTAGTATTTTCTTAATAAAGGCACTTTTCCTACGAATAAAAAATAAATATATTTTTAGATACTTACGACATAACGAATGAATTGCTTTATGAGCATTTTGGAATGCAAATTTGGAATGTCGAAATTTTTGTTGTAAATTATTTTTATAGGCCATGTTTTGACTGGGTGAGTTGCTTAAATTTCATGAATTGATAAGTTCAAAATAAAGGTTTTAAAAAAATAGAACAGTTAAAAAAAAGGAAAGTGTAAGGAAAACAAAATTTACT
The DNA here is from genome assembly GCA_947063395.1 of Hemistola chrysoprasaria. Taxonomy (NCBI): domain Eukaryota; kingdom Metazoa; phylum Arthropoda; class Insecta; order Lepidoptera; family Geometridae; genus Hemistola; species Hemistola chrysoprasaria. Next base: position 10,381,188 of record OX346719.1, read on the forward strand.
GTTCTCTTTACATTTTAGGAATAAGATTTCAATTCACTTCAAAATAATAATGTGATATACTTTTTCATCCTATAAATTTAAATAATTATTAATTATTAATTTATTAATTAAAATATGTGTAATATAATATCGTAGTTATTCCAAATAATCATCCCAAACGGTAGCCATATTTCTCGAAAGGCATCAGAGGCGCAGAGAAAGAACCCTCACAAAAAATATCGAACTAAAACCATCCCCTAAAATAATTTTAGTGAAAAGAAAGGAACTTAATACAGTCCCCACTCCTTCACCCCGACAAACCCCTCGGCCTTAGTGTATGTGTGTGTGGTATTGTATTGTAAATGTGTGCGCGGGTCGTAGCTGCTGACGGCTGGGGCTCGGTACGGAAGCACGAAAGTTAGATCTGATTTTTTATTATCATGATAGAAAATTGTACGTTGTAGTAAAATTATCTCATATCATAGTAGAGTGACAGTTAAGCATTCCAGAAATTATTATAATGCTGTTTTTCACCACATAATTTTATATAATAAGTATGTTTGCAGGTCCTACCTATACTTCTATATAAACACCTATACATCTCTAAAAACCACGAATAGTATAATATAATATGTATGTGTCACAATAATAATATGTGAGACGCAAATAATTGAAAAAAATATAATCAAAATATCGCACAGCAAAAAATTATTTTAAACAGTGGAAGTTACGTACGTTTATATATCTATACATATACCATATACCTTTTAATATTTCTTGCTATCTACCTATAGCAATCTACCTATTTTTACCATATACAATAAGTAATAATATGATCGAATGTAAGCAATAATTCAAGGTCATTGTCATTGTCAAACAACGATGCTATGTGAAACGCCGTCAAAAAGTATTAAATAATATCGCACTTTCTTCCGGCTCTACTCTACGAACCATACCGGGCACAGGCTGTCGACTGTCGGGAAATCAACACACACATCAACATGTACGCACACGTCACCACATATAATATACGTATGTATTATGTATATAATACAGAGTACGGGCACAAAGCTCTTCCCACTGACTACAAAGATATGTGCTATAATTATTATTATATGTGAATTATTGAATTGAGGTCTTCTCTGCGCCGATTGGTTTCGGATTTGTGGTATTTTAGGTTGAGCCGGCTCTAGTACCAAATAAATAAGAGTGTAAATTTGAAATTATAGGTACACTTATCTATTTTATATCGAATGGCCATTAAAAACATAGGATAAATGGTATAAAATGCTACTCTAGCATTAAGTTAGTCCTAGCGTTGTGCTGAATTATAAATAAATAAGTACCTACTTCTAGTAGTCTAGACTATTCAGAATTTCTGTGATCTGTCCAAAAATAACTTGAATTCGTTTAATATTTTTGGGATAATAAGAGTACATATGAGCATTTGCATTATCACTATATAATATTATCTATAATATCCCAAATGACTCACTGACTGACTTGCAACCCAGAGCCCAAACTACTGATCCTAGTGACTTGAAACTTGGTAGGTTCTTTTCGTTGTCTGGACGTGTGCTAAGATTTTGGAAAACTCACATTATAAGGGGTCCAAACTAAGCATCAAAGTTTTGGTAGAAAACTACCATATTTCGTAATTGCGACCGGGCAAAGCCGCTTTGTTTACACTGTTACGTATGTATATAATATGACTATAACATCAAATATACATAAACTTTTTGATAACACCTTATTCCCAAAGGGGTAGGCAGAGGTGTACCTATCAACGACACAGTCCCATTCATATTACACTTCGCCAATTAGCCTATTGCCATCAACCGGGTACAGTTTCAGACTCCACGCAGTTATTGAGATAATTACTAATGGAAAATCCAATTACACTTTTTGCCTGACTTGGGGATCGAATCTGGGATCTCGTGAGCCCTCATTCTCAGCATGATAAGAATAAGCTTTTAATATAATAAGTAGCTAAATTGATAACATATATCTCCTGTTAGCCTTCTCTATATTTTGTTTAGAATCCAGAATGGGTCCCTCATAATGTCTAAAGATACTTACTCCATACAGATCCGCCATATTTCGCCATCTCACGTACGTTTCTTCAGCGCTCAGGTCGAGTTGAGTTCGGATTACATTTGCTCAAAGACTAAAGCCACCCTCTGTAACTCTGCCATAACATGGACGCGGTACAATTTACAGGAGAATGCGATATTCTTCTTAATTTTTAATAACTTATAAATTCGAGTAAATAAATTGATTAGGCGTACCTTGGTAAGTATAATGCTCTTAGTGTAGTGTTCCATACGTTGATACAAACTTACTTATACTTTGATACAAACGCAAACATGTTAGTAATCACATTTTTTAAGTGAGAGTTTTTTAAGTGTCACGGCGAGATTAGTGTACTTTGCATATTTCCATAGCTTGATGTCTTATGGGATTCTGTTGTGGGGGTCAGTCGCAGATATAGAAACTATCATTATACTACAAAAACGTGCGATTCGTGCCATCTATGAGATGCGTCCACGCGAATCCCCGAGTGAATTATTAAAAGAAATAAACATTCAGACCCTACCATCCTTATACATTTATGAGAACATCATGTATGTGCGTAAAAAATTACATAAATTAAAATTAAATAGTGACCTTCCTAATTTTAATACTAGGAATAAAGACAAAATAGCTGTACCTAGCTTTAGATTATCTAAAACAAATAAAAAGAAACTCTTAGGAAATAGTGTACGTTTCTATAATAAAATCCCAAAAGAGATAACTGGGCTCTCAGAGGGTAAATTCAAAACATATATAAAATCTACTTTACTAAAGAAGGCTTATTATAAAGTCAACCAGTACATAGAGGACAAAGATGCCTGGAAAGTTCTGCATAGCCGCCTCGCGGCACCTTCAAAGAAAACGAATGTAACCAAACCAAATATTGTGAAACTGTCTGTTGAAAAGATTAAGCCCTACAAGTTTCTTGTGCGTTCTTCTTGTAGAGGTATCTTTCCGAGCGCACGGTAGACTCGGTACTGTTTACCTTCATCATCATCATCATCCAGCCGTTTGAAGTCCACTGCTGAACATAGGCCTCCCCCATAAGGGGGGTTGTTGCCAATACTCGCCACGCTTGGCAGGCGGGTTGGCGAGCGCAGTTTGATGGTTTACGCAGAGGACGCTGCTGCCCGTCCGCTGGATCTGTTAACCCTTAGCCGGCTCTTACGGCAACCACGGGTAGAGAGGGTGGGGCACTATTCTAAAGCCGGTAAACCCCACGGCTGTTTACCTTCATTGACGTGCAAAAGTGTCAGATTATGACCTATTTGAATAAATCTGTTTGAGTTTGAGTTTTTGAGTTTAAGTAAAATTTTACGGTTTCGGAAATTGTTGCTTTACTGCCAAAAAGAAGGACCATAGAGCAACGCAACGCTTTTCGCGCAAATGCTTTGGCGCAAAGAAAAAAATAGCAGTATCTTTGGAATGCGTTGACTTAGAAGTCTGATTAATTTTCAGCAGCAAGGGACTATAGACTTGAGATGTCGATATCAATTTTAACTAGATACCTCAACGCGTTCTCGAGAAAAAGGGTCTTTACAGACGAACATCGAAGTTATCCTATAAGGGTCCCTTTTTCCTTTTGAGGTACGGTTACGGAACGTTAAAAACGATACGTGCCACATTAAAGCGACCATTAGACAATTTTCAGAGTGCTGGTAAATAATTTTGAATAGTGCAGAGGCATTTAGACTTTCAGCGATCTGAATAATACAAAATGAATGATTGTTACATATCACACAAATGTATGAATATTTAAAATCTGATTTTCAGTGGCTGATCGTACATGATACATTGAAGCTACATATTATTATTACTTTGGCCATTCTGAGATCGCTACTTCTAAGCTTTTTACTCTAACGCTAGTTTTTACGCCAGATTTTGGTTACCTGCCTTATTAAATTAAAGAGGTCTATACCCGACTATCATCACAGCATAAAAACCGTTGCTATCATCTAGATTTATTTTTATGACGGGAAAATAAATTTGCTAATAATTGTTTCATTGGGAAAGTATTGAGTACAGTTTCCTAAGAAAAGCTGCCTTCTTTACTTTGTACCATCAGTTAAATAATCCGCTATAACTATGTAGGGGTTAACCCTCTCTGGCACTCCGCTCCGCTGAGATGTATTGAAATTTGTCGTCTCGACGCCGCGCCTCAAATTTCAGCCCTCTGCTGTTGCTCGCGGCTACAAACTTACTGACTCACGCTCGAACATGAAATCTATATCAGCTGTTATAATAAGCTATTCTCCTATTTTTTCAAATATTTTTTAAAATGCTCATATATATCAGATAATCAAGGATTATTTTTATTTCTGCAAAATATACCTGCTAAATGTTAAAAAAAATATATCAAAAATTTGACTTAAAATATACGCGCCAAAACACCGACCGCCATGATGGTGGCGGCGACTGACGTCATATAAACTAAAATGAAGAAATGTCAAAATGCCAGTTTGTCTTGTACTCTTGTAGTGATTTAATATAATTTAATTTCAAGTAAAAATGAGTTTTTATAGCCCATATCGTTGGTGTGTAGCGTTGAATTGTAAAAATTCTACGTTGAAGACTCCAGAAAAGTTATTTATTAATGTGCCGACCGACGTTTCTATGAGAAATGTTTGGTTGGAACTCGCGGGACGAGATCCTGTAAAATATTCTAAGAAATCTCATTTATATCTTTGTGAGGATCACTTTGACGTAAGTACATAAGCTTTTTTTATTGATTTTTATTTAAATTACGATATTACTCTCTTTTTTACTATGTAAACGAGACTTTGAGGTTATTTTTACTACATAGCTCGGTATCATTGCTCTGCTTAGCTAAATAACCTACAATAATTATTAACATTTGTTTTTAGCTAGAGCAAGACATGGAAAATTATATGCAATATAAAATAATGGGCTCAGTAAAGAAAATCAGAATGAAACCTGGCATTATACCATCTAAGTTTAATAATATACCCATTGTGAGTCCTGGCCAGGAAGCAGAGAGCTCTTCAACAAGTGTACAACCTGGTTCATCAACATCACGTAAGTATATTTATTTACCAAGCTTTGATGGTGCTAAAATGATAAAATATATTTAAACCTAAAGGGAAATTTTGTTTCTAACTGAAATCCTACCATTTACATCGTGTCATAGAGAGGTTGTGAATCTCAGCCAAACACCATTTACATCATGTCATACAAGAGGTAATCCCAGTCAAACAGAAGAGAGTGCTTTAATAAATAACCATACAGCCCACTTTATTAACTCAACTTAAGTTTAATGATGATCACTCACCATCGGATTACTTTAAATTATTACAATGGAAAGGCTGCTCTACAGATTCTTATCTATTGTTTTCAGATGTTGTGGAAGTGGAGGAAGATGAAAATATTTCACACAAGGCAGATAAAGAAGTTCAAGTACAGATAATGCCAGTTATGGAATACAAAGCTGTCCAAGTGAATTTATCTGCCCATTATAGAAGCAAAGCAACACAAATAAATTTAAAAGTGCGGCACAGCACTACATCTCCAATAAAGTTAAGCACCTCAGTTGCCACTTCACCACTCATTAAAATGAGCACTATAGATGTACCAAGTACATCAGGTATCACAAGACCAGCAAAAAGGAAATTGTCTACCTTGTTCGAAGACCAGTCTGATAGTGAGATATCATTTACTCCATCAGTATCTGGATCAACGAGTCAAGACTTCTCTCCAATAAAAGTCACAACATCTGACAGTAGTTTGCCTGAAGAAATTCAGAGGGACAAGAAAACGAACTTAGAAAACACAATCTTAAAAATAAAGAAAAAGCCTAGACTCTATATTGGTATCCCTAAGGAACTTTATTTTTTACTAAATATCATACAAACACAGACAAACATTTCTGAGGCAAATATTTTGTTGTGTTTGACAAAAATTAGGCTAAATAGCTCATTTTCACAAATATCTGATGATTTTGGTTTGTCACTATCACAAGCAAGTAAACTTTTTTCAACCAACATAATACCAATCAGTAAAGTAATGTTACCTTTTATTAGATCGTTTACAACGGAGTCAATAAAATTAAATTTACCAATAGCATTTAGACATAGATATAATAAAGTAAGTTGTATAATAGATTGTTTGGAGATAGAAATACAGAAACCCACTAATGCAGTCCACCAAGCACTGACTTGGTCCGAGTATAAGAAGGCCAACACAATAAAATATTTGGTTGCTTGTACTCCAGATGGATTAATAAGTTTTATATCTGCAGGATATGGCGGAAGAGTAACAGATGTACATTTATTCGAACACTCCAAATTTTTAGATACTCTCCCATCAAACACATGTGTCTTAGCTGACAGAGGATTCAAGCACATTGAAACATATTTGTCTAAAAAGAACATAACTTTATTAAGGCCCCCAAGTGTTGGTAGTGGTTCCAAACTGTCAAAAGCTGAGGTACTTCAGACAAAAGAAATAGCAAGCCTCCGGATTCATGTGGAAAGGGTGATCCGAAGAATCCGGGAGTTTGCTTTTTTAAAACCACATTCTGTGGTTAACATAAATTTAGTTCACCTTCTTGATGAATGTATTACTACTGCATGTGCTCTGATTAACATACAAGATAGTCTTATTAAATAAATACATATACAATTTTTTTTAAACTTTTATTTATACCCATAATATCCCAGCCAACTGTTCAAACCAGATATTGACATATGCTATTTATTACATTAAAGTGGACAGTATGTAATTGATATAACCATGTAGTAGAAATATTAGGTTTTTCATGATTTTGGTAACTTGCATGAGCTAGTTAGAAATGCAAAAGTAACTCTGGCAGTCTGTCTGTTACTTCTTTTCTCTTTATCCTATGAACAAGTTTGGTTAAAACTCAGTATAGAGGAGATAAGTTTGAGGATTTTATCTAAGGTGTGGTTTGAGGTCCGGGGGCATAGGTAATAAAGATTCATCCTAAGACAAGGTACTGTAGCTAGTGGTAGAAGCCTTGGGCTAAAGCATATAAAATAAAACAATACACATAAATACTTACAAGTTCTATATTTTGGTACTTTCATACAAAATTGGATATATATTATTTTTCCAAAAAGGAACAATTTTGTCCAAAAGTTCCTGTACTACTTTTCTATCATACTGCACCTCTACAATACTGACATCATTGGAAGTCTCAAAATCACTACTCGCAACACAAAAAAAACTTTTTTCTGCTTTTGCACAGAACATTTGCATTTGCACTTGTGCCATATATTTTTTGGTCACAGCACCATCCTTAATATAATTTGTTAAAGTTTTTACACTTGTTGGGCACTTTATTTCTACCAAAGTACTTTTTTTATAGATGCCATCAGGTGAGCCTGCAATCATAGGATATGTTTCTGAAATAGAAAGACCACATTTTTCAATCTTATGGCCCAATTTTTTTTCTACTGTTTTCCTTACTTTTTCTTCTAATTTTTGCCCTCTTTTCATTGCTGAAGTTAGTGGAGTCCTTGCTCCAAGAATAGCCGCTACTAAGGAGCCATCCACAGTTTTGCATTTGCTCACTTCGTAGCATTTTGATGCTGTAACTCTTCCATAACGTAGCTCATACCAAAAGCTTGTTTGATGCTGGTGCCTTGTCTCTTTTTCAGCATTTCTTAAGTTAATATCATTAAATACACTACTGATATTATTTAAAAATGAATTACAATCCAGTCTTTCATTAAATTTGCACATCAAATAATGTAAAGAAAGCATATTAATTTTTTTTTCAGCATAGTTAATCTCATGTTTGAGCAGCTGGCATGAGCTTATTTTTCTTTTTTTACATTCAGAGTCAAAGATTTCTGCGACACTTTTATGTGGTGCTACTTCTGGGGTTTGAGTACTACTTCCTTTTCTTTTCTTCAATATGTCCTTAGCAAGTAATATTTTTAGAGAAGATCCAACTTTAGATAAAGTAGATTTCCTCCAATAGCACTCAATAGCAGTGCAAGGTGGCTCTTCACTCCGACGATGACACCACATTAAAAAAGCAACAGCATGCTTACAACCACCTTCAGATGCTGGACAGTCATGGCATACTACACTTTTAATTTCTTCTTCCTGTTCATCAACAGTAAGTGTGCAAGAGTATGGCTTGGAACGCACTTTGTGTTCAGGACACATTTTGCATTTGACAACGCATGTCTGCTGATCTCTTTTCAGCTGCACATACCCAACAGCATCATCGCCATACGTTTCTCTGGCTGACCTATAAAAAAAGATGAAAAGTTACGATACCTACTTATTGTTTACACATAACCTCAAAACACGTAAGGATACTTTCATACACAATAAAACTATTTAGTTTTAAATACAAGTTGTAATTTAAATACATTATACTTACATAGCTGTTTTGATATTTCTGCATTCGGCAGAAAAAAAGTCGGTATTACACGCAAAGAACTTTGCAATCATTACCGCATCTATTTTCGGGAGATTAGTACTTTCGGCTTTTACAAAACCGACGTCCATTTTAATTAAGTAAAACTAACGTATTAAAATATTAAATCTTTTAAATTTAAGCTTCAAAACACATTAAACTCAATAAAAATATTAAATTTCTATGAGCGCTGGTAGGTAAGTAGTTTGTTGTTTGTAAAACGAGTGACGGACGACGAGCTTTAGTGAAATTGACGTCACATCATGGCGGTCGGCGTTTTCAATCACGTGACATACAGATAATGAAACCTCAATTTTAATTTTGAAAAATAAAATTAACCTTAGGTTTTCATGGGAAAATAACTTTATATTTGCATTTTCCGTGATGAAAACTATCCAAGTAATATAATTTCATAATTTATTGTTGATATAAGAAAATGGCCTATTCCCGATGAGTTTTGCATGAAATGTGTGCGTGTGTAGATGTGAAATATGGAGCTTCAGTAGCTTCTTTAGGCACCTTTGTTTTAGGCAACATAATAAGTAAAGGTTGTACAAATATTTTAATACATATTTGTAACATGGATATTAAATATAATTTTTTAAACATATTTTTAAAGGATATACTTAAAAACATATCTTATTTATATACTAAAGCTAATATACACGCTGATAGTAATGTACACGTAGCACATAACAAAAATATTTAAACTCAAAAACATTTGTTTCCAACAGTATTTGCTAAAGTATCTTTGTTCATAGTGGGTGCGTATCGGAATAACAAATTTTTCAATGTGGGTGCGTCCCGGCTGGGGGCGTACCGGAATGGGACCATAACGGCCGGACCCGATATTAAAGCGAGTAGACACGAAGTTTTTGTTGACAGATCTCAAAGTAATTTCTTAATAATATTATTAACTCAATAATATATGTTGGGTACATAATTTAAATAGCAATTAAATAATAAATTATAATGATAATAATGTGTGAATATTAAACGTGTATCTATATTTCCTTTGCTTTGCATGCTACTTCTTTTTACAAATCACATAACATAACATACATTCACGCCTTTTTCCCGAAGGGGTAGGCAGAGGTGCACCCAGGACTCAGTCCCATAGTAGACACACCCACATTTCGCCAGTACGTTATTGGTCCCATGTAATAGGGGGCGAGCCTATTGCCATCTACCGGGCACAGTTCCAGACTCCAGGCAGTTATTGAGATAATTCCTAATGGAAAAATCCAATTTTTAACACTTTGCCTGACCTGGGGATCGAACCCGGGACCTCTTGATTGGCAGTCGAGCATGCGCCCTCTACGCTACCGAGGCTACCGAGGAGTTTTACAAATCTTTTAGTATATATTAGGTAGGTATATTATACCTAATACATACTGAAAAATAATATATTTAACCAACAATGAGTACACTGCCAACCAGAAATGTTTATAATTCTACTCCTTTCCGTTCGGTTTTCTAGAAGAAATCGCTTTAAGCGATAAGACTTGTACATACCTTAGTCTAACTGTAAGTACTTTATTTTTATAATATGTTCTCCGTACGGTGTACAAGTGTTTATTTATTTATCTATATGTATTATACCCGCCGTGGGGTCACCGTCTATGGAATAGTACCTCACCATTTCTATACTGGTAGCTAGGGGTAGGGTGGTTGCCGTAAGAGCTGGCTAGGGGTTATTAATTCCAGAGAACGCTGCTGGTCTCTGATGATGACGAATCAAGATATATAATTTAAAAAAATTCTTGCCATTCCCGAGCTCAATTTAAAAATATTGCTGATTCAAATACCCTTAAACTCTTTTAAATTCGCCGACTTAATTTGAAAAAGTGACCAATAGATACCTGTTGTTTGGTCACAAAACAGTGCCGAGTTTCGCAAGTCATGGAGTCCAGTAAAGCCTTCCCCTGGGACGTCCCCGAAGGCTCACCTGAGTGATCGGACGAATGATCTGTAGATTGAAGCTTTTACTTCGCCGCTTTTATCTAAGCCGTGTCTAAGGAGTATTTGATGTATTCCCTCAAGTGATTCAGAAGAAATATTCGTTTACTGCAATAGTTCAGTAGAACTCCAGCTTGCAAATATCCTACTGAAGTTTGGGTGTGTGCTTGGTACTTGTGAAACGCCAAAACTACTGAACTGATTAATCTAATTAATATACGAGTAAAATAACAGCAGGTAAGTATATAGGGAATTCAGGCTTAGAGGAATCTTTTGACAGTTATTGATATCGAGTAGTACAAAGTGTAGTGCATAGCGTGCCTAATCTGTCATTCTAGCTAAGATCTTGATATAACACATTGGTACGGTACCTACATTTGACTTATTTTTAGACTTTCAGTTGCTAAAATTCGGAGCACTGCACTACAATTGCAAAATATTTTCATTGATTAAAAATCCTGGAAGTGGAAGACCAGCCTTGCCTAGTTAGAAAGCCTTGTTATGTATTTAAGATATTAAAGATTCTTTTGTAAATCCTCAGAATTTCAACATTTCATAATATGATATTTCAACATGGAAACAAGAACCTATAAAAAAAGGCGGACCGAGGCTTCTGAAGCAAAAGTAAGCAAGCCCGCACACTTGTTTTTGGAGGAATACCTTGAGTGGATGTAAATGATATTTGTACTAAAAGTTCGATCAGTAGTAGTATCAGTAGTAACTAGTAACCACTTAAGCTGACCACTATCTGCTTGAGTGCACTCATACTTCCTTTTCTATAGGTTCACGGGTTTGAATGTTTGCGTGCCGTCATAATAATTTTGAATAATAGTACTAAGTGGCTTACTATGGTTTTGTTTTAGAAGACTCAGTCCGCCTTTTTTCTAGGTTAATGCATGGAAAATTAAATTTTGCACATAACATACAATCACGCCTTTTTCCCGAAGGGGTAAGTAGAAACACCTCTGTCTACCTCTGCCTAGTCCTGGGTACACCCAGTCACACAGGACTCAGTCCCATAGTAGGTAAACCCACTCTGCTTGCAGGACAGAGTCTAGTGGCATGATATGAAGGAGGTGGGATGTGAAAGACTGTGATGATAATGATAAAATAGATACTAACTGGTTAAAGAAAAAAAAACTCTTTATCTACATTCCAGTATTCCAGTCTAGCATAAATTATCAACAAAACACCCGGAACTGTAAAATAAGCTACCGTCTAATCCTTTCACAAAGGAGTGTCAAGAGTTACGAGACAACAAAATGACACAGCTTTTTGCTTCTCTCAGTTTTTAGACACAAGTTACGGTAGCTAATCTCGTTATTTGCATACAATTTTTGCAACAATCATCTTTTGTGTCTTTAGCAAAAAATCTGCAAATATCTTAACCCTTTGACGCACCGTTAGAAAAATCCTTTTTGTGTTTTGCAAATCTATTTAGACTGAACAATGGGTTTGACCAATTTGGCAGTTTTTGCTAATATTTTTAGGCTACTTGTGTAGTTTCTCACAATAAACTCTTTGAGACTAAAATTTTTCATGTCATGATTTTGTCGTATATTTCTTTAGAGCTGAGCGTAGAATACCTATAATATTTCCGCAATAATTAAATTCCAATTATAGTTCCTCAAAAAGGACATTAAGCATAATATACTAACTTTAACTACACGTTTCACTCAAGGTATAGGTTAGTATTGTTCGGGTAAGTAATTAGTAGTAACAGACTAGAATCGATATAGCTTAACAGAAAAGAATACGAAATAACGGAGGCGTTACTATATTTTTTAACAATACAAGCAATTGAATCACTTGCACTTTATATTAGTTCCGTTTCTATTCTTTTCTGTCAAGTTATATTGACTCAAAGATCCGAAAACTCTGATTCTGATTCATTGTCCTAGGTGGGTAGGACGCTTCTAATGCGACGCTATGCGACGCGCCATATAAATTACTATGCTGTTTGTCGCATAGCATTGAATTGCGACACGTTGCGTTGTCGCGTTTTTCTCGCTAGGATACCTATTTGTAAAAATTTAATATGCACGCTTTCCTTTTTTTAGTATTTCTATTGAGGCCAAGCTCAGCGAACACCTAGAATGCGCAGAGACATCTGGTCTTTTAGTGTTTTTAGCGCATTTACAATGGGGAGTGTTCTGATGAACTTATCAACCACATACCGGCATCACGATTCTATTACCGCACTACCCGCCGTCGCTTGAGAACTCATCTGCACATAATCGATACGTAGACGTCGCACACTGTGCGATTTTCCCGTTCTTTTTTGCCGCAAAGGTGCAATAACTGTGGAATTCTCTCCCTCCTGCGGTTTTCCCGTTGAGCTAAAACATGTGGCTCTTCTAAAGGAGAGTGAATAGAGTCAATACTCCTGATGTTGCAGGTATCCATATGCGGCGATAACCGCTCACCATCAGGCGGTCCGTCTGCTTGTTTGTAACCTATGGCATAAAAATTTAATATACCTAAAGACCTATTGCCAAATTTATCAAAAACCTCTGGATGAGACTCGCACAGGACCGAGAAAAGTGGCGTTTAAAAGAGGAGCCCTTTATCCAGCAGTAAGTGGGTGAATAGACAATTAGTACCTGTGTAGATTGATAGTATATACCTCAACGTAAAGTCTAGTTAAGTGCCATAAAGGTCTAAGTTCTACAAAGTAACAAAAGTCCCTGAATAGCTGAGCCAGTACGAAGTCTCGACGTGTTGCGTGCGGCCACACAATGAGCCGCCGACGTTGATAGATGATTCCATCCAACGAATACATTACGATTTTTGCTTTCGTTTCGTTCTATACGAATGCCATGAAAGGTTATGATATCGATGTTTTGAATGTGGGCGGTTTATCGGAAGTGAATAAGTTTCAATTTAATATCAGCTATTAATAATAATATCAGATAACATGAGTAATTTTACTTAGTATCTCGCGATATCGCGCTCTTTGCTGGTAGGTTGTAGGTACCTGATTGTTTATTTGTTGCGTTTTCTCTGATTCATCATTATCGTCTTCTCAGCCATTGGACTGTTACTGCAGGACATATAGGCCTCCCACTAGACTAGACTAGATTTCTATCTAGTCCGGTTGTGAGAGGCTTGGCTTTCTCGTACAATTATTATAACATGTAGTGTAGTTAAAATAGAATCGGAAAAAAAAATGGTGCGACGCCTAGGAGATCAGTGTCAACAACTTTGATTCGGATATTTTAGTCGCGTCGGATCAGAGCCGGGATCGGCGGACATCACATTGATTCTTTCGTGGAACGAAACCCAGAATCAGTGTATTGATATTACGCGCTGTGATCAGCTTCCAATTTAGCCTGATCACAAGACTGGTGCTGCATCCTTATCAATTACTATAAAGTGCAATTTTAAACTCTGAATCTTGATGGATGAGTAGTGTAGAAATGACTTGCTGACGATTCGAACACAAAATATTCAGTGACCGAATTGACACATTTTAATTTCTATACTTTTTTTACTGACAATTTGGACACCATCTTTCAATTGTTGAAGCTGTTTAGGACAGTCAGGGAAAATCTTGATGATAAACATTTTATATGTGCATATAGAAAATAAATAAGAAATACATAGTGCTGTAGTTACTATTTTTAATGGTTTTTATTCACATTTTTTCCTATTTTAGTTAGAAAACAATACTCGTTTTTAATTACAATCCTCATTTTGTACCTAAGCCTAAGTCATTGTCTACATCACATAAGTCTCGTATATGAACAGTAGGTATTATTACAATTACGAATAAGAGTACATTACATACATTCTTACATAACAAATATACGTATAGGTTACCTAGTTCTTTTTTACATTATTAACACCTAAAAACCTAACACAGGAACGATTTTGAATTTTTGGGAACATTTTCACACGGATTTAGATATTTTTATTCAACCCATACAGCATTATAATATTCTGTTTTGTAAAATGTAATATTTAGCTTAAAGTGTATAACTAAATTTATTTATACAGTGGGTGAAAAAATAAATAACCAATTATTTATTCTATTTCGTTGGTAACTCATAGAACTCAGAGAAAATTACGTACATAAGTTTTATTTTATGTTAGATACTTTGTATTAAATTGGATATCTATAATATTAAATGGCCAATACGAGTACATAGTTGACAATGACTTAATAACAGGAGATAGGTACTAATCCAACACTCAAGACATATTTTATCAACTATGCTAAATTATGAATAATCACACTTTCGACATTGTAGAGTTTACCACTTAACTATCCGAACATCCTTTTATGACTGGTATACTAAAATACTTTAAACAACTTAAATATAACCTTAAATTAAATTCAAACCATCACTTTAGTACATTTTATCGACACAGAGGAATGTTAGGAAAAAGATAGTCCAATAATGAAAATATAGTTTTAGGTCAGTAGTCGCTATATACTTGTAAAGATTATAAGGCGGTTAGACCGTAGTCAGATTTAATGAGAGTTTGGTTAGTTGAGTTGATTCCGGTGCCGCAACCCGCGGGAGACCCATGCGTTGAGAAGTTGGCGACCATGGCCGGGTCCATGCCGTGCATGCTCATCATATGCAGGTGATGCGGCGTCATCGCATGGCCCGCATTCATTTGGTTCCCAGGATGTGACATCGGGCTCATCGCCGCATCGTGCGACAGATTCTGCTGCGCTCCCAAATGCAAGTCATTCATGATGTTATCCGTCACATTCTCTATACTATCCGGCCGGCCGTTATTATTCGATTTCTTCTTATCATTGTTATTTGTATTCTTATTCGATCTACTCTTTGGTGTGCCTTTAGCCGAGGTTGTCGTTACTCCCGCCGGGTTCGTTTTTCTTCTAACATTTTTGGTGTTCGGTAGTTTGTTGTCCTTCTTCCATTTCATTCTTCTGTTCTGAAACCAGATTTTGATTTGTCTTTCGGATAGGACTAGAGTGTGCGCTATTTCTATTCTTCTTCTTCGCGTCAAATATCTATTGTAGTGAAATTCTTTTTCGAGTTCTAGTATTTGGTGTCTTGTGTACGCTGTGCGCTGTCGTTTCGGCTCCATTCCAGGTTGAAACGATCCATTGGCTGTGGAAGAAAATAAGAATTAATAGTTGAACAGTGAATCAGTCGACAGGATACGGATTATAATATTATACAATCTTCAGGATACCTACATAGTATCGATTCAACAGGGGGTAGATACGGTCTGTGAAAATATAAATAGGTAGATTGAGTAAGGTAAGTAAGAAGTAAGTTTATCCTTGCTATTTTTAAACCAATAAAAATACTCAAGTGTTGTGCTTAAATTTCTAACTAGATTAGTTACCAACTACTATGAACCTTCTTTCTCATTCAACCAAACCAAACCAAATAAATTAATCTAGTTCCCGGTTCAGAAATACGCTTCTATATTATGACTCTTTGCTTAGGCCTACACTTTTATACTTAATATATATTTCGTTTTTCCAACAAAACCCAGTCATCTAGTTGCGTGCCGCCTTCGTGAATAATTCATAGGTATACCAGTGAGTAGTAGGTACAAAAAAATATTTTAGACCCTATTCCATTGAATATAGTTAACGCTTAAGTAGTGTCGAGTAGCCTTATACATTAATTAATGTGCATAATAATTATTATACTTGCAATGAACATGAGCTTCAATTTTTGCTTTGATTAATTACGGAAAGTAAATTAGTAATAAGTAATTTCTGATTACACTGTGGAGTAAATAAGCACGCTGAACAAAGTAATTACATTTTCGTTGGTCTTTTCAGCTCCACATCACAATGGCAACTCATGTCTATAAAGTTCTAGGGAAAGCTAGCAATATATACGTCCACGCTACAGAGATAGATCTGGTAGACAGAGATCGTTCTTAGCGATAAAACCGCCCACTGTTACACTAGTTGTTATGAATTGTTATTAGTTTTAAGATTTTCTTGTTTATGGTGTACCAATAATATAATATATTATATAATATGGGACAACTTCTACACACGGTCATCTAGTCCCAAACTAGGCTAGAAGCCTGTACTATGGTAACCAGATGACTGATATACATACTTATATAAGCTTATAACACCCAGACACAGATCAAACAGACATGTTTATGTACACAAATGTTTGACCTGGCCGGGGATCGAACCCGGGACCTGCGGCACAGAAAGCAGAGTTACTACCATCTGAGCCAATGAGGCTGTCGTAATAAAGTGTTTATGTATCTATTTATCATAATCAAGGATCGTATACTGCCTGAAAGGAGTTAAGACACCGAGTAGTGGGATACATATAAAGCAAGTAGGGAGATACTAAGCCAGTAGCCAACCAGCCTCATATTATGTGAGGATCATCTCATTGATGAAATAAAATAAAATGAAATGTAGCCAAATTCTGCACATAAATTCATTGAATTCTTCGTGGTATTGTTTATTGAAGATTGGGATTCACTGGATTCACAAATCATCTAGATGAAATCAAATTATTACAATATCCATTATCACTTAATTCTTAATTTGTGGCTTGTGAAAGTGTTTTTAACACCACAACTTTGCCAATCCATTATCACAAAAGCTACCATACAACTTAAATGAAAATCCAAGAATAAGACATTGTTTAGAGACTAACATTTCTACATGGCCTGCACAAGGCAGTTGACAAGATTATAAAGGAAGCTTATGCCCAGCAGTGAGATGTAGTGGACTGTGGATAATAATTATGACTACCAAAGGTACATAATGTATAGTTTATTAAAAAGAAGTTAAGAAAAGAATTTAAAAGACCCCATAACAATCGTTAAAGCACATTTTTTATGCACAGCAATATAGTTACAATTTAAATTATGTCATTAATATGCGTACCCATATACTTGCGTGTCGTAATTTATGCAGTCAATGGTAATAAGTGCAAATAGCACAAATATTGACAGTGTGTACTGATAAATAGATATGCCTGCAGGTGGTTTGGTAATTACAGTCTAGCTACTGTTGATTTATGATTAGTCAGTTTGCTGCGGACTACATTATGATAAGCAGTTATCAAAGTTTATGCTACTGAAAACGTTTTGGGTTTGTTTTTTTAGAACCACAGTCCCGCAGAGTCACGTACCGGAGAGCTGCACGATTTCGATTATTTTAACAAATTTTATAGCGATAACTCAAGCAATGAACCAGTTCTTGTAAATAGAGTTTTAGAAGATGTATCCTTTAGATTTTAGATATTCTTCCATTCAAAGTTCCCTTCAAGTTTCAGTAATTTGTAATTTAATTTTGTAATTAAGACTGACAGAACCGGGTTCCCCAAATTTTCATCTAAGAAGCTCAAATATTAAATCTTCTAAACGCCCTTCTCCCGAAGGGGCAGGCAGAGGTGTACCCAGTACCATAGTAGGTAATTCCTAATAGAATAATCCAGTATTTAGTTAACACTTTGCCTGACCTGGCCTTATGATGTCCACTGCTGGACATGGGCTTCCCGCATAGATTTCTATCTAGTCCAATAGTAAGCGGTTTGCATCCAGCGTGTTCCTGCGGTCTTTACTAAGCCATCTTTCCTCCTAATGGGTCCTTTAATTTGCTTCCCGCTTCGTGGTCTCCATTCAAGAACCCTACGGCCCTATATGCCATCAGTTCTACATGCTATGTGCCTCATTGCCATTTCAAGTTGCTATTCCGCTGGACTAATTTTCATCCGCCTCCAGATTTCCTAATTTTTTATTTGATCTCGTCAACAGTAATCTCATATTATATAGCATAGCATACCTATAACATCGCTTACCAACTAATAAGGTCAATATAAAGAAACCATATTTTTCAAAGACTAAGTCTTAAATAATAACACACTAGATAGATAGATTTTCGAAACAAAGAGGTGTTAATATTAAAACCAAATATAACTATTAGGCTAGTTCCATATCAATTATTTGCCGACATTGAACTTTACTTAATTTTTATTAAACTTCATCAATAAACTTAATACCAATACATTATTAAACGACAGTAGAACTTTTGTTCAGAATAATCAAGCAATTCCTTTAATTTCCTGTCAAGGAAATTGCCTTTATACTTTTGGTCTTTGTATCAAAAGAGACGTTGACGTCTTACATGTTACTTTGTCGAATTGACTAACTTTACAATGGCGTTTGTTTATAATATTTGTATTTAATATACTTTAACAAATATCTTCGACTAACGTAAAACAAATTTATCATAAAATAATCAGAAAAAAGTAGTGATCCCTTATTTCCTTGAAAGTTTATAATAAGGTTAGACACAAAATCACTTCACTAAATATCACTTGTTACCATATTATGCAAGTTCTATTATTTTTTCTGTGACCATAATATACGGGGTTACTGGTAAATCTGGTATAGGTACTAAACACATAATAATGTATGGCCATGTTTGAAACAATAAATTATTGAAAAAATAAAATTAAGACTTAGGAAGTTATGGTCACCGTATAGGTACCGAATATTATTACTACTCAGAGCTACAGATTGGCAATATGGCTATGAATTTACTAGTCACCCTGTAATAGGCAGAGAGAAAATGCATAATATTATAAATTATAATATCGGTTAGTATACCTAGTTCAGCAGAAATTTAAAAAATAATGAATTAGCTTACTTAACATTTAAGAAGTTCCTTATTAGAATAGGTACTTGAGACTTGAAGTAAATAGCGATCTCTGATCTGGCCAGCTTCATGGTTCAAATCTTTTCCGCAGTGTTTCCAGACTCCAGACAATATAAATATAGTAATTGCTATAACAAAAGAATTCAAAAACGCAGCAGAGCTACAACCCGAAAGAAAGAGAAAACAATAACTCTACTGACCAATAGGTATTCTGCCGTATATCCTTTAACCATCTAATACCTTCAGAAGGGTCCGCCCGCGGTGAGGAATTCTTCGAGAATCTTTGTTGGAAGAGGCAACGTTTGGTATGTGCGGTCAGTCCCGAGATTTCCTAGTGGTCACTCTGACATTGAGCCGGGACAAGGCTAGGAATTAAAAATTGTTTTTGTCCCTTTTCAGTCGTAGGTTGTCCTACACGAAAATTGAGAATAAACTACTGAGATCCACAACGTGATCAGAATATATTATGTAATTATCTACAAATTTGTCCTGTTAGAGATTATTATAAACACAGATAAAAATAATAACAGAATCTTAAATGACCAGCAATATAATATTATTAAGAAGTACTTAAAAGCTCTGAATCATCAATATCAACTCGCAACCTAAGACCGAGAATTTTCTCAGATGTTTTGGAATTTTCTTATCGTCACCCGTCAATGAGACGACATTTTTCACCGGGACACAATAGTGGGAGCTTTAGATCACTGGTAATGAGGTGGGACCACCAGACCGGTCAATAGCATGCGTGAGATGGAAAGATTACAACATCGCTCATGAGAGTCGAGGCCACACGTAAGTCGCAGGTAGCAAGTAATTCAATTCAGATTGTCATCGTGCTGATGACGTGATAGTGGCTAACGAAGCGAAGATCGAACGGTCACCGGTAGCATCCACTAACGGGTCCTGTTTTGCATCCGATGATGGATGGTTAGCCGTTGTTCTTCGTATATTCATTATCTTTATTGTTTCCTTCATCTTGACTTGCGTTTTGTTTCATGGGTTTATAGTTCGTTACAATAACATATCTGACGAATTATTTGGCATGAAATTGTTTATGTATTCATAGAGTTTTAACTAGTCTACAATTCTAACCAACAAGTTGTTTATTATATTTTCGGCACATTTTACTATCTGACGATCGGGTTCCAACACCGTCAATCGATCAAAACCGGTCTCCGATCTCGGTTTGAGAATCAATGCGGATTCTCGGCACTCAGTCATGTTTATCAAAAAGGTTTTGCGTTTTGTTAATATCAACATTGATATTATGCATACATGCATATATAGCTATAAGGCCATAGCCTTATAGCTAAGTCACTGACCTCTCTTTCGTGTTTTGATTTTGAATACAACATAATTTGCTATTGTTTGGCAGAAAATAAATTGTTACCGTAATTTTTATGTCACTGAAAAATTATTGGTTGTTTATTTCATTGTGAAATTTATTAAATTTGGTAGATTTTTATATTATCTGGCCTATCTTCTAGATTTGTAGTAAAAAATATTGGGTCCGTTACAAGTTAAAACAAATATTATTTTCATTAGCTTGAAATTCTTGTGTGGCACTACTATGCATCATCTACGCATCACAGTAACGGCGTCAGCTATATGAATTTGATAATTGTTATAATATGTTTTTTTCCTATAAACAGTAAATATTTATAATTGTATAAGAATTTAAATTGTTATTGAAAACCTTTTATAATAAAAATTAAAATCATTTATTTCAGAATCTTAGCCCATATGTTTAAGACAAATGTATACGATGGAATTTTAAATATCCACATAAAAGAATATCAGAGTTTTAAAAGAGTATTACAATGTTTGAAGTATTTATTAAGAATTAATGAAAAGGATTGTAGTCAAATCGATCGCAATCACAATACCAGCAAAAATATAGACATAGATAAATGCAAAATAATTATTTTTATTTGAAAAAATATATAATTCATATAATATTATGAAAGCAAAAGTCAAAATGCAATCACTCACAGAGAACCTCAAAGATGATCCAGACAAACCCAGTCGATAATCACCCAAGGAAATTCACAACCACAAACCGCTATTTGAAAGCTATAAAAGTAACAAATGACGTTCATTAACATGAGACGATACGCAAACGACAATAATAGGACCCACTATTGTTGAACAAAAACTACGGCATCTTACAGGACCTTTCTAATGACATCGCATTAGTAAAATGTCACAACATATCAAAGGACACACGCCTCAAAAATCTCGAGGACCAGTAAACGGAGATAATTGATTGCTGGCAATTTGTTAATTCATTTATTTAGCATGCCGCGAACATTGTTGAGTATTTTAAAATTCATTTTGCCATTGTGTCGCGGCTGGAGTGGCAACACAATGAGGTGAATCTTGTGGATAAGAGAATATTGATGTAGAGGCATTAGTCTTACGGACAATATGGGACTTAAAAATCTAATTTCAAAGGTAGCAATAATTTGTTGTGAGTGATGTTGGATTCATATTTGATTATTAATAAATGTGAATATTTACATGTTATACAACTTATAATGTAGGTATAGGTTAACTTAGCTTCCTAAATTTAGATGAGGAGGAAATGCAACTGCTGAATCAATCAAAAAAGTTACAGATTTATGAAGTTATAAATGTAACATTTACATTATGCCAAACATAATATATCTAAGTAATGTGACAATTTACCAGTTCATAACAATTTCAAAGCAGATTAAGGTAGGACCAAATCAGATGAGTAAAAATGACCGGTTATATAGCAGAACTAACTGAACAACCGGTGACTGAACGTGATACGATTTAGAAGTAGTAGAAGTAAGAAGGTCACAGAATAAATAGCCTAACAATGAAGGATGCCTTCAATATGAAAATTCTAAACAATAATAATATTATAATATGCTACAACTGTTTTGGATCAAAATTTGGCCAGAAAAGCCTTTGTTATGGTAACCAAAAGACTACTGTGTATACTTAGGTATATTGTGCCCCATGCACAAATTAAACAGAGATGCGTATAACAAATGTTTGACATAATATGAATCGACTCGAGCAGTGTAATTGAGGAAACCGGTTCTATTAGATTATAAATTCAAGTTATTATTATCCTTTGATCTGGCCAGGAATCAGGTCCCAGGACCTAAGCAGCTCAGAAAGCAGGTGAGACCACTGAGCCAACCGGCCAGTCAAATCATAGAGAAGTGACTGGGCGACAATACCAGCATGGTTTTCTCTCTCTCCTCATATTGAAAGTGAGATACAACGATGGCTTTGAATTGCGAGGTCCTCAGAATACTTATGTTAGTATCACAAAGAATATAATCATAATATCATCTAATCATATAATATAATCATATAATCGTATCATCCTACTCGTACTTCCTACTAATATTATTATAAATGTGAAAGTTTGTGACGATGGATGGATGGATTTTTGATACACTTTCTCGCCAAAACTACTGAACCTATTGAGCTAAAATTCGGTATGTAGATAGTTTAGACCCTGGCATAACACATACCTCTACTTTCTATCCCGATAATCCCACGGGATCGAAGACTACGCGGGTGAAACCACCGGCCACAGCTAGTAAACTATAAAGTTACGGATTGAATTGCCTTATACTTACAAGCTCCAGCAACATGAATTTTCTTCATCCACGGATAAATAACCCTGTCTGTATTATCTGAACATATCGACGAGTCGTCGTCTTCAACAGGCGGACTGTCCAGAAGCAATCTTTCGTCATCCATTTCCGATACTGGAGATCCTTCCCTTCCCAACGCGTGGAGTTTTCGGCCAGCTGGAGCCGCTTCTTCTATGTGTCTTTCTAATCTTAAGCCAAGTTCAGCTAACCCTGGGGCTGGTTCGTTATGTGATTGGTAGCCGTGATCGGCGTCAGATGGGTGCGATGGCTCCGGCGGTCGAGGCGGTGGTGCGACGGGTGGATGCTGAGGAAGAGGATGATAGTACCCTCCGTATCCATAGCCGGTTCCGAGCTGAACCGGGGCATATTGGTGCTGATAGCCATACTGTAGCTGGTGCTGGTAGTATTCTCCAGGAGGGATGTAGTCCGCTTGGCTGTATTCTTCGGGAGGCGGGAACTTCGGGTCCGGCTGCGGCTGGTACCCACCGTTCATGAGGAAGGAGCTCATGGTGGGCGTGTTCGAGTCGGCGCATAACCCCTCACGCTACATGCTTGTTAACATGGCCGCCATACTGATATATCCACATCGTTAGCTTTTTATCTCTTGCTAATTTCTATTTGAATTAAAGATTTAGATAAAATTTAAAAAGTTTCTTCGTGATCCATTCATTGACTAAGCAGTCATTGAACAACGCTACGATGTTGTCACGGAATATTTTTAAAATTCTTAAGTCACGTTTATTTGTCTGGGAAGGTCGATGAGGTATTAATAAAATATCAGAAGTGGTCTTGTGATTCTGTTGACCTTCATTGACCTAGCCACTGTTCTCTTTTGAATGAACCTAATGAAATAAACTTTGCAGAGTGTACCTATGCTTATTGACAGTCCTTTTCAAATTAAGTAGATAGTATACATACTTCATTGCATTATCTTTAGTCTGTAACACTTGTCTGCACATCTGTATTCTATGCTCACAATGGATTTGTGTTCTTCTCTTATATCAAATTCACATGCACACAATTTTCAATAAATTGCATATATTTGATTACAGACACTGTAATCACTTAGCACTTCAAGTTTAGTTTATCCACTTCAAGTTGAACGTTCTCTTCATTTGCACTGTTAATTCACAAAGTTCAAAGAAATAATATTGCAGAGTCATTTGATTTATCACTTTTTAATAATAAACAATAAAGCCAAAAGCGCGCTATCCTGCAACGACATTTTGAGACAATATACACAGCCCAACAAGCCAGCACACTCTGTCACTTTAAGGACTCCTATACATGTTCATCAATTTTTACATACCACCTTCCATTTTTAAGGCGGAGCCGTTCTTCAGCTGTTTTATTCAAAAAACCCCAAGCTAATATCAAGTCTATTTCTTACATAATAGAGTTTGATATTGCAAGCATCTTTCTTCATAAGCTTTAGGCCACTACCGCAATCATCTCTCTTGCACCCAGACAAAACCTAATAAGAGTGAATGAAACAGAAATGGCTGTTACAGTTAACAGCGAAAGCTATTTTTAGACCTCCATCTCTTTCTTTTGAATGGGATTTAACATAAGAGAAGGTGAGAACAAACATTGAGAGTGCTCAGCTCAGTTTATAGTATAGAGATTGCGAAGCTGTTTACTAATAATCCAGAGCGAACATGGTCTCTGTTTAAAACGGGCGCTTTAAATATTTAATATGCAATTTCCTTTTATTTTAACAACACTGTTCATTATTATAATGGACGACAGGTTAAATACGCAATTATGAAATTAATTAATAGTTTATAATTTTCACCGTGTCAATATCGAGACAATTTAATAATAAGTAAAAAATAAATAAAATAAAAAATATATATTATTTGCATTACAATGACGTTCAATTTATTGTTTGGTTGTATACATTAAAATTTAGCGCAAGCATTAGGTATAATTATTTTACTAGCTGAGTCCCGCGGTTTACCCGCGTAGTCTTGGTTCCCATGGGAATATCGTGATAAAAAGTACTTACCCTATGTGTTGTTCCAAGGTGTAAACTATCTCTATACCGACATTCAGCCAATTCTGTAGAGTAGTTTTGGCGTGAAAAAGTAACAAACATCCATTCATTCATCCATCCTCAAAAACTTTCGCATTTGTGAAATTGGAAGGATACTTACTTTGTAGGATAATATTTACAGTTAATGTTACGTCAACTATTAAAAATGAGTTTTTGGATTGTAGATCTGTTTTCATGATTAAAATCGTTACATAAAAGATATTTCAAAGCAACCAGACAATAAGTCAAAAGAGAGCTCTCAGAAAACTGTGCGGTAATAATCCCCCTCAATCCTGACATCTTTACTGTACAAACTTAACTAACTAACGCAATAAAACAAAGAATATTCTTACAAGTCACGTTCCACCGTATCATAGACAGTAAGTCGCTAATACTACACTCACAGCCGACAAGGAAGCAGACAAATAAACAAAAATGTGCGGTGATTTTATTGAATTAGACGATCACAATGGTACGCGGTCATCTGAGTAGATCTGCAGAGTCACGGCTTCCAACCGGCTGCAGCGACAAAAGGTGGTAACACGCCGCCAATGGCTGTTTGATCAATAAATAGACGTGTTCTTTTTTGGTAAACTGTGCTTTGGGGCTTGGGAATTGAATTTTTAACGTAGTTTCATCTTGTATTCTGGTATCTACTGTCTGTTTTATTCTGGGATAGATAGGATGACGATAACCTATTATACCATTTTGGAATCTTGAAATTTATTTTTTAAAGCAATTCCATGCTTCCGATTGTTCGATTCTTCAGGAGTTCATTTTTAATAGAGGAATTTCAAGGTAATCTGAGTTTTACCTTGAGTTCTATGAATGCAAATGGTTCAACCAATTAGAAATCACTATTCCTATCCAGAAAATACATCTAATTACAATTACAGCGCCTAAAGCTTTTAAGTAGGTAGGTATACCAAGATTTTTCTTGCTATATTGGATTATTAGGTAATTTTTGTATATGTTATATGGTATATATACTACCAATAAATTGTACAAAGTTTCTGAGATTTGGTGATATAAGTCTTCAAGAAAGTCTGAGAACAAGAGAAGAAAGAGGGCGAATACTAATTTTTAGTCTAACACTGAATTTACTTATATAATATTTTTAAATATAGCCTGTTCTGCATCAGATAGGATGATAGTAGGTACTCATAAATTTGTAATCTAATTGCAAATCAAATTTTCACTATTACATACTAGTTCACTTGTATACATAAATTTTCTCTATTTTGAATTCTAATTTGCATCTTATTTCTCATTCAAAGTACTTAAATAACCGAACTTTCCCAAGTTCTTCGTCTGTTTTATTGACTCCTCCAGCTTTCCATCTCGTTCTGTTCAATGCAAACTTAATCCAAGTTTAATGAACAATACGACAGGCCCTTAATCAAACTTTGGATTTGGTAACTTTTTAATCAGCCAATGAGTTACCGTAAAATCTGAGCCATACGACTCAATCTGCGATACCCTATTCAAAGCACATCGACTGTTTTGAATCTTAATTCACAGTAGGAGAGAAACCTATTTAGCCGACTTCGACCGAGTTATTAAAATTCTGTGTTTTATTTTTATATGCATATAAAAATTCTATGAAAGCTTTCCCATTTTAAGTGTTTTAAGTGAGTATTCTTTTTTAAATAAGAATACTTAAATTGAAGCTCACTTGTTTATATAATTTTTTGTACTAAGGAAACATCAATGGAAAGATTGATCCATTGATTTCCTAGCAGCAAAAAAAATTTTTTCTTGATTTGATTTTTTTGTTGCAGCTTGAACTAAAGTTATTTTGTTTTGAGAGCTGCAACGAAAATGAAGGCCAAATTATCAAAATTTGTATAATTTGGTTCACTATAATTTTGAATTTCGCAGTATACCCCGTATCTTGACGGGTAGGATCGGATAGCCAATTTTCTTTAATGGCGGGTTTCGTTTCCTATCTTTGTAGGGTCGAGAGCCGACGTTTTTTTGCAACATCGCGTCTCGGCGCGCCTCTCCCATGGCGAGCAAGTTTCAATCCTGAACTTATATTGTGGTGTATATATTTACCTACTCACACATACGCATATAATCGGTTCATTTTAAATTAGACAGTTTGGTTGTTTCATATTAATAATTTCATCGTAGCAGTCTTCTTTATGTAGAGTTGGCATTCTGTTAGTTATGCGTAAAGTTTTTCTTATACGTTTAGGTATAATAAAAAATCTTATTGCGCATACCTACTCTTATTTCTATCCCATGTTTAGGCCATAAAGTAAAATTAGTTGAAATTCTTCCTATTCTTAGTTGTTCTTTTCTTATTTTCTAATCATCTTATTCTTAATGAGGAAACCTAAACCATAATAAGTTAAACCTAATTGAAGCAAGTTTCGTTAAAATATTTAATTTATATATCTCAATTTCAATTAAAACGGACAAAATGTTATATTATAAATTATTTTCAAGGCAGTTTCGTGGAGAGTATCTACCCACCTACCTAGATCTCGCGATTTCGCGCAAGTTTCTGAAGCTCGTCGACGTTCGTAATGACAGCTGACACTTCCGCCCTCTTCAGCTCTTTGGTGATATCATCCTTACCAGGAATCCTCATTACCAATATGTGGGTTAGCTTGAATTTATTTGAGACATCTTTATTAATTTCCTTTTATTACCGATGGAGACCACCAGATTGTTTCTGGAACCACGCATGGATTGGGAATTGGGAATTATTTACACATGTTGCCCGTAAAGCCAATTCTTGACAGGATGTAAGTAGAAACCTTCAAACAATAAGTGAAGCTTTCTTCACTATTTTCTCCTCGACATCATATTTTGCCATCTTTGTATACTATGTGTATATGTCTCACAAAAACATCAAATGCTACAGTACCGGGGGAGAAACGTTTGGTATTCTTAACTTCCCTATACCCAAAGATAACAGAGACCATCTATCTCCGAGCAAAATTGATTCTTAGCTGCTAAAATATGAGGATATGTTTCGCTTGATCCTGAAATGACGGTAATGGTAGTTCACAGATGAGTGACCAAGTCTTTCATTAATCAGCGAACAGTCGCGACATTGCAGTGCTGGCGTCGTGGTACAATTTTTTCCCTCTTTCGCCCTTAGATTGGATATTGGACACGATTTCCTTGGAAACTTGGCAGATACTGGGTGGTCGTTACTGCTTCTGTGATTATTGTATTCACATACAGATATAACTATAGATATGACTATATATATTTAAATACAGCTCCGATACAGAGCTGTATTTCATTTCGTGTGTCAATTACTTTCTTACTGAAAGAAATATATAGGTAAGTAGGTATAAATAATTATTGGCAGACTTATACGATAGGTTTTATCTTTACCTATATAAATAATGCTATTTGTCAAGTAAATTTTGTGTCGTTTAGTCACTGCTGAGGATTGCGACTTATTATTATAGATCTTTCTCCATCGTATTCGGTCCTGGGTGATAAGGACCACACTAGGCGCTACTATAGTCATTGCTCATAGCGCACTTGCATTATCCAATATCATGATCATGAACTTAAAAAGTTCAGGTTAGATAAAATGCGTAAAATTAGCTACATAGGTCAATAATATAAGCAGCAATCGTCGCCAGAATCTTGGGTACGTTGCCATTTGACAGAGGGTACAACGGACCAGATATAGAGTCTAAGTGCGGAAAAGGAGTCCACTTTACACTTTACAGAGGTTAAGAGAACTTGGATTTTCTATACAGGCCATAGTCTGACACTTTGGCCTGTATGGATGGATGGATTTTCGAAATGTTCTATATGACATCGTGAATACACTATGAAACTAAATATAGTTAGGGTAGATAGTAAGTAGGTCGCTGTAGAATAAAAAAAAACAAATATTAAAATAATATTGAATTTTTTACCAAACTGCTTTGGTGTCAATGAAAATGAAATTGTCAGTAAAAAATATGTGTCTATTTGGACGCTTTGTCCGAGTATTTTGTATCCGAGTCGTCAGCAAGTAATTTTTTCAGGTAATCTGTAATATTTTGATATATATACTTCTAGAAGAATAGAAGTATATTATTATAATATTACATATTTAAAAAGTCAATACAAAGTACCTAAATACAAAAGTACCTACATCTTATCCCAGATCAAAGCTCAAATAAAAAACAACTAACTTTTATATAACAAGCTTCCAAACCCATAAAGTATCCCTAGCAAAAAGCTCGACGAGTGCCTCCCCTCACCCTTCATTTCTAACAAAGAGTGTGAGCGCGAATTTGCATTTCAATGCATAATTTAGCGTTACACACTCATGGCGCACTGGAGGATATCTCCAAATCTAAAAATAAATATTGCTTATATCTCCCCTCAGTCTCTCCGAACTCCGCACTCTATCTCGCGAATTGTCCCTCCGTGACTAAAACGAATGGAGGGGGAATATCGGCAGTTTTTATGTTTCAAATATAAAGCAGTTTCAGATGGTGGTGGTGGATGGGAAATGGCGAGTTGTTGTTTTTTTCTTATACGTAACTATCTAGTGTTATGGTCATATATTCGTAATAGATATAGGTGGAGGATGATGATATGCAATGATTTGTAAAATAATAAACAATGACGACTTTTTCCCGAAGGGGTTCCCGAAGTGGCAAATTTGTACCCAGGACTAGTAGGTACAGTACACTCACATTTCACCAGTATGTTATTGGTCCCATGTAATAGGGGGCGAGCCTATTGCCATCTACTGGGCATAGTACCAGACTTCAGGCTGTCATTGAGATCATTTCTAATGGAAAATTCTAATAACACTTTGCTGCCCCTAGATCTTCGATTAATCTAATATGTAATATTTTACTACTTAATAATAACATAACAACTGTACAGATAGGAATAGATTGTAGTGGTAGGCCTCTTATGCAGGGGGCCGCCTGGGGAAGTACCACACCTTTGCCAGTTATTCATCCGCCAAGCAGTACTTAATGTGCAAACATTACTGTGTTTCTGTCTGAAGGGCAATGTTACCAGCGAAATTACTGAGCATGATATGATTCAACAACCCATATCTCAGGGTGACAGGCGCAGTGCAGTGTCGCGCAGAATTTTGAAATCTAAAATACTGGGTGGCACTGAGTCTGATGGGCAATCGTGATACTTACCATCAGGCACCTGATTTGCTCGTCTTGTCACTCACTATCATAAAAAAAAAGATAAAGCAGAAGACCAAACATCTACAACTAAATTGCAATTACGAATAAGCAAGTAAGTGCGCATGCATTTAACAAATAGTGCATATCTAATCACTGCACATACAAAAAATGCTTTGTCATACAATCTCAGACCACATTCTAGATCACGCCCAATCGATCAATCCGCTGACTGTTACATTATTCTAAAATAAACTTCAATTTTACGCTTACACTATGAATCTCGACTTTCTAATACGACGGCCACTGATCGATTGCCCGGAAAATTGCAGCAAATCACTGTAAATATTTTGACACAATCCGAACATCGTATATGACGAAACAATCGGAATTTCAAGCGCTATTCAAAGATTTGACTTCCTTTTGTGAGGGTTCAAAACTTAATAAGTGTTTGGACGTTTGATGGATCGGTCCCGAGGGTATTTCGGAACTCGGAACAGTAGCTGTGTCGATTGTGCATCTGATAATGGGTACAGAGACAACTGAACCTTTTAAGTAAAGATAAGATTTTTGAAACGAATAGATAGGTCTAACGTAAGCAGTATAAAAGTTTTAAAGTTCGTAGTTTCTTAATAAATAACATACTAAGATATTTCAGAACTCTCTCATAAGTAAGTACTCTTACTACGAGTATGAAGCTATGAAGAAAATACATGTGTTAGTCTAGAGTCTACTACCTAAGTTTATACCAAATTTCTTGGCGTGATTTGGCGTGAAGAGGTTAATAACAAACATACGCACACACACAAATTTTCACATTTATATCGAGTTGGTAGTGAACTCGACCACGATAAACTTGACCACGGGGTCGAGTCAACCTTCAATATTATTATTGGGATGATAGCCTATCTATCATTGAGATACACCATGATTGGTCATATTCATAAAATACACTTAAAAAAGACAAGAGAACCCTGTAAACTGAAAATAATGAAATTTATTCGAATTAAAAAATTTCCTTGATCACAATCTTATGAAGTTATAGATATTCCAGTAACATTTTAAAGATATATAACAAACGTCTTCAAATGCATCAATGATATTGTCGCAAAAAGCATCCGTCGTCGCTCCGCAATGACTAATGATGTAGCAGACGTCGCATTTCCAAACCTTCTCCAAGAAATGCAGCTAATTGGGCTATTTTAAATATAAAATTTTATAAATACCATTTTATTTCAGGTTTTTTATTTTAGTTTCCTTTTCTTTTTTTTTCAGGGTTAATGATTTTTCTGAATTTAATTCTATTTTTATGTAGGAATTAAAATTAAGAAAAATATCTCTCAAAAAACTTTAAAACAAAGCAAAGTACCGATCTGCCTTTTTTGAACACTTTTATGAAGAATCAAACATCAAGAAATAATTGGGATACATATAAAATTTATAATTACACGTTATTTAAGCTTTTTTATTTCATGTTCTTATTTTCAGATTATGATCTTTATGAATTTTATTTAATTTTTATACAATTAATGTCTATTAGTATTATAAATAATAAATAAATAATAATAAAATTGTTTATTTCTCAAAAATACTTATGCTAATAATTATACAAACACCTAAAAACATCCGTAAAATTTTGCGCAAATATATATATTAATCTAAGTTATATAGTGGGTCCCTAAACATAGGCAAGAGCCTGTATCTTAGGGCCCAGAGATGCGATTTACAACTTTATGCTGTCAGTCACAAGTTATTCTATTTATAGCGGTGTGTAACGTTCTAATTTAACAAAAGCAAGGGAAGGACTGAATAAGAAGGGCTATTATAAATTAAATTTAAATTGATGTACTTATATCTCTATATCTCATCAAACTATAAAACTGCTCACTGTTCAGATAGATAGATAAACATTTTATAGGCACACCAAAAACAATAAAACTTAAAATTAAAAAAACATTGTTTAGCAAAGTATCTGCTTATTTGACACATTTATGAAGAATAATGTACAATATACACATCTACCTATTTATATAATTCCGAATTCTACATAAAAAAGCAATTGTTTTAAAATCCTCACATATCTATCTACATTCTCATATTACGCCAAGAATCTACTGAAACGGAACAAAGACTCGTCCTCGTAACTCTTACCTAAGACGATCCTTCGAGAAAAATAGTAGGAAATCCATTAATAACTGTCGCCGAAGCTCCTTGTTAAATGCATACAATACGGAGTCTCTAAAAGACTTACAAAGACTTGGCTAAATTAAAAGTTTTTCGATACGCAAGCGCGACACTGTGCGGAACTGGAGAGCTGGTAATTATTGTAAGCAAGTACTGACAGCAAAATAAGCTTTTATACAAGTTAAATTCAGGGTTTTCGACGCTTGAAATTCATATTCCGTAAATTTTTGGAAGAAGTAGTCGAGATAGTCTTTTCATAGAGTTTTTTAAATTTCCGAAAGATTTTGTTACCTCTGGATTAATTTTAATTTTAAATTAAACACTCAATTTTATATCGTAAGCCTGCATTAGCATACTGGTGCCAAACGCCACCTCCCATAATCTGTACAATTAATACGGATCAAACAGGCCCCCTTTTTTACGAACAGCAGTAAAAGTGTGGAAAGCGGTTAGCGTTGTCTGCTGTCAAACGGCATACAAAAAGTACTGCTGTTGTTACGCGATTGCATGTTCGTAATACCACCCCGGATCAATATTAATTTCAGTTTGTTTCATATGTAATTTATCAATTCTGCAATAATATACTGCAGTAAATTTATAATTTAGGTAATATATTGCTTCTTTTTCAGAGTTCTGAATTGAGAATTTACACATTAATATGTATTATCAAAAAGCCATTATCAAAAGTCCATGAAGCTTAAAGTATTCGACGTCATTGCCTTGAAGTAATGAAATTTTGTTTTTAATTGAAATTTTTGTTGCGAACCGTACGAGCAAGTCCGTAACTTCGTATGTCAACTAACACAGGTCTGTAATGACACGTTTAGGCGGAAAAAAAATTAAAATTAATGATATAGTTGGCAACCGGTAGGGCACATAGTTGAATAGGTACCTACTCCCTTTCAGGCCACTAACACGCATCGGTAAGCCTGTGATATGCTTTTTAAGCTTCATAAGGCACACTAACGAAAATGCTTAGCATAGTTTCTGAAGAAGGAATAAATATAACATTGAAAACCAATGACTATTTTATAAGGAGGTAGACGGAAGACATTCTAACATAGCGATTGAAAAGCTTGGGCTTTAATTTATTTGCAAATGTTATTTAATGTCGTCATATTACTTTATTGTTCCTTTTCTCAATTATATAAATTCACATAATTTTATTATAATAATTATTATTATTATCCATTAGGAATTATCTCAATAGCTGCCTGGAGTCTGGAACTGTGCCCGGTATATGGCAATAGGCTCGCCCCCTATTACATGGGACCAATAACATACTGGCGAAATGTGGGTGTATCTACTATGGGACTGAGTCCTGGGTAAACCTCTGCCTACCCGTTCGGGAAAAAGGCGTGAATGTATGTTATGTTTTTTTTTTATTATTATGCGTAAAAAGTAATCCCTTAACTGACTTAATTTTCTTGCCGGAGTGATTAAAACACATTTAAAATGCACAAATAGGCATGATGATTTTGTAGAGCATAAAACAAATCATGCAGTTGCATGCGGCCCTAACATATTTATAGATGTGACTGAAGTCAATTAATGTGAATGTTGTCAGGGCGACCACATTAAGCAGGAGCGACTGATCACAGCAACTCACATGTCTGTTGAATTTAGTCAATGTTGAAAATAAACTAAAAATTAAAATCTTGCCAAAATAAAATATAAAATAAGAAGATTATTTAAAATGACCGGAACAATATACCTATAGGTATTATTAAATTAATACTACATGAAAGTATCGTTTGTGTGTATAATCCAAATATTTTCCTAATTTACTTCGTTCATAAATACACATACTTAATAGGGAAAAGATACGTCCTCTTAATGATTTTTATCAAGTGAAATGATTCGGCCTAGCAAAGCAAAGGAGTTTTATCTTTCCAACATCGTGCTCTCCCAAAGATTGCACATCGATTATCAAAATTTCATTACTCAAACAGTAAACTCAAAGCAATCAAGGAACTTGAAACCTTGTGACCCATTTTAAGTTTCTCTTGAATAATAAGTATCAGTTGCAAGTAGGGATGTATGATTTCGATTATGATAATATGATGTTCAATAATCGAGTTCGAGGAATCGAATCGAGGAATAATCGAGTAGCTATCGATATATAATCGATAGAAAACATCATAAACGATTCTTTGGGTTGTTCCGTATTCGAGGCGGCCTCTATGTGATCTCATCCCATTAGGTATAATATTCTCATTGCGTCCTAAACAGTACTAACATATATATTCCTATAAGCTTACCCCATTGCTACATTTCTTACATCGAATTCCAAATGTATATTATTATTATAATTCATCTTAAAGCGATAAATAAAATCACCGAGTTATACTTGTAGAAAAGTGTAGATACCATAAAAATGACTTCTCAATTTTATTGAGATACAAGGCCTCTACTAGCTTAAAGTTTAAAAAAAGTACTCGTCATTAGGTTAAAAAAAAAAGTTAAGGCATACTATGTATGCATGGTGTAGGGTTCCATACCTACATACCTGAACAAAGCGCTTCCGATCCCGAGAAGCAGAATCCGCCTACAGAACATACAGCGCCATCTATTAGTTCCTTGCGCAAAGTATTGTAATATGCAGTAAAATGGCCATTAATTTTCATTGCGTTAACTTAGTTGTTAGTAGTTGATATAAATTACAATTGGATACCTCCACTCGTTCCCGTTAAAAAGTGTCTTGACAGACGGACAGACAGACAGACACACGGACGGAGAACAAAGTGATCCTATAAGGGACCTTTTGTACCTTAGGTACAGAACCCTAATTATTCACAATTCTTGCATGATTCATAAAATGCTATTATCAATAAATAATGTTAAAATAAATAGGTAAAACATAACATACATTCACGCCTTTTTCCCGAAGGGGTAGGCAGAGGTGTACCCAGGACTCAGTCCCATAGTAGATACACCCACATTTCGCCAGTATGTTATTGGTCCCATGTAATAGGGGGCGAGCCTATTGCCATCTACCGGGCACAGTTCCAGACTCCAGGCAGTTATTGAGATAATTCCTAATGGCAAAATCCAATATTTAAACACCTTGCCTGTCCTGGGGATCGAACCCGGGACCTCTTGATTGGCAGTCGAGCATGCGCCCTCTACGCCACCGAGGCAGTCAAAAATAAATAGGTATTTATTATTAATTCAATTATGAATGTTTTTTAACATAATACCGTCGATACAAGAAGCGCTAATCGGAATATTGTAATCGATATTAATCTTGCTCGATTCTACATCGATAAATCGTAAAGATCTAACATCTCTAAAAGCGAAAAGACAACGAACGAGGGGAGTGATAAATGAACAACATCAATCAGTTATTTTATTTAAGTGTTGCAAATTTTCGGCCGCATCGCGAGTTATCGTTATTATGGAATCCGGTTGTTTTGAATAAAATGATTGAGTGCGCCGTTGCGTTGGTGTGAAGTGCGAGATTAAATTAAAAAACAAAGATACATATTTTACTGAATTTATTTTAGGATAACATTGATGACTTGGAACGTGATATGAATGTGATTAGCTTGTAATAGGTACGGCACAAACAATAATACGGGTGGTTCTTAGCCAATAATCGTTACGCTTGGCAGGCGGGTTGGCGAGCGCAGTTCGATGCTATTACCCAGAGTACGTTGCTGCCCCTCTTCTTGCTGTCGATAACCCCACGGCTTTAGACAGCATAAAGTATTTAGCAGTAGCAAGTATACAATTAAATTGAATTAATTAAATTGAATGCAAGCCTAATTTTTGGTGACCTACCTTAACTAGTTGAGATTTTTTTTTTCTATTGAATTACTTCACTGTAAAGTTTCTGTCTGTTCAGTTCTTTTTAATCCGATATCGATTCAAGCAAAATACGGACTTCTTTATCTCGCCTTGGCAAAGTAATTTAATCAAAGTCACTCCACCCAATAACGACTGTCTTCAACTTGCAACAAAGCAATTTCATTGGAAACTTTTAAGTGAGTCGTCGATTCCAAAATGGGTGAGAAATTGGGTGATTCATTCTATTCGTATATCTACCTATTAAAACATAGATAGGTAACTCAAATTAACTAAGTTCCAATTTGTTTTGCATTTTTACATATTAACAAGGTTGGTAGTATAGGTATTCTGTTATTATTATACGTGTCTATATTCGTTAATAATTACGTTCACATTTTAAATTATTAGTAAGTTCATCGTAATCTAAAGTAGATTGCGGTGAACTAGACTTGCAGTAAATAAACTCAAAAGTCTATAATAACACATACCTACGATATATAAGTAATTAGCACAACAAGCGTCACAAACTTAGGACTGACAGCAAAATGCGCGCGAAGTAATGTAGCTCACAGATGCGCACAGATGCTCACAGTGTGTTCTTACACACACTGATAGCTCAAACTTTCGGAAGCAGTGCGATAGCGCGATACATAAATTCTTAATTCATCGTCGGCCGTTCTTTCCGTTAATAATTGACGGATACAAATTGCTAAAATGTATATTAAATTTCCTAAGGGTCATCTGATCCAGAGTACGGGCAACAGTGTCCTCTGCGTAAAACCATCAACTGCGCTCGCCATCACGCATACCAAGCATGGCGAGTATTGGCAAAACCCCCTTATGGGGGAGAGCTATGGATGCTGAAAAATCATGCATGATAAAGTTTTGTTTTTGATCTTTCCTATACCAATCTGAAAAAAAAAATTTGTGCCATAAAATTTGCAAAAAATACCCTGAAAATCATATAATACCAGCACATAATTTTGTTTTCAGTAAATGTTCATCACAAGAGTTGTATTTGAAACTAATAGATACGATACAATATTATAAATCAATGTTCGATAGCCAGCTCAAAATGGGGGGTCTGTATTCTCCAGGTGATTTATTTTATAATTCTCAATGCTATCTCCACCAGTCTCTTAGACCCCTCTATTCAGCTCATGTTTTCCTCGGATCGTGTATATAGTTAGGAAAGGAGAAGGTGCGGGAGGTCTTTTGATCTGGATGAGAGTTATTGGCGATAGGCGATAGGCCCCAAGAGGATCGACATCGTCTTATGAACAATGGGCAATAGTAGCAATACATTTATCTGGATATCAACGCCGAGTTATTGGCTAGACATCATTTAAACCTAATTTGAGATTGAAGTTGGTCGGTAAACTACGTTTAATACTTATGTGATAAAAACGCATTGGAAAACCGGCAAATTCACCCAAGATAAGTTATAGTATCTCGTTAATTTGATTTATATATATATAAACTATATAAAAAAAACTGCCATCCACTGCCTATGCCTTCCATCTATGGAATTCTCTTCCCGTTGCCATTAGGTGTGCTAAGACACCTGATGGATTTAAGCGCTTGATTAATAAATCTGTCGCGATCATAGTAAGTACTTACCTATTGTCCTGTCTAATGTTATGTACCTATCTATTATATTATATTTGTGTGGTGTATATACCTATATTATGTATTGACAGCCTCGTTGGCACAGATGGTAGTAACTCTGCTTTCTGTGCCGCAGGTTCCGGGTTCGATCCCCGGCCAGGTCAAACATTTGTGTGCATGAACATGTCTGTTTGATCTGTGTCTGGGTGTTATAAGCTTATATATGTATGTATATCAGTCATCCGGTTACCATAGTACAGGCTTCTAGCCTAGTTTGGGACCAGATGACCGTGTGTGGAAGTTGTCCCATATTTATTATTTATTATATTATTATTTCTATACTCGTACTTAGCCGAACTTTATTTATTATGATTTTTTTATACTAAATATTATATATATGTATTACATGTACCAAATATATTATTAATATAATATAATAATAATCCTAATCATTATGTATAATATATCAATAATATGTAGGTATGTATAATATTTTTGTACCCGATTCCACCACTACTGAAGGCAGGGTCTTAACAGCGAATACATAAAGAAAATATAAGACTGTCGTGTTCTGGTGATAATAAATAATGAACAACCGTCGCCACAATATTAATACCTACTTAAGTTATAATCGTGGGATAAAATTAACTGAGGATTGAAAAACCCGCCTTCTTTTTCAAAAGAACAAAAGGTAACTGTAGCGACACCTATCGTACCTACGATTAAAACTTAAAACAGTAATAATAGTAGGAAACCTTTTTGAAGTGGAAGTTGTTTTGTATATCACAGCTAGCGCCATCTTGTATCGAGTAGCAATTTTGATGAAATTTTTGTATGTTCACAGGTCGTACGTTTCATTTTCAATAGGCGTCGTGACTGAGCAACAAGCTTATTTACTTATCTGTTTTACCGACACAGCGGTTATTTTAATAATACCATGTAGCCTGAAAGAAATTGAACAAAGGTTATTACTATAATAACTATGTAAATAGTGTAATATATGATTTTTTTTTAATTGGTTACAAGTTATGATGTTACATATACCTATACTATTATATTTAACGCACCCTAATTAAAATTTTAAAAATTCCATTTACAAATAAAATAAAGTAGGTACAATAAGTATACACAAAGTCCATCCATAATCTGTTAAAAAAATATATTATTATTCCTACAATTTATGTCAATGATTAAATTAATAAATTTAATATTCATAACAAAAATCTGAAATATGATTATTTTATTAAAAATTGTTTAGCCAAGAATTTTTTGTGTTTCTCAATGTCATAAATATTGATGTTCAATAACCACGCATATAATTTCTTTTGAAACAGATTCATATTGAGAGTTATATCTTTTATCTGGTATTTTATTATATTTTTACACACATAGCAAGAAAACTTTTACCATATTTTGCAGAGCCAGGAGCCTTTGTTAGCACATGTGTGTGTAGTTTTCTTTTTAACCTTTGGTTCATTTCGCCTGCCGTTTTCACAAGTTCTTTTCGGTTTTTTATTAAAATAAGTATATACATATTATATAACATGAATATAGAAAGGTAGGTATAGAATATAGAACACACTTAATGTTAACAATCCCCAAGCTTAGGGACTATTCCACCGGAGTCGTGATTCGTGATTAACTTGTGACTGATAACTAACATATTTTTTTTTATGTTGCGGTTTTACTTCAGCTTAACATAGGCGGTATTCTTGCCATGTTGAACCAAAATACTAAGATACATCAGATGCATTCTGTTCAGCAGTAAATGAGTGAAAGGAAACCCTTTATATCCCTGGGAGATTATTATTATATCTTTGTGTGCTAAGGATTGCAGTTCCATTTTTTACTACAGGCCAAAAAACCTTTGTTGCACTATATTTGAGTATCTCAGGATACACGCTCTCCCCGAACGGATAGTAGGTACCTATATCAATTTCTTATTTATTATAATTATCGCAATAAACGCTTTTTTCCAGTTTTTTTACTAAATTTAATAAATCTTGTAGGTATCTAATAGGTGTACTTACTACAAGATAAATAATGCATTATGCTAAGATCTTTCAGCATCACATATATAATAATTAATAAGTAAGTTGATATTTGTGAGGAATCTTGAATAAATAAATAATACGCGATCGTAATAATTGCCAACTAAGCTACTTAACATCTTATATTGTTTTCTAGGGAGAGTTTGACAACAGAACAGATAAAAGCGATAGACGTAGTTTCAGTGTTTGGTTAGATTTATTATTTTATCTTGTGTGTTTTTGTAGTGGTAGGTAGGCCTCTTTTGCAGGGGCCGCCTGGGGAAGTACCACACCTTTGCCAGTTATTCATCCGCCAAGCAGTAATGTGCAAACATAACTGTGTTCCGGTATGAAGGGCAATGTTACCAGCGAAATTACTGGGCATGATGAGATTCAACAACTCATATCTCAGGGTGACAGGCGCAGTGCAGTGCCGCGCCGAATTTTGAATTTTAAAACACTGGGTGGCACTGTATCTGATATGGGCAATCATGATGCTTACGATGGTAAGCATCATGGTGCCTGATGAGGCACCTGATTAGCTCGTTTTGTTAATCACTATCATAAAAAAAAAAAAAAAAAAACACGAGTAGAAGACAGACTACTATGCTAAGATCATAAAAAATGTATTTCTTCATAACTTATATATGACTTCCTTCATACTTACTACTTACCTTTTTAATAAATTGAATGTATTAAGTAGTTACAAAGACAGTTGAAATATATCGTGCCAATTGTGCAAAATCGATGTACCTACCTAACGATTCTGCAAGTAGTAAACTGGCATGAGTCTTAAAATTAAAGGTGCCAATATACCACAATATACATTGAAAAGTGGTAAATTGGCACGTGGCATTTTTTTTAACGTGCCTACAAATTTATGTTAGGTTAAGCTATATACGAATAACGAGTATGCTTAGGTAAATCGTAGGGCGCCTTCAAATTAGCGGCGTGAGTAAGCGATGCCGTGGCGCCACTGTGGTGCGCTAGTCGCACCACAACCAGTTTTCATACAATATCTAGAACAGCAGATGCCAGATTGGGGGGAATCAAGTTTCAAGTTTCGTTTATTGCAAATCCTGTGTACAAAATGGTGTTACAAGGAAAATTATATGGTTGAACATGATGCCCATTTGAGCATAGCAACTTAGTATTCCTACATGAAGTTATACAATTATAAAATGTTTATTTAATTAATTTAATTTAGAACGTGTAGTGGGTCTTATGAATGAAATTTCCTTTTATTTTTTTATTCCCTTCAAATTCGGGCGTCTGTAGCGCTTCTCTATGGTAGCGCCACTGCAATACTTCCTCCCGCGTCTAATTTGAAGGCGCCCCTACTTGTCTCCTAGGCCTGGTACTTTACCATACCTACTTACTTACATTCCGTAGAAAATACAAACTGCTTCAAACGGGCCTTCTATCCAAATTGTACTCCTGTTGGAAACCGTAATAATACATACCTAATTTATGTTTAATACATTATCTGAAGAAGCTAAATCCAGTTTTATTATATATTATTATTACCATAATAATATTAAACTAACATATTATTATAACCTCTGTTGTATATTTAATTTTTTACTTACCTTCTATTTGACAATGATA
The DNA here is from genome assembly GCA_947063395.1 of Hemistola chrysoprasaria. Classification (NCBI taxonomy): domain Eukaryota; kingdom Metazoa; phylum Arthropoda; class Insecta; order Lepidoptera; family Geometridae; genus Hemistola; species Hemistola chrysoprasaria. The sequence goes on from OX346719.1 coordinate 10,422,267, forward strand.
TAGCTAGTATATGGTATATGTATAATATAATATATAATATTTATAATGTGGCAATGCCATGTGGTATCTTGGGTACGCTGCCATCTGACAGTGGTTTAGAGCACTTTGATTTCTATAAGCTGATAGACATGTCGGCCTGTGGATTTTCAGTGTTCTATGGCATAGTGTATTTAGTTAGGGTAGATAGTAAGTGGGTAGGCTCTATTGTTTAGTCTTTTTTATATATAGATTGGTAGGATTGCCTACCTAAATTAATTATTATAGTGAAAAAGAAGTTATATCATACTGTATAATCATCATCGTCTCAGTCATAGGACGTCCACTACTAAACATAGGCCTCCCCCATAGATTTCCATCTAGTTCGGTTGTAAGCGGCCCGCCATCAGCGTGTTCCTGCTCGGTTTATCAGATTGTCTGTCCACCTTGTGGATGGACGCTTGCTGTTTAGGTCTCCATTCGATAACTTTACAGCCGCATCAGCCATCAGTTCTACGTGCTATGTGCCCTGCCCATTGCCACTTAATCTCATATCATATAGCCTTTTCCTTACTACTTTTGGGTACCACTTTTGAGTATTAAAAAAATGTTATTTTATTCAAATATAGTATTTACACCGTTAATAATACACCGTTTTTTTATAATAATTTGGATCATTATTATCCTCATTTCTTTATACTGTGGACTAACACTAAGTATACAAAATATGATATATGTATATGTGTAATATTAGTGTTTATGTATGTATTTTTTTTTATGATAGTGAGTAACAAGACGAGCAAATCAGGTGCCTGATGGTAAGCATCATGATAACCCATATCAGACACAGTGCCACCCACACCACAGTGTTTTAAATTTCAAAATTCTGCACGGCACTGCACTATGCGCTTGTCACCCTGAGATATGAGTTGTTGAATCCCATCGTGCCCAGTAATTTCGCTGGTAACATTGCCCTTCATACCGGAACACAGTAATGTTTGCACATTACTGCTTGGCGGATGAATAACTGGCAAAGTTGTGGTACTTCCCCAGGCGGCCCCTATCTATATAGACCAAGTATGTATTTTTAGTCATCTTCATGATTCTATATTTATTAATTAAGAAGTGCTACACGGTTGTCTGGAAGAGATCACTCTTAGCGATAAGATCACCCATTGTAACACTAGTTAAGTATAATGAACTGTTATTAGTTTTGAGATTTTCTTGTTTGTGGTGTACTAATAAAGTGTTTATCTATTCATTTAATAAACATAACATAACTTAACATACATTCACTAAGTCCCATAATAGATACACCCACATTTCGCCAGTATGTTATTGGTCCCATGTAATAGGGGGCGAGCCTATTGCCATCTACCGGGCACAGTTCCAGACTCCAGGCAGTTATTGAGATAATTCCTATTGGAAAAATCCAATATTTAAAACTTTGCCTGACCTGGGGATCGAACCCGGGACCTCTTGATTGGCAGTCGAGCATGCGCCCTCTACGCCACCGACGCAGTCATCTATTTAATAAGTAAGTTTATTGAACCTATACATCTACATGGTTTTTGGTACACAGCCCAAAAACATTTTAATAGCAGCAATTTCAAGCTCAAACTTTAATCACATAAACTATATACAACATCCATTCAGCTTAACCCATTTGGCTCATATAATTTGTGTTCAGCGACACAAATTGGCCATATACCATATTTATGTGCAGTTTCCAATAGCCAATGCGTGCCAGATAGGATTGCAACGGGCAATAACTTACTTTTAGTGGCACTTGACACGTAACGACCTGTAACGAGTAAATTGGACTAGGTGGGAAATAACTAGATTTATTTTATTGCACGACTTTTATTATTGGGCTCTCGGTGACTTCTGGTTAAGCTCGGCGATGCTGCAGCGGGTTCTCTGAAACATTCAACTTTTAAGCGTCTAACTTTAATCCGCAGTAGAGCTGCAATAAAGGAGCTTACAATATATTATATTTCTTTTACATTTATGACTTTTCCAGTCTTCTTTAATTGTGTAATATGTGTATTGCATTTGCATTGCGTCGTTTAGTTTTTCTGTTATTTCTAAAATATGTATGTTACCCCTAGCCCTAGACCAGTTTTCCCTAGGTTTAAAATTAAAGGTGCATTGGCTGCATTTTTAGTAGCTTTGGATTTCACTGCAGGCCAATATAAAAGGCTTATTCCCATAATTAAAATTTTTTTTCCATTACTTCCAAATTCACTTCCAAGGTCACAAGACCTCCAAATACAATAAAGTACTTACCTACAATAAACGTAACGGTGGATAATAAAAGAATTTATTGCTAAATATTATGGTATTATGGCATACATTTCCACACACGGTCTTCTGGTTTCAAACTAGGGCAGAACTTTGTGCTATGGAAACCGACGACTGATTTACATACACACATTCACATGTAACACCCACACATACATATAGATCAAACTGATAATATTATTATCATACAATATAGGTATTATGCTCATGCGCACAAACGTCAAATGTTTAAATTACCGGGAATCGAACCCGAAGCCTGCGGCTCAGAATGCAGAGTCCTAACATTAAGCTACCATTAAATATTTTTTATAATAGTAGATTGTCTCACAAATGGCTAACAGACCCATTGTATAAGATGTAGTCTTAGTAAATAGAAACCGAGTTAAAATGGGTTTAGCGCCGTGTGTTAGGTACACTCTACTTTTCACTACGATTGGGAGAAAATCAAATTATTAATTCCTACACGTACTACACAAATCCTACACGTTATACACCGAAAAAAAAATCTTGTTGGTAACAAATAAAAATTAAAAGTAAATTTACTTTATCCCCTGACGTTTTCAGCAAGAGAAGTGATAACTTCTTTCTTGTATATCTAGTAGTGAGGTCTTCCAGCCGTGAGATACCTGTAGAGACGAGCTTCTGATACTTAACATTCTACAAAAGCCCGGATCTACAGGGTAGATCACGAATGTGCCAATATTTTCAGTCTTCTTTATTCTTTCTTCGAAATTTGATAGCTTCTTTAGACGCCTGGGGTTTTGAGATGCTGTGCTGGATTCGGCTCTACTCGATTATCTGAAAACTAGGTACGATGCATAAATTATTTTTCTTATACTTTATTATAAATTTATAATGTATTCTTATTTGTATCCTTTTTTGGAACAGTTTCAAGCCAGTGTTACTTATCACGGAAATGATAAAGGTTTCATTCAGTGGCAGACTTCATACAGCAAGTGCTAGTCAGTATTGGTTACTTTTCTTACCTACATAAAAGTTATTCCGCAGCCGATTGCCACTGCCAATAACTAATACTATGTAGTAGCTTTTACCCAAAGGGGGTCCATGCAATAATTATATTAATAATAAACTTATAAAAGAATTTAACATAATTAATATATTTATGTACAATTGAAAAACAGTGATAAAAAGTTATATATGTAAATGTAATTAAATAATATAAATGAAATGTGTATGATAATTTATGTAAATGAAATGAATAATTATATTAAAATTTATAAAATATTGTATGGAATAAAAATTAAGCTTTAATAATAATAATGTAGTAGCTGATTTTTTCCTATTAGATCACGTTTAAATTTGTCACGTTTAGACCTACCAGTCACATTTGCTATCTATGTATAAGTACATCATAAAAATATGATCATATAAACCAAGTGTGACGTATACAGTCGCTGCATGCAGTTGGCCGCTGAATATCATCTTTACGTTTTTCTATTTGGTCCTCTAATCGTCCTCTGTGGAACCTAGATCTCTCTTATATCATTCTACTAAAACTGTCATTGTATTACCAGCTGCAATTGTAAATATCTACACATAACACACAATCACGCCTTTTTCCCGAATGGGCAGGCAGAGATGTACTTACCCAGGACTCGCAGTCCCATAGTAAGCACACCCACATTTTGCCAATATTTTATTGGTCCCTCGTAATAAGGGGGAGCTTATATCCATTTATCAGGCACAGTTCCAGACTCGAGGCTGTCATAGACATAATTCCTAATGAAAAAATCCATTATCAATTTGCCTGTCTTTGGAATTGAACCCGCGACCTCATGATCGTCAGTCAAGCTTGCGACAACTACACCACCGAGGCAGTCTCTAACTATCTACCCACATAAAATCATCCTTTTACAAGTTTACTAAATAAATTGTAGTTTCTACATTATTACTAGAAATAAATCAACACGATTAATACCTCATACATTTCAATTCAGGTATAATCCGTGTATGTAATCAACATGACATGTTATGTACAGATTTATCTCGTTGTTGGCGTGCTCTGTGCTATCAATCATAATATTATCACGCAGCAAATCCCATGTGTGCCGCAATGGCAGCTCGGATTTAGTAATATTGTTGGAATTTTTATTAAAGTCACAACAGCGTATTTGGTAAGCTGCTATGATGTCTGGCAAGAAGGCTGTGACAGTATCTCGTGGTAGATCACCAGCTCGATGAGACTTCCATAGGACCGAAAATTTTATCTTAAGGAGGATACAGGAGAGATATAACTACGCTGGTAAGTATACTATAATGTTATTTAGTGATATAATAATGATAATTTGAAATCATACTCTAACAGAACGGGTTACCCCAATTACACTGCTCGAGTCAATTCATATGGGTTATATGGACAACCCATATTGTCAGTTTCAGGTCGCCAAGATTCCTACAAGGCCTCCGACATGACCTAACGAATGCCCCCACCATATTTTATAGGAAACAGCCGGGACCTAAAATTTAACGTGCCATCCGAAACACGGTAGCGCCCAGGTGAAAAGTCCACATGGTGAGATTCAATCGGGACTCAGGATTTAAAGCCGGGAATATTTACACAACTTACAAACAGTACCTAATACGGATACAGGCTGAGTGGGTATAGATACAAGTAATAGGAAGCTTTTTTTTTGTGGTCTGGAAATTATATTTGTTGGTCCTGGCTGTTGCCATAGATGATCGCCGTGACGTTCAGGTCTGAGGCCTTCGGACAACCTGATTCTAACACAGCGCTTGACTACACCCCGAATCGGCAAGACGAAAAGGAAGGATTATAATAAAAAAACGTCTAACAACCAATCACGGAATCCCTTCACGCAGCTAACATTCAATTTACAAGCAACAATACAAGCATCATGTAATCTGATTTGGCATGACGAGGGAGCACAAATCAGAGGAATCGGCATCTAGTTCCCGCAGGATCCGCAAAAAAATAATCTCGACCCATTTCCGCAATTCACGACCGCTATTGTACACCCAGTAATATAGTGAAGGAAATAGGCTCCAACAAAAAGGTTCACTTAATTGCGAGAGGGAAGACGCTGAAAGCCAGCCGAGTATTGTTTCCAGTAAGGCTATTGTACTCACCCCGCTCGATCCTCTGACTCATCAATTTCCACAGATTCACGAACATTTTCAATCTTTCTAGATTGAGACGAAACTAATTCTAGACCAACGTTTTTCTCGTAGACGGAGGAAGCGCGGGCTTGACGTCATTAATCTATCTTAACTCGAACTAATCTCGTTACAGGAATCCTCGCGGAGAAACTGGAAAGGAAACGAATTCATTAAAACAAACAGTGCATTGAATGGTGAGATCTCCGTATGTACTTAAATGTACCTAAACGTTTAAAATTTTCTAATTCATATCAATACAATACAATCCAATGCAATGCGAGCTTTGCTTCAAAATTAGGGAAACGGGTAAATTGGATCACTAATATATATATATAATATATTATTATATATTTTCAATAATATATTTTCGTTTACAATAAAATGATAAATGATACATATGACACAGTATCACGTTTACATAATTTAACAGCGTCGCTTGTACACTTTTAGTGCATTGCATTTTTTATATAGAAATAAGTCTTAAGAAACAGTCTTATATTCAGCATAGCTTGAAACTTGAAGCCTTGATTGGAGCTTAATATAAACGTAACAAGGCACTTTACGTACCTACCTAAATATCTACAAGCATTAACGTAGACAGAAGTAAGACTCCACGCTATCGGGGGTTGGTGTATAAATCCCAAACCGCCTCCCTCTAGCCTTCGAAGCTCTGTGTAGTGTCGTCTTGGCATCATTAATCTTGCAGCTCGAGCAAGCAGCCTCCGCGCTTCAAACCACGCCGAGAGAACAAGAAATCTGTCCTGAATGACGTAACATTATTATTTCTTACAAACTAAATGTATAAAAGAACCTAAGTATAACTCAAAAAAAAAGAGTAGGAACTAATGTAAAGTATTCTTATACTTTCAACTCAACAACAACTCTTGTTGATTCAATAGTTTTTCGGTTTAAAGACATTTATTCCTCATTAAGACATAGTCACTTACATGAGAAATATTAGCTTAGAATAAGTAATTAATAACAAGATCCGCCGTTCTTAATCTCACAATAATATTTATTATTTATTATTAAAAAATACAGTGGCGATACCATTATTTATTTTTCACTATTTTCAGTGAAACTAATATAATATAAATACATATTAACGATTTTATTGTATTGTCATCAGAATTAAAAGTGTTTACCAAGAATATTAAAATAATCTGTCAACAGGAAAGGTAAAATAACATTTATTCAAATGGCTCAAGCAAAAATTTCTAACATCACAACAGGTCCGGCCAAATATTCATTCATTGCATGATTTATTTAAATTGTATTATTATGCTGAATAACCGAAATAAATGGATTATTTATATTATTTAATTAATAAAACCGTTTAAAAATTGATTAATTTGTTAATAGGTAATAGGTGTAAAAGTAAGTTTACTTTAAAGCGGAAGAAAGCTGAAGAAAGAGCCGAAATATATGGGTGATTATCGAAATCGAATTTGCGTGCAGTAGGCACAATTTATTTATTTAAACGAAAATTATTTTTACGATAATAATGGACTTTGGATCAATGGGAATTAGCCAATGATTTCTGCAATAATAGTTATGTGTTCGCAAATGATAATTTTTTAAAGCTTTACCTATTATTTCTATGCTGCTACTATGAAAATTAAAACTAACATGAAAATAACTGACTTAGATTTACAGAGTTTGCTACTACGGACACCCTGAAAGGCAATAAACGACAGGGTTAGTCAAAATTGTAACTCCGTCAAAATATCCAATAAACGCTTGGTGTCCTCATTCTGCCGGGATCGCAGGGCTGTCACACACTGATAATATAATCAATAGCTAACCTGAACTAAGCGAACACCCGGGTACAGGATGCTAATTAATTGAGTTTGGTTAACGTCAGCTATTTTACTTTACGATGAATTAAAGGCTAGTGGGAGCTGATGAAACATTTGCGCGCTCTAAAGCGTAGAGATTTTATGACTGCCAACCCTACGCGAGAAGGGAAATGCATGTTCCTAATATCTTACCTTCTATTTAGTATGTGAATAGTGTATTAATAGTGTATGTAACATACCCATAAGTGTAAGTTAATTAAATATTATGCTACAAAATGAAGTAACATTCATTATGTGACCCAAAAAGTGTAATTAAATATAAAAAAAAATGCAAAAAAAAAATCATCTTCACAAAAATACTAACCATTAATCTGATTGATCGTAAAAGTGATACAATATTTCAATAATAAATTATTAAATTTGGAAATGTTATTTTTTTGTTCGAAGGTTTACCCCCTTAAGGTTAAATACTTCACCCATACAAAATAAAAATACACAGAATGCAGACTTTTATTTTTTTTGCGCGAAAACATATTTCGCCAAAAAAAACCCTAACAGTTTCTTCGTATTTATGAAAATTGTAAAAAAAGTAGTTTTAAGGTATTGTAATGTTTTTTTTAATAGCAAAAAACCATACGGTTTTCTTTAACAAAATATGTTTTTGCGCAAATAAAGGCTAGATCCAAAGCAAAACACAAACAATTGAGTGGAAAAATATTCCCTATTGCTTCATATATCTGTGTAGTTTCATTATGTATGGGTGACGTTTAAACATAATTGTACTTCGCCTTTTGTAATTCTTGCTAAATCTTTCAAAAGAACCTTAAATTTTACTAAATTATTTTCATCATGTTCGTCTCTCTCTCAGATCCCATTTTCTTTTCACCAACAGCGACTAAACCTAAACAGCACCCCCAAATGTTCCCCATTTAACATTTAGGTACCTCCATTTCACTGCCAGCCTTTACGTGTGAGAGCAGAGTGCTCATTCCAGACACTGTATAGTACTGCTTCACTACCAACTATAATTAACTAACATTTTAATCAAGCGATACGGAAAACATGCGCCTAGTTTGGATAACGGCCAAAACCGCTCGAGATTTATTTCACATATACATTCATGTACTATAGGAGGGAAATGGGCGTTGCACCCTCGCCGTCTAGTCACCCCCCTGTCGGCTATCCAGACAAAAACTAGCAGGGATAAGCGTGAACATTTAATTAGTACGAGTAAGTTAGTGTTTTATGAAAACCGTCTGTGCCGAATAAATCATGATCTGAATTTCTAAATACTTTTGTAACGGGTTTCTGTGTTGTTCAACAAAATGGAATAAGGAACACATTTCTATGCCACCAACTCGACACGGATTACTGGACACACGTGTGTCGAGTTGACTAAAACTCGAGATAGTGTCACTTGTTATTTGGTCATCTGGCCACGGTCTAATAACCTATTAAACTTCATTCTCTAAATAAAAAATAAAACCTAACTGCAAAATATACCTTCATATTTACTTTTCATATTATCCTACTAATATTAAAAATGCGAAAGTTTGTGAGGATGGATGGATGGATGTTTGTTACTCTTTCACGTCAAAACTACCGAACCGATTGTACTGAAATTCGGTATGTAGATAGTTTAGACCCTGGAATATTATAAAAGTACTTTTTTATCCCAATATTCCCACGGGAATGAAGACTACGCGGGTAAAACCGCGGGGCACAGCTAGTCTATCATAATATTAAAGTTACTCGCGTTATTTCAGTCTTCGTCAGGATATCGTCACGAGAGCTCCTGATGCAGGATATCGAATAAGATTCGAAACCTAGGTCGTTCGTTTGGACTTATGACATAAGTTTAAGTCGACCTCTAATTGTTGTTAAAAAGAGTTTTGATACTCATAATTTTTGCACTCAGGAAAGTAGTTTATGTTGTTATGATACTGTATTCATCTAACCCTACCATGGCAAACCTAAAAGGGTTATAGATTCTGAAATGAGAAGAAAAATTTCACCCGCGGGCGGATTTAGAACCACGTACCCTCCGCACCATTCCCCATAAGATCGCTTATTAGTCTATTAAAATATAAAATATTCTAAAAGGGTTGTTTTTATAAACGTTTTTACTTTTTAAAGTGGTTAAAAAATTATTGATTTATGATTTAAGACTCACGGTAGTGTACAAAGTCATGTTCTTTTACAATTAAAAACCAATCCTTCGCCTACACCACATTTAGATAAAATTACATTTAGACATTTACAGAAAATAGATAACTTTAAATAAAATACGCCCTAAAGGTCTTATCTAAAGCACAGTTATTCAGAGTCCGAAGAGCAAACAGCAAAACCCAATCAAGAAAAAAAATATTCCGAGTAAAGTTTCAGAACTGTTTTTCTTTAAACTCAAACAAAGGGAAAAGTTGAAGCAGCGGCGAGGAAATTAAACGCCGTCAAATAAAACTTCTAGCTTTTTGCTATCCGACTCGAGACTCGAGCCAGCGTAATGTTTTTGGACTTGAAATCCCTGGAGTTGTACTTTATTCTCAATTTTTATATTTAGTTGTTTTTGGTATTGTTTCATTTAGATCATTATTATGTAACAGAAGACTGTTACCCAAAGCATAATAAGCCCACGCAATAAGAATTGAGTGGGCTTATTATGCTTTGGGAACGATTACGGTGACTAGCCTGCTGAAAGTTAAATTTAATTTAAAGAACCTTCCTATTCAAAACTATGCAACGATTATTTCAGTTATTTTGAATCCTCAATCCATTAAAGTAATTTTGCATAACTCTTAGTTAAGGTAATCACTGCAAGGATAACTAAGGCTGGGTTTTTTGATCGCTGGTTAAGTTGAACAATGGTTAAATTTTTTGACAAATAGTTGAAATTCGACAACATTCGTTTTTTCATCCCTGGTTAACTATTTTTTTCCACACGATTTAACCATTGGTTAGAAATTTAACTATAGTTAATTTGACAACTGGTTTACTTAACCGTGTCTAACGATCAAAAAACCGGCCCTAAGTGACGTGATTCTAAATTGAATATGGTGGACGGCCCAAGATGGCGAATTAGTAACGGTTTTTTACTTCTGTTACTAAAAAAGTCCGTCATTGTTGCGTACCAAAGCGGGACTAAAATAACTTTTCATCTTCTAGGAAAAAAAGTAAATTTCTTGTTATTTTTTTCTGTTACCAACAATTTTTTCAGTTTTTATTGGTGTCGCACATATTAGGCAAAATATTTTGATAAAAATAATTATTTTATTTTATGTCAATCGTAGTGAAAAGTAGTGTTACACACGGCGCTGAAACCCATATAAATTGATTTTATTAGCTCGGGAGTAAAACTACCTCTTAAATCAATGGGTCTCTTTAGCCCCTCGTTTAACAATCTAGTAATTATCATCTATTATTATCAGTAGCTATTATCATCTCAATATTTTATATCCTACAGAATATTATCTAAGGGTATAATTTACATCCACACTGCAGGCGGTTTATCTGCATAACACAGAGAAGCCCATTAAACTTTGCCTCCCTCTCTCGCATATAAACTACGTTATAAGAGATCTAAGTGTGAGTTAAGTGCAAGTTAGGCACTTCCACTATATTTTCATAGCACTATTAACGTTGACAGTTCGGTAGTTTCTTAATAGCTGCCTATTCAAAATTAATATATTTAGGAAAATATTTTAATTAGGTTAATGAAGTAATTTAAATAAATTATATACTTTGGTACCTGAGTATAGCTTAATGGGTTTAATGTAATGTAAAAGATCCGTTTTGGCCGTATGTTTATATAATCCTGTGGAACTTTGTTAATTGACGGCTGTAGATTTTGAAAATAAATAAAATAAAATAGGCGAAAATTTATAACATCTAATAGGATGATAGAAAATATATTTTCAGACATTTACCGAAACTATTCGGTCAATGTCTGAAATAATATGTATGTATGTCTGGTATAATATTTATTTATGTACTAACATACATAGATGGACAGTCTTGGATGATAAAACGATTCTTATTATTCCAGTCTAGGCACAAAGATAGTATAAATTATTAATGTGTACATAAATTTTAGTTCAACTGATTTTAACATAACTATAATATTACATTACAAAAAAAAAAATTTGTGAGTACTTGCAAACAAAGAACTTCGTAACAAAAAGCCAGACTTTCCAAAAGCCCGTCGAGTGCCGTTAGTTCAAATTGCATTTGCATAACGTACTTATGTATCTACTATTCTCCCCATGAAATGTCTAAGGCGAGCGTCTAAGCCTATTAAAATAGGTTAGTACATAGTAAAATATTATATTGTAGGATTATTTTAGTTTTGTTATAGGTTCCTGTTTCCGGGTTCGATCCCCAGGTCAGGCAGTAGATTTGCAGGTGGATTTTTCCATTAGGAATTATCTCAATAACTGCCTGGAGTCTGGAACTGTGCCCGGTAGATGGCAATAGGCTCGCCCCCTATTACATGGGACCAATAACATATTAGCGAAATGTGAGTGTATCTACTATGGGACTGTCCTGGGTACACCTCTGCCTACCCCTTCGGGAAAAAGGCGTGAATGTATGTTTTTTTTTTTCCTGTTAAAAACAAAATATATCAATTTTACAGAAAATTGAGAATAATAATATATTATACCTAGCCCGCTAACTAAATATGGGAAATATGGGAATCCTAGCTACGTTTTTGTTCGTTATAACAGATTTGACGTTTTATTCTATGTACTTAGTTAAGACTAAAATAGTTCATCAATATAATATAGATAGATAGTATAATAATTATTGTTTGCCACATGAAATAATAGGCAAGATGGCGTCGGCCAGGGCCGGTGGGAGGCCGGGCACAGGGTGAGTCGTAACTTGCGCCTGCTCGGGGCGACATCTATAATTCCGGCAAGCTATCATAAATTAGCATACGTATTAGATTGTGTGCGCCCGCCAGCGTATGATTCCAAGCACGATTGTGACTAGGTACTAATTCTAGTCTAGTGTCGTAGTAAAATACTATCGAGTACTATACTATCGAGACATTCTTAGGAAATAGTGTACGTTTCTATAATAAAATCCCCAAAGAGATAACTGGGCTCTCAGAGGGTAAATTCAAAACCTATATAAAATCTACTTTACTAAAGAAGGTTTATTATAAAGTCAACCAGTACATAGAGAACAAAGATGCTTGGAAACTTCTGCATAGGCGCCTCGTGGCACCTTCAAAGAAAACGAATGTAAGCAAACCAAATATTGTGAAACTATCTGTTGAAAAAATTAAGCCCTACAAGTTTCTTGTGCGTTCTTATTGTAGAGGTATCTTTCCGAACGCACGGTAGACTCAGTACTGTATAACTTCATTGACGTACAAAAGTGTCAGATTATGACCTATTTGAATAAAGCTGTTTGAGTTTGAGTTTTGAGTTTGAGTCCATATGCATATAGAAAAAATAAAGATTAAACTAAAAATTTCCGTGAAAATTTTGTAAATTATTAATAAATGGGATACAAAAGAAGGCGATGATTTTTGCCTTCATTCTTCTTAGTGGAGTACAACAGATTAACAATTTAATTATTTAATTTGAAAATCAAGGAAATGCGCCAATCTTAATAAAAACAGAGCTTGTAATAAAAGCTCCAGTTGTTAAGCATTCTCATTAGTTATTCATTTTCATTTGCATTGTTACAGCTCCTAATTTTATATCAACTTTTATGGGTGTGAAGAGATAAATTACCTTAAGTTGTAAAATGAAGATAATTATGTCTAGGTGTTTTATTATATTAAGGAAAAATAATTTAGATATAAACCTAATAAAAATGATGTTGTACAGATAAATATTATACCAGAATTTCATAACTTTGGCCAGGCAGGTTCAGCATAGATTTAACAAAAGTACAAACGCTTTCAGGCGGTCTCAAAAAATATTTCCAGACAAGTCATGAATCATGAAGCCACTTGAGGGATAATTCGCGCAATCTCGCGAGAAGTCGATAAGGGTATCGTTCAGGGAAATAAAAACACTTGTGCTACTCCCAAAACACCAATATGATAATACCTTTCGCTCTTTGTGAAATATTTCAAGGAAAAATATTGTGTTTCATTTTAATTCGTCCTTGAATATGACTTTAATAAGAAAATAAAACTAACTGAGACAGGTATATTTTGAACGCTTTATTTATGTTGTTCTGTTTGTTGTTTAGGTATTTTTTTGTTTGGGTAAAATTATGTCATTAAAATTATACCCCTTTCCTATTGACTGGTTGATCAAAACAATACAATAAAATCGTTATTTTTTTATTATAACTTGTTCTATCTTTTATTTAACTTGCAATGTTTGTGTGTTTAGTATGTTCAGGTCAAATCTTTGCAACTGAATTTTAGAGCAGTTAACCTCAACCGAATGAAATAAAATCATTTTGCATACACGTTTTGTTTGATCACAATGCAGGGTTCAGCAGCGCAAGGCATCTACATCATTTTAAATCCAATATGGCGGATACAATACGAATATGGAAAGAAAAATTTCACCCACGGGCGGGATAGACCGCTTAGTCTATAAAAATATAAAATATCGATATGGCGGATGGCCCAAGATGGCGGATTTTTTGGCCGATATTTAGGGTATCAATACGAAACGATTTTTGAAAAGAATACAAATATAGTTCGTTTTTTAGGTTTTTTATATTATACTGCAAACAAAGCGGCTTTGCCCGTTTGCAATTAAGAAACATCCTTTCTTAGAACACGTCCATACAACGAAAAAACTTAATTTCCATGTTTCAAGTCTCTAGAATCAGTGGTTTGGGCTCTGCGTTGCATGTCAGTTCAATGAGGAATTTAGGATTTTATAATATAGAGTGATTACGTACTTTTATTTCGTGGAAATATTTCATAATAAGGGCTATTTTAATATGAGGACCAATGTCCTCATATTATTACATCAATATATATCATATCAATATATTATGTTTAATATGATGTCCTTATGTTGCGCCCAGTGTGTTAGAGGAAACATATTATACCGACCCCATACAAAGTGGAATAAGGGTATAGGAATATGATGATATTAGGACTATCTTAGTGGGGCACCCCTTTTTTTTATAATATTTGAAGTCATATTGCCCTTTGCGACAAATCTAGGATTTACCCCCTCACTTGCAAGGGACCTGATCTCTTATATTATCTCTTAAAAATTTTTTATTTTTGCAATGCAACCTTGTTTCACTTCTATAGGATAACATATTATTACGGTCTATTTAAAAATATCAGGTCAAACTTTTCCTAAAATAATATCGTATGAGAATAAGAATGAGTCTCCGTTGCGATCTCGGCGCATAAGCTCCTGAGGAAGGACATCGAATATGAGCCAAACCGAGGGCGTGGGTTTGACTTAAGTAAGTCCGTGAGCAAAATCGTAATTGTATGGTAAAATTATAAGCGAAACCTACGGTAGTTTTCAAAATCGCGTAGTAAAAGAGTGCTGTTTGGACAGGTAGGGTAACCTACTATCCTTTTGCAAGTCTCTTATATTTACTTCTCTTTATCAATATAAGTGTATAAAGAACTGAAATAACACCACAAAGTACCAGAAATCATGATTACGTTAGGACAGCTTGTTTTCAACAAACAAGTCTACGCTTTGGATAACAAAATCCTTATTTGCAGTTGTTATTACGTTTTGCGTCATCGCCATAAACACGGCTCCCTCGAGGGCGCTTGGGCGGCAGGATACTCAGAGCATTTCAGAAAGGGAGATGTGAACCGTACCTCCCCGCATCCTCCACATGAACAATTTGTTCATGAATCTCTGTTAAATTTAATGTTGGCTGGTTTTGATTTGTGTGCAGTTCTCATTTGCTATGTTAACACCTCATTTGCTGCATTACGTAGTTTGCAAGATTATTCAAAAGTCAGCTGTACCTTAAACCTGTTTACCTCACGCCCCACGTAAATCAGCATAAAAATAATATTCTAGAAGCTTTTGATACTTCCCGTTCTCTATATTCTAAGACTGGATAACGCCGGTCGGGGGTGAATACACCTGAAGCTTTATGAATATGTTTTGACGTTACATTAAAAAATATGGCGGCATTTTTTTAAAGTAAGTATACTCGCTCGAATCTAATTTGGTTTTTAACTGAGTTCAAGAGAAGTGGAGGGTTGTTTTGTGATATTATGTGTATTTTAAATAATTTTTATTCAATATTTTGCTTATAAAATAGTTTTTGTTTTTTTGGGAACGGTAATATAACCTATATTTAAATGAATATACTACCTATATTTTAGCGTTGGCAAAATTTAATTTAAAGGCAAGACATTTAGTGATCTTAAGTCAAATTTTGCCTCAAAAATGTCAATTCATAAAGATTCAATTTAAGACGGGTGGAGTTCTTTCAAAAACGAAGCACAGATTGTCTTGACATTCTTCAAATATAAGTTAATAATAATATGATTATACCCTACTCAGGAAAATATTTCAAAATCAAAAAAATACTTTTAGTATCATGTCTATATTTTTTTTGTATTACTCGATTTTATTGTAAATTATTACACTTCACAAAATTAAAACTGAAATAGAATAATAATATAAAATAATATATATGACTATAATTTAAATTTTAATTGGTAATATTTCATATTTTTATAGTCTACTAGCTGTGCCCTGCGGTTTCATCCGCATCGTTTTCGTTCCCGTGGGAATATCGGAATTAAAGTAGGTACTTATTTTTTTATTCCAGGGTCTAAACTGTCTAGGTACATACTAAATTTCAGCCCAATCGGTTCAGTAGTTTTAACGTAAAAACAGGACAAACATCCATCCATCTAACCAAAACC
Organism: Hemistola chrysoprasaria; assembly: GCA_947063395.1. Lineage (NCBI taxonomy): Eukaryota > Metazoa > Arthropoda > Insecta > Lepidoptera > Geometridae > Hemistola > Hemistola chrysoprasaria. Next base: position 10,438,326 of record OX346719.1, read on the forward strand.
TCGCTAGATGGCGCTGAAGTGGAGTTAGAACTTGCTAGCGTTTTATTCACCTGTTACAAACGTAACTTTTTACATTGAACTGAGATTTGAGGTTTATAATATTAGTAGGAAGCGGTCTATTCGCTTAAATGTGGTAAGAAAAATTGCACCCTCCAGCGGGATTTGAAATAATTAACGTTCCTTCCGCACCAACCCGCGTGGTGTGCACTCTACTATTTGAGTTTGAGTTAGTAGCATTATTTTAATAAATAAATATTTATAAAAATAAATAAACATAGATAATAAGATTGTACATAGATAATTATATAATAAAAAAATTTATATTGAAAGTAAAAAACATACAATACCTTCAACATCAAGGCTCACACTGGTCAGATCTGAAAACAACAAACAGTAATAAGTAATAATTATTGGTAAAAGTATATATAGGTAGTATAATAATAGTATTGATATCTAGTAGGTAATAGTAAATACTATTAAGTTTCTGATTACATAGTGGCTGTCACATTAAAAATTTTTAATGTGACAGCCACTATGTAATCAAAAACTTATCCACAAAAACACGACATGCAAAAACACAGATAGAAGGAACAAATCAACAACATTTTTGCCCGTCACGGCTGACAAGAGGGCAAGAGTCGGCGAGGGTGGGAAATCGCATTAGGGAATCGTTGACGGCAACAATTTAACGCGAACACTTCATCGTACAAAAATACTTGAGAAAAATATCGTTTAAATGTTACGTACCTTTGTAAAATGTCTCAAACTATCCGGTCCCCAAAAAATATTCTCAATATTCTGAATACTGATTAAATAAAATGCCATCAGCGGCGAGAGCTCAGTTGCGTCTAACTATGCGGCGAGCCGCGCCCCTACACGCTACTTGTACTGAATCTCTACCCCTATTCCGAGCTTCGGTAAGCGAGGACTGTGCTCTTTACGGCATAAACACTGCTCTATCATCGATGACGAAATTGACTGTAATGGTACCAGATAGGGTTGAAATTGGAGTGTTAAAGTTCGCGCATGAGCCGTTACTAAGTCTGCCAAGTGCAACTGGGTGGCCGGGGATGCTGCGCAAAATAGGAACACGAAATATGAACGAGACTGCGAGGCGCTGGCGGATGGAGAGGGGTGTGAACAGACAGGGAATATTTGAATAGACCTCGTCGACTCTCTCTCTCGGGCGAGGGGTTGTGAGGACGGGGGGCAAGGGGTGCACCGTTGTTGTTGCTCTTTGTATTTTGTATGCTTTGAACAAACCGTCGATGTACAATCGAGTTTAAAATTGAAGGTACAGTTTTCACAAAGTCGTGCATTGACCTCGTATCTGACTTCAATGCTATGAGCCTCGGTGTTAGATCTCAAGTATGTAGGCTTAGCATGGAAGTATACACAGGGCTTATCTGATATTTGCTGTGATTATTTATTTATAATAATTCGCATCGGCTGTACCTAAATAAGACTAATACGGTAGCAACATTGGACTCAACTTGGGTCAAACTTGGCTCCAATTTGGCATAAATAATTGTCCCTAATATTTAGGCACTCCTATTGTTGAATATATATCCACCTTGAAGTGCGAGCAATATTGCGTTTTATGCTTTGCCTCCAATTTTATCCCCGACTGTACATACTCTACTATTGCGCACCGAATATGCACTTCATGTTCGAAGCTTTGGATGATATAGGTAGGAGGACAAAGGATAGTCAGGACTGAACTTCCAACGTACGCAATAAGTAAAGGTGTCTATTATATGTATTATGATATGTACTGTTTGTTATAGTATATGCTACAAGAAAATTAGAAAAGACTTCATAGATAATAAGAAGTACATATTATTCAGAAAACATAAGACGCAAGAAGCGAGGCCTTATGTTTTCTTCGCAATGCATCGTATTTTGCTTTAGAGCCCTTGCAATATTCAAGAAGTGAATAGGTTAACAATTCAAGCAGAATGTTAGGATATCAAACACTTTTCACTGTAGCCAAAACGACTTCTATATTCTTAGCTGTACTAAAACTAAGACCTCATCATCATCATCAGCCGGAAGACGTCCACTGCTGTACATAGACCTCCTCAATAGAACGCCATAAACTATTCATATGGAGGGATTAAAAACAAATTGAACAAAAATAAATCTAAATCCAACACGATTTCGCGCTAGTGTCTGTAATGACGGAGAACCAATATAGAGGAATATATTATTTAGTTTAATTTTTGGCCACATTATTTGGATCGTGCAACCTAATTGAAAGCTTAATTTAACAGCAAAGTTATACAAAATAAGTAACAACATAATGAAGTAACTCCATTATATAAACCCTCAACGAATGTATTACAGACACAGACTTGTTAAAATAATTATCATTGGACTAGAAGGCAGTTGGTGCTGGGCCAAATGGACGTGACAAGGGATGTCCTTATTCTGGACCTTGAAATACGAGTTCTCTTTGGAAATTTAAAAAAGATATAACTAACTATACTAACTAGGTTGGCGCGTGAACCCAAACTGAGTTTTGGCCTCCGACAACAAGAGCTTCCACCTCGGCCTGTCCTGTGCCACCTCCTGCCAGTATACGACTCGCAGTGCGCACACATCCTTTAACACCTCATCTATCCAGCGGTACCTAGGACGGCCAACCGGTCGTCGACCACTAGGCCGTCCTAGGTACGCTCTCTTCACACCGTGATCCTCTCCCAATCTTTTCAGGTGGCCGAGCTAGCGAAGTCTGTATGTTTTGGTCTCGCCGATGATGTTTGGCTCGGCCACAAGCCGATTTTTTATTTATATATAAAAAAGATATACAATATAAATATAGAAATTTGAGAGAGATATTAGGTAGCTCAACTATGTATTTAATAAAGATCGAAGACAAAGCCATGGAAGTAAATATTCGAGAAAGTTATTACTTTGGATGTACCTAAAACAAATCGGGGGAGAACGGACCGGATGAAAACGGGACCGGGCGAAAACGGTGCGGAGCCGTATACGGCTCAACGTGTTAAAATAAATTGTTAAAGCATACGTATGTATGCATGGTGTAGAGTTCCATACCTAGATACCAAGAACATACAGCGCCATCTATTAGTTGCTTGAGCAAAGTATGGAAATATGCAGTAAAATGGCCATAACTTTAGATTGCGTTAACTTGGAAGTATCATTTTTTACAGCCACAAGGGACCGCTGATCTTACGTAGTTGATATCAATTTCACCTTGATACCTCCACGCGCTCCCGTTAAAGAGTATCTTGACAGATGGACAGACAGACAGACAGACAACAAAGTGGTCATATAAGGGTTCCTTTTTACTTTTGAGGTACGAAACCCTAAAAATGTATAGTAATACTTAAAGGGGTGCATCTATCCATTCAAAAGAAAGAATTCCGAAATTCGTAAACAAACATTTTACTGCATTTGACATGCATTATAATCGATAACCTGATTTTGGTAAAATATGGAGAGTCGAATTTTTTATTTGCGAATTCAACAATTCTTTCTTTTGGAAGTTGTTTAGGTAGACCGGTAGATACACCCCCTTTAGTATTACTACACCATTTTTTAACACTTTATTAAGTGGAGGAAGGAACTCAATAATATGCTTCAAATGTAGAAAATATTTCAATCTAAGTGTCGCCCTCTAGGACTGACAGCTGAGACCCTAGCATGACCGGCTTAGAGCAGGGCAATTTCAGCCGAAATCTGAGCTGCCTTGCAATTTCCTAGCATAAACTCTGTAGCAGACGAGTCAGTCGATGTCACGTGGCGCTTACACGCCAATTGGCCTGTACTTACGGTAGCATGACGCGTATATTGACATTTCAAATCCGATTTTTAACGTGCTCTACTGTCAAACTTAGCAGGCGATCGTAATAGTCTTTTTCTGAGCAAGCAGATTGTTATGTGTTGCCAATAAGCATGGCAATGTGTCTTTTAATATCTCATACTATTTGATATAATACAGTTTCCAGAATAAGTAATACCCAGTAAAGTAGGTCACCAATATCAGTAACTTACACTAGCTACCATCTGCGCCCATTCGCGCTGTAAGTGCGCTTGAATTCACCAAATTGCATTTGGCCTAAAATACTGTTGTCAGTTGGTAAAACGTTCCAAATTGAAAATGGAACATTCTAGAACAACATACGAGTAGATAAATTACTAACCTGTACATTGTAGGTACATGGAAACCAAATGCAACGTTGTTGGATTGACTGAAGAGTTGCGGTTGGAGACGACTGATGATAATTCTGGAAAGAACATTTAATAAATTGTTAAGGCATACATATTATGTATGCATAGTATAGGGTTCCATGCCTAGATACCTGAACAAAACGCTTCCAATCCCAAAAACATTCCACCTAGAACTAACAACGCCCTTTATTAGTTCCTTGCGCAAAGTATGGAAATATGCAGTAAAATGGCTATAACTTTTGATTGCGTTAACTTAGAAGTATGATTTTTCTATAGCCGCAAGGGACCGCAGAACTGAGTAGTTGATATCAATTTCAACTTGATACCTCCACGCGTTCCCGTTAAAAAATGTCTTGTCAGATTCAGTCAGACAAAGTGATCCTATAAGGGTCCCTTTTTTCCTTTTGAGGTACGGAACCCTAAAAACGAATAAATAATGTAGGATATAATTTATCTTATATTAGATAAGAGTTCTTTCACACGCACAATATCAATAATTTCGCTAAATTAATTTGTAACCGATAATTAAAATATTACTAGAGACAGGTTTTGTGTGGATATGTTTCTGTTAAAATACAATTTTTTCACCATGACAATTCATTAGACACAGATGTAGAAAAACAAAAGCATCCACCGATAATTGACTCATTTTAAGAAATCACGAATTTTGGGAATAGCGTTACAAAGGTTTTCAAACGCTTTATTTTTACATAACTGTATCCAAGCATTACCAAATTACATACAGCAAATTGATCATATTTCAGCACCAAAAATCGATGACCACATTCAGATTTTCACAACCGCTATACACCATTTTAAATTAATGTAGTGTTTAGTTAATTTAATTATTGAATGAACATTTAATTTTATAATTTTGGAATTAGACCATTTTCGCTAAATTTCATCCAGTTTTAATCTCCAAAATATTCCTCGAAAATCAATAACGCCAGTCCCATCTTACTTTTGTACTATATCGATTCGTATTAGATTTTTTTAATAAATAGTTTATATTCCCACATGGTGATAGAGCAAGAAGCTCTTAATTATAGTACGAGGAAAAATATTCCGACATGGTGAAAGAGCATTTGATGATTTTAGGGTTGGACCATTTTCGCTATTATTACATCAAATTTTAATCACCAAAACATTCCTATATAAAATACATTATGTCAGTTCTTTCTAACTTCTATACTTACTATGGCGAGCCTAATTCAATTTGTAGTTGTATTTCCGACGCGTCTGTTTCATAACGCTGTATCTGCGAAGTTCCAAGTTCCAGGCAATGATCACTGGCAGCAGCTGACGATGTGAAGCGACGACGCAGAGCTCCGCCCATTCACATGAGCAACTCTGGAGTCTGGAATCCAATTCCACAAAATAGAATTTAAACGTGACAATTTGAAGTGGGATTTAAAGGTTTATGTTATACCTATTACCTACTGGTTATTTTATATGCACGAAGTACTATGAGCTACTTGGTAAACTTCTGCATAAAAGTTCACTGCTCTCGTCACCCTGAGAAATTCGTAATCATTATGAGTTGTTATGTCTAGAAGTAATTTCCCTCCGTATTATACTTGGAACCGAACTGAATCACGGAAAAATGATAGAACTCGTGATCCAGACTCGCCTATGCTTTAATAAATAAAGCATAAATAAATAAAGCTGCTTTAATAAATAAAGGTAGTCAAACAAAAAGGCTTTAATCTATGCTTGTATGGAAGTGTACGAAAGCCGCCAACCTTCGTGTGGTAAGTATACATCTACGACGAACAATTCATTAAGTACCTATAATAATACTATTATCTAAATACAGTATAAATTATTATAATTAGCTGCTGTAGCATACCATTATTTTATAAATATTATGCACAACTAAAGGGCATCAGAAAGCGCGTGCATCATTCGAAATGACCCAACGTAGGTAAAGCCCTATTGTCTATACGCGCTGCGCGACCGCTTGGAATGCGCACATGTGGTCACCAACGATGAAGCTTTGGGCGCGAACGACGAAGCGTCCCCACGCCGCTCTTAGTATAAAAGGGCCCTCCAGGATCATCTCGACACACAGTACCGAGTTGGCCCTCAACTCAGTAACTAGCCCTAGGCACTAACCGTCTGGCTCTCCGACTGGTATGCTCTATGGTTTGGTTCTGAGTGAGTGACCCTAACGGCTTACCGTGACGCTGTACGCGCTCTCCTGCAGCTGATCTGGACCATATAGCCGTTGGTGGATGCTAAACTCTGGTACGCCGCCGGTAACCGTGATGCTGTACGCGCTCTCCTGCAGCTGATCGGAACCAGTATAGTAGTAGCTAGTGGAGGCCGTCCTCACGTACTAGCACGCCCGATAAAGGCGTCGCGTCGCGCTTCGGGTGATACTACAATGTGCCGCGTACCCCCAGTGTAGTTCTTAGTGAAAGGACTCTGGACTGTACTGTGTAGTGAAATAAGGACTGTACGTATAAGACATCAGTGTGAATGTCCACGTATAAGTGTTAACTAGTGCTAAGCCGTTTTGTCTTGTGAATAAACGTGATTCCTGTTACATCGTCTGTCTGTATTTAATGCTGCCCGTGCCCGTATCTCACTAGCCAGGCCACGAACCCTTTCTGACATAGAGCACCGTCCAATTGGAATCCACTAACCAGTTGGACGCTCCAGAAAATCTAATAAGAAAAGTAAGAAGAGGTTGTTACAACTGGCGCCCACCGTTGCGGCCCTGGCTACGGAACCAAGAACGTGGGCACTACAGACAACGCCACTCAGAAGTCGACACCTGTGCACTAGAAGGAGCATCACCGCCTGGATCTCCGACGGTGGAAGCCAACTCGAGGAGTAAGCATCGCTGCGAGGTACTCCAATCGAGGGGGAGTCTAATAAGAACTCCCTGATAGTACGAGCACCCGATACGCTGTTATTGCAGTATGGAAGAAAGAAGAAAAGAAGCCGCTACAAGGAAAAGTAGCAAAGCATCGAGGTTCCAGTCCGATGATCGTGTGCTAGTCACCAGCTGCTCTACGAGCAACGGGAACAGAGGCCTGAGTGCCTTACTCATACCATGTCTGGATAAGCCAGATATTATTCAACGACGTCGTGGATCCACACTTCCTGGAGTGGGTCAAGCTAAAAACGACGATAGAATGCAGCCTGGGAGGAGTATGCCACGCTTCCACCTGAGTGATTGGAAGCGACGAAAGAAGGTTGACCGCTCAAGGTTTCCCAAAAGCCAGCAGCAACGAAGGAAGGTTGACCGCACAGGGTTTCCCAAAAGTCAGCAGAGACGAAAGAAGACTGACCGCACAGGGTTTCCCAGAAACCAGCAGCATCGAAGTAAGGCTAACCACAAAGGGTTTCCCAGAAACCAGCAGGCGCTGGAAATGAAGGCGGACCGCACAGGGTTTCCCAGAAGTCAGCAGCGACGAAGGAAGACCGACCGCACAGGGTTTCCCAGAAACCAGCAGGCGCTGGATATGAAGGCGGACCGCACAGGGTTTCCCAGAAGTCAGCAGCGACGTTGGAAGGCTGACCGTACAGGGTTTTCCAGATACCAGCAGGAGCTGGAAATATAAAAATGAAGAACAGAAATTTCAAGAAGTAGGTATGCTACCTGTTCTGGCTCCTCGTCGGGTCGACTTCAGAGCCAGAGGGGGAGACTGTAGCATACCATTATTTTATAAATATTATGCACAACTAAAGGGCATCAGAAAGCGCGTGCATCATTCGAAATGACCCAACGTAGGTAAAGCCCTATTGTCTATACGCGCTGCGCGACCGCTTGGAATGCGCACATGTGGTCACCAACGATGAAGCTTTGGGCGCGAACGACGAAGCGTCCCCACGCCGCTCTTAGTATAAAAGGGCCCTCCAGGATCATCTCGACACACAGTACCGAGTTGGCCCTCAACTCAGTAACTAGCCCTAGGCACTAACCGTCTGGCTCTCCGACTGGTATGCTCTATGGTTTGGTTCTGAGTGAGTGACCCTAACGGCTTACCGTGACGCTGTACGCGCTCTCCTGCAGCTGATCTGGACCATATAGCCGTTGGTGGATGCTAAACTCTGGTACGCCGCCGGTAACCGTGATGCTGTACGCGCTCTCCTGCAGCTGATCGGAACCAGTATAGTAGTAGCTAGTGGAGGCCGTCCTCACGTACTAGCACGCCCGATAAAGGCGTCGCGTCGCGCTTCGGGTGATACTACAATGTGCCGCGTACCCCCAGTGTAGTTCTTAGTGAAAGGACTCTGGACTGTACTGTGTAGTGAAATAAGGACTGTACGTATAAGACATCAGTGTGAATGTCCACGTATAAGTGTTAACTAGTGCTAAGCCGTTTTGTCTTGTGAATAAACGTGATTCCTGTTACATCGTCTGTCTGTATTTAATGCTGCCCGTGCCCGTATCTCACTAGCCAGGCCACGAACCCTTTCTGACATAGAGCACCGTCCAATTGGAATCCACTAACCAGTTGGACGCTCCGCTCCAGAAAATCTAATAAGAAAAGTAAGAAGAGGTTGTTACACTGCCTGTTTGACAAGAGTGGTTTATATCTACAATTACGCGCGTGCAGCGCAGCCTAAAGTTATATTATTGTGAATTTATGACGTCATTAAATTGATGCAGAAATAGTGCAGTGGCGAACGGCTGGCACCGACAGCAAAAAAAAACATTAAAATAGATTATATCGCTTTTTAGTTTTGTAACACTTGCCTTAATAATATACTGTAAGGCTCTTAATACGTATTCTTTTTTACATTACATTATAATAATTTTATTATTTATGACTACATAATATTATAAAAGACGTTCTATTCAACTTTTCAATTTGCTCCAGCTTGACCCGCTAGATGTTTCATAATGATGAGCTGTCAGAATTAAATAGTCGACGACCCCGCAAACTCACCGAACACCTAGAACCACTCAGTATGCGCAGAGACATCGGGTCTACCGTAGCACACTGTGCGATTTTTCTCGTTGAGTCTCTTCAGAAGTCTTGAAGGGTCGGCAACATACTGGCAATACCCCTGGTGTTGCAGGTATATTTATAGGCCACGGTAATCGCTCACCTTCAGGCGGCCCGTCTACTTGTTTACCACCTATGACATAAAAAATATCACTGTATTTCGACATTTCTCGCTCTGATCTATTCTTCATCACAAAGAGCTTTGATCACTGGTTTGATTTGTGATTTGAGCTCGTCTTCTTTCTACCTTTCCGACTAGGATTAGTTTCTCCGAGTGGTTGTTCCCGTGTCTCGCTAAAGTGGCCGAAGTAAGTATGGACAGGACGATGACATGTAGTGGAAAACACTTCAGTGTACACATATAATGGACTCCACTATATATTCGTAACTTTTGACAAGTTCAAAGGACAGGCGCATAGCGTGCGCATGGAAAGCATGGAAGGTGACAAAAACTCGATCTTTACTTGTTAAACCCCACTGAAGCATTTCGATAAAATAATCGCGCACATTACGAAAGCGACGAGGATACACCGCGACAAAGTTTATATATTCTGCCAACCGTACTTTGCCATAAATCAAGGGTGATAATAATTATACAGTGGCCATTTGTAGTCATAAGGACCGACTAACTGTAGCTGATAACAGACGTCTGCGATCTCTGTTCACCTGTTTGTTTACCTATCTGTCGTAATACCTCTTGAGGGAGAGTTAATTTTGGGTGCTGTTGGACAGGATATGAAAGATAAACAGAAATTTACGTGGATAAGAGGTATTTATCTGATATAGAATACGAAGCAAACTGTATCTTGACGTTCGATGCAAAAACACAGGATTACTCTGTTTGTTATTTGTGCCCATACATAGTAACTTGCCAAAACTCCCAAAGAGCCTTGAAATACCCTAATTACTAAATAGGAAGTACTGTAAAAAAATATACATACAATCACGCCTTTTTCCCGAAGGGGTAGGCAGAGGTGTACCCAGGACTCAGTCCCATAGTACGTACACCCACATTTCGCCAGTATATTATTGGTCTCATGGGGCGAGCCTATTGCCATCTACCGGACACAGTTCCAGACTCCTGAGTTATTGAGATAATTCCTAATGGAAAAATCCCATATTTAACATATTTACTTTGCCTGACCTAGGATCGAACCCAGGACCTTATGATTGGCTATCGAGCTCGCGCCTACTACGCCATCAAAGCAGTCCAAAAAAGCATTTAGTTATATTAAGTATGTTTATACACTTGTGACTACATAATAATTTTTTAACAATATCTGATTTCTGATTCAATTTTAATATCGCTGCTTCTCGGAGACGACAATATGTCGGTATCTGTTTAAAGATTAGTAGGTAGGCATAATAGTAATAATCTACTAGGCAATCTAAATTCAAATAACAGAACCTGAGCTACCTAACAATGGTGTGTTGTTATCGGTAAAACTTTATTCATAACAGTTCTGTATCCCACTAAACTATAACTACTCAGCACCTTTTGCGCTGAACTTTTCTCAATCTCATCGCCCTTTCTCGCGGCGTGTGATATGGGGTTGCGCAAACATAGGGTGATTTTATACTAGGTTAAATAAGATTATACGCTTCTTGTGTACTTGAGAGCTAGTTATATGTTTCATCACTCTATACAGGTTATATAAACTTTAATAAGAAATAAAGATACTAAAAAACATGTCCAAGAAAAACAATAGGTTTTTGCAGACAGTTCAGAATGCTGACATACATGCTGATACCATTAGCAGCCTGAATAAATGTTTTTGTTTTTATTTGTATCATGTGTGTATTTTGTAATGTTGTTTGTATTGTATTATGTTTGTGTTTTGTTTTGTCTAGCTGTATGAGTGCTTTGGTGTAAACTGTAAACTCATATTGTTTTTGTTGAATAAATTGAAATTGAAATACAAAAATTAAGTTCAAAATGTTTTAAGTATGTACCTAATTATTTGAATAAATAAAGTGCATTATAAAGAACATTTAAATCTCTTTCTAGTGTGAGTCCTGACTGGCAGACTGACTGACTTACAGTATAAATTTCTTATCATATACTCGTACAATAAATATACAAGGAATGAGAAAAATATTCCCGAAATTCGTACAAAATTAATGATAGGTACAGTAAAATAATGACTCGGTGGTACTGTGTTAAAATAATAGATCAGGATAAAAGAGTGGCAGTCGTAATGCAAGTGGCCGATCTCATTGAACCCTTTTCCACGAGATTACACGTATCACGACCTACATAAATAAACACCCTTCCTATGAGTTAACCCATAGAAACCTTACACGTTACCCAGCTCTATGAATATTGGATGGAGTTCGCTGATTTACTTTATTAAATGTATGTTAATCAAAATATTAAATTATGTTAAAAACCTGGATAAGAAACCAATTTCATATTGAGGTATAAAGCAGAACTAATGAGTAGAATACATATATTATATGACTAGCGGCCCGCCCCGGCTTTGCATGGGTAGCAGAAGTCAATCTATAGATTTCATAGCGCACGCAAATTAATGAATATATTATTTGGTAATTATGTAACACCTTGGTTCACAATATTGCAGTTTTCTTACGGATCCCTAATATTTTCCAAAATCTCATATTGCCTCTATGTCACTCACACTGAATTAAGCTTTCCTCACTTATGGAAAGATTTTTTTAAATCGGTCCAGTAGTTTCGGAGCCTATTCGTTACAAACAAAAAAGAAGTCAAAAAACCAAAGTTTCACTCTTTATAATATAAGTATAGATGGAGTATAAAATGTAAGGTCCTCACATATGAAATTGGCGTTTTGTACGAGAGGAATATCAAGCCATTTTTTTAGTCAATTGTTTTAGTCAATTTTCGTTTAAGGCTGGATTTGGCTGGGTCTCCAGGGTTCAGCCATTGCGACGAGCGCTTCCGATTATCGTACAGTATCCACTTTTTATCACAAGTGATGATTCGATTTGAAATCCATTCATTAGTGTGTCGGTTGAGGTTCGGAACCCTAAACATCATAAAAGAATTAAAAAAGAAAAATTTCACTGTCGCTGTGAAATGACTATAAAATACAAACATATTATGTTGGAAGTTCATAGTATCGGACAAGAGCTCGTTGTCCTTTCATATTTCTACGGAGAAACGGTGGCATTATGTTCGAATATAAATATTTCAAACGCGTCCTGTCCTATTTCCTTATTGGAAATATTATGTTTCCTTTGGATCGGAATAAGCTAACTCGATAAATGGCTTGGCTCCTAAAGCCTATAAAATAATATTATTCTCTGTATCGCATGATTAGTTAATGAAACTTATATTATATAAGAAAAGTAATATAAAATATAAATAATGTTGAAAAAAACATTTAATTTAATTTCTAATAACATAAAATGGCTGAGGATGGGTAAAAGGAGAGAGATTTCTACGACGACTGTGTAATGAAGTCAGTAGGAGTCGACCTAGGCGTACTTTTCATGAACAAGTTGATGTTGTTCTAGGGAAAGGCCAATTAATTACCTACAACCGACGTGCATGTATCAAGAATTTCATGAAAGTGGGAGAAGCGAAAGCCCTGTGTGAGGATCATAGCAAGTGGAGAGAAATAGTCTCTGCCTACCCCAACGGGACCTAGGCGTGACTGTATGTATCTATGTAAAATGGCACGACATAATATTATCATCTTCACGTATATTTTAAACACGTTCGCGCGTGTGTAAAGGGACCTATTACGCTATCGTCCACATTACTAAGCTATTTTATTGAAACTAGACACTTTTTCAGAAATCATCCTATTGGCAAAGAATACTAACTATATACTACTACGTGAAGGAGCGACACTCACCTCCCGATGAGTGCACTTATGCAGGTATACATTTGATGCGTGTACACACGTTGTTTTCTACGTAGTAGTGTATAGCTGTATGCTATTGCGCGCAGGTAATTGTATGGAGTGACGGGAGTCTGCTATAGGCGTCTGAGGGATATATTATTGCGATACGAGTGGCTATTCGTATTACTAACTATAGTAACAGAAGCTCATCTCACAAACAAAAATTTGAACGATAACTCAAACTAAAACTCAACTCAACTCAAAAAGATTTATTCAAATAGATCATAATCTGACACTTTTGCACGTCAATGAAGATAAACAGAACTGAGTCTACCGTAATAACTAGATATAACTAGTATATAACTATATTATATAACTGTATATAACTAGATTATAATCGATAGTTATGAATCATAAAACTGTTTAACATTTCAAAACCAACTCATACGTATGTATATAACTAGACAACCGAAGTAGGTACATCGCTTACAAGACAAGAGTGCTCCTATAGAAGGTTCCTAACCAAAAAGACAAAAAAATCCTTTCAAATCTCAGGCTTTGAATACGCGAGTTGGATGAGAGCCATCGATAAATCGCACGGGTTCTGCTAGCCCTGTTACTCTTCGATTAGCAGCGGCCCGGAAGATAGGAAGGCTTCGATCTATAGCTATAATGAACAACTCTCAGCTGTCGGTATAGTTTCCGCTTTAAAAATACTTTTAGGAAAATCTTTGTACAATTAGACAGAGTGAAGTATATTTTTTCCTGGGTTTCGGGGTTCCGGAGTAACTAAAAGAAAATACTTGTACAGAAATATTCCAGAAACACAAAATTCTGGTACCTCAAAGTTCTGGTAAAATTGTGTCCTATAACAAGATAATTCTGAAAGCGCAGGGTCCCACTCTCCTTCGCAAAACTCATTAGGTATACCTACTAACAATACCGTTATTAAAAGATTCTTTTAATAACTTTTAATAATTCTTTTAATTTTTAGATTTCCGATAAAATAATTAGGTTTGGTTATCCGATATTGGTTTAGAGAACTTGGATTTTCTATAGGCTGACATTTTGGCCTGTGGGTTTTCTAGTATTGTAAGTAAGTAGGTAGTAACTGTAGAATTATTTTTACATAAAAAACATATATTCACGCCTTTCTCCCGAAGGGGTAGGCAGAGGTGTACCCAGGACTTATATAGTCCCATAGTATAGATACACCCACATTTCGCCAGTATGTTATTGGTCCCATGTAATAGGGGGCGATCCTATTGCCATTTACCGGGCACAGTTTCAGACTCTAGGCAGTTATTGAGATAATTCCTAACGGAAAAATCTTTGCCTGACCTGGGGATCGAACCCGGGACCTCTTGATTGGCAGTCGAGCATGCGCGCCCACGTTGCCACCGAAGCAGTCATTATTTTTAATTTTATAAATAATGTCACTTTCCAGTTAAAGCAAGTTTAAAAATAGTAACAAGTATAATAGAAAGTAAAAATAGTAGTAGTAGTATAATATACGTATAAACGATTCAACGTCTATGTATAAGGTACGTATCATTTTGATTTGATGCAAGGACATTTTAAAATTATCCGTCAACAGCAGATTTATAGTGTTTTAGAACTTTTTAAGTATACCAATATAGTGTTTTATAAATTTTGGTACCGTTTACCGCCTTTTTATTGCAAGAACAAACTTTTCGTAGCTTTGAAAGTTGTGCGATAATTTCAATAGCGGGTTGGTTTAACTGCTTGATCCCGTACGCTCCGCGCCTGCTGATGAGTTTTACAGCTTTTTATTGGTTTTCATCACGATTGCTTCAATGAATAACTATTGTTTGCTACTCTATAAAAGGAAATTGAATTTTGCTATTTTCAAACCATTATGTTAGGTTATAATTTATTTGATATACCTACCTATAATAATTTATTTATTTATACCTATTATATTTTAAGTGGATAATAATCGTTCGTTGCTTTTGCACTAATCAATTTAGCATAATTTCTTAATCGGTTTGAAAAATTTCTAATACGACATGGAATGTGGTCGGAAGATGCTCGCACATTCTTAGCTCTGTGTGATTCTGAATCTCTGAAATTATACTGTCGCGTCATATCATATAGGTCATTCGACATATTATCGGTACTACGATGTGCCCCGTCGGGAGGGACAGAGAAAGCTGCAGACAGACTGCGTGCATGACAGAGATATCCTCACCTTTGGGTAGGTCATATTGATCTTTCACCCGCCATTTTAGCTCGTGCCATTTCGCTCGGAGCGTCACATGTATAGGCACCAGACCCTGAAAAAAGAGGAAACCTTTTATTTGCCTGTCATTCTGTATTTTAATGAAATATTTCACAAAAAACGGGGAATGGAGGTGAAATTTGATGTAGCTAAATTAGCATTTTTGATGTGGTGAAAATGAAGACTCGCCGGGTTCTGGGGTTCACAGAATTTTAATAATTTGCGGGTCTCGTGATTATGGAGCTTTTTGTGGAATGGTGTAAAAGATAAAAGCCTTGAGCACTTTTTGTAAGACGTGCCCTGTTCTTAGGCTAGGTCAGTCCAGGTCCAATTTTGATAATGATAATAATTGGAATGTATACTCTAACAGAGGTTAACAGAGGTCTAAAAGAGGTTACCCCAATTACACTGTTCGAGTCAATTCATATGGGTTATGTGAACAACCCATATTATCAGAGCTATGGGTCGCCAAAGTTCCTACAAGGCCTCTGATATGACCTAACGATTATCGTCTACACATCTAATTCAATACAGCCGGGACCTACAGTAAAAGAAATGAAATGAAATGATATTTATTTGCAAGAAACATAGTCATAATACAAGATGACATTGTTCATAATATAAGAAACTTATAGATACACATAGATACACAAACATTTCAAAGGTACTTCCGTACAAGGACTTCCGTATTATGAAATCTATTATGGTTGATATTCTTGATGCAGCAGACCTCCAATATGATAAGACTGAGCTAATTTCCTGTCAAAAATCGTCAGGGTGATAACGTCGATAGGGCTTCATATGAAGTGATATCAAGTTTGGCAAAGGTCCAGAAGTGCGGTGTTAAAACCCGCAACATCTGCACTACGTAAATGGTTATTACGGGTATAATATAGGTAAATCCTTTGCCATGTGCACATATTATAGGTATCAGTCCACAGATAGTTTAACTACCCACGTCACTCCGTACAATCACCCGCGCTCAATAGCCTACACTACTTCATAGAAAACATAACATGTCTACAAGTGTAATGTATGCGTAAGTACGGGCGTTACTGCCTCGTTGACTGACTGATCGCAGGCGTGGTGGTGGGGGGAGGTGAGTGTCACTTCTTTACGTAGTAATAGTTAGTATTCTTTGGTTTAAATAAGGACCCCGCTTTCATAAATTATTTTAGTAATAAAACTTAGGTAGTTGTTATTGTTCAGCCTTCAAACATGTCAGCTGTTATGCAGTGACTGCATAACCTTGGCGAAATCGTACCCCATAAAGCGTCATATTCTAGGTTGAGTCGTCTGTGTTACTGATACACAGATGACTATCGATATAATATTGTGACTGCACAGTAGTATCGATATACCTAGAACAGAAAGCAGTAGTGTCGAATGAATTAACCGATTTGTTAGTTTTGTCGTGAATAATATTAATGACAACAAGCTTTCAAATTTTTTATATTACCTAGTGGCAAGGTTCTCAAGGATGTCAATTTTATGATATACTAGATAACCCGGTGAACTTCGCATCACCTACATTTCTAGGTATTTATAAAAAAGAAAGTCCTGACTGATTGACACACACTCATCAACCCCTAACCTCAACCCTTACACCTAGAGAGCTGAAATTTTGCAAATTGGGTCCCATTATGATATAGACAAGGAATAAGAAAGGAATTCCCACGGGAACGGTGACTACGCGGGTAAAACCGTGGGAGACAGTCTATTATATTTCGTCACCATATTATGAACCTCCCTGGACCGTTGTACATATATCAAACCCAAAATTAGCCAAATAAGTTCAGCTATTCTAAAATTTTAGTGAGACTACCTACAGCATTTTTAAATTAAAATACAGAAGATACAGATAGATAAGTAGCACAACGTTAGTACTATTATTTATTCTGTGGTAGAACTTTTTTTTTTTTTTTTTTTTTTCAGATACTACCATAATAATGTGTTATTTCCAGTTGTACGTATAGTCTGTGGTATATTTACCTATATGTCCAATTTTAGCTAAATCGGTTTAGTAGTTTTGATGTGAATAATGTGTATATCTATACCTCTTAATATCGAAACTTTTACATACTTTTAAATTATTAATAATGTGATGTGACTGTTCAGGAGTAGAAGTATAGTATTCTATTTATATCTAGATATATAATATACTGCCTCGCGTAGTGGGCACGTGCTCGTCTGCCAATCAAGAAGTCCCGGGTTCGATCCCCAGGTCAAGCAAAGTGGTAAATATTGGATTTTTTCATTAGGAATTATCTCAATATTTGCCTGGAGTCTGGAACTGTGCCCGGTAGATGGCATTAGGCTCGCCCCCTATTACATGGGTCATGGGACCAATAACATACACTGGCGAAATGTGGGTGTATCTACTATGGGACTGAGTCCTGGGTACACCTCTGCCTACCCCTTCGGGAAAAAAGGCGTGAATGTATGTATGTATGTATATAATATATTCAGATCGGCACGTTTCGTAAGTTCTGAACGAGTCTGGCAAGAAATTGCAGTTTGCAAGTCTGAAATTAATTTGGAAGCCGCTCCGCTTCCGACACTTGAAAATTTCTTTTGCTATTTATGTAACGGCGACGATACGATAAAACTTGCACTATTTACACGGCCAAAGTTGCAAATGTTTCGTACTGTGCGGTTAAGTATAAGAGGTCGTAAATTTGCTTTTACGTTGCCAGCTGGAAAATTTGCAATGCCCAACTTACTTAAGTATAAATGGGAAATGCGGATGCAACTTAAAATAAATTGTTAAGGCATACCTTGATAATTATTCATAGTGTAGGGTGGTTCCATACCTAAATACTGCAAACATGTTAGTAATCACAAATTTATTTTTTGGTAAAATTTAACGGTTTTGGTATTTTTTCCTTTACTTGTGATATCTTGCTTCAACCCCAATTTCATGAGGCTAGGCCGACGGGAAGTACCCTAGAGATTTTTAGTCTGTTGCGCAAAGTATGGAAATGAGCGGTAAACTGTCGTATCTTTTGTTTGCGTTGCCTTAGAAGACTTAGACGTTTTCCTTTTGAGGTAGGGAACTCTAAAAATGCTATGGACACCACTTGAGGGTCCAGAATGCAATAACCACCGAAGTACGCACTACAAATAATTTTGGAATTAGGCCCTGAAAATGACCAAACGAACTCGTTTGGAGTTTAAAAGGTACCATTTTCATTATTTTAAAGCTCTGGTTAGCCTGGGGTTATGTTTACTATTATATTTTGTGCCTGGGAACAAAACACCAGGCACAGAGCGGTGTGGTGCTGAAAACTTTAATTTCAAAGTTGGAAAATAAAGATCAATGTCAACTGGCGCCATCTACACAGACCTTCAGCGATCATGACATAAGCTGAAGCTCGAAGCCTCAACTTTTTTCAGCACTAAGCTTTCACCGCCAATGTAGCATTTTCACTGAAAAGCTTCAGTATAAACTTTTAACGGTTTGAGTTTCAGCCAAATTTTCCGAGATGGCGCTTATATAATTTATCTAGAGTAAAATGAATTATCTATAGGTAACCTTAAGTTTTTTATGTATTTTAAGATAAAAATTTTAATATACCTACGCTCTTAAAAAAAATATAAGCAATAAAATTTAATTAACTTACAGTAAATCGCTCAGCAAAACAGTCCTCATCGATCTTATAATTTAAGGTTTTCCACGTCATCACTGAAGACCTTTTGTAGGTTTCTCAAAGTTTATCTATATGGCAGAAAAAACCAATGTTACACAGCTTAATTTTTAAGTTCACGAATCTTTAGTAGAATTAAAATTAACTTTGAAACAAACACCAAGCACGAACAGTGGTTCACAACAAACTGTTGATAATACCCAATCTCTTCATTGCCGGATCACTTTCCACGGTAACAGATACAATTTCATCATCCTTGCCTCTCTGTTACTCTAATACTAAATCTATAAGTGCGTCTCGGTCGTGTAGATTAAAGTAAACCATTACGATGAGAACAAAAAAGGGTCCCCTTTGAACAAATCGTCATATATCATCGGTTTGACGTTATAAGTCGGGGTCTTCGGCCCGACAGCTCGCTTTTGTCCAGAAGCGGCAGAATTTATTGGACTAACGCAATGACGTTGAATCGCTTTCTTCTACAGATCCACAATCCCTGAACTAGCTTCACAAAAAAGTGTCCATCACTGACAATTACGCGCTTTGACATCTACTAACATCTACTGAATTTCTATTATTTGAATTTAAACTCTATTTACCTGATTGTTTTAAAGCCTAATTTGGATTGAACGATTTTTCACCCTATGAAGTTCAATGTTAAATTTGACACTAAGCGACGCGGGCGAACATAGGAGCATTGGAGTAGACTTATATGCACTAAAATATTTAGTGATTTAAATACTTCAATTTTTTTAATAAATTAATCACACTTATACTTTTTAACTTTTATAAATATATATTACAAGAATTCAAATTTAAAAGGGTGAAAAAATTTTAAAATTAAAATTTATTTATGTTTGTAAAGATAATTAAGTTACATGATAGAATCTCGGTTTAATAGTGTGTACAGGTTCGTGGGCCTCATTCTAGCACGTAGAAAGGGTCTTTGACGATATTATTCTAAATTGATACGTGATATGATAACTTTTATACTCTTAATAAATAGTCGAGTCACAAAAATATTAAAATTTTATCATAAATGTAAAATTAACGAGGACCATGTAATGTAAACCAATTAGAAACAAAAAGTATAATATTATAATGCACAGTGCGTTATTGAGATAAAATAAACAAATATTTAATTCAATGTTTAAAATGTTTTCAATCCACTAGGTAATTAATGCCAAACCTTAATTTATGTAAAAAAAATATATTTATGTTCGGATAATATTATCCAAAAATATTTAAAATGTAATCGACTCCATAGTTTTTCATTCGAACAAAGCGCTGTTGTCCACTTTATTGTGTTAAAAAAATTAAAATAAAATAGAAACACGCAATGATGATACATAAATTCCTAAAATTATTGTAAATACATGCCTAAATTATGAAAAGCTATCGCTTTCACGCACGTATCTGTTGTTATTCGGTTAGCTTTTTACCTAACACTGGCACCACGCGGTCGGCCTACGGTTGCCATGCAACTAACTACATAGTACCAGACTATATTGCGGCGGTACCAGAATCGCGGCTTGGAACAGATTTTTGCACGACTGGTTCTCTTTGGTATCCTTACTCTGAGGACTAACGGTTAAAAGTAGCATATTATAGTTTTAAGGATGACTTTTAATTTTTTTTTATCTCATAGACACTAAAATAGCTCACCAGCCTAAAATCACTTATTTGATTATATACCATTACATTTATAGCAACTTGAGTTATCACGTATGTATGTATGTGTAATTTGCGATTAGTACCTACCGATCTCCTAGCTCTAGATTTTATGTAATATTTAGAATCAAGACACACGGCAGTTTGTAAGCAGAGTTCAGTATAATCGACGCGGCGCGGAGTATTGCCCAATATTATATAACTAGCTTTGCCCCGCGGTTTCACCCGCGTAGTCCTCGTTCCCGTGGGAATATTGGGATAAAAAGTACCTACCTACCCTATGTGTTATTCTAGGATCTTAACTATCAGCCCAATCGGTTCAGTAGTTTTGTCGTGGAAGAGTAACAAACATCCATCCATCCTCACAAACCATGCACAAGTTTTTCTTTTATTGAGTTTATTTTTTATATAATTATAAATTTTAGGCGGTTTTACAATCATAATAAGAGCCAAGGATGTGATAGAGACGTTGATTTATGTGGATGTATAGATAGAGGGTACTTATTAATAATAACAATATCGTAATTTCAACTCTCCATGAAATATTGCTGGTCAAGAATACTGGACTGAGTCCTGGGTGCCTAGTTCTTCGGGAAAAAGGCGCAATAGTATGTTTTTATGTTTTAAAAATATGAAATCCATGGGAAAATATGAAATCCATACAATTTCTCAAAGAACAAGAAGCGAAAACAGTAATCCTTAACACATTAAAATTTCACTTACTGTTGAGCAATACCGGTCAAAACTCAAAGTATGTCAAGTCAAAGTGTAATAAAATAATATAACTTATACTTCACTTCACTTTACTTCACTTCACTTTGACTTAAAAAATAGTGTCAAAGTCTGAATTAATTAGAGATATCAGTGTGATTATGTTCAGTGTGATTATTAAGGAATCTCTAAAGTTCCGTTTATTAAAGGTTTCTTTAAATAAACTGAAAAATTTCGTTGACAAAAGTTCATTTTGCTTAGGTGACCGGTAATACCCTATTTAACCCTACTTAATTTTTAGGAATCAAGAAGTTGGGCATGCCGTAGGCCTACCAATACCTCTATGTAGAATTTATCAATAGACATTACATTCTCTGGCTCTCTAGCTATTGAACCACAGCAATAACGCCAGTAATCTGCCATGGTAAGCCGTCGAAAGCCGGCAGTCTCACGGCTCGAGGCCATCTATCAAACACTACAATAGCATCCAAGTACAGAACGCAGCTGGTAGCTGTAATATAGGGTAGGAATGGACGATATATATCGATGTATAGTATCGATGCATCGAATCAAACCGATTTATTGTTAATTCTTCAACATCGAGTATACATCGATGTTTTTATTTGTGATGCATCGAAAAGGCAAACGGCAAACCTACTAAAATATTGTTTAATTAATGTATTGTCTTTCTGTGATTAATAAAACTATTTGTATACTAGTTTTTTGTCTACTACATTTTTTTTAGCTTTAAAAATTTAAGCGTAATAAGTGCCTGTTTTTTATATCTACACCACATACACATCCTACTTATAGAAAAAAATAATCGATGTATGGAAAACATCGATGATATATCGATATAACATCGATGCCACTATCGAAAAAAACATAAATTTTTTTTCAATGTCCGTCACTAATCACTAACATAGGGGATAAAAGTTAAATTATGTGACACTGGCCGACAAGGTTAGAACGTAACGTCAGACACAAGGTTATTAGGGAAATTAGCACCATAGGGAAAAAGTATAAAATACTGGCTGACCCGGCAAACGTCATTATGCCATATAAAATTTGACAAAATAAAATTTCGGGATACCTTAGTGGTATGAAACACACTTTACGACCTATTCTCATACCTACCAAAATTTCATATAATTGATGAAATCGGAGGAGTTTAGTTACAAACACTGTGACACGAGAACTTTGTATATTTATTAGATTTGCGAAATTCTATTGTTTCATTTGTTGTACGTTTGTGGTCAAATCCTACAGACGACGATTCGGGAAGGTCATACTTTCAGCTAGTCGCGCCCCTTATCGTTTCTCATTAAATTCAATGTTTTACAAAACGTGTCAGGAACTAAGTTTATTAATAAGTATGTAATGTTGGAAGTCTAAACGATCCAATAAAAACTAGCCGACGCCGCGACCCCTGCACCCCGCTATAAATTGGCGAATTTATTTTCATACTAAGTTGAGTTGTTTTTTATTTATTTGTAAAATCAAAAAGTTCCTAAGTATGGAACGCACCAGTCTACGCTGTTAAGTTGGCTTGATCGATATGTCAAATTGTTTATAAAATATTTAGGGCTTTATCTAAATGAACACGAAGCACACAACCAGTTCTGTATCAGTTTTTAAAATAGGCATTATTTATCTAGTGTAGGTCATGGATATAAAGAAAAGGGAAGATGAGGTACTGGCTTCTCGAAAACGGCAAGCTCAAATTAGGTTCCATTAGGTCCACGTACGTCAGTAAAGTAAGGTCGTGCTAGCGAATAGTATTGTTGTCTCGGTAGCACTTCGGTTTTAGGTACGTCTTACTATCTTTGTTGTTCATTATATCGCACTGTGCAAACTGCACAATGAGCAAATTGCACGTGCCAGTTGTTGAGTAAGCACTGGGAGAACGTACCCCTATCTCCCCTTTTTTATATATCATAATGGGTTATACTTACCACGTATATTTAATATAAGTACTCATAGTAAGTAAAGTCAGTAAGTATATAACAGAGGTAGGCATCTAGTATAACCTAAATCCTAACAGGTAGATCTCGTTGCTATCTTAATGACTATAGTATCATAGGTAGGGACCTACATTGTCTTCTACGCAACTCGTGTTTGTGGTTTCGACATATCTGGATAAATAAATTAAAAAAAACTTTTGCCAATATCTTATTGAGAGCTTAATGGGGTTTCTCGTCCATACAAAAAGAAATTTCCCAAATATGAAGAAACAGAGACTAATTTTCAACTCAATTGTTTATGATTCGCTCTAAATCTGGCCTTCTTATCTTATGATAACTGTATGGTTGTTTCACATATAAAAAATTGCTAAAATAATATTTTGAGGTTATTTAGGTTTTTTGTAAAGATGAAAAAACAATACGGCTTTTTTAAAACAAGTATATTTTTGCGCAAATAATGGCCAGAATAAGAGCCAACCACAAACAATTGAGCAGAAAATCAGTTAGTTGCAAAACACATGAAATTTTAAAGCAGAATTAGGAAATGACTGACGACATTATATTATTTAGTAAAAAAAATATTACTTATTATATTTTTTTGACATGAAACAATGAATAAAAATATTTATTTGTTTGTTACTGTTTTTATCTGTTAGGATATTTTTAGAACGGAGTATGTTTTGTTTACATACGGTATTAGTGAAGGCAGATACCGCGCTTCAAAAACAAAATTAAGCCCTAGCCCAGTAATACTAATTACACGAGTGTTAGTTTACATTTTCTTCCACAAATAATTATTTCCCTAAAGACACACTGAAGACCACGGAGCGAAGCGTAGGATGTCCACCCACAAGGTGGATAGATGATCTATTAAAGAGCATGCTGGATGCAAGCCTCTTGCAACCGGACTAGATGAAAATCTATGGGGAGGATTATAATGATGACAACGACATACTGATGAGAAAACATGTGCTTTTATAAGACATGCTCTTTTGGCAACTAAGCAGAAAACTTCGTAGCAGTTGAGTATTTATTATTATCGGGATCCTCCCGGTTTTGTTTACCGGAGAGTGGGCTGTCTGCTTTTGTTATTAGGTTCCGGTAAAATTTTTCACTATTTTGTTACGTTTGGTACATGCTTTTGTAAGCCTTAATCTATTATATTCCCCCTTTTATCACCACTAAGTTAAAGGAAGACTTAGTGATAAGTGATAATGGGAGGTATTTTAGCTTTAGTAGCTACTGTATCTAAGCCACACCAAGACTAAGGTTTATCTATATTGACCACTATCGGAAACCCGGTATTCCTACGTTATCTCTCGCACACATACAAAATGAACTCGTAAAAATCATGCACACTAATAGACAAGACATTACCAAATTAACTACGTTCAGGTGGTCAAAAACATTTGGTGAACTAGTCTCAGTCCGTCACGTTGTCTGCTAGTCAAAGTTTACATAAATATTTTTATTTTTTATAAAAAAGTGAAAAAAAGTGCAAGTGTAATGTCCTCGCCGACGCCATCACCTCCAAGTTTACACTCTGAGCTTGATGACTCTAGAGATTCAACGTCATCGCACGTTTCAAATGCAGTGTTAACTACATATGAAGCAAACACAGTGGATGCTACCATCACAACTTCAAACACAACTGTGGGTAAAAATGGTGCTCACAACAAACTGACGCTCGGTGGGAACTTCGTAAACGAGACATCTTTCGAGAATTGCAAACTGGAGGTTCTACCATCGTTGCCTCAAGCTTTCACCCAAGATTCTAGAGATTCGACCAGCTTCAGTATTCACGATATTCTTGGCTTGCATCAACCATACGTCGCAGCCAACTCTGAAGATATGGCTAACTATGAGTATCAGGAGCCAAACTACGAAACCATAAGCAACAGTCCTGATAAATATGGATCAGTAAATGAAGAAATGATTACAGAAAGATGCATAGCCAAGAATAATGGTATTATATTTTCCGTAAGCCCACAAGTTGCAAGTCAAGTCATATACGAAAGCAGTTATTGCTCTAACGAACTTGTTAGATACCAACAATGCAGTTTTGATAGTGACGATGGAAAAGATCCAGCTAGGGAAGTAAACGACTTACAGGAAGCCAGTTATCAAGTGAGTAATTTAAAAAATGTGGACTTTTGAATACATTGCTGTCTATCTTGTGATTGACCACAAGACTAACTGGATTGATAATGACATTTTAATTTAGTGATCGACCATTAGCAGTGATTAAAACTAGGTTGAAACTATTTCATTGTAACAGTTTATTGTCTCAATAAACGTATCTAATAAAGACGTATATTTTGCATTCAAAATTTTAATTTGTTATTGTTTCTTTGCAGAATTCGTCGTGGCATAATAAATCTGCTCCAAGTGCACAAAGCGTAAAAAGGATTTCATCCGAATTATCAAGTAACGGTAAGTTTACTCCACAACAGTTAGGTCAAGTATGAATTTTCTATTTCTTTCTATTGATTTTGCTATCACTTTATTTTCTACCAATGGCAATTATAACTTGCATCGTTGATAATATGTGGCTGGCGTCTAATAAATCAGCTAGCCTTAAAAATCATTTTTTTTGTAATTTAACGACTCTAGTTTTTCATTTGGTATATATTTTAAGTAGATTAATTCATCATTTATCAAAGCACGTGGATACATTATTTAACTTTAACGATTTATTTAGAAAATTAAAATAATATCGAATTTTCCAGAAATGTCTTCGGAATCACCTTCATACCAAAAAGGATTTACAAAAAGAGCTAGGACAGCATACACAAGCTCCCAGCTGGTAGAATTAGAAAACGAGTTTCATCAAAACCGCTACTTATGCCGACCAAGACGTATCGAGCTAGCAAATTACTTACAATTGTCGGAAAGACAAATAAAAATATGGTTTCAAAATCGCAGGATGAAATACAAAAAAGACAACAAACATAACAAACCCTCCTCTTCTGTAGACGATAGTAGCCCTTCAAGTACTAAAGAACTGTCACCTAGTCAAGATCATAAGATGAGTCACGGAAGAAGCTGCGGCGGCCACGATCGTCACAGGCGACTCTTAACAGACAGCCACACGTCACATCATAAAATGTACTTGACTCCAAATAACGATGTATCCAGACCTCCTGAGTACTCATCAATTAGTCCGATCAAGTCTGTGAAGGGACCTCAAAGCAACATAGAAGTGGATAAGCTGCCGTCCTACACGCCGAATTTATCTTATACCTCGTACTACAGTGGAGGCCTCAGAACCGCTTACTCACCGATGCCTGACAGTTATCGCTACGGCAACGATGAATCATTCCCACAGAATGCAACTGTGTCTGCATTGACGTCAGATAGTTATGTACCAAACGGAGTGGGTTTAAAATTAAACGATGACTTGGTGAGATACTCGGCGTCGACTTCATATTATAATCCGCTTGCATCTGGAGTATTGTTACATCCTCCGACAACAGAAGGTTATGCATTTAGCTCGTCAATGGTGCCTATATCAGCTCCTACTTACGATGATGGAAGTTTGCATACAAGGACGGCCAGCTTGTCTCTGCCCCAAGATCCATATTTTTCTTATTTGGCCTCGGCTGATGCTCCTGCCCAGCCAACATCTACTTCAAATAGCAAATTTTCTTCCTATATTACTTTGTAACATTTAAATTATGCATTTATTGCCCAACATAGTTTTGGGCTTATCAATTTTCTAAAGTTATTATTCTGTACTTGATTAATTACCTGGTTATTCTAAGTGAACCTACTTATGTTCTACTTATGTAATATTTTTACTTATGTAATTTTTTAATTTTGTATATATGATTGTAATTTTGATTTGTACTTTTTTAAAATATAATAGACATCTCATTAAATTATTTTCGTTTTTAAGGTTGATTTTTTCATTCCTCACCTTACAACAGGACTATTTTTTATCAGTAGATCCCAATCATTTTGATCTTAGATTAAAAAAAAGCTTAAACAATTATAAATGCTACCTAGGAGCTACATAATTAATGTATACGTCAGATGAGGTCTAATAATTCCATTGGGTAAACCTTCTCCAGACTCTCACGATACGGGCAGCGCCTGGTGTGGGGATCATTAGTTAATATTACGGAATATACCTCGCAGCAGAAGAATAACTCAAGCTGGGGGCTCTGGTGTCTGTAGCTCAGTTTAAATACTATTACAGATACCAACGGTCCTACCTACCTACCCTGTTATATTTGTTAAAAAAAAAAAATTACAAAAATTTCAATAATTCAATTAATTAATTATATTAAAAATGTATTAAAACTAGGTTATGGTTATAATATAGGGTAATCTTAGATTTATGTGCCTATAACTGCTCTTGTGTGCTGAAATAAATATTTTTATTTAGGGTTCCGTATCTAAAAAATAAACGGGGAACCCTTAGGACCCTTTGTTGTCTGTCAAGACACTCTTTAACAGGAACGCCTAGAGATATCAAGTTGAAATTGATATCAACTACTGAGATCTACGGTCCCTTGTGGCTGTAAAAAAAATCAAACTTCTATGTTAACGCAATCAAAAGTTATGGGCATTTTACTGCATATTTCCATACTTTGCGCAAGGAACTAATAGCTGGCGCTGGTATCTAGATCTTGGTATCTAGATCTTGTTATCTAGGTATGGAACCCTTCACCTTGCATACACGTATGTATGCATAGTTTAGGGTTTCATACCCTAACAATTTATTTTTCACTTACTTACGTGAATAATAGGGCTCTCGCCCTATCTAAATACACAATGCCATGCAATAGAACACTTCATAAGGCCGTCACCTTTCTAAAAAGTAACTTGCAAATTTAAAATTAGGTTTGTAATAAAAATAAAGCATAATATTTTATACCATATAGTATATATTATGGTAAATGATATACATAGTAATCCAAAATCATGTTTGTTTACTAAAACCCAACCTTTTCCTGAACTTGTTTACGTGCACTTGCTAATCCTAATTTAATTAGTACCTACCTAACTTTTATTATTAAAAGGTGTCAATGGTAGCAGTAATTAGGACGACAGCCAATAGAAAAGGATTAAATGATAAAAGGGGTGAGGTAATTAGTGATTACATTTTTAGGGGGTATAAATACACACCTTATTCGCAAATAGTCATCATTTGTTCCCAGTTACTATCACCATAATGTGTTCCTACCAAAATATCAGTGACAAAAGTTTTCGTAATGATTGGGCAGAGTGTTGGGTTGACCCAAATCAAAATGTGTACGAGTATGATAGTTCTCAGTATGAGGTGAATATCTAACTTGTACAAAATTTTCTTCTTGACTAACCACCTTAAAAATACTTTTCTGTAATGCTTTATATTTATAGTTATAGTTATATTTGAATCTGTATTTACATTAGTTTACAATTTATTTCAGATGCTCCAAATTCTGGGTGTGGAGCCAAATTCTGATAAAAACTGCACGTCTGTTACAACTATATCGGAGAATCAGGTATTCATAATTAATTTTATCATTATCGTCATTTTTTTATTATATAGATCCATTGATACTCTAAATGGAGGTCCTTGCTTCCTATAGTCTATTCTGCATACTTGTTTTTAACTTTATTGTCGTTTATTACAGATACAAACTTCGTCATACCAAGAGTCTTCCTCGTTATTATCGCCAACATGGGACGATTCCACATCGCCTCCTCAAAATCCCGTTTATACGAGCATGTCCAGTTATTTTTCTACTTTCGATCCTTCTGCCCAGGTAATTAATTATTCATACTAAAATTGTAAACCATTTTTCTTTTATGTTTACATTTTTTAAACGGTTTTCATTTTCATCAGATACAAGAAGATAACACACATATCCAGTACCCAGTAACGACTACCCCTAGCAGCATCAAGGCTCATGCCCGGTTTAATTGTAAGTATGTCATCGTGTTCTTTATCACTATAATGAACTAATAATGTCATTCAATTTTTTATGAGCATTTTGTGTAAATTATCTTAATTTTTTTTTTCTTATTTCAGTCGTTCCAACCAAAAAAGAGCCTACAAACACACCTATAAAGAAGCGAAAACGTAAAAGGACTGTATTCACCACAGAACAAGTGGAAGCGTTAGAAAAAGTCTTTGCTAAGAGACCTTACGTCACTCGCGATGAAAGACAGATATTAGTGGAGAGACTGCAAGTTAACGACAAATCTGTGAAGATTTGGTTCCAAAACCGACGTTTGAAGAACAAACGGGATGATCAATGTGAAGTTATAGAAGCTGATAACAGCTCAAATATATTTGAACGCCTCAATGCTATAGAATCTAAAATATTTGAAAGGGTGGATGAGTTAGGCTTTGTGACATTGGATGACAAAATCATGTCTGATCTGGTTAATGTAATCGATGACTATTTTACAAGTAAAGCAAATTACGTTGAACCAAAAAGAGAAATGAAAAGTATGCCTATCTATGAGCCAATATCACCAGCAAGCAGTGAGGAAAATGTCATTGATGATAATGAAACACATTGGGAACATAAAAAGGACTCCAATGATTTTAATATGCAGGATTTAATAGATCTTGAATCGATAATAGTATCAATGTAATAATTAACTATAAATTATGATAATAACATTAAATTTCATAAGATATTTTATATAAATATATTAAAATATTGTACAATAGAGTAATCTTAAATATTAAATGATTTTCTAGTGTTATAATATTATAATAATTTTTGAAAATGTAATAAAATTTTATTTGTAATTATTTATTTGTTAATCTAAGGATGATAAATGTGTATTAACTTATTGTATTTATTGTCGCACGTAGTTCATAGCCTTTAGTGAATATTTGATAAATATTAATATATTACTTTTATAATTTAATAATGTCTCTTATTTCACCCCTCTATGTCATGTTTTTTAATTAAGAATGATATGGTCTATAATCAATATAGATAAGTTATATATAGGTTTAAAGTTAATAATTATGTAGGTAATTACTAATTTTACCCAATATAAATATGAATGAAATTTATATTAATACAGGTAAAATATAGAACAATAGGTAGATCGCTGTACTCAACCAAATTGTCGTGCAAATGTTTAACTGGATGACATATTTAAAGTAATAATACATTAAAATGATAAATGATAATATTAAACAGTTTTCAATAATATGTCAATTTTTATTTCATTACATTTTCATTTTATTAACATAATTGATAAAAGATGATTAGATTAGATTTATTAATTCATTATATAAAATGGCAACTTTCACACAACACAACTTCTGGTCCCAAACTAGGCCAAAATGTACCATGGTAACTAGCCAGCACTGTACGACCACAGAACAGATAATAATACTACGTAAATAAATTTAACCTGTGCTCTTAATGATTGCAGTAGTCTATGTTCAAATTTAAAAAAAAAAGTGAGGGTAGTTTTTAAATGTAAGATTGTAGCCGTTGCCGATTGATTACAAAACTCTCCGTCTTATAAATTGTTTAGTTAACAATCAAGTGTTGAAGTGGAACGAAGTAAAATGTTGGAAAATATTGTGAAAACTGCGGTAACTCCTCTTCAAAATATGGATGAGGTAAGGATATATGACTTGTCTTACTACAATCATTGTAAGTGTTTATGAGTAAAACACGATCAAATATTTTGTTATTTTGATAGTTTTTAAAGTTTTAACTGTACCCAGACCAGTGGTTTACGCATTTTCTCGATTACGAGTTTCCTTTTGATTTTTAAAATTGGATTTATATTTCTTATCATATACCGTAAAGGTATTGACACGATTATTGATCGTCTCACTTTTGGAATTAAAATGAATAGGTACAACTTATTACCAGTCACCCACCTGTGACCTGTACTTACTCGTACTACAACTTTGTTCTGGCTTGCAGATAACGAGTTGGGAAAATAGACCATTTTCTGGGAGATGGACTAAATCCGGATGCGATAATTCTACAGGTATGGTTTTATTTATATACTTTAAAAAAATATCCGTTTAAAATTTTTCTGTGATATTCCACACATTTAAGCTAGAACTACATCTGGCACACGTGTGCTACGGACGCCGATCTGGGCGTGTCGGAGCCCATACATTTTGTATGGCGACTAGCTGTTTAGAGCCACATTAGATCCACGTCTAATACGTGTGCGTAATGTAGCTCTAAACAGCTAGTCGCCATACAAAATGTATGGGCTCCGACGCGCCCAGATCCAGCGTACGTGGCACACTTGTGCCAGATGTAGTTCTAGCTTTAGCCTACCCACACATCAAATTTCAGTCCGATCGGTTCAAGAGTTTTGGCTTAAAGAGGTACCTAACAAACACACGCTCAGTACAGTGGGAATTATTGTAGGATAGAATGAAAGGCTGGTTTCGAATCTTTGCTACAGAATAAAGACATACTCATATATACAAGCGTAATGGGCGCAAGCTCGACTGCCGATCATGAGGTCCCGGGTTCGATCCCTAGGTTAGGCAAAGTGTTCAATACTGGATTTTTCCATTAGGAATTATCTAAATAACTGCATTGAGTCTGGAACTATGCTCAGTAGATAGCAATAGGCTCTCCCCTTACATGGGATCAATAACAAACTGGCGAAATGTGCGTGTACCTACTATGGGGCTAAGTCCTCTGCCAACCCCTTTGGGAAAAAGGGGTGTTTTTTATGTTTATATAAATATGAGACCTATACCGAATACCGACATAATATAACTTGTAGTGGTAGGCCTCTTTTGCAGGGGGCCGCCTGGGGAAGTATCACACCTCTGCCATTTATTCATCCGCCAAGCAGTAATGTGCAAACATTACTGTGTTCCGGTCTGAAGGGCAATGTTACCAGTGAAATTACTGGGCATGACGAGATTCAACAACTAATATCTCAGGGTAACAGGCGCAGTGCAGTGCCGCGCAGAATTTTGAACTGATATTTGGTAGACTTTGGT
Source organism: Hemistola chrysoprasaria (assembly GCA_947063395.1). Lineage (NCBI taxonomy): Eukaryota > Metazoa > Arthropoda > Insecta > Lepidoptera > Geometridae > Hemistola > Hemistola chrysoprasaria. The sequence continues at coordinate 10,470,502 of OX346719.1, forward strand.
AACAGATTGATCTGATATTTGGTACACTCCTCTCTTATATTTAGTACAGATGACCTTACAATATTATTTTTTAATTATTACTTTCTTTTCCTTTTAGATATAAAAAGAACCATAAAAAAGAAACCAAAACGGATACGAACAGCATACACGACAGAACAAGTACGAGCATTAGAACGTATATTCAATACAGATAAATATATCACGGCGGAGCGTCGTAAAGAAATCTCACTTGCTCTCAACATCGGCGACAAAAGCGTTAAGATCTGGTTCCAAAACAGAAGAATGAAAGAGAAGAGATCATCTTCCGAGTCGAGTGATTCGTCTTCTGATACTACTGGGGACATATCACCTCCTTTGCCAACACAAATTATGAACCAAGAACCTTTGGAACCACTTGAGACAAATTCTCATACTTATGATGGTTTCCCTCAAAGCCAAGCTGCACAATTTTTCTGTAACTACTCGTACATGAGTGTAGAACCAGCAGAATATGAATTGCCAGATTTGTCAGCTAATGGTATGCAGTTTTATAATGATAACTATAATGTATACCCAATCCATTACTATCCTGCTAATGAATGTATTAATCCAAATGATTATTATTATGACTATCAGAATCAGCCTGGTGACTATTATAATAACATCAATCAAAATAACTATTGGACCTCGAATTCTGGGAGCTTTTGCCAATTTTACAGTTAAATATTATTCGGTTGTTAATACTTAAAATTAGGGTTAATTTATTATTTATTTTACTGCTTTTTAATAACTGAAAACATTGAAAGTAGTTAGAATTAATCTATTATTAATTTATTATGTTAATATATTATTAAAATTGTTCTATTAGATTAAGTAACATTTTTAACTTAGTTAAGTATTTAAATTTTAATATGAATTAATTTGCTAGATTTATTTTAATGCTTACCAGTTTTATAAAATAATTAATAAATTTTAATAATTAATGTAATTTCTTATTTCTGATGAAATTAATTTATTTTATTATGTAGATATTTTTTAAACTATTTATATTGACTTGATATTCTTAATTTTGACTCTATTGATTCTATACTTGTTATTCTTAAGATGGTATTTATTTCCCTTTTATAAAAATAATTATTACTTGCAATAATTCTGTTCTGTATAGTGTATTTTACTAATGTTTTCATTATATTTTTATACAGTGTACTAGTACTAGTTATAAAGTCTCATTGTGATATAGCATGTGCCGTTAATTTTACTTAATTTATTTTAACTTAATTTATTTCTAGCTATTAAGTAAGAATATTTTGGTATGAGTTTATAAATGATTTGTATTAATTTAAATGTATGATCAGATTTTAAATAAATAAAGAACGAACTAAGAACACTTTTTATTATTTTTCTAACAAATATCTTATTATTTATTATACATAATCTCCATATAAGGTACTTACATAACTTTAACAAACAACTATATTAAATACAATATAACTTATTGCTTATGCAAAATTAAAATACCTACAATAGACATAACTTTTAGGTATTGTAATATTACTTTGGTTGAAACAGTCTACAATTACGGAATAAATAGCAAATCATTACTTGTTCGAATATAAAAAATAAAATAGATTACAAATTATAACTACAATGTGGAACTATGTAATGGTATAGAGATCACATACTGAGCATAAGGAGTTTGATGGTTTTGTGACGTCATAGGATTATGGGATGATACGTTTGCATGGCACTTGCACTTGCAACATTTTTGTCCAATTGTTCCTTGGGAACCAAAGCTTGATTCTGTAACTTTACTTTTGTTTACTGTTCTTTCATTTGACTGACGATAGAGTATCGATGGTCTGGTAGTTGGCGCAACTACTGGCATAACATTAACAGGCCTCCAGAGGATATCATCGGACATAAACTGATGTTTATTTCTGATAATATCCTTGTGCATTTGATTTGATGTCATTGACAATACGCAGGGCTGTCCCGTTGGAATTTTAGGTGACTGCATGAATCTTGGCTTTTTATCTACCAAAACTTCCGAGGCTTTCTTGTTTCTTTTGGTTTTTTCTGTCTGACTATTGACTTTCTTCAAGTTTTGTTTAAAGTCAATGTTATTAAACAATGGTGTGTCTTTGTATTTTTTATTGAAATCGAGACAAGATCCTCCTGAATTTTGAGATGGCGTCTTGTGGCTAGCTTCTTTGTAATAATCTAATTGCGGATGAGAATTTGGTTTCATGTGTTCTGGCTTATATGTTATTTTAACTTTCTTTTCCGCGTTTATTACTTTGTTAGAGATATCGCTATCAGGGTTCGATTTATCAGTAGCGTCAAATGTTGACGACATCGTCAGTAATGAATATGAGCAAGGGTCATTAGTTGATGACATAGTACGCACAAATAATTCATCTTTACGAAATTCCTGTGGGTTATTTTTACCGGTATCAGCTTCTTCACAGTCAAATTCTCTGAAGCTTTCCCTTTTCTCTCTCATACGACGGTTTTGGAACCAAATCTTGATGGATCTTTCGTCCATTTTGAGATGTGCTGCAACTTCCTTCCTATGTTCGCTTTTGATGTAAGGGAACTCTTTAAACTGATTCTCCAAATAATTAATTTGTTCGGTTGTGAACGTGCTCCTAAACCTTTTAGGTTGTCTAGTCATGAACCTTTTTAGTCGATCCGGTGCCATCTGTAATTATAAAAAATATATTGAACAGAAATCCTATTAAGAATTTACCAAATCGAGTTTCGGATTCCCTTATAATATTATTTAACCCACTCTATTTTATTTCCAGATAAGTATTTTAGGTATAGATGAAGTAAACTGAGACCCTATTTTTTTTCTTTTATAATATACCCTTCATTTTTCTAGTGAACATAACCTAATGACGTGAATAAAACTGGAATTTCAGATGTTCCTAAATAATATTCAGATAACAACATTATAATAAACACCTACATACCTTGCACTTATAAATGTATGGTCTCCAGAAACTTGCTCTTCTGCAGTTATTTCGATACTCAACTAAATAATAAAACCTATTGTTGTCTCTTAAATACTTTAAATAATAATTATTTAATTGAGACATATTACTAAATGGTTTACTATTAACTAATTGTAAAAAGTGATTAGGATATAATTTTAAAGTCATGAGTGAATGAAACATTACCTACATCCTTATTTTTATATTAATAATTAATTTGCAAATGATAGATTGCTTCATCAATAATGTAGAAGTGATTAAGTAAATCATTATTCAATGTGAGAAGTATAAAGCCAGCCTAATTTTTTGTACATTATCTTGTGTTTATCAGTCTTCTCTAGTGATAGGAAGAGATAACGCGTAAAGGACGCATTGATAAATAGGTAAGCGTGAGGATTCGTCATCTTCCTGGCCTCATCCAGCACAATATGTTGAGTTGGCACAACACACCTTCCGCAATTCCAGAATATCATCTGTCATTACTCACTTCTTCTATGCACTCTCATATTATACCTATATACGTATTCAAGTGTTTGTGGAGTCTGGAACTGTGCCCGGTAGATGACAATAGGCATGCCCCTATTGCATGGGACCAATAACATACTGGCGAAATGTGGGTGTATCTACTATGGGACTGAGTCCTGGGTACACCTCTGCCTACCCCTTCGGGAAAAGGCGTGAATGTATGTATGTCAAGTGTTTTTGGACTCGAGCTTGGTAAAAAATCTTCATAATTTCACGTGAGTACATACATTTTAGTGGCTTATTACTACTCTGTCCTCACTGCTTCAGTGGTGTAGTGGGCGCTAGCTCGACTGCCGATCATGAGTTCCCGGGTTAAATCACCAGGTCAGGCGAACTTTTATTTGGATTTTTCCATTATGAATTATCTCAGTGACAATCTGAAGTCCCGACTGTGCCCAATAGATGTCAATAAGCTCCCTATTTCATGGGACCAATAACATACGGGCGAAATTTTGGTATAACTACTATGTCCTACTAAGTCCTCCTGACTCTAGACTGACTGAACATCCTACTTAAGAAACCTTTCATAAAAGTATTTTGTAGGAAGATAATCCTTGTTTAATTAAAGGAAAGTCCTTCCTAAGAAGGAGTAGATTTAATTAAATTAGACTGCACTTTCCATAGGAACCACTAAAAGCGCGGATGGCAAATCCCCGGGAATTTTGCTTGATACAAGTGTATATAAATAAAAAAAACATCTCTTTTTCCTGTTCGATCATAAGACCCTCGTGATAAAGAGTGCAATCACTGCCTAGCTATTTGACTACTATCCTGTCGGAACCTGATGATGCAGCACCAGGTAAAGGTTACAAATTTGTTGCAGTATTATTGAAGTGACAGGATATCAAATTTCGAATCCAGACCACTGGAAGTTGAAGCAAGATGCAAGCCGCTTACAACAGGACTAAATGTAAATCCATATGGCTGAGATAATGATCATGATCAGAAACATCCTTGCACATGGATATAATATGTTATGTTGTGTGTATATAATATTCGTATTATTATATTATGTTTATTTTATTCGAATTTCTTTTAATTTTTTTTGCTCTGTTAGAACATTTTTTATTATTTATTTCACTCAAGATAAATTTTATTATTTATTTCACTCAAGATAAATTTTATTTATTTTCTTTTCACAATAACAATAAATGAATGTTAAATATTAATGTTATATAATGTAATTCCTTTCCTTTCTTTTTAATAATGTTTGTGATCTATCGCCATAAAACGTTATGTATTCCTTTAATAAATTGTCCTATATATTATGTTAGATTTCTACAATATCTTAAATTTTGGTTTTTAATTTTTTGTGATGTGAAATGCTAAATAAATAGATAAAAATATAAAATGTTGATGATAAAGGTGTTACAAAAAGGTGAAGTTATACTTAGGTTGGTTAACCTATTTAAGAATCTAGATTATTACTAGACTATTTACTGGATACAATGTGATTGAAAGACCCAATTTTATAAAACTATCATTTATTAAATTAATATAAATATTATATATTCCTAATTATTTTCTTTTTACAAAAATTATATCAGCTCTTTATAACAATAACATACTGGCGAAATGTGGGTGTATCTACTATGGGACTGAGTCCTGGGTACACCTCTGCCTACCCCTTCGGGAAAAAGGCGTGAATGTATGTTATGTTATGTTTTTAATATCAGCTCGCTGTCTAAAATACTAAAATTTACACATATTATTAAAATAATATTTACAATTATAAATTAAGAAGTAAGTACGAGTTGGTTCGCAATTCCAATTGATTTTTTTAATTTAACATTCATCTTCAGCTTTAATGCTGCGTATCCAAGCCATGTCCCAACTTTTTTCAGTGGTAGTATTTTGAGCATTGTTATCTATGACCGAACTTTCTGACTGTGGGGCTGAGTCTGATGATATTTCCTGCAACTGGTTGTAAGGAGGATACTGCACTTGAAGATGAACATGCTGGTACTGCGGAGGGCATCCCACTGGAACAGCATAAGTTGAGTAACTTCCGGGTGCTGGCCCCATTATTTGAGGTTGAGGCAACGGCGTCATAGACGTGGTGGAAACAGGGTACTGTTCGATGTAGACACCCATCCGATTAAACGTTTCACCGTTTGGCAAATATTGATCCTGATCCATCGGCGCATTAATCTCTGCAGCTTGCGTAGTGCTCACATCCTCAACTTCCTCAACATTCTCAGTTCTATCTTTCTTTTCTTTCATCCTACGGTTTTGGAACCATATTTTGATAGTCCTCTCGTTCAGTCGCAATATTTCAGCCAGTTCGATGCGACGTGTGCGATCCAAGTATCGTGTCCTTGCGTATTCTTGCTCCAGTTCCATCATCTGGTGGCTTGTGAAGGCTGTGCGGACACGTTTTTGTTTTTTTAAACCGCTGTTGGTCTTATTCCATGCTGTTTGGATAAGCTTAAGGTTCTGTTGAGACGCCCATGCTTGAGGTTGTTGAGGTCTAAGTGGAGGACGGACGATCATAGGGATTGGTGGCATAGTCTGTGGGTTTTGTACGTTACCAGGCAAGTTTCCATGTTGAGAGCAGTTATGTTGTATATTGACACGTCTCGGATATTGAATGTTGATGTAATTTGGCGGGGCATTGAATCTTATCAGTTCATTATCGTTGACTCCGTTTGGCATGAAGCTTTGGTTGACGTTTGAAGGAACTGGAACGATATGTTGATTTGGTATAGAATTCCATTCCAAACCCTGAAATGAGAAGATTTATTTTATGAATTTCTACAATATAACAGCCACTTGATATTATTATCATAGTTATTATAAAATATAGACATAACTTGCAACTACAGTAAGTACACTTGCAGAGTATATAATAAGCGTAATAGGACTATGATTAAACTAAGTCCAAGACCAAATTACCGTTACATTCTGAATAATATTCACGTTATTTTCAGGGCTCCATTGATCAGGCCCATTGGAAGAAATGAAAGCGTCCTGCGGCGATTGATTTTTTGAGTCAGGCATCTTCGAAGGATCTACCTTACTTTTAATAAATAAATATCGTATGAACTTGGTCAGACTATACTTTGTAACGAGCTCAGCGATAGCTAAACTAGTTGTAATGCTTTCCCTCGTTATGGTCGTGATTTTATATGATATCCCAATGGTATGTGTCATTGTAATTAGCAAAAGCCAGGTATCAATATAATTAGTGAATCAATGGTGGTGGTAAATTGGCAGCTTTTAGCGATCTGATAAGAATTTTCGAACATTTATTAAACGATCACACATTTTTTTTAATTAATGGTCTTTTGGGTTATTTACATCTGGACACGGATGGCTATGGGTGAGCCCGATTAGCAAAACTCAAATTAGTACCTTGTTTTTGTAATTGGTAGATAAAAGCTTTATCTACGAGTGAACGAGGCGGATACGATGCTTCTGCTGCTTGACCTATGGTTTACCTAAACCTCAATTATGGATTATTTGATGGATCTGGTCTGTGGATTTCATCCTTATTTGTGTAAAATTGACGCTACTTACTACTTTTTGTTTGCCATACTTAAATAAAACAATGTTAGGTTAAATCGGTACAGTTAAATGCTACGATAACTTTACATAATACTTTAATATAGGTACATTAAATTTGTTAGGATCAAACCATTGATGGATCCTAGGACACTCCCCTTCTAGGGTGCTAGAGCAAGTTTGAGCCCATGAGTTTATTCTGGCGACGGCCCAGGCGGAGATTCGTATCGTCTAATTGCCCTTGAGCCAGTCGCCCTTAAACAGAAACTTTGAATCGAGCCTCCTGCGCTCACCACCCGGAGAAGCTGTAGATGCCATCTGAAGCCAATAGCATATATATTTTTTAATTTAAAATCCTAATTTACTAATTTTAAAAATGTACTTATTGGAAGACATTCTTTGAAAAACCAAAAAAGAAATCACATTTTTACACTCCTATGTTATCTACAATTCAAACTCAAGTTGATACTAAAAATCAGATTAACCGTAGCTCGACTTTATATGAAATAATAAATGAATGTTAATTTTATTAAATGATAATGATAACAATTAGAAATCTGTTTACTTATCGTCAAATAAAGTATCCATTGTTGTTTTCGGTTAGTCCCGCTATGCTCGACTTGAAAAATACCTACTAAAAAGATTCGCAATGCACAAATTTTTAATAATTATTACTTCTTATCAACACTTAAAAGGAAAGCAACATAGTCAAACTGCTAACAGGTCCGTTAGCAGTTTGACGCAATCCTATCGAAAATTTACCAAATCGGTGTTTTGTATTCCCCTGTTTCCTCCAAATATAGAAAATATTTTGAAGATGAAGTAAACTATGTTTCTATCATTTTTTCAGGTTCATCGTTCTATCAGGTTTTATTTATAAACTTTTAATTTTTTAGTATTGAACGTCAAATCAAGCGAGTAAAACTGGGATTTTAAGAAGTTCACTTAATAAACGAGATTTATTAGTTAACCTAAAATTTATAGAATGGGTGAATAATGTTCGGAGGAAACACGGGAATACAAAACGTCGATTTGATAAATTTTTCATAGGATTGTATCAAATTCGTAAGAGGCCGCTTTTAAGTTAAAACAATTTTTACTGATATTTCCAATAAGTATTAAATATATAAAAGATTCGGATTAAGTATACCAAAGTAGGTAGATACTTCATCCTTATTTGTTACATAAAAACAACCCATTAAGCATGGTCTTATCACATTTCCTTATCAGCGATCTCATTGATAGAGCTGTTTCTTTGGTACTTTTGTTTTTCCCATATAATCATTTTTTGTTTACAATTTGGCTAAGATAACTGGTAACTCCACAATAACAGATGTTTGTTGTCATTAACGAATTTGATGCAGCTCATACTACTAATGATGCTTCGAATTCGATGTTGTTTTTATCTGGTTTGATGGCAAGCTGTTAGGAAGGTAAACAGTGTGGATAGCAGCCCGCCTAGCACACTGCGAGGAGTACGTATTTTCCCCGTTTTTTTTTCTTTTTCGCGCCCAAACATTGCATAACTTTCAACTTCGTTTTCCCCGGTCACTGTGCTACCGGGGCAGGATTTTTACATTTAATAGTTTTTTATACAACGTGTTACAAAGAGTTACTTACATAGGGAGGTGCATCAACTTCGTCAACTTAAAAAAATTGCAAAATATAAATAAATAAATGAATATTGGACTACCAATCAAAAAGGTTGAGAAATATTTATATATTTAAAAATTTAAGAGAATTTAAGGTACTATACAAATAAATGATAAAAATGACTAGATGTATAGAATAGTATATACCTACAAGTAATACAGATAGTAGGTATAATATTACATACATAACATACATTCACGCCTTTTTCCCGAAGGGGTAGGCAGAGGTGTACCCAGGACTCAGTCCCACAGTAGATACACCCACATTTCGCCAGTATGTTATCGGTCCCATGTAATAGGGGGCGAGCCTATTGCCATCTACTGGGCACACTTCCAGACTCCAGGCAGTTATTGAGATAATTCATAATGGAAAAATCCAATTTTTAAGATTTCCAATTTTTTTTGCCTGACCTGGGGATCGAACCCGGGACCTCTTGATTGGCAGTCGAGCATGCGCCCTCTTCGCCACCGAGGCAGTCAGGTATAATATTATTCTAATATAAATTATGTGCACGCCATCTAGGCAGCGTGAACTTAACCTTAAAGGCTAACACGGGCTACCAGCAAGGTTCTAAAGGATTCTCCATTGAAAATAACAGAACCCGAACAGAGACAAAATGGTAAATATTTATCTTAGTATTAGGTACTCTCTATTCTCTAATACTTATTAAGTTTTCATGTAAGTTAATGACTATAAAATGGTTACAGTTTTTTTTAAGTATACAAAATAATAAAGGTAGTATTATTAGCAACACAATAAACAATCGTGAAATGGGAGCTGCTATCTAAAAATTAAGTAACTTGTGAAAATATGTAGATGGCGTTACTTGTCACGTCTTGAAATGGACAGTGCTCATCTAGATATTTCTGTGACTTAAAAGTTAGTAAAATTTATGAAGTACATTTGGGTTAATATGAAATTAAAAAAAACAGTTAACTATTTAAATATAACATTTGCAAGCCACTTACAACCTACTATCTATGAAACCTGTTCTCATAACACTGTTGTTTGAAAATTAGTTATATTTTTTAAGTAATTTTAATATTACTTTTTCTTATATTTAATATTAATGTTTGTAAAGTAAGTAACTACTACTTAATTTATATATAAAATGCATTTTTTGACATGATATCTTTTCTATAGGTAAGTAACAGCAGTTAAACTGGATTTTTTAAGACTGCGGTTGAGTCGACTAATGGTTATTTTTGACAAACAGTAAAAATTTGACAAAATACTTACGTTTACACATCTCTACTTAGCAATTTCTTTTAACCAGAGTTAACCAATATTTGGTCAGTTTAACCAATGGTAAGTTTAATTAATTAATTGCAACTAGCGATCATAAACCGGCCCTTAGTAGATAATGTTATGGCAGTAGCAGTTGACGAATGTAGAATATTTGGCCAGAGTAGTTTTACTGTGGCCTACGTTTGAGTTTGCTTATATTGACTAAACGTGAGTTGAATAGAACGCTAGGGTCGTCACGTTCACATATTATTAAAATTCATTTATTTCATTTAAAAAAGAAAATGAAATATATATATTATATATATATAAAAAAGGTAAGCAATTTAAAGGAGGCGCCTACGAATCAATTGTAAGAGTGAGACGACAAGACCTGTCAATCAAACAATTCTAAAGGGGGATTAACTTACATTCATAATGCAGGGTTCGTGCTACGTACCTACAGCTTTATACATAGTTACTTTGATAATCCTATTGTTAATAACTTGTTTATTACTATTATTATTGTCTTGAACGAAAGAGATAACGGCTAATCCCTTTTTTTTTTCAAGAATGTTGTCAAAACAAAGTTCCAGAGGCACGCAGCCTATGCAACTTGGAGAATGCTTTGTAAATAAGAATAATTATTATTATTTAATCCATTACGATTGTATTGAATTTACTTTTATTATGGCTCTTATTATATTGTGATGGAGGTTAATTAAAATTTGTAATTAGACTAATGTGTTTTGACGCCAACAAAACACATTACACATTTGGTTCAACCGAGATCACACTACTAATAATATTATTATTTCAATAGGGACTATAAAATCTGATAGATAGATAGATAAATTAATACTTTATTGTACACCTTACAGCGAACAAAATATTATGAAAATAAAGTCAGTTAGTCTTAGGCTAGTATAAGTTTGTGTTGGTTTATTCATATCTGTCGTTTTTTTCTTAATAGGTATGTAATAATAACTTCTTTCTATCAATATTATTCGATCAACAACACAACAACAAGATAAGATACAGTGTAGAAAATTCTACTTTATACTAATACCTACCTATTATGAATGCGAAAGTTTGTGAGGATGGATGGATGTTTGTAACTCTTTCACGCCAAAACTACTTAACCGATCGGGCTGAAATTCGGTATGTATATAGTTTAGACTCTGAAATTTATACATACGGTACTTTTTATCCCGATTATCCCATTAGAACAAAGACTACGTGGATGAAACCTAGGGTGTAGCTAGTTAAATAAAAAAAATACAATATGGTATAAAATTATAATTTTAGAGTACGGTTAAGTAGTCAAACAGTTCTAAGTAGACGTAGATAATACAATATGTAGGTATGTATATGTATAACAAGTTTTATCTTTTATTAATAGATTCTACATACAGGTCTGTATACAGGTCAACTTTGTATATCTACTTTTAGTTTACAAAATTGTTTTAGGTTTACAGGTACAGCATACATTTACATTATATAAAAAACAATAAACCTTATGTCAGTGGACGCACATAAATATATAGTTTTTTATAACGCATATATATGCGTTATATTATATTTACTTCTACTGCGCACCATATAGGTGCGCAGAGCACCATATAAGTATAAGTAGGCGGCATAAATTCAAAGCAGGTCAAATATAAATGGATTATAGCAAAAAGTTATAAACGTATAGTTTATAGTATACGTACTGTAGCCAAAAATCTGCCTGTTCTAAAATCTAAATAAAAGAGTATTAAATTTTCTAAATGTTGAGCAACCCTAGCCGCCAGCTGCCGTGGAAGATCATCAATCATCGCGGCAAGACAATCACAACCGGCGCAACGCGGCGCGGCGCATCTGCCGACGTACCGCGCATGAGATGCATCTATGCTGCTACTTTGTTTTAGGGATCTGCACTGTTTATAGTTTATGGAACTTTATAAAATTAACTTACTTGCCAACTTGGTAGAAGCTTTTAACCTCATTTAGGCATATTTATAAAAAAACGGGGTTATTCTTTTATCTACCGCTTGTACAATAAATTTGCTTTTTTGCAGGGGCCTATAACGTAGGAACTTGTTTTGGAACTTTGAATGTGGCAAGACGAAACGTAGGCCGACCTCACCCCTCATGATGGACCGATGACCTGGTCAGGATCGCAGGCACAGAACAGATAATAATACTATCGCAGGCGAGCCGGTGTTTTCAGACTGCAGACGGCGAGCAAACGCGCAGAGTAGCGTTCTATGGGGGCGGTCTTTGTTCAACAGTGGAAGTCTTCCGGCTCATAATGATGATGATAATATTTTTAGGTGTCATAACAAAGTCGAGCCTAAATAATTAACACAACCAACATCTTTTTAATTGGGAGAAAGTACAACAATCCCATTCTTAATTTTAGAAAAATATATGATACTTTTTATTTGGTTTATATATAGATTAAGTTAGACTATAAAGATCTCTATATAGTCTAACTTATTTTTCTAAAAAGTATTACTTATTCTTATTAAAATTGCTTGGTAAAAATAAATTCCTAAATGTTAATAAGCGTACAACGCGTATTTTTTTAATCATATCATTCGCAATACGCACCTTGTTATTTCCTCGTAAAAAATAGCTTTCCATATTTCACTAGTGGAAATATTGTAATATCGCGGCGCACGCTCCACCAGCGTCTTAATAAACATTTTTTTTCGTCATATGAAAATGACATTCGGGCGTCACATGTGACATTGATGGAAAAATATAAAAGAAACGACGGGATCGGCGTGAGGACCCACGATCCACTGTTCGCTCGGGTTCCTTATTTTGGGGCTGTGGATTTTATTCTAGGACAAATACCGGATAGGTGTCCGGACAATTTAAGACTACCTGTCATAACTCATATTTATAGACGAACTTTATTCTTTTGTTCAAGTCTAAATAGCTACAGTGTTTTTTCTATCATCATCATCATCATCATCATCTCAGCCGTTGGTAATCCACTACAGACCATAGGCCTCCCCCGAAGAGGTGGGTTTTGCCAAAACTCGCCACGCTTGGCAGACGGGTTGTCGAGCGCAGTTTTTTTTTGCAGAGAACGCTGCTGCCCGTCCTCTGGATCTGTTTAGCCGGCTCTAACGGCAACCACGGGAAAGGGGGTGGGGTACTCTAAAGCCGGTTACTCCACGGCGAACACGGTTTATTTTATAATTTAGTCTAATAATTTGCCAGATCTATGTTAAATATAAGTTTTTATTTACTTGGAAGAGAGCCTATAGACTTAAATGTACATGTACGAAACCTACCTAGCGATTTATGTTGAAGCTCATGTACGTACTTATGACAGAGTCTACGAACTTTCCATTTAAATAATATTTAACAAAAGTATTATATCAAGTTCATACTTATTAAACAAGTACATGTCACTTATCGGATAACCTAATAACTTTAGTGAGTCACAAGTTGAACGATTGCATTCCACTCATTAAAATAATTAACTTTCAATGAAAAGTACCTAATAATTAATTCCTACTAATATGAAATGCCTATTTTTAGAACTTCGTTAACTTTATACTATAACTTCCGAACAAAACTATTGAAAGCCATTTAGGTATAATAGGTAGGTATACCGATAATTTAGTTATTAGTTACCACTGAATTATGTATTTATGAAACTAATATTATGTTAAAACATACCTAAAAGTTATCACAATTCTCTAAAAATAAAAAATATTATCAAACTTAAAAAATATAAAAAGAAGTTTGTATATTAATTTTATATTGTTATAAGAACCACTTATTGGCTTGCCATATTACTATTTTAATTTTTTATCGATAACATACTGACGAAATGTGGGTTTACTTACTATGGGACTGAGACCTGGGCACACCTCTGCCAACCTCTTCTGGAAAAAGGCGTGATTTTATGTTAAGTTTATTATGAGGATTCACATACCGCACCATGCGGACGCGTGACTTTGCTAACAAAAATATATATTAGAACATGTACTCGTACAAACGTAATAAAGTCCTGTTCATAAAAAAACGAGAAGACGGGGAAATCAAGCCTCCTGAATCGGTTTGACAAATGATCATCATTATTTGACAGACGCGATCGGACGGAGTCTCGGCGCGACATGTTGTTGTCTTTTGTTTTATTAAACCCACCCCTACAGACATTATGAGGGATCATCGCTTAACATAATGCGGCCAATGTCGCCTGTTATGAGCTTACAGGTTTATACCTTGTCGTAAGCTTGTAATGTTGCACTTTGTTAACGTTTTTTTCTTTGCTTTTAATGGGCGCTACGTTTTGTTTGATAGGTGACTGGATTGAGACTGTTTTTAAGCTTTGTTTTAGTATTGGTTATGAAGAGTGAATTTGGATTAGAGCAGGTGAGAGGGGCCGCGTGTAATATAATACAACTCCAGTCTTAACTATTAAAAATACCCCTATATCTACCTACAACTTTTGTATATTTCTAAGGTGTTTTATGTGTGTAGACTAATACATTCTTTGAAAATAAATAATCTGAAACTGGATTAATAGAATATTTATAGACTTCAGAACTTAACTTTTAGATAAGCCATCTTTGGCTTTCTTTGCTTAAATGTATGTTACGTGGATGTTCTATCGATGTTGTATTTATGTTTTAGGACATTTTTTACGTTTCATACCATCCTGAAATTAAATTACCAGGGAAATTCATAAATCTATACGATCTAAAGCTACGTGACTTAATTTCATCATGAACTAAATCATCGACTTTTACCGATTCGAGGGCTGCCACACGGCAGTTCCGCTGACAAAAGGAAACAAAAACCTGAGAGAAATCCTGAACGAAATCTCACTGGCAATAAATCATAAAAACTCCACGGAAACAGCCCTGCCACATCGCACATCTCTAACCAAGGGTTACAGAGTAACTGTCGTTTAATCTGTAACATGGGGTTTATTTTATATTTATTTAGGTGATTTTTATTATTTTAACCTACTCTTGAGTGTAAGTACTTAAAAATGACATTGATAATAATAATAATATAATAATATGGGACAACTTCCACACACGGTCATCTGGTCCCAAACTAGGCAGAGCCTGTACTATGGTAACCAGATAACTGCTATACATACTTATATTAGCTTATAACACCTAGACACAGATCAAACAGTAAATAATAATTAAACATACCATAGCATAAACTGTGATTGATCCATAAACGTATTGGTAATTTTATAAAGGTACCTAAGTAATTTTAGAAATATTTCACTTAATATGATAGCATTATATCTACCTTATTATATTATATATTATAATTATTTAATGCAATTAAAATTACGATATCTACTCAACTTTTAACATCTAGGTATGTTACAATGATACTTAATTAAAAACATAAAATTAATACCCACATTTATGACTAATCACGTCGAAATAACCATTAATTATAATACAATAATTAATAATTATCATTTTAGGTGATTGACAATTAGCACCATTCAGTTATTAGTAAACGTCGTTTATCAATATCAATCATTGAGGAGTCGTACTAAAAAAATTAATTGACCAATTAAGAAGTTAATACATTTTGTGAATTTTTGCAATATTAATCATGCAATTTTAATGACCAATTACGCATGCAATATTTAAGTATGTAATGATTAAGTAAGTAGATCGTAATAATGGCTTGCACTATGCAGGTACTTATATAACTATTAATTAATGATTGCTTATTCTAATTAACAAAATTAGCGTTATTTGGTGAATGTCGTCAGGTGTGGGTATATTATTAATAATAATACGCTATCTACAAGGATCCTTTAGATTAGTATAATAAGAATTGTTGAGTTACTAGAAACTTATTTGTTAAATAGGTACGTAAATGTTGTTGGAAATATGGTCTGATACGTGTACTAATTGTAACGTATATAGAGCCTCAAGTGAAACTTGTGCTTATCAAGCGAAACTTGTGCGCTTCTCGTTTATCGTAAAAAATTAGGGATACAGTAGATTCAGTAGATGACTATTAAGTACGTACCTACTTACTTGGAAACGACTTGTTTTCGATGAAGAGAGCTCTGGATAATAAATAGGTGAAACGCTAGCGTTGTCCAACCTCGCGGAATAATCAAATTTGGTACTCAAGGCTGCGTTCGCTTCATACAGCCACTGCCGTCACATTTATGGATTTTATTCCCCCAACAAGATGCTGAGGGTTACACTGCGGTTGCTTGAATTAAATTGTCGTTGATAAAGTCTTTACTGCGCTCTCTTGTTTATTTATACTGAAAAAGTCAACCCCTGAGGAGGAAAAACTTTTGTAGAGACCAATTTTCGGGTAGATTCTTACTGGAGAAAGCGAGTGTCTTATTAGAATAGTAAACGTGTGTTCAAAAAATTCACGCAGGAACTTTAAGAGTTTCCAATACGGCGAACTCTAAAAGGAGGGCGGAGCGAATGAATAGACACTGACGGTGGTATTTTCTACTGAACAGAAGTTCACTGAGCCTGTGTTGGACTTACAATCTTTATAAATAAAGCGAGCCCATTGCCTATTCATGACCGGGCAGAATTCGACCTCCCTCCCCGCTGTCAGCTCACCCCCGTATCAAACAAGCCCCTTCATGTCAAATACTCCGCGCCCCGCGTCTGTCAAACTCTTCGCCAGCGTTTGACAGGGATCCTCCCTCACTCGCGAGTCGCGAGGCGGTGGAGTGCCGCCACCTCAACAACTACTGTATGTCGAATGTGCTGCTTACTGTAGTACATATAAGGTTTATATTGGCGACGTTAGTAGTTTTTCACCCGCAGTGTGAAGAGTCTAGTTGCAGGCGCCACGGCGAATGATGGATGACGTCAGGGAAGGTCGGCAGCATCACGCGTCATTCGTGTGTACACAGGCGTAAGGGATACGTTTTTCGTGACGATATAATACCGGTGATATGCAAATTTCGTTGGAACGAGTCTGTCTGTTCATCGAACAATAGTCGCGTATTGAGTTT
Source organism: Hemistola chrysoprasaria (assembly GCA_947063395.1). Taxonomy (NCBI): domain Eukaryota; kingdom Metazoa; phylum Arthropoda; class Insecta; order Lepidoptera; family Geometridae; genus Hemistola; species Hemistola chrysoprasaria. The sequence goes on from OX346719.1 coordinate 10,487,371, forward strand.
ATTAGTGAGATCAATAAACAGCTTACCATATCGTTTGCTTTTATATTAAACCAGACCCAAACATTATTTTGAACCGCGCGCTACCGTACCGCGCCGGTCATATGAACTATAGCGTCACTGTTTGCTTTGATCTTGTACGTGCGGTCATACGTTTCAGGCCTAAAAGGCGTAATTATATTTTATAGGACAAAACATGACATTCTGCTTAAAAATCAATATCAGATTTAGTTTTTCTGATTAAAGTTTAGCATTTTATATTATTATAGTTTAAGCATTTCATTTTCATAATCAATCCTACTTAAGATTTCAGTAGTCATTAGATTTTCCTAAACTCCGACCGCGGTAGTGAATCTCAGGCTATTTAGTAAGTCGAAAACGCGTGGCTAAGTATGCAAGCGCTCCCCTCGAGTCTCAAGACAACTTGTTCCTCGATATAATACTTTATGAAAATTAAATATTTCACTCACAGCGGCGGCGAAATGTTGCCAGACAGGATTACAACAAATTTGCATTATGTAATAGATACGGTGCGTGAGGACTTATGGAGATAACATTGAAAAGCTAGAGGTTCCAGTTTTGATAGAATTTATTTCGATGGTTTACAATTGGTTTCATATTAAATCTTTAATAAACTACTAAATCATTACATAGGTTGATTATATAAATTAGTACTATTGCATGTTTATTTTTAGGTAGGTCAATTTGATTTCGTCAAAAACGATGTGTAGGCTTTAAGTTGTTTCACACGTTTCGGGCGTGGGACGGGTCGGGTGTTAGATTACAAGGAAACGCGCTTGAGCTGCGCAAGCTGCTGTTAGTGTATTTTCTTCTGTTAAATATACGGGATACAACTTGACCCGACTCCCGCTCGCTTTGATGTGTGAATAAACCTTTATAAAGGACATGCTACGCTGTAGCATAGCAGTGATAGAAGGTCAATTAATTGAGCAAATTATAAATCTTCCATGTGTATGGTGAAAATCTTTATATTCTAGTTGAAGTTTCTTGGCAAACTTCTCAAGAATACATTCCTACTTATTGAAAGTTGGAAATAGGTAGACTTATTTACCGATGCACATTTCTTGGGGTTTTATGAATAAAACAACAGATTTGTGCTTCCGCAAGTAAAGTTTGCCCTTCCGCCTTCAATTTATTCTTTGGATAAAGAAAAATCTTTTAAAATGTTGCCAAAGTTCCCTGTTACCAAGAGCTAAACAGCTGGTTAAAATCTACCACTATTTTTTATTATAGTTTTAAAGATTAAGATCTTTAAAACTTTATTCGGCGAAACAATACGTAATGCGCTCATAATATAACAAATTACAATTTAAGACACATTATTGTTCCCCCTACAAATGTTAGTCAACCTCTATTTGTCACACAATTCCATAAGTGCCGTATTTTATTCGTATAAGAATAGTATCCCATATCATCTTAAAGGAAAGAGTACTTAGAAGAAACTATTCCTCATTTCTATAAGACGACGCTTTCTTATAAGAGGTCAGTGTTGAGCTTACCTACTGCCAAACTGTTGAAGCAAAATATTGCTTCCACAAGTTTAATAAAACTATGAACTATTTTAGTGAGATTATAAGTGAACTTAGACAGACGGGAGGAAAAAAGGTGGACCAACGCTATGACAGTTTGGTACTCGAGAAAAAGACAACGATCTCGAGTCAGAACACCGTTGAGAGTCGAGTGCTTACAGAGTCCGTCTGAAATCCGCTCTACTCTGTGACCGCTTTTGTAACTCTTTGTACTCTTTTACTCCGCTCCGTTTGGTCCTTCACAGTGAAAGCACTTCTATGAAGACTGCCGTTAAGAGAAAGGAGTCCGTACGAAGCCCGCTCCACTCCCAGTGGAAGGCGGGCATTATGGCTGGGCTTTGAAGAGTGAGTGTGTAAGTCAGCCAGGAATTTGATTTTTATATGCAGAGATTCGCATGTATATATACCTCATTCTTGTTCTAATATCAAATTCTAGTGTTTGTCGTATACTCAATATAGATACAATCATTATGATCAACGATCTATCTTGAACAGATGGGATGGAATCGCGGATCGCGCCGGTGGGACATGAACCATGAACACAGATGTCATGAGATCTGACTGACACCCGTTAGATAGCGCAAGCAATTTATATTTAAATCCTAGGTAAAGCTCTCGCGTCCCCCTTATAAATACTACACGCATTGATAAAATACGACAGAGCATTGCATTTTTAAAACCCTGAGCAAAAAAACTAAGCGTGTTATTTAGTTTCAAAGGTCTTATTGGTATGGCATAGGTAGTGATTGTTTTGATGAAGCAGAAATAATGTGTTTTTATTATTATTATTAATGAAAGTGAGTGACAAGTCGAGCAAATCAGGTGCCTGATGGTAGGCATCATGATTGCCCATATCAGACACAGTGCCACCCAGTGTTTTAAAAATCAAATTTCTGCGCGGCACTGCACTGCGCCTGTCTCCCTGAGATATTAGTTGTTGAAACTCGTCATGCCCAGTAATTTCGCTGGTAACATTGCCCTTCAGACCGGAACACAGTAATTTTTGCACATTACTGCTTGGCGGATGAATAATTAGCAAAGGTCTGGTACTTTCCCAGGCGGCCCCTTGCAAAAGAGGCCTACCACTACATGTAAATTAAGTAAGGAGTAAATGCAACTAATAATAATATTAATATTTTTATTAGTTGCATTGACTTATCGTAATAATAATAATAATAGCCTTTATTTAACAATCTTACAAACATGATATGAAACATGATATGATAATACTAATTATTACAACAATATGACACCGTATGATGTATGATTGTCTTGCTTTGCAGCATAGGCCTCCCCTAGAGCTTGCCACGTTCTTCTATTGTGGGTCCTTCTTCTCCATGTGACACCTGTTACTTATCGTAGCAGTTTTAAAATAAAAACTTAATGTAGTGTTGTTTAGCACTTACCAATATTAAATTATTAATGATTATTTTTATGCGGTTGACTTATTTTTTATATACCACGGTCTTGTGCAGACGAATCTTATTGTTTTATAAACTTATTGGATCATAATGTAACGTGAATATGAATCCAATAAAGAACCGATTTCATAAAAATACCCTAAAACTATCACAGAAATTCATAACGTCGGATATACACCTCGATCGCACTCGGTATGGCGCCCCAAAAGGAAGCGCTGCAGTGTTAAAAAATCCAGATTGTTTTTGGAACACGGTTGGCGATTTCACAATAATTTAATATTTTTGTCCCCACCGTGGCAGCGGCTCACTTGTATAAATATTCATGTTTTTCTATTAGCATGCGGGAGGCTGGAGTGGCGCGGTGTACGTCTGTCATTGTTTAGCGATTTGGACGCAAAAACGGAGCGCACCTTCGCTTCGTGCGGATATACGACTTGATTCGCCACTACGAGTACCTACAGTCCCTGTGCACGACTTTTCGAGGAAAATTAATTCAACACTTTGTTCATCTATAACTACCTAAGTATACATCAAGCCATGAAACTAAACAACTTGTAAATGAAGGAATTCCGAAATTCCTTTAAAAAAATTTTTTCTGCCCTTACTAATTTGCCGATCAGCTGATCCACTTTGTGTGGGAAGTTAAAATTCTTTTCTGCTAATTTCAGTATTTTTCCTGATGAAAGATGAAATTTTTTTCTTTTCTAAAAACCTAATATGTGTACTACTTATAAGAGTTCGGTAACTGGTCACAAAACAAAAGAAAATTAAAATTCCAATTGCGTAAAAATTCCAAGGCACTTAATCCCAGTAAAAAGAGTTTTCCGCAAAATACCAAATAAACTTCCCCAATAAGTAATTCAGAGAAATGTAAAAAACCTAACAACTAACTGAATTAATAAAAGATCTCCGCCTACGCAGAGGGGTAAAAGAAATTATAATCCTTTCTTTTAAAATGCAATGAGGTGGTTGTTAAAAAAGTTTGCGGGATTATTCTGAATGCGGCTGGATGGCAATTAGTGATCCGAGTGAAATTAAAACAATGGGTAGGGCACGAGAAGGCACGCAATACTCATTGTGGGCATTTGTGCGGTGGTGAATGGCTCGGCGTGGAACGACGCGGCGCCTGCCAGGGCATGTTGCTCGAGATACAGCTGAAGAAAAGGTATGTATACACCTATGTAACTACAATATTTACTAAACTTATTAATTTTTTTTTACCGCCGTGAAGCTACCGATGTTAGAATAGTGTCTCCACCCTCTCTACCCGTGGTAGCCGTAAGAGTCGGCTAAGGGTTAACAGATCCAGAGAACGGGCAGCAGCGTCTTCTCCAAAAAACCATCGAACTGCGCTCGACAACCCGCCTGCCAAGCGTGCCGAGTATTGGCAATACCCCCCTTTATAAGGGGAGGCCTATGTTCAGTAGTGGATAACCAACAGCTGATGAATATTTTTTATTCATTATCCTACTTCCCACTATATAAAATAATAAATAATAAAATCTTAGTATAATGGAAAAATGATACCTTTGTAACAGGTAAACAAAACGCTAGCGTGTTCTAACTCGACCCCAGTGCCATCTAGCGCTGTTTTATTTTGTGTGAAAATTAGTCCCTTTTCACGCTAAAACTACTGAACCGATTGAGCTGAAATTTTGTATGTAGATAGCTTAGACCCGGGAATAACACATAGTTTCATTCCGATATTCCCACGGGAACAAAGACTACGCGGGTGAAACCGCGGGGCACAGCTAGTAGTTATATAAGTAACACGTGATTTAAACCAACATATAACATAATTGCCTCGGTGGCGTAGTGGGCGCATGCTCGACTGCCAATCAAGAGGTCCCGGGTTCGATCCCCAGGTCAGGCATAGTGTTAAATATTGGATTTTTCCATTAGGAATTATCTCAATAGCTGCCTGGAGTCTGGAACTGTGCCCGGTATATGGCAATAGGCTCGCCCCCTATTACATGGGACCAATAACATACTGGCGAAATGTGGGTGTATCTACTATGGGACTGAGTCCTGGGTACACCTCTGCCTACCCCTTCAGGAAAAAGGCGTGAATGTATGTTATATGTTATGTTATATAACATAATCATACCCTGTCTATATATACCATGTCTTTCTATATAAAATATCAGGTCAGGCAAAACATGTTATTGGATTTTTCAAATAGGAATTTTCTCAGTGACACCCTGAAGTCTGAAATTGTGCCCGGTAGATGGCAATAGACAACTGGTAATGTATGGGTGTACCTTCTAAGGGACTGAGCCCTGGGGACAAGGAAAAAGGCTGTGAAAAAGCATGATTTTATTTTATTTATAAAAACGATAAAACGAGTCTGTCGTAGCAAATGCTACGAGTTTTCGTAGCCAATAATTTAGTAGCTTACTCGAAGTGTGTGCGTATTGTAACATCGTTTTTTAATTCAGTGAATATTGTGAAAACGATAATATTATGTTCTTTTCCCACTGCTGGGTACTTATTTAGCTCCCACCCGCTACTTTGCCTACGCAATTTGATGCTTCCGAGATAAATGAGCTACGAATATCAATCAGCAACATTCATATAAAGCAAAATCTGTCTGTTCATCACGTCATAATATTAAATAACAATACCTGTTCCAAAATCTGGTGTAACTTGTCACACTGTTCCCATCTAAAGCGGGGTAGAGTGGGGTGTGACGTAGAGGATGATGACGTCATCGCCTCACTGTCATCTCAATAATTGACATTGTTCTGTTTGCGCGATCTTTGTGATGTTAACGTATAGTGGAACTGGCTGAAACTGGCCACTGGGACTATAAACAATTTTCTTATATTATTTTTAATAAAAGAATGAATAGAAGCATAAAAGCTCTGTAGCTTTTAGGATACTATCCATGAGCAATTAAAATAAATAAATAAGATACTGTATTAAGTACTATATATTACTATGAAATACACTCAAGATTATTCATTTAGCTGATAACTATAATTATGATGGTTCATGGCTACTTCTCTTTATTTATTTATTTATTCAAGATACAACTATGAACTTACAGCTAAGCCAAAATGCTCATACTTACTTACTTCTTACCTATTTCGACTCTTACTTTGATTTTTCTTTTGATTCTATAAGTAGTATTATTATCTGTTCTGTGGCTTGAGGCAGTCACGCTAGGCGTTTGGCCTTTGTAACTATAGTTTGGTCACGTACAGTCAGTTTTCCACCCACCGTCGCAACCGCGCTAGACTCGTACTCGTAGTATGGCCAGACAGTTATTAGATTGTTACTGTGTTCCACATTAAATTAATTTTTTTCGCGAGTATTTTTGTTTTATTTTCCTTTTTTCTAACGTTTCACGTTAATCACTGTCAATTATTGGGTTAAAAAATTTTTTTGTGCCTCTACTTGCCATGACCAATTCTCGTAAACAGAGTAGGTTATCATCACACGGGGATCATTTATCATCGTCGGCCGCGAGCGAAACACACCAATACTCCACCGCCGTACCGCCCTTGTACTTGCAAAATATTATAATGTTTCTCACTAATTATTACCTTCAACCCTAGACGAAGTTTCTTGGCATTTCAAACATAACTTGGATGTAGGAGGGATATTATCAACTACAAAACTAAAATACCTTTTTTGTTGTAGGTAGTACGGAAGGTGTAACGGCCATTCCTTTAATGCGAGTACTTACTACTGATCAGAACTGGAATTTAGTAGTCGTACATATGCTATTACACCTTATACCATTTATGACACCCTCGTTGGCACAGATGGTAGTAACTCTGCTTTCTGTGACACAGGGCCCGGGTTCGATCCCCAACCAGGTCAAACATTTGTGTGTATGAACATATCTGTTTGATCTGTGTCTGGGTGATATAAGCTTATATAAGTATGTATATCAGTCATCTGGTTATCATAGTACAGGCTTCTAGCCTAGTTTGGGACCAGATGACAGTGTGTGGAAGTTGTCCCATATTATTATTATTATTATCATAGAGCACCAGAAGTACGGAAGATGTCAAGCGCTAGATCTCTACTACTGGTAACTAAGGTTTCCTGGGTCTATCCACCGTATACCGATAACGCTATGAGGTTTCAAAAATACTTAAGTTATTAGTTTTTTGGCATACAGTTTCCGGACCATTTGCTCAACATAATTCATAAGATTGTGTCGTCCTACGTACTTGCATAGGTTTAGTCCCAGTGCTATCAGTCTACCGGGAACCCGGGAGGATGAAAGAGGTTTCGTCTCCTCTGTGGTAGTAGCGCTTGCAAACCACTAACGCCATCGATTCAACCGTAGTTATAGTTAGTACGAAAACAGAAAACGTGTTCAGTTAATCATAGCGATAGGCCTTCTGAAATAATATCAAAATTGAGTCATTATATCATTTTAGGTATCACACACATCGCTACACATTACGTAATTACAATCAAATCCGGTTGTTTCGCAATGTACATGTTTCATGGCTCACAGCACATCATGGACGTAAACACTCGACAATTATAATAAAGACATTGAAATATAGGTACATACCAAATTGTTTTTGTGGAGTACTATTACGCATAATATTATGATGGTTTCAGAGCCCTAAACTAGCGTTTTAATCAAAGATCATTCGCTCTCTATAATCTATATATGGTCCTTTCGTCTATTAAAGAAGGTAGAGTAAGCCAAAATCGTACCGTCTAAGGAAATAATGCTGTAATTATCAGTGTAATTGAAATAAAACAAAATGTTCTGCATCTACTGAATCTTTATTTGGTTGGCTTTGCATCAAATTTTATAGAAATTTGAAAAACTGTTATTTCATAAGGTCATCATCATCATCTCAGCCATAGGACGTCCACTGCTGAACATAGGCCTCCCCCTTAGATTTCCATCCAGTCCGGTTGTAAGCGGCCTGCATCCAGCGTGCTCCTGCCGTACTTATCAGATCGTCTGTCCACCTTGTGGGAGGACGTCCTACGCTGCGCTTACCAATCCGTGGTCTCCATTCAAGAACTTTACGGCCCCATCGGCCATCAGTTCTACGTGCTATGTGCCCTGCCCATTGCCACTTCAACTTGCTAATCCGCTGGGCTATGTCGGTAACTTTCGTTCGTCTACGGATCTCTTCATTTCTGACTCGATCTCGCAGAGAAATCCCGAGCATAGCCCTCTCCATAGCTCGTTGTGCTATTTTGAGCTTTCTTATAAGGCCCACAGTCAGATTGAGGTCTTCGAGCATTATGCTGAGATCTTCCATCGATTCTGCCATGACTACAATGTCGTCGGCAAACCGAAGGTGAGTGATGTATTCGCCATTAATATTGATGCCGTGTTTTTGCCATTCCAGAAGCTTGAAGGCGTCCTCCATTGCGGCAGTAAACAGTTTCGGAGATATAACGTCTCCCTGTCTTACGCCTCTATCCAACGGGATCGCCTTCGAACTTTGGTCCTGTACTCGAACCGACATAGTGGCGTTACTATACAAGCACTTCAACACTTCGATATACCGATAGTCAATATGGCATCGCTGGAGAGACTCGAGCACCGCCCATGTCTCGATCGAATCAAAGGCCTTTTCATAGTCCACAAACGCTAAACATAATGGCAAATTATACTCCTCGGTCTTCTGTATAATTTGGCGAAGCGTGTGGATGTGGTCTATGGTGCTGTAGCCTTTTCGGAAACCTGCTTGCTCAGACGGCTGGGAGTCATCGAACCTGCGACTGAGACGATTCGTAATGACCCTCGAAAACAACTTATAAACATGGCTCAGAAGCGAGATGGGTCTGTAATTCTTCAACAAGGTGTTATCACCTTTTTTGAAGAATAGCACCACCACGCTTCTGTTCCATGCTTCTGGCGTCACACCTTCGAATATGATAGAGTTAAAGAGCCTCTGGAGGACTTTAAGTACCGGTGTTCCACCCGCTCTCAGAAGCTCTGATGTAATTCCGTCATCACCCGGCGCCTTGTTGTTTTTGAGTTGTTTCAGGGCCATTCTAATCTCATACAGGCTGATATCCGGGATATCTTCGGTATAGTGTCGGGTCAGCTTGGCTCTTGGGTCATTTCATAAGGTATTTTTATGTTATTCAAAAACATACCTTCGGTACGATTATGTCACCTATAGCTTTAATCGTACTTAGAAAATTGACTTGTCAAAAACTCAATAACACTCTCCATAGCTCTCTTGTTTAAACCTGTAGTACCACTGATTACCTGGTTTTTTTTCCAAGTTTTTCTGAACGTAGTGGTTAATTCAAAGAAACAAGACTTAATTAAAGAATACTGTGCATTTTTGGTGACATTTATTAAGTACTTTTTAAAATGCGGGCTTAAGTTCATAAAATATATCATAACGTATAAAAGCTGTTGTATGGCTTGGCTAACCTTACCCTATGTAAAGACGTTTTTTTTTAAATTAATACTGTTCATTTACACATTTTTTCTAATTCTTAATGGCTATACGTATAAAGTAGGATTTTCGTTCCCCAATGGGTGGTTCTAGCAGACGCTAGTTGGTCGATTGTTATTCGAGATTTTTATCGTAAAAGCAGCGTATCATTGTGAGATAATAATAGCGGATGACAACGTATTATTCGCGGTTATTCATTCCCTACGAGGCCGATTGTGGCAATCTCAGCGGGACTCCGAATTTTCCCGAAAAGGATCCGACCTCAATTGGATTTTTGGTTAGGAAACCGGAATAATACAATCGGGTATCGTCCTGAAATCTCTGATTTGAATCATTTCAACGAGGCTTTGGTGTGAATTGGGGCCGGGAAGGTGTTATGGAGTTTAGTCGAGTCATGGCAACCGGTGCGGCGCTATCTTGGGCACGACGTGGAGCGGCGTACCTCCAATGATATTATTCTAAAATCGAATAAAGATTTTTCTTAAAAAAATAATATCAAGGATATTTATTACCTACAAAGTTAACTGATTTCAATGCAGCAAGGAACAGATAAGACCATACAGGTATTAAGACCATGTCCATCGAAAATCAGAACTGAATTAATATCGGAAAATGTACGAATAAGAGAAGAAGTGAGTGTAGAAAGACTTCAAGCTATGCTATATCAAATAAATTGTTAAGGCATACGTATGTTTGCATAGGGTAGGGTTCCATACCTAGATACCTGAACAAAACACTTTAAATCGCTTTAAACATATAGCGCCATCCATTAGTTCCTTGCGCAAAGTATGGAAATATCCAGTCTTCTTCTTCTTTGGGTGCCATCTTCTAACGAAGGTTGGCGACCATCATGGCGACTTGAACCTTCGACACTGCAGCTCTAAATAGAGAACGCGTGCTCTTTCCGTACCACTGGCGCAGATTTTTAAGCCAAGATGTTCTTCTTCTTCCTGGACTCCTCTTTCCTTGTATCTTTCCCTGTATAATAAGCTGTAACAGGTCATATTTCGAGCTACGCATTATGTGGCCAAGATATTCCAACTTCCTTCTCTTTATGGTCTTTATTACTTCAACCGTTTTCCCCATACGTTGCAACAATGCGTCATTGAATATGCTCTCCGAATAGATGTTGAATAAGAGTGGTGAGATTATGCAGCCCTGACGAACGCCTCTCAAGATATCAACATTGTCTGTCAGTTTTCCCTCTACACGTACACTCGCCTTCTGGTTCCAGTAAAGATTTTTAATGAACCTAATATCCTTCGAATCAAGGCCAATGGTTTCCAATGTGTTTATCAACTTACTGTGCATCACTCTGTCAAAGGCCTTCTCATAATCGATAAAACACACGAAAACCTCCTGATTGAAATATCCAGTAAAATGGCTATAACTTTTGATTGCGTAACTTAGAAGTATGTTCTTTTTACAGTCACAAGAGACCTCAGATCTGAGTAGTTGTTATCAATTCCAACTTGATACCTCCACGCGATCCCGGTACAAAGTGTCTCGACAGACGGACAGACAGACAGACAGACACAGACAGACGGATAACAAAGTGATCTTATAAGGGTTCCTTTTTTCCTTTTGAGGTACGGAATCCTAAAAAAGCGCTCAGAGCTATGCAAGCTTGGCAAGTGACAGCAAGGATGACAGCCTGGTTGGCACAGATGGTAGCAACTCTGCTTTCTGTGCCGTAGGCTCCGGGTTCGATCCCCGGCCAGGTCAAACATTTGTGTGCATGAACATTGAACATGTCTGTTTGATCTGTGTCTGGGTGTTGTAAGCTTATATATGTATGTATATCAGTCATCTGGTTACTATAATACAGGCTTCTAACCTAGTTTGGAACCAAATAACCGTGTGTGGAAGTTGAAAAAAAAAAAAAAAAGGATAAAGTCTAAAGTCTTCTTTTGCCAGAAGACTCATCCTGGGTCACTGGACTTTGAAATTCGTCATAATAAATTTCTGTACTCCTAATATTGCAACCTCGTAGCGATGCCCACCCAAAGGCATTAGGCATATTTGTATCCAATGATTGGGATCTATACAATGTGTGGATGCGACACTTGGACATAATCTTAAGTTCACAGTTCAACAACGCAATGTTAACATTGGTACAAATGTGCCCAGATATAACTTTCGCAACCGGTTTCCAAAGAATATGTTCATACGTAATAATTTCACTGCAAAATATTTCAACAAAAGGAATAAACAGCGAGATAGTGCAGAGCTGCTTTGTATTTCCTTCTTCACGTTTATCTGTATCCAAAGATCCAAGCTCACAAAGGCTGCGCTCAAGTGGGATAACGCAAGCTTTGTGAGCTGCCGTTGATTTCGTATGCCGAGCGGAATTGCTAATGTTAGACGGATTACAAGCTTTTTGGTGGTTTTGACTTCTTACTACTGCTATTTAAACTAAGTTTATATTAGTATAATTGAGGAATGTTAGCACAGTTAGCCAGAAAATATTAAAAAGATGTTATTTCAAAGATTGTTAGTATACTATACAACAAGATACATTCACGCCTTTTTTCCCGAAGGGGTAGGTAGAGGTGTACCCAGAACTCGGTCCCATAGTAGATACACCCACATTTCGCACGTATGTTATTGGTCCCATGTAATAGGGGGCGAGCCTATTGCCATCTACCGGGCACAGTTCCAGACTCCAGGCAGTTATTGAGATTATTCCTAATGGAAAAATCCAATATTTAACACTTTGCCTGACCTGGGGATCGAACCCGGGACCTCTTGATTGGCAGTCGATTATGCGCCCACTACGCCACCGAGGCAGCCAGTACTATACCTATATGTTTGTTACCTTACAATAAAGCATCATGAGGTCTCAGAATCTAAATCTTGACGATTTTCATCGCAGCACAGGTCTGTCAAAATTCTCCATTTCCAAGGGAAAGATTTTTCCATTAGAAATTTCCTTAGTGACTGCCTGGAGTCTGGAACTGTGTTTTTGCAGAGATTTTATGTCATTGCACATGAGATATATGCTGCTTACTTATACTACTACGCAATAATACATAATATACCTAAGGTACTTCTATAGACCCCCATATGAAACCCATGAAAACATAACTCCATATTATTCCCATCATGCGAACGATTCGAATCACGAATCACACGGACGCTACAATGAAATATTGCGTAGAAATTCCATACCGTTAAAGGTATAAGGTAAGTATTCCATTATTCTCTGTAGATCTATTTTGAGCCACAGTGTAAGTTACAGTTAGTATGAGATGCGGTGATGGTCAAAGCGAGGCGTGACCTCAGAGGCGTGAGAACGCGGTACCACCACGCCGCGGCCCCGTGAGGAAACTATACCCTCCTCCCTCCTCTACCGCAGTTTGCCTCATACCCCTCTAACCACATTGGTACCTTCTATGAAGGCTAAGGCATTGGAAAACATTAGAGTTAACGATAGGATTACCCTGTGTTTTTGATTAGATTGTGACGCGACGCTAAGCCCGTGTCCAAATTTGACGTCCCGTTTTAAATTATCTTGACACACTGCTTTAGACACACGGTAGTGTGTCCGACACGTTCGCGAAACACCGGGCGTGAGTTATATTATTTCCTTAACTAGCTGCACTCCTAAAAAGTACCATATGATGTTCCAAAGTCCGTACTTGCTTACATATTACATACTACATACCTATATATACTTTTATTACAGGGACAGCTAGTTAACTGTGCCTCGCGGTTTTACTTACTGACAAGAACCTGATGTATTATTCTAATATCCACGGATTGTTGTTACTTCGCCACAAAGTTATCTCGCACCACATTTGATTCTTCCATACATTCAAAAATTTTTTCATAAGCACAAAAACTATGTGTTAAGTCGCCACAGGTAGGTAAAGGCTACTGTTACTTCGCCACACGTTTCGGAAAAAATACACACACATACCAACAAACTTTTGCATTTATAATATAAGTTGGCTTGGTTTCAGTAGTTTTGACGTAAACAGGTAACAAACACACACTTCAATCCATCTAAGAATCCACATTTATAATACTACTACTGGGATTCAGATTATCACAACGCTGAACATTTATTTAACCCATCGTATGCCAGAACGCAGATCTCTTGCAGACACAAAGCAAAATCTTTTGTGTTCTAAACTCTCATGAGAGGTTTTTGGTAAAATTTAGAATAAACCAGTGAAAGTTTCATAAATAAATCATGAAAGAAGTAAAAAATGGAAAATTTCTAGGTCTAAAAAAATAAGTAAAAGAGGACTGTGATTAATCCCAATAGGACACGTAATACTTTTTATGGACATATTTTACGCTTTTAAGACATAAATAAAGTCGCAATCGTAACGAATTAATAGAGGCATGACGCTATGTCCGTGTCTTGGTGAATTAATAAAGAATTAAAGGGTTCCGTACATAATTATTAATCTCGAGTATATTATTGTCATTTGTGGGTATTTCAAGTCATGAAATCTTATAGTGTAGTTGGTTGCTTTGCATACAAAAGAGATGTACCTACTCTAAAGACTATGCAATAGCATAATTTCCCTTTTATAATTTAATGCTAGATTAAGTTCCATTGCTAAAGTGACACAATATCAATAAGTAGGTACCCAATGTTTACGTTTTTCTTTTAAATGAAATAGAGGTCCCACCATGTTATCTGTACAGCGTCGCTAGTGGAGAATTTGGACATGACGTTCCTTAAAATGGCAACTGACAGGCCTTAGTTCCTATTTTTACCACCTCAACCGCCAAGTTAGAGGCACTATAGACCTTTTACTTCAGACCCAGAACGTCAAATATGACAAAATGTAAAATTTTAATAAATGCTGAATCTTAAACTGTTGGATTCTTCAAGAATCCTATTTTAATTTTTTTATAGATTTTGGTTAAGAATCCCATTTTTATATAGATTAAGTTACCTCTTAAACTCAGGGCCACGGATCCCTAAGAATACCTATGTATGCCTTCAACAACGTTAGTGCCGGTCGCAGACAAATGCCCGAGACTGACAGCCTGACTTTTCATATTTTAATTTATTGTATCATTTAATTCATTTTTGACACGTACGCTTCGTGTCAATATTATGTCACGAATTCCATTTTGTTCGGACGTGTACTAATGACGTAATTAATATTTTTGTAACAAATTAACTGACTGCATATGACGTGAGCGGTACTTTGATGTCCTTTAGCGTTTGTACACGGTTGTTAACTGTACGTTGAAATCATAATTATGGTGTTAATTTGTGAATATGAACCATGAACAGGCTATGTTGAGTTGAATAAAATTGTTTGTAATTTTGACAAATAAGTCATTTAAGTCATAATACTATACCTACAGACATCCAATGGGTATTAGGTATATTGTGAAAAAGCTTTTGGCAAAGTTTTGAATATTTCCCTAGTAAGCTAAAATATGTATGACTGGACGTACTTATTTTGTTTTGAGTGTTCACATGATATGATCACAAGTTTGTCAATAAATAATTTGTTATTATAAACGCACGTTACAAACATAACATACATTCACGCCTTTTTCCCTTAGGGGTAGGCAGAGGTGTACCCAGGACTCAGTCCCATAGTAGATACACCCACATTTCGCCAGTATGTTATTGGTCCCATGTAATAGGGGGCGAGCCTAATGCCATCTACCGGGCACAGTTCCAGACTCCAGACAGTTATTGAGATAATTCCTAATGGAAAAATCCAATATTTAACACTGCCTGACCTGGGGATCGAACCCGGGACCTCTTGATTGACAGTCGAGCATGCGCACTCTACGCCACCGAGGCAGTTACAAAAACGTGTTTTTAACTTCGGTCATGTAAGCCGGGCTTACCTAATAAAATTCCATAGATCGTACTATGCGTATTCCTACACTAGGCACTACTTTTTTTCCAATTGATTTTTAATCCAAATTTTCTTAACAGGTGCTCCGTTTATTTTATAGTAGTTGGTATTTTTTTAAAAAAAGGTGTTGGAATGTTTAAGGAGGTGTATATATTTGCACTTAAAAACTTCAAGTCGTACGAGTCGAAAAAAATATATTTAATATAATATATTATATAATATGGGACAACTTCCACACACGATCATCTGGTCCCAAACTAGGCTAGAAGCCTGTACTGTGGTAACCAGATGACTGATATACATACTTATATAAGCTTACAACGCCAGAGTTGTCTCCGATACTTACGCGCTTATTCCGCATATCATTAGAATTGGGAAAAGTTCCAAGTGGTTGGAAAGTTGCAAACGTGCAACCAGTACCCAAAAAAGGCAGTCGTGCCGACCCTTCTAATTACCGACCCATCTCTCTGACCTCCTTACTATGTAAGACGATGGAAAGAGTCATCAACAACAAGATCCTGGCACACCTTGAAGCCAATGACCTCCTCAGTGACCGACAATACGGCTTTCGCCGAAACCGGTCCACTGGGGACCTTCTTGTGTATGTCACACATCTTGTCGGTGAAGCTTTGGAAAGGCACGGGGAAGCTCTCGCCATATCCCTGGATATTTCCAAAGCGTTCGACCGTGTCTGGCATGACAGCCTTCTGGGGAAGCTCCCATTCTATGGCTTGCCAGCTGGCTTGTGTAAATGGATATCTGACTTTCTGAGGGAACGATCGATACGAGTGGTCCTCGAAGGCTGCCTGTCCGATCAAATGGCAATTAATGCCGGGGTACCTCAGGGGTCTGTTCTCTCAGCAACGCTTTTCCTGCTGCACATAAATGACCTGCTTTATCCCGGTATCTATGGGTATGCAGATGATAGCACAGTTGTTGAGAGATACACCATGCCTAATGCACGAGCCAGCAGTGACGCTATCCAAGCCCAGAGAGAGACCATGGTGGAGAGACTGAATATGACCTTAGCAAAAGTGTCCGATTGGGGTGACACCAATTTGGTCAAATTTAATGCCTCGAAAACACAAGCGTGTCTCTTTTCCACGAAAAAAGCGTCTTTTGGCATCGCCCCTTCCTTCCGTGATGTATCTATCCCCCTAACCGACCATCTAGAACTCCTGGGTGTTAGTCTCTCGTCAAACCTGAATTTCGGCACGTACATCGAATCCAAGGCCAAAGTAGCTGGAAAAAAGCTGGGCATTTTATCCAAAGTAAGGCGGTACTTCACTCCTGGACAGCTTCTCACTCTATACAAAGCTCAAGTCCGATCTTGCATGGAGTACTGCTGCCATCTTTGGGACGGCTCAGCCAAATACCAGCTCGAGGCTTTGGACTCCATTCAACGTCGTGCTCGAAAGCTTATAGGTGATGAGAGACTAACAGAGTCAAAACTACAAAGTCTTGCACATCGACGTTTAGTAGCTAGTTTATGCGTATTTTATAAGATACATCACGGAGAATGCGCCACTGAATTGCATGACGTGATTCCACCATCGCCCTTCTTTTACCGAACCTCGAGACAAACGGCAAAGCGTCACCACTATTTGGTAGACTTACCAACAGCTCGCACAAAACGATTTGCCTCGTCATTTATCATGAGAATGACGAAGCAATGGAACTCGCTGCCGTCGTCCGTTTTTCCCGAAAACTATAACGTGGGTATATTCAAATCAAGAGTGAATAGGTATTTACTGAACAAGCGTGCTCCAACTTAGGCCGCATCATCACTTACCAGCAGGTGAGATTGCGGTCAAACGCCTGTTTAGTTACATATAAAAAAAAAAAAAAAAAACATTTACCGATTAGCTGATCCATTTTGTATCATCATCATCATCATCATCATCATCTCAGCCACAGGACGTCCACTGCTGAACATAGGCCTCCCCCATAGATTTCCATTCAGTCCGGTTGTAAGCGGCCCGCCTCCATCGTGTTCCTGCCGTCTTTATCAGATCGTCTGTCTACCTTGTGGATGGACGTCCTACGCAAATTATGAAAACTCGAAACTTTATTTTGCGAATCTAGCAATTCTTTTGCAAGTTGTTTAATAATAAGTGTAGAGTACACTTCTTTAAGTATAACTACACTTTTTTATAGCACCGGGTATATACGAACTATGTTATATACAGGTTTTTAATTATGATCACACAGCACGCCCACTAGTCACGCGAGATCGCGTTTCTGCTCGTAGCTTGGAACCTGAGCCGGTGCCAGC
This sequence comes from Hemistola chrysoprasaria, assembly GCA_947063395.1. Lineage (NCBI taxonomy): Eukaryota > Metazoa > Arthropoda > Insecta > Lepidoptera > Geometridae > Hemistola > Hemistola chrysoprasaria. The sequence continues at coordinate 10,504,867 of OX346719.1, forward strand.
TCCGATAACATGAACCCTAGTTACTTGTATGATAAAACTATATATACCTATATGAACCTTTTCATATATCTATGAGGCTTTTGTTAGATTTGAAGCTTTATCTCTACATTTTCACCAACTATTCTTGTTTGAAACTTTTCTTCATTTCCTTCTTCGTAATTTTTATACCTAGACTACAGCTGTGCCCCACAATTTTACCCGCATAGTCACCGTTCTCGTGGGAATATTTTGAATTCCTTTTTTGTTCCTTGTCTACATCTGGAAATCTGTAAATTTTCAGCTTTCTTGGTCCAAGGGTTGCGGGTAGGAGTTGATGAGTGAGCGTGTCAGTCAGTCAGGACTTTGGACTTTGTTTTTTTATAAATAGAAAGAAGAAGAAGAGAGAAAGAAGATGTCTTCGTATATTTAAGTACGCTCATAATCATATTACGCAGGTTTGAAGCCTATAATCTACATAAAATTAGCAAGTTGACGTGGCAATGGGCAGGGCACATAGTACGTAGAACTGATGGCCGATGGCGGTGTAAAGTTGTCGAATGGAGACCGCGGACCGGCAAGCGCAGAGAAGGACGTCCACCCACAAGGTGGACATACGATCTGATAAAGACAGCAAGAACACGCTGGATGCAGGCCGCTTACTGTGTTTAGCAGTAGAAGTCCTATGGCTGAGATGATGATGATGATTAGCCAGTTTTATCTATATCTGATACTTTGATTTGTTTGCGGATGGATGGTCGAAGTTATTGTCAGTGTCTGAGGTATTGTGAGCATAACGTATAATTGGATATTTTTCTTCTTTTTGTCTTTCATAATGTATTAATATCTTACTTTTGTTTTTTTCAATTTTTTCAAGTGTATGTATAGGTACATATGTACATATATACTACTGTTTCTTAATCAATGTAATAGGTTCAAACCGTTGTGATTAAATAAATGAATACATTTGTAATGATCAATTCTTTATAAATATTTAATTATCATACATCGATAGGGTAACATAAAATTGATTGTATGTAAAGAGGTATATATAGACACCAATTATCGATTAGTTCGATCGCGATTGGCCTCCAATTGACCAATCACAACAGCCGATCGTAGATACAGATCGATATCCACCTCAATTACTCGATTCCACCTGCTATAAATTCTCGATCTCAAACAAAAAACGATTATAATTTCCATGAAGCCAATAGGAAAAAGTATAACTTAGAAAAAACTAACAAAAAGTCGACGCGGACGCAGGGGGCGGGTCGGATGTACGCCGTGGCTCGGTTTCTACTTGGACTGTTTTTAATTTAAATACGAACATACATCAAGGTGTTCGTGAGCATATAATATGGAATACACTGTACAATGTGTTCTTATTATTATGCAGACACCTGAACGAATTGGCCTCTATTTATTGACGTTCTACAGGTTCCATTAAAATAAAGGTCGCGGTATACAATAGATACGCGATACATATGTCAGCAAAACGGAACAGTAGCGTGCATGCTATACCGGCACGTAGAAATTACTTGGCGTTAGGCATGCCAGTAAGGTGCCTAACGTAATGCCATTAAGGATACATCGAGTAAGGTGGCACGTGCAAGGATCTATTATGCAAGTGTTTTTATTTTAGCTGCAGCCACGTGTAATCGCTACCAGACTAAATTAAAATGAAATTGAAATTTATAATTTCTTACATGATTCTAACTGCCAGTTTATGCAGATGTATTTATTAAAAGGAACTCCTCAAGGCCAATACAGCATCATTTACCATTTAGATCGATACCTACAGGTACGATTACCATAGGGCTGGACCTGACCGCACCGCCCGTCCCGGTAAAGACTGATGGTTGAAAATTACAGATAATTGACCGATTACCGTCGAACGCAGCTCGCAGCAACTTGATCGTCGTAATGTATACTGATTATAAATGAGACCAGACATGTAATAGCATCGATTTCGATTCGGCGATGCTTATTATATTAAGTGGGGACCGAATCCTCCATTGGTGACGGCGTAATCGTCTGTAATGACAGTGTGGTCGCTTGTAAACTGGAGTCTACAACAACTCCGCTCACCTATCATTTGTGATTCACTATTTGACGAAATTTATTCGTTTCTGTAACATATTCCTATTGTTCCATTTTAGTTTTAAGTTTTTTAAGATGTGGTGTAATAATAAAGAATTTATCTATCTATCTATATTTGATAAGTAAAATTTACTATCTATAGCAATTTGAGTGGGTTGAAAATGACTCGACTTTCCGTATATAAACACACAATGTGTTCCGCTGTGCGCTGATTGGCCAAAATTGGCTGAAACACTTACTTATGTCTTTGTTTTAATATTCATTGTGTGGTTCAACATAGAGGACAAAGAAGCCTGGAAACTTCTGCATAGCCACTACGTGGCACCTTACAAGCAAACAAATGTAACCAAACCAAATATTGTAAAACTCGAAGTTGCAAAAAGTAAACACTACAACTTTCTTGTGCGTTCTTCTTGTAGAGGTATATTTCCGAACGCACGGTAGATTCATTGCTAGCTATTGATATAATTTATTGACGTTTAAAAATGTCTTTTTTAGACTTATTTTAAAAAAATACTTTCAGGTTGAGTGTAATTATTAAGCAATATGTTTGGAAACTTTACCCTCAAAGATATTATGGGGGATACTGTCCATCTAAGATCCAATATTCTCCTTTGATGAAAACCTAAAAATCTTTACCTCGAAAAGGTTCCTCTAATATAGTAGAGTAGATAACCTGCCGTCCGGTCCCAGAAGGGTCATCCCTTTATTTCTGCAACAATCGCCGGAAAATTGATATTGATGTGGAAAGGGCAAGTTTTCCATAAAAATAGGGTTTATTTGAATAAAGGATGGGCGGAACGAGAGGGACCTGACGTGTGATGGGCTCGATACTTTACAAGATTGTCTGCTTCACCCTTCCGCAGTTCAAGAGTGATGCATGAGACTGGTCACTCTACAAATAACTGACGGTGACGGGAACTTTCACCTCCTCAATCATTTTTGTGTGAACATGGCTATAATTTGAATACCTCGGAATCAAACCTTGACCTTTTTTATTAAAAGTACTTGGCCTAGTCCGGTTTGATCTTTTGGGTACATAATTATACAACATGTATTTAATAATACTTTTTATTTTAATAAACTAAGCGGTCTATTCGCTTATGATCAGATAACACATACGCCCCTATAGGCGTTAGGTAAGTGGGATAAAAAAAGTAGCTCAAATGGTAGAGTACCCACTACGCGGATTGGTGCGGATGGTGCGGGTTCGAATCCCGCTTGTGGGTGAAATTTTTATTCCTTTATTCATATTATAACATTTATTTAATTTTTAGGGTTTCGTACCTCAAAAGGGAAAAGAACCCTTATAGGATCACTTTGTTGTCCGTCTGTCTGTCTATCTGCCTGTCCGTCTGTCTGTCTGCCTGTCCGTCTGTCAAGACAGTTTTTCACGAGAACGTGTGGAGGTATCAAATTGAAATTGATATCAAATACTCAGGTCTGCCGTTTCTTGTGGCTGTAAAATAATTATACTTCTAAGTTAACGCAATCAAAAGTTATGTCCATATTACTTACTGCATTTTTCCATACTTTGTGTAAGGGACTAAAAGCTCTAGGCTCTAGGATATATCCTCCATGTTCATAGTTAGCGGATTATTTTTGGAATTAGAAGCGTTTTGTTCATATATCTAGGTATGGAACCCTACACTATGCCTTAACAATTTATTTATTGTTATTCCGGTTTAATTCCCTCAAGCAATAAAATATAACTTCCTCAGTGGCTCGGTTCGCCAGCGTTACTGTCGATCATGTGGTCCAAAGTTTGATCTCCAGGTCAGGCAAAAAGTGTTATTGTATTTTTCTATTAGGAATTTTCTCAATGATAGCGTGGGATCTGGAACTGTGCCCGGTACACGAGACTAAAAAACATAACTGGCGAGATGAGGGTGTACTTCTGCCCACCGACGAAAAAGCCCTGATTTATGTAATGATAAAAAATAAAATATTTAGCTGAAAGTTTTTAGAATAGGCCAGTAAGAAAAGCAGCCTATGAAAAATTTATTTAAATTTTGTATTACGAACTTTTCAGGTAAATATCTGTAATGTGTATTTAATTCATATGTCATTCGTTTTTCCAAATTGGGAGCAATTTCAAAAGTGTCTGTCGAGCATTAATTTAGAGAAAAGGAGAGATAGGGTACGTTCTCCCAGCGCTTACTCAACAACTGGCATGTTCAATTTGCTCAGTGTGAATTTTGCACAGTGACATATAATAAACAACAAAGATAGAAAGACGTATCTAAGACTGAAAGTGCGCTCGAGATAATAATATATTATTCGCTAGTACGACCTTACTTTTTACTGACGTACGTGGACCTAACGGGACCTAATTTGAGATTGTCATTTTTGAGAAGCCAGTACCTCATCTCCCTTTTTCTTTATCAATGCTGTCGAGCGTCAAAATTGATCATTTTCTCTAGTCAAATACATTTTAATAAAAGCTAAATTAATTTATTAATTAAGGCGTATTCTAAAAACTTTCACGTTGCCCGCACTACAGCGAAATACATCTGTTGATATTGTTCTAGTCAAAACGCATTGGAATAATGAAGTCCCTAATGGGAATAAGTCCACAGAAGTAGAAATATTGACGCGCTGTGAAGATATATCGGCGAATAATAGGCGTGACATTACAAACGCACCGCTGACCCCCACGGGACTCGCGCCGCACCGACACATGCCTCCGAATTATTTTAGTTTTACCCCATTTCATGGAACTTTGTTATGCTCTGTAGCTACTTAAACTTATAATATCTTCACGCCTTTACCCAAAAGGGTCAGCAGATAATGTATTCAATTACGTATATTTCACAAGACAGTAAAATATCCCGGCTAAGTATATGTCTGGATCTGCTCTCAGATTTTTCCTCTTCCACATCGCACAATCTTGGGCACCCTCTTAGTTAAGGTCGTTGTTTCTCATATTATCGTCATTATCAACTGTTAAGTTAGGAACACTTCTAATTTTTCATTGTATTAGCTACGTCACATCTCTATTGCGTAACACGAAGCCACGGGTAGTATTCCTTGAACCTCTAAGCAGTGTGGTATTGTTCAGATTTTAAATAAATAATTATTATATACTGATATTGTGTTGTGTTTTTTACAAAAAATGAATAAAAAAAATCAAATGGCATAACTGTTTTGCAGTAACTTTTTTGTAGTGGTAGGTCTCTTTTGGAGGGGGCCGCCTGGGGAGTACCACACCTTTTCCAGTAATTTATCCGCCAAGCAGTAATCTGCAAACATACTGTGTTCCGGTATGAAGGGCAATGTTACCAGCGAAATTACTGGGCATGATGAGATTCAACAACTCATATCTCAGGGTGACAGGCGCAGTGCAGTGCCGCACAGAATTTTGAATTTTAAAACACTGGGTGGCACTGTGTCTAATATGGGCAATCATGATGCTTACCATCAGGCACCTGACTAGCTCGTCTTGTCACTCAATATCATGAAAAAAAATGCCCGTCTAGGCATAACTGCTACAGTTATGCCTAGACGGGCTTTTAAATATAATATAACTTTTTGTACAACTTGGCTTTACTATAGCAAAGATGATTAAAACTCGAAGTCTTAAAATGTTCGAAGTGACACTTACTTGCAAGTTGATCTACTTTTCGGAAGTTAATGTAACCTACACTTATGCAAAACGGAACCAAGGATAAGAACCCCATGCCATTAACATCTTACTTTTAATTAAAATCTACATTGCAAAATAATCCTTAAATCAATGAACTTAAGTTTAAAATTGATCAGGCAATTTCTCGAGCAACAAAGAATTGACATGTCGTATACCGCAGTTCAATTAGGGTAATGGGATGGAGCTCAAAGGGATTTAATTAATTAGTAGGAAAGTTTTGCTCCATTTCGTAACCCGCCTTTGTTTGTCGTCTACCGTGTCTTGGACTGTCTACATTCTTGATAAAAGTTACAAAGTGATATTTAAAAAAGCAGGATAAATTTTTTAATTCGATCTGAAAACCTAAAATCTTAGTAAGTGGTGGATATATTTTTTGGAGATTTGGGAATAAACCATAAAAACATTTATCCATTTGTACCTATGTATCTATATCAATAGCAAGATGTTCATGTCGATGCTTTATCATGATATAATAGGTAATATACGAGTAGGTACTGGTAAACTTTGATTTTTAGCAATAGAAATCAGATCATTAATAAAGCCACTTGTTGCTTTAGTGTATTTTTACAAGGTTGCCACGTCGTTGCTATATTGATGACGTAACAGGATTCCTAATTTTTAATCGATCATAAAACTGGAAGTTCCTTATATCCTATCAGCCACTAGAAAAGGACTGATAATCTTCAAATGGCTGAATCGATACATCAATATACCTCAAACTTATAAAACCTCTTCCGTTTTTGGGTCAGGCGAAAAAAAATACCAACGACGTGGTATCTTACCTCGTTGAAGAAAACATAAAATTTGGGTTTTGCCAATACTCGACACGCTTGGCAGGCGGGTTGTCGAGCGCAGTTCAATGGTTGTTTGCAGAGGACGCTGCTGCCCGTCCTCTGGACCTGTTAACCCTTAGCCAGGTCTTCGAATCACAATAATTACTTGTTATTCAAAACCCATCACGGCCTTTCTCAAAGGCTATCATAAAACAATTTGCAAAACACAATCTCAATATTACTCTTTGCTCGAAATTAACATTCACATTATCCTAAAATGTGCAAACGTTTACGAGCGCCCATAAAGGCCCGTACACACCTAATTAACGATATTAAAATACGTCCGCGGCCGCAAAGGAGCGTCGCAAACAATGCATTCGCACATTGTAACCCATAAAACGCAAACGCTACCCTCCTTATTTATACACGAATGAGAATTTTAAATTAACTGTGTAAAGCATCCCTACCGGGAATGCTACCCGCCGCCCGCAGGCTAGTAAAGGTAAAGGGCTTGGTCTACTTAGCTCTACGTTTGTGGACACCATTAAAATTAGTTTTTAAGAGTTCTTTTTCTATCTTTTACTTTGGTATGTATGTACATGATTTTATAATTAATGGATTGTTATTATAATATTATTCTGTTAAATATTTTAAAACAAATATTTATTCCTAATAATTTATATACTTAATTTATCTAATAGTAGCTCTACGGTAGCTCAATTGGTAGAGTGCCCACTAAGTGGATTGGTGCGGAAGGTACGGGTTCAAATCCAGCTCGTGGGTAAAATTTTTCGTACCATATTCATATTGTATTTCATGCGAATAGACCGTTTAGAAAAAAAATATAATAACTATTAAACTGAGATTGAGGATATGAAAAATATAATATACTTACGATATACTTAGGGGGCGTCCATAAATTACGTGAGGTGTTTTTTTAAATTTTCTGTCCCTCCCTCCCCCCTCGTGAGATGTCGTGAGATTTTATTCAACCCCCTCCCCCATCCCCCAATCTCACGTGAGATTTTTCAAAATGTGGGTTTCTTACGTAAACGCGCTGGATTGTTAATTTGATTGCTAGTTTGATCTTAATCGTATTACGATTACGCTTAAGATTAAATCTTAAGCATGTACAATCTGGATTAAATGGACCAAAATAGTATAATTTTTTTTTTATTCAATCTGAAAAAAGAATTCGTGATTTTTGCCGAGACCCCCCCTCTCTCCAACGTCAGATTAGATGAGATTTGACTCGACCCCCTCCCCCCCTTAAACACCTCACGTAATTTATGGACGCCCCCTTACGATTTCGCAAATACCTAGTAAGTGCGAAATCCCCAAGAATTCAGCCATAACACTACCAGCAAGCCTAGCATAACACGGAGATAACTACTTTACCCCATTTTTTGTCTCTTTTGCGCCCAAACAATGTATATCTCCTGTCTCGTTCTAACCTCCTGGGACTTAAGTTACATTCCTTGGTTCCTTGGTTGGTTCCTCCACTGTGCTAGCGGTTGGAAAATAAAAGTTTTCAAAATCACCTTTTGTACGCTGCATTATGTTGCTGAATATTTTTACCTTTAATACAAAAAAAGAAAACAATGTCTACCCAAATTCACCAAATTTCTAGCACCAAGTGTAACAAACGTGCGTATATTTTAATCGCAAGCCATTTTGTTCCGTTCTTGTAACCAAGGCGCGGCACTTGACACTCGGTGCTGATATATCTTGACACTTGCGCGGTCAGCGGTCAGCTCGCCCGTCTGTAGACAACCCTTTATATTAGGAGATATACGTAATGTCTGTGTCACCATGAATTAAGTTCTGGGTAAGTATTATGCGAGTTTACATTTGTCCCAGACGCTTAGGACGTAGTACACATACTTAGAATGGAATGAAGGCTTAACAATTTCACGTCCTAAATCTCAACAATCAACAGCAAAGAGATACCTAAGTATAATGATATATTATGATGCTGCTGATCGTTGAAAAGTATCCTATATAAACTACCTAAGTAGGTACATCCTAATTTCAGTACAATGTAAAAAACTTAGGTTTTTAACAGGTGAAAAAAAAACCAGTTGCGAGTTCTAACTCACCTCCAGCGCCATCTAGCGCAGTTTTAGTTAGATTGATGGATGGATGGATGTACTTTACTCTTTCACGCCTAAACTTCTGAACAGATTGGACTGAAATTTGGTATGTAGGTAAATTAGACCGTACTTTTATTTCGATATTCCCACGGGAACGATGTCTACGCAGGTGAAACCGCGGGACACAGCTAATAAAACATAAAAACCTTTGCACGTTTCGTTTTTTATCATCGCCGACGACGATGTGCTTCATTTAAAAAAAAATGAGTACCTACTAAATTATTACCGACGATATAATAATATTCAGCCACCCATTTCTCATTCCGTGGAAGCCCGGGAGAGGGACATATTCAGAGAGTGGGCAGCAGCGCTCTCCGACAAGTATTCCATTTACTGCGATCACCAAGCGCTTGCCAAGATTACGTGGTGTTTACGGCAAAATCCCCCCATATGGAGAAGGCGTATGTTCAGCAGTGGACATCTTCCGGCTGATGATGTAGCTACTGAATTGTGTTAGATTTGCGTTTGAATCCGTGTACACGCGCAGCATTTGAGCGTCGTTTCCGATGATAAAAAACGCGTGGTACTGAGGCTTTAACTTTGGCAAGAGAATAGACATTATACCTAATTAACACAGACAGATTCTAACTTTCTCATTGACCTTATCAGGACTATGACATGATTCACCTCACCACTTCATTATCACGAGTTTATGCATCTTGAATCTCGAAAGGAATCCAAAGATTAATTCTAGATTAACACATAACATCATGTCTTTTCCCCGAAGGGGTAGACAGTGGTGTATGACGAAAGGCTAAAGAACCAGACCCATAGTCCCTAGATATTACACCCACAGTCCCTAGATATTACACCCACATCTCGCCAATTACGTATTTGGGTCCCTGTAATAGGGAGCGAGCCTTTTGCCAGACCCCCGTCACTCCATACAATCGCCCGCGTGCAATAGCCTACAAACCTACCTCCCGTCGAAGTTAGATGTGCACCGTCACTTGCCTCCTTTAAATTGCGTGTCAGATCTCACTACCTTTCTTTATCTTAATAATTAACTATATTAGGTATTATTGTTGAATCACTTGTTATGTACCTATATTATGTATGATATGTATAATTATGTATAATTATATATAATTATATATTATAATATGTATGGTATTTGTATGTATTGCATCTTTTATTATTATTATTTATTTATTTTGTTTAGTTTTATTGAATAAATTATGTATTAGTTTTATAGAGATATTTATATACTTATAATATTTTTGGTATAGATTTAAAATTAATTAATTTAAATTGTGAAACCACCGTCCTTCCAGCATTTTGGTATAAGTCCTGTCACCGCATGGTTGCCTGGAAGAGATCGCTCTGAGCGATAAGGCCGCCAATTGTTACACATTTTCTAGTTATATTATGTGATTTTACTGTTTTTTTGTACTAGTTGTGATAACAATAAAGAGTTTTCTATTCTATTCTATTCTACTATAACGTAAAAAACATAACGTGTGTACACGCGTCAAATGTGTGCGTAATTACCGGCGTTACTGCCTCGTTGACTGTCAAGTTGCAGGCGACGTAAAATGTCGGAGTGAGTGTCGCTTCTTTACATATCTAGTAATAGTTATTATTCATGGCTACTGCCAGACTCCAGACTGTCATTGAGAATATTCCTAATGGAAAATCCAATAACATTTTTTTTTGCCTGACTTGAAAATCGAACCCGAGACATCATAATCTGCAGTAGCGTTAGCGAACCTCTAAGCACTGAGGCATACTTAGTCTTGAAACGAATCCAAAGATTCATTAGTCATTTGAGACTTTTCTATGAATTCCAAATATTGTGTCATTCTTTCAATAAAAATGTCAGAGGTTGTTGGGTAAAGAGTCGAGATCAGTGATCCATTTTATTGAGTAACAAGAGTTATGCAGTTCCATCACCCGCGCCAGGGGGCGCCGTCTATCAATCATTGAAGGCTTTTTTGAATTTAATAAAATAAAATTTGTATTTTGTCATCGATGCTCCCTCGCGTTTTGATGCAGGGACGCACTGAGAACGTCAGAGGATAGGACAATTGGTTTTGTTCGCATTATGCCAAAAATTCAGAATTTCCTGGCTATGGTAAGATGTAGAATCTCGAATGGCAGTTGCTAGCTTTATTGACGAGTACCTACTTTTACATTTTGAGGATCCTAACGGTACCCAAGTTTTATTCAAAAATTAATGATCATAGAAACGCTATTTTTTCCTTCCCTGAGCCTACGGCAGGATTACCCGGCAACGGATCGAGTCGAGGTTTTAACAGTTATTAGTACTACTTTAGTTAATCGTTAAGTTTCATATTGTATTGTGCTCGGCGTACACCGCTCCTGTAGTCGAGGCCCGAATATCTACATTTAGGCTCGTACCCTGTGTAGAAACAAGCAATTTATATTAAACCAAACGCCTGAGCGTTCCTAGGTAGTTGGGCCCCGATTTACAGGACGGGCCCCCGTAACTTTAGGGCGGGGCCTCTCGTGTGTTGCGTCCCCCTTATCGTTAGCTTCAATTTAAGGTATTTGTTAGTATATAAAAAGTTAAGATTTCTAGTTAATTTTAGTATTTTGTTATCGTTCATTATTTTATTGAAAATTAAATTTGTATTGTAATCATCAGCCTTGCTTTTTTAATCAGCAATCCTTACCCACCGACTAGGCCGGCACCAGGTGTATCAAAGGCACGGCCCTTACTCCCAAAGGTCCGGGGGCCCTGCCGACTGATCACTATCCGAGTTCTATTCATATTCTCACACAGTAACCTTTAATATTTTTTTTATAACGTTACAAAACCAAAGTTTTCTGAGATTTGTTTCTAGTTATAGTAACTAGATTAGATAGATCTTAATTTCGATGATGCATTCCCAGAATGCAATAAATAAGTAGATGCTTCGAAAGATACTGGGAAAATTTATACGAGAGACGTTTTAAATGCCATTCATAAAGCCTTTGGGCACTCAGAAATACACATTATATTTATCGAAGAAGTTTTCTGAGTCCGCCCCTACCCACCGACAGAAGTTGGCGCGACGGCAATGCAGCGCATCTGTTACATCCCCACCGCCCCTCATCACCCCTCACAACTCGTATGTCATACACCTGAAGATTGAAACGACGAATCTGGGAGAATAAAAAACATTCTGCACTGAAAATCAAATAAACTCAAACACATTTCTGTCATTAGGTAAACTGTGCTATAGCCTAATTTGAAACTTCTTAGTGTTGGTACTTACACAATGTTTATAGAATCGAATAATATCTAATTCATTTTTTTTATCTCCTTTTTTATTTTATTTGGTAATTTATGCATAATAATATATTTAAGAGCATTACAATAAATATATTGAGTTTAGTGCGTCTCCGCGAGGCTCTATGGTGCCCAACAGGCAAGCAGCATTGCCGCGTTGTACAGCCAGGCTCGGACGCTGGCCTAAAAAGCTACCTGCTCTGCGGTCACTTACACACTTACCTACTTTGTAGAAAATATCATAGGTATTTCATAAAATTTATAACATTGAAAAGGATCTAATAGGTGATACTTCCAAAAGACAGACTATAATGACAAATTTTTATAATTGAATTGACGCCTTCTATATGTAGGTATTTTGTACTGTTTAAAAGCAATTCAACGTCATTGGCGGTCGGTAAAGAAGAGATTTTTGTTAAAGCTAGCTGGAAAAACTCGGCGTTTAGTATCACTGTCAGCCACAATAAGAAAATATTATAACTTGACAGAAAAGAGTAGGTACTAAATAGTGGGGCGTCACTGTATTTTTTCAACAAAAAAACAATCCATATTCAATTTTTTATTTTTATAAATACAGATACTTCTTACCTATAGGATACACCTTCCATGCCAGACTTAACTCAGACAACTATCTGAAAGTTGAAACCAGTGTGTGCAGGCCTATTAAAAAAGAAGTCTTTATCATTTTATTTTTTGCGAACTACGCTTGAACAAAAAAGGGTTATTTTCTAAATTTGTAACTTGAGTACAAGGAGGCTGCGGTGTGTTGTCCAGAGCCGAAATAATGATTAATGATGGCAAATAAGCGGGTGCATCGTCTCTTAACGTGACGATCCGATGCACGCGGTGCACTGAACTTGCCTCGAATGTGATCGGGATTATGTTCTTGAATTAAATTTTTCTTTTTTATTAAAATTTCATTATATGACTGTGTTTATTTTTTCTACTATCTATTCCTTTTTTGTATTATTTAGGAGTTAGGACACAGTTTGGAGAGAAAATTCTTAATAGCATTACATTTGCTCACCTACAGATCCATTTTAAAGTTCATACAATATCATAATCTTATGTGAATCTGATAATATACATTCACTAGGTACTTATAGCATAGTTATTATTAATCTATTTCAACTTGTTAAATGTTTTTGTAGGTTAAATTTAACTTACAGTGGAATGCCATAAAACAGTTTTGTAATATATCTTTTTTTAAAAGTCGATAAAGATTTGATTATTATTGTTTATTTATTAATTTTGTGCTGTTATTCCAAAAGTTACTAGGTCATATAATATAATAACATCACGCCTTTTTCCTAAAGGAGTAGGCAGAGATGTATACCCAGAACTAGTCCGATAGTATGCACACCCACACTTCGCCAGTTTGGTTTAAATATGTAATACAGATTGCAATAAGAACCCTTATTACATGAGACCAATGGGATCTCCCGGGCACAGTCTTAGACTGCAGGCTGTCATTGAGATAATTCCGAATGGAAAAACCCAATAACACTTTGCCAGCACGAAATAGGTCAGGCACGAACCTGGGACCTCAAGATCAGCATTACAGCTTGCGACCACTACACCACCGATCCACGGAGGAAGGTACATAGGTTCTTACATAATATAGTTACCAGAATTTCCTTTTACCAAATTAATCAAAACTAAAGGTGGTAACAGAGAATCATTAATCCCAGCACCTTGCAAACTGGGCATGTTCAAGCGGGCAGCAAAAACGCGCAAAATAATTTCTCCCCATAATAATTGAGTTTTGTCGGGAATGGGTATTAATCAATTTGTGTAATTAATTTTAGTAGAGGCGGCGATAGGTGCGTCAGGCGCAGGACCTGCCTACTGCCTACTAACGACAGGTGAGCGCAAATCTACAGGAAACCGGTACTAATTACTCAGTTCCCTTTAGATGATGGTAACGATAAGACTAAGTTAATTATTACTCTTCGAATGCAATATAAATACATTCTATCTATGTTGAGGCATTATTACTATAGCCATGAATCTAGAAAAAAGACGGATGGAGTCTACTTTAAAAAAGTGATGCACCATAATAAGCCAGCTCGCTAATACGAATATGACGGCACGTACACATTCACACCCGTGAACCTAGAAAAAAGGTGTAAATGTGTGTGCACACATGCAGTTAGGGGTCAGCTTAAGCGGTTATTTTTCGAGAACTTAGTACAAAAATCCTTAGTCCACTCAAGGTAGACCTTCCCAAATAAGTGTGCGAGCAGGCTTACTCCGTCCGCCTTCTTTCTAGGTTAATGCCTATATAAATTGGATAAAATGATATGATACTTAATCTTTAAAAAATCAGGATTAAAATTTTATAGAATGGGTCAATTATATTTGAAGGGTTTTAGTTCGAATAATCGATATTTCATATTCCCACACGGGTGAAACGTGGTGAAATTTTCATATCTTATTATTTTCCTAAAAGGTGTCGGTACCTCTTAACTGAGTAAGATATAACACAGTCAACTGCCAGTGTCACAGTTGACAGACGACCATCTGACACTAATGAGCCCCAACTACGGGACCCAACCCTTGCCGCGCGACATGTCGACCAGACTGCGGCGAAATTATACCTTATCACTGGCATCATTGCCACCGACGAGCTTGTTTTGAATCTGCTTGATATGGTTTCGTCTCATCCATATTATTATTATTTAAAGCCTGATTTGTCCCACTGCTGAGCAAAAGCCTCCCTTCTCCCTCTTCATGCCTCCCGGGTGAGTGTTATTGGATGTGTCAAGTTCGTCCCGCCATATCTGTTTGAGCCTACTGACTCGCTGTAGGCTCCAAAACGTGGGGCTTCTGGCCCACTTCTCATCAGACATGCGACAAATATCGCATCATCAGGCAAAGCATATTTGTCGAAATAGGCTAAACACTCCAAACAAGCCAAAACTAACTTCAGTGTGAGGGTATTAAAAACAAATTATACAAGTTATATACGAGAAACTTCTTCTCTTTCTTGGTCGTGACCTTATGACTAAGAGACGTAATTATGGTGCTTGCTTCAATACTCATGCCATCATCTTCATCCAGATATTCCTGTCCTGGGCCATCTGGACTATTTATTATCTGTATAGAGGCTTGCAGCCTAAATAATTTGAGGACTCTTTGCCTATGCAGATCGTTGAAAGCCTTGATTTTATATTATTTGACTGCCTCGGTGGCGTAGTGGGCGCATGCTCGACTACCAATCAAGAGATCCCGGGTTCGATCCCCGGGTCAGGCAAAAGTGTTAAATGTTGCCTGGAGTCTGGAACTGTGCCCGGTATATGGCAATAGGCTCGCCCCCTATTACATGGGACCAATAACATACTGGCAAAATGTGGGTGTATCTACTATGGGACTGAGTCCTGGGTACACCTCTGCCTACCCCTTCGGGAAAAAAGGCGTGAATGTGATTTTTTTATGTGTTATTTGAGGATTTACTCGTTTTTGTAACGTTCCATGTACCTTTCAATTATTGTTATTTATTCTGTGTTTCCTTCCAGGATATTCTGAGCATTCCGCACCAGCACCAATTTCAAACTCGTTAATCCTCGTCCGTATGCGGGCTTTTAAGATCCAGTTTTCAGACACATACATAAAAATCGTGTTGCTTTGATGTCTCAGTTCCGTCGAATTCACTTTTTACGAAATAATTGTTTAGTAAAATCCTATCTCTTGCAATATTATTATAGGTTTTAGTAGAGTTCAAGTAAAAAAGTTATGTATTGACAGAGTGTACTACAAGCTTACGGGCTGGCTATTTGTACATTGTAAGTTTAAATAACTACACAATCGGCAAGAAACATCAACATTCATAATTAGGTTCATTTTTGCGTGTAGGTAACTATTTTTTTTCCATTTTTATCGCGACAATAATAACAGCATATTAGTGTTTAATACTCATTAATTACTTCACGATACACGCATCAATCTCCGTCTGCGGTTGTTTTCCAACTTGTAATTACTAAAGGAAATTAAACCTTTTTCTATTTCACTTACGCTGCGTGTCTAATGTACGAGTATGTAAATAACTAGAGATCTCATCGAATACAACATGTGTTTTGTAAAATTGGAAAGGTATATATACTAAGGACTTTTCACTTCTCTATTAAATAGGAAGAGTTCAAATCCTACTAATCTATACTGTCCATACCAATATTATGTATGCGGAAGTCTGTTTGTTTGTTTGTCCCTCTTTCGCGACACAACATAGCATCAGCATGACATGATTTTTTGTTTGGAGATCGTTTGGAGGAGAAACATCTCATTCACATGGGAAAATCCACTATATTGCATTTTTGAATCCACGCGGGTGGAACCGCGGTCTAGTATTATATAAATGCGACAGATTGTTAGTATGTAAAGTGTGTGTATGTTTCCCCTTTCACGTCAAAACTGCTGAACTGATTTGCCTGAGCTTAGACTCTGAAATAAGACATCACGTGTTTCAGTGGGTTAAATCACAAGATGCAGCGGATAGACAAGGTGTTGCAAAAAGATGTAGTAATACTTAGTACATCCCACATCTACCCATCAATCTGAAAAACTATCAAAAGAAATTAGAAGTTTTTTACTCCCTATACAAATTTACCCACCAGTTTATCTTTTTTTTTTATGATAATGAATGACAAGACGAGCAAATCAGGTGCCTGATGGTAAGCTTCATGATTGCCTATATCAGACACAGTGCTACCCAGTGTTTTAAAATTCAAAATTCTGCGCGGCACTGCACTGCGCCTGTCACCCTGACATATGAGTTGTTGAATCTCATCATGCCCAGTAATTTCGCTGGTAACATTGCCCTTCAGTCCGGGACACAGTAATGTTTGCACATTACTGCTTGGCGGATGAATAACTAGCAAAGGTGTGGTACTTCCCCAAGCGGCCCCCTGCTAAAGAGGCCTACCACTACAAAAAAATCTGGTTTATATGAGAAGTCAAATTTTGATATTTTTTCAACTATTGCTGTGTAACGTCCTACTTGCCTATTCTGTTCTTGTAAGGTGAGAAGAATAAAAGCAGATGTAGGCGTACAAGATTAAATGTATAATCAGAAAAATAAAGGTTCAGTTGCCGGTCAATCACAAACGCTTTCCTTGGGTGGTAACGGCACTTCCCTGACTCGCTATCTGCCTGTTGAGGAGCCGGCGGCGTCACGAAGGAAGTGGCGGATGGTCCGAAATGCGTCTTCGTATAAGTTCTTAGCCGTAACTAGTTCCCTGGAAAAAAAAACAAAACATTCCACTAATGGAGTTTTGTTCGGGTACTGATGCGATTCCTCTGGTTGCGGGACGTGCCGGGAAATGCCAGAATTCGTATTAGTGTGTGACGTCCGCAACCAGACGGAGTTTTACAAAGAGAAAATAAAAAATACAATCATTACTGGTAAGACAAGAAAAATAATAATTATTAAAAGATTAGATTGTAGAATTCTACCTTCACTAAGGAAAAAATAAATAATTGTTCAACACTTACCCAATAAATGTGGGGAACACTACTTATATTAATATATTATGTATTTATGTGCAGATTGTGCAATAACATTTATTTGTAATTATTTTAACTATTGTAATAACTTCAATTATAATATGACAATATTTCGTAAACTGCGAAAATTGCTACGAGCGGCGTGCAGTCGCCTTGAGTACGAATTTGCGTCTGATGGCCGGCTTGACCGTAGGCAGGCGGCGACGGGCGCTCGACGATCGAGTCCCCGCTCGCCGCGCAGAACCGGTCGCTAAGTGCGGCTACACACAGATATATATTTGTATATAGTATTGTTATTATTAGCCTATTTCTTATATTAATATTATTTAATTTTTTATATGTAACGCATTACGTTACAATACCCCCCCGCGCAGCCGAGGTTTTTTTTTCCTCTATGAAAAAGAAACCGTACTATAAATACAAAATCTAAAAAATTGAGCACGGGGTCTATTTGTTAAGGCCTACAAGTTTTAAATCTTTTATGTGCCAAGAACCAAGGACTTTCCCAGCCATATCTTGCAGCACGTAAACTAAAGGTGACTTCTTAGCGATTATCTTGGCTTTTATGAATTTTGGCGCAAGTTTCTTGGAAAACTTATTGCCTTTGTCACTTAGAAAGTAAGTACGTTTCATGACGACATCTCCAATGTTAAACTCAGCAAACTTACGGCGGAGATTATAATGAGAGGTGTTCTTAAGATGAGCTTGCCATAGCCTAGATTGTACTGTATCGAAAATGGGGGCCAGTCCACCCAGATTTTCTGCGTAGACGTCACGCGGTAAAAACAAAATCTCCTGATCCACATCGTTACTGATGTAATGATTGCCGCAAGTCACCAGTTCTCTTCCAAAAACTAGAAATGCAGGAGTGAAACCTGTAGCTTCATTCACAGAACTGTTTATTGCAAATTGCACCTTGGGTATAAACAGATCCCAAGATCTATGGTCGTCATTGACAAATGTGGATATACAAGTGATAATAGTCTTGTTGTAACGCTCAACAAGATTAACTTGTGGGGTATATTTCGGGGTATAGAAAACGTTCGGTACGTTATATTTTTTGAACAGAGCGTCAGCTACTTTTCCAATGAATTGAGGGCCGTTATCCATTAGAATAGTCTGTGGAATTCCGTGCACTAGAAATACTGACTCCTCCAAAATTTTAGTAATTATAACTGACGTTGCTCTTCTTATTGGGAAAATCAGGGTAAATTTACTGAAGCAGCAGGTAATTACTAATATGTAACTATTTTGCTTCCTGGTGGTAGGAAGTGGTCCCATAAGGTCAATCGAGAGCATTTGAAATGGCCTGCAACAATCTTTAGGCCGACCCATTTCTCCTAAGACTGCATGGTTCTGTGCCTTATAGGAAAGGCACTTCTCGCAACTTCCGATAAACCTAACGACGTCCTGATACATACCGGGCCAGTAATAACGTAAGGCTAGTCGTCGATACGTTTTGAATATGCCCATGTGTCCTGCTGTAGGCTCAGCGTGGTTTTCAAAAATTGATTGTTTACGAAACTCACTTGGCAAAACTTCCTTCCATGAAAACTCTGGTGTAAGCTCGTATTTATTTTTTGATAACCTATAGAGAGTTTCATTCTGTATGATGAAATTCGGGTATTTTGCTGGGTCTTTGCGGCAACCGTTGTAAATGTTAAGATACCATGAGTCTTTAGTGTCCAAGAAAGATTTGGAAGAGCTGATGGCACTTACAGGAACGCTACGAGATAGGGAGTCAGGAATCACATTATCGACGCCGCGTCTATGTTTAAGCACAAAATTGAATGCCGAAAGTCGAACTCCCCATCGAGCTAACCGTCCTGTAGGGTTAGAGATTGACAAAAACCATTTCAGAGCACTATGGTCTGTATATACGGTAAAGGGCTGACCGTTTTCAATATAACAACGCCAATATTCCAATGCTGTAACAACCGCTAAAGTTTCACGTTCTGTGATACTGTAGTTTCGTTCTGTAGGGGTCAATGACTTACTCATGTATGCAATTGGGTGTTCCTTTCCATTAATTGACTGAGTGAGCATGGCTCCTATACCGAAGTTACTGGCATCAGTATGAACCTCGAACGATTTACTATAGTCTGGGCAAGCAAGAACCGGGGCAGACACTAAGCATTCCTTTAGGTTTTTAAATGCAGAATCGGCCTCAGATGTCCATTTAAAAGGAGGGGTGCCTTTACGGGTAGAAGTCAATTGATTCAACGGACCAGCAATGGTACTGAAATTAGGAACGAAACGTCTGTACCAGGTTGCTGTTCCAAGAAACCGTTTGAGGTCTTTACGACATTTGGGAGTAGGATAGTTGAGGATCGCTTCGATCTTCGCTGGATCGGTGCGTAGACCACGAGCGTCGACCACATATCCGAGATATTTTAATTCACTTCGAAAGAAATTACATTTGTCAAAATTCACGGTCAGGTTAGCGTTCCTCAACTTATCCAAGACTCTCAAAAGGCGTGATACATGTTCCTCGAAGGTTGAACTGATGATGATGATGTCATCAAGAAAAGCAAAAGTATGAGGCTCCATGTCGCCAAAAAGCAAGTCAACAAGACGTTGTTGTGTAGCGGGGGCGTTTGTCAGTCCAAAGGGGGTAGTTTTGAATCTCAGCGTTCCCTTGCCAGGTACATAAAACGCAGTTTTATCGCGGTCTTCTGGTGCGATGCAGATCTGCCAGAAAGCTTTGGACAAGTCAATGCTTGATAAGTACTTTGCCTCTCGTAAATTATCAAGTATTTCAGATACGTAAGGTAACCTATAGGCGTCTCTTTTAGTAACTGAATTGAGTTTGCGACTATCCAAACAGAACCTAGGCGAGCCATCTTTTTTATTAACAATCAATACTGGGGATGACCAAGCACTTTCACAAGGCTCGATAACGTCCAAAGCCAGCATTTCATCGACTTGTTCTGTAAGGATACGCTGTTTCTCCGGAGACATGCGATAGTAGCGTTGCCTAATAGCTTGCGCATCTCCGGTGTCAATATGATGTGTTATTAGGTTTGTGCGGCCTAAACCTTTCTTCTCCATTGATATTGAATGAAACTGAGTGATAATTTTATCCGCAACAGCTCTCTGTGAAGACGATAAGTGGTCGTACGAGTGGATATGAGTTTCATTCTTGCTTGTTTCGATTACTGCGATTGGAGCATTCGATAGTGCTTTGCTTCCTAAATATTTCGGACAAATTTGGAAGGCCCGCCAGAAGTCTACACCTAAAATTAGGTTTGTCTTGATGTCTGGGATTACAAATGCCTTAAGAGTTTGTAGTTGGTTCTCAAACGATACCGGAATATTAATATAACCAACACTGTTGAGGACTTGACCACCCGCGGCCATGACTGAAACGCGGTCATCTGCAATCAAGGCCAGGCCTTGGTTTACTAAAGATGTATGAGCACCGTTACCTAGAATGGTGACTGCAGCGCCAGAATCTAAGAGACCAGTAAGTGTAATGCCGTTAATAATGACGGACACGTAAGGTCTAGTAGGATCCTTGTTGTTATCGAGAATTGTGTAGACATTGTATGTTTCAAAAAATAATTTAACTGTGCGCAACCAATTTTGCCAATCTTCTTCATTTTGTTTAGCGTCTACACAATTCTCAACGTTTAGTTTTTTGAACTGGATTCTTTGCTTTTGATACAGTCCGGACAGTCAGGGGTTTTGACGCCCTTGCGACCGCAAACGAAACACACCAACTCTGTTTTGTCTGCTGTACACTGCCTAAGATTATGGGTGTCCGTGCGACAGCGGGGACAAAAACGAGGCTTTTCTTGAGGATCAATAGTATGTACATAGTTAGGTATGCCCTTGTTGGAGGTATCTGCTTGTTGATATGAGTTTGATTTTACGTTATTCGTACTATTATTATATGATATATATCTAGAATTGTATTTGTTAAAATTAGAGTTTTGCTTATGACCTGACGATCCTACGTAAGCTAGATCAGGGGCAAGCGTGTTTGATGTCTGTCGTGGTGGTTCCTTATATTGAGAAAAACGTGCCTGTATATTTTCATAATTACGACAGAGGGAGTTAAGTTGATCAATGGATTTGATTTCTGAAACAGAAGACAAGGTATTGGCGTAGCACGGTCTGATATTGTGAAGGATAATTTCCAACTTTTCATCTTCAGGGAGTATCTTTGAAAATCTCGAAAAATATTCTGACATAATTGAGAGATAAATAATTATACTCTCTGATTCTCCCTGCGTGCGTGATCTAATTTCCGTTAAAAGCCTGTAATCATAATCTGGTGGACTGAAGTCACGTTTTAGTGATTCCACCAGATCACTCCAAGTTGATACTGAATCTTTGATGGCACGATACCAGTGAATCGCATCACCGGCTAAGATTTCAGTAGCATTTGCTAAGACTTTTGAGTGGGGAATATTTTTCGCGTGACAAAGTTCATTGACGCGTTGAATAAACGTCCTCACACACGTTTTACCGTCAAACTTTAATTTTGCAAAATGGTTTGTTGTGCCCTCACACGTGACGTTAATGTTTGTTAAGGAAGGTGGGTTACCAGATACTTGAGGGTAGTCTGAACCACTGCTGGAAGTTAAAGGATCAACGGTTGCTTCTTTAAATGTATTTAATTTCACATTGGCCCTTTTATACAAATTTGCGCATTCGTTGTAATTTTCTTTTAAAGAATCGTCAACTACAATACGGTTTAATCTGTGGTAAATGTGATTTATTATATTTTCCGTTCTAAGCAAGATATTTTTTTCGAGTGTAGTAGATTCGAGAGTAACCTGGACCTTTTGAATAGCATCTAAGACGCCAGACAAGTCTATAGCTGCGTCAAATGGACTTGTCAAAATGTCTTCGGACGGAAATAAGGGTCCGCACTTAGCGATCTGTTTGCGCAATTCCATAACAGTAGACGCTGGAGTCTCCCCTCGAATTGCTACTTCGTACTCAAGTTCTGACTTTTGAAGTGACATAAACTTAATTGGATACGCCATCTTGTTATGGCAAAATTAGTTGTGCCGTATGGGTAAATGTTGAACAACTAAATACAAGGTATAATGATTCTGACTAATGAAAAACAAAATGGAATTTGAGTGAAGGAGATTAAAAAAAACAACGAAATATTTAGTAAGAAAATAATGATAAATAATTATAACTCCGTCTGTTACAATGATATTGAAATTTAAATTACGATTTCGTTGTTTCCTCTAAAAATTTGAAATAAATGGCTGAATGTTATGATATTATTAATGTAAAAATAAGAATTGCAGTAAAGTGATGAAAGGCAAAAAAAAAAAATATGTAGAAAAAAGAAAAAACCGCAAAATAAATAAAATTGCAACTAAAAATTCTGAAGCCAACAAAAAGGAAAATGCAACTGATGTGGGAGTACCTTTTTTTTTTTTTTTTTATTTTTTTTTATTTTAATAAATATTATTATTGTGTGTTGACTGTACTTACAAAGGTGATGAAATTTATGACGTGAACTGTACTTATGAAGTTTTATGATCTACTTTATCAAATATACATTAAACAATGGTTCTATGAATGACCATGAACAAAAATATTTTTTTTTTTTTATGAGAAAAAAAAAATGTATATGTATATTAACAAAGTGCCTAAATAAATTATATATTATTAGTACTTACGCATCAGTTGCAGCAACAAAAACGTTTAACAGAAAATAAAACAAAAGAACGATCACACCCAACACCAAAATCAACTACCCAATGAAAGCGGAAGCGTGATGAAATGTGACCTTTAAATCCACGTTGGCGCCACTGTAACGTCCTACTTGCCTATTCTGTTCTTGTAAGGTGAGAAGAATAAAAGCAGATGTAGGCGTACAAGATTAAATGTATAATCAGAAAAATAAAGGTTCAGTTGCCGGTCAATCACAAACGCTTTCCTTGGGTGGTAACGGCACTTCCCTGACTCGCTATCTGCCTGTTGAGGAGCCGGCGGCGTCACGAAGGAAGTGGCGGATGGTCCGAAATGCGTCTTCGTATAAGTTCTTAGCCGTAACTAGTTCCCTGGAAAAAAAAACAAAACATTCCACTAATGGAGTTTTGTTCGGGTACTGATGCGATTCCTCTGGTTGCGGGACGTGCCGGGAAATGCCAGAATTCGTATTAGTGTGTGACGTCCGCAACCAGACGGAGTTTTACAAAGAGAAAATAAAAAATACAATCATTACTGGTAAGACAAGAAAAATAATAATTATTAAAAGATTAGATTGTAGAATTCTACCTTCACTAAGGAAAAAATAAATAATTGTTCAACACTTACCCAATAAATGTGGGGAACACTACTTATATTAATATATTATGTATTTATGTGCAGATTGTGCAATAACATTTATTTGTAATTATTTTAACTATTGTAATAACTTCAATTATAATATGACAATATTTCGTAAACTGCGAAAATTGCTACGAGCGGCGTGCAGTCGCCTTGAGTACGAATTTGCGTCTGATGGCCGGCTTGACCGTAGGCAGGCGGCGACGGGCGCTCGACGATCGAGTCCCCGCTCGCCGCGCAGAACCGGTCGCTAAGTGCGGCTACACACAGATATATATTTGTATATAGTATTGTTATTATTAGCCTATTTCTTATATTAATATTATTAAATTTTTTATATGTAACGCATTACGTTACAGCTGTTGCATGTTGTTCGACGGAATAGACGTAGGTAACCCTTTTAAGTATTATCACACCTTTTACCACGTTGTATATTATAAATGCTAAACTTTGTATATGCGTTTGTTACCTTCTCATGTCAAAACTGGTTCGTTTCTAAGAGGCACGTACCGGAGAGCCACGATTTCGGTTTAATTGATAATGACGTTTAGAAGTTAATTTTTCGTACTTTTACGATACTTTTATCGTCCGCTACAAAAATCCTCGACCATAATAAAAATAAAAGTGTATTTTTTAAAGTAAAACGTTGAGGATAAACCAGAACTACTGAACTAATTAGAGAGAAATTGTTGTACCTATTTAATATCTTAGGCCCTGGAATGACGCACGGGGTAAAATATTTTTTTATCAAAATACTAATCAAAAGATACCAATTTTTATCCAACAATCCGTACATTATCTACTTTCTTAACACTTGGCTTGGCTTGTAACATAAGATAACATACATTCACGCCTTTTTCCCGAAGGGGTAGGGAGAGGTGTACCCAGGACTCAGTCCCATAGTAGATACACCCACATTTCGCCAGTATGTTATTGGTCCCATGTAATAGGGGGCGAGCCTATTGCCATCTACCGGGCACAGTTCCAGACTCCAGGCAACTATTGAGATAATTCCTAATGGAAAATCCAATTTTTAACACTTTGCGTGACCTGGGGATCGAACCTCTACCTCAACCGGGACCTCTTGATTGGCAGTCGAGCATGCGCCCACTACGCCACCGAGGCTTGGCTTGTATTGTGTAAAATGTAACACATGACTAACATGCTGTAATACACTCCCTTATATCATATCCCTTATAATCAGGGCCATCTATTTACCTATTAGAGGCCCTATGACAGATATAATAGAGCCCTTATAACTTTTACAGAATTATTTAGGTTAAAAAGTACATGTTCAAATTCTAAACTAGGTCTATAAACATACTTATATAATAAAAAATAAAATATTTCTGGAGACGGAGCAGTGCCCGTAGTAGCCAATGCAGGTATATTATTTTAATGTTTGATTTACTCAAAATAAACCTACTCATATTCATCAATTATTGGTAATAGGATTTGTTCCGTATTCAACCCTGGCCAAGAGCCCTTAGTTTCCAGTGGAAATGAAGGGCCTATATTACATTATTATAGGTGGAAAATAACTGTGATCTTAGTCGTGTTTCTAAAAAGACAACACAACACGAGTTTGATGCGCAGGCGCTTTAAGCAGAACGCAGGTATTTACAACTCTACAATTACCTTAAACGTACAAAAACGAAGCAGTATACCATCGTACCAAAGGAATCATGCATCAGACACATTTGAAAAGGCCTAAACGTAACGTAGGGTGTAATTAAGGCGGCCACCCACCGCAGCGCGACCCCGAGGCCTTGACCGAATCCCGTAATGAGTTCAAACGAAGACGCTTCGCTAGACGCTGCGCTGCCTTCGATGTCTCTAAAAAACTGCAACTTGAAGTGGAAAAATTAAAAATTAGTCTGAGAAAAACGTTCACGAAAGTGTGCTGGTGGCCTATGCATATACGTACTTATAAGTGATAATGATGATGGTGAATTGTAGAAATTGATACGTGGAAAGCCACTTAAAGCAAAGCTAAAGGGCTGGGATTGAATGCTTTATACCTGTTCTAAAAAGGGATGTTCTTTCGTAAATTATGTACCTGATAAAATAAAAACTGTTATACAATTTCAATAGCTACGCATAATTTACTTACTTTCCTACACACATTTACTTGATCTATTAGTAACTATAGTAGTTACCATATTACGATCAGAGGAATTTATTTATAATGCGGACGCCATATTGTGTCGTTGCATTTCACATTCACAGTACCGTTTGCAAATAAAAATAAAAAGAAATATACCGACCAGCCGGCTACTAAAGTTTTTTACTCAATTTCATGGAGACCAGCTCCACGGTCCACAGTCATCGTGATCGAATGCAAAAGATTCTATGTCACTCCCGATGCTATACTTTAAACTTATGTGCATAAAAGGCTTAAGTTTATCAAAACAGGTTTTCGTTAAAGACATTTTGTTTTCAATATAAAAGCTCGAACGCTACAGCTCCGCCTACACTCGCTTTAAAATTAGAACTCTTGTGTGACAAACGCCGGAAACTTCGATTTAAATGTGCAAGAGTTAAACTTTATTTACAAGTAATAGAGCACAATATTCTACGGGAGTTTATATGCCGTAAGGTGGGATGCTCCGTAAACGCCATTGGCCCAATCGCGGTACGTGAAACAAACAAGAAACGCTAGAGTAAATGAGACGGCGTTACTCGGCCGACTCTACAGTGCTCTACTTAATATTTTCTTTACTAACAAATTATTCATCGATATTTTAATGAAATATTAATAAAGAAAACTATTTTGAAACCTGAAAAATATCAATGTGAACTTTTCGAAATTTCAGTATAAAATTTCAGCAACAGCCATCGGGGAAAGAGACGGAATATATGCAAGTGCTGCAGTGTGAGGAGTAGAGCATATTTATTTTGTGAGGTATTGTGTGATGAAAAATGTCGTAAGTGACATGGAGTGGGCGTATGGCTCTGAACTAAATACCGTAGACTACAGAGCTGTAATATGATTGTTCAATGGATATCTTTATGTAAGTTATTCCCAGCTGCTGCATGGAAGTGGGCATGGCGGCAGTACTTGAACAGTGACGATTCGTTTAGTAGACAGTTGACAGCCGCCACGCCACATTGACATTCCGATACTAGAACTGATAACAGTTTTTCTATTGATATTTTTTACTGACTCTCCTTAGTGCTTAGTGTTTCTTAAAACCTGTGTTATGGACAATATCCTTTGTACTTTTAGTAAGTGGTATAAGTGAAGTGTTGTGATTAGTTTGACTAGGTTTCCATAGAAAGAAACATATTGGATTGTGACTGATAACTGTGTGCAATTTAACAACGTGACTTTTAATATTTGTTAAGAGTTCAACAGTCTAGATGGATTCTGTTACAAGCTATCATGATATGGTAAGATTTTGTCTATCTTTCAAAAACAATCCGCAATATATGCACTGATTTTAAACCTTATTCAACATAAGGTATACAGGTATATACCTATGTAAATTTATAGGGAAGTACCTCCATCTAGTGGTCACTGAATCAGATGCCCTGTAGGAACCTGTTCATTAAAGGTAGGTAGGTATATCAATATGACCTAAGCCTATTCATCTTCTATTTAGGTCATAAGTTTATATACTTAGGACAATGTACCTACCTACTACCTAGTTACCGACTACGTTTATTATCTAATTACTGTGTTGGTGATTGTAAATAGAGGTAATTGTAATATTTATTAATAATTTTAATTGATGACATTGTTACGAAAACTCATCGGATTTTTCAATTTTGATGTTTGAAAAATATTTTGCAAATAAAAACTATATAGGTACGTGAATTAAGATTATTTTACATTATATAAATATTTACTTAAATTAAGTTGGCTATAGACATGTCCTTTAATATACGAAAACAGGACTAACTGAAGCTAGAAGTATTAAAATTATTATTATAAGCATACTAATTTTAATCTAAATACTTCTTTTAATTAGATTTAGATAAGAAGTATTTAAATTATTATTAGCATACTAATATTAATCTAAATACTTCTTTTAATTAGATTTAGATAAGAAGTATTTAGATTATTATTAGCATAGTAATAATAATCTAAATACTTCTTATTTAATTGTTATTACTATTTTAGAATATTATCATAGTAATATTTTCAACTTTCAATAATAATAAAAGCAAATTATATTTTATCGTATTGTTATCAGAGGTGAAAATGTCTACTCAATATCAGATTAATCAGTCAAAAGGAAAGTTGGTAACAAATTAACAAACAAAAATACCTGAACCCACAGGTCAAGCTAAATAAAACCGTACAAAACCGACAGGATATAGTAGGTAGATAAAATTCAAATGTTTTAATTTAGGTAATATTTCAATAGGTGGACGAAATAGAACAAAACGTATTTTCTTGTATTTATCAATATTTAGGCACGCATTTGTGTCTTTTTGTTTAGAGTCCTGATTTAATTTATCAAACTAGAATGTTTTGAATTAGCAAAGCGTCTCTTCTTCTGAATCTTTTATAAAATCATTAAAATACGAGTGGCTATACCTAAGACTTCTTCACCTGCCCGATATATTTTATTAATAGTTTACATATTCTCATTTCAATAACATATTTTATTTGATTAATTTTACAACACTTACGAGTATTACAATAGGAGTTGATGAATTATGGAGGTAGATTTTAAAAATGATTTTTCTTAAAGCTCTAGCTGTATATTGCATGTCTATAATATTAAATAAAGTTTAAGCAAGTTCTATGTACAACAAACAGCACAAGTTTCAATATTCATTGTAATATGAATAGTAAGGCGATCGCGTCGCGCCGCCCTCTATACTGGGCGTCGAAGCCGGGACACGCCCATTGCGACGGTTCGTGTATCCATAGCCTATCTGCCGGCACCGCATGCCAAACATATAACATACATTATAAACCTTACTACATAAGCTTTGTCGTGTTTTGAATTCAGAAATAGGTTGTTGTTCGTAACATCATAAACTGAGTCGCGTAGACAAATGCTATTTGATTAGGTAAGTACTCAGAGTAATAGTAAGAAAGCAATTCAACGTCATTGGGTAAGTACCTTAAAATTTAATGTTATAGGTAGTGAATTTTTGTAGTTGATGTTTATTAATTAATATTATGGTTATAATACTCGTAAATTCAAGCATAAATGTATAAGGAAAAGCCTAAAAGAACTGTGATAAATGCTGTGCGGTATATTTGCTTTTTTAATGTGTGGGTTTGTTTCGAAAAATATCTTTTTGCCCTTAAATGTTACTATAAATTTAATGTTAAATTTAAAAAAAGGCAAAAACGTTCTAAAAGGCGCTTAGAACGTTTTAGATAAGTAGGTAGTAACTCATAATAATTGTTTACATTGTATTATCTTTTTCTGTCTTTTTAATCATCCACTTAACCATGATTAAAAGTAATGTTATTTTTCTAAAGCTATCATACATACATATACATTCACGCCTTTTTCCCGAAGGGGTAGGCAGAGGTGTACCCAGGACTCAGTCCCATAGTAGATACACCCACATTTCGCAAGTATGTTATTGGTCCCATGTAATAGGGGGCGAGCCTATTGCCATATACGGGGCACAGTTCCAGACTACAGGCAGCTATTGAGATAATTCCTAATGGAAAAATCCAATATTTAACACTATGCCTGACCTGGGGATCGAACCTAGGACCTCTTGATTGGCAGTCGAGCATGCGGCCACTACGCCACCGAGGCAGTCTAACATGAAAAAAAAAGCTAAAGCTATCATAACATGAAAATCCTAACTTTGACAGAACTAGTATGAAACAAACTGGATCAAAATAAGATATAAGATAAGTAGATTAACGGGAAACGCCACCTCTTAGCAATTTGACATACTATGGAAATTTTACGATACCTATCGATACAATATGAAAAGGAGCGGTCGTGGGTGAAATTTTTCCGCTCCATAATAAGTATATTGTATTTCAGGTGAATAAGACTGCTTAAGTCTATAATATATTTCTGAGTAGTATTATAAGTCGATGTTTTGTATTCCTCTGTTTCCTCGGATCAAAGTAAACTTATCCTTGTATGTATTCATATTATCCTGATAACTTGAAGATGAAGTAAATAAGTAAACTACGTCTCTATTATTTTATTTTCTCTAATAAACTTTACGTTACTTAGCTAGTATACGCTTTTAAAGATACACAGATGTCGTCAATAAAGATTATTTCACTTTCAATTATTTATTATTATATTTAGATTTTTAACTATTTAATGTTATTTAAATATGTAACAAAATGTATGGTTATTGACTGAAATAAAATGAATATTTTTATTATTATTTAATCGAACGACTAGATTCACATTGAATATACCTAATCACAGTATGTGCTGAGAATTAACTAAAATAGTAAATTGTAACACGAGGGGCTAAAGAGACACATTGTATAAAAATATAAACCGAGTTAGTAATAATGGGTTTTAGCGGCCTGTTTTACACTCTACTTTTCACTATTATGTAAGAAAATACGTGTGTCACCAAAAAAGATATAAACTCGTTGGTAACAGACCAAAATTAAAACGAAATATACTTTATCCTCTAGAGGTTGAAAAGTTATTTTAGCCCCGCTCTGGTACGTAACAATGACGGACTTTTTCAGCAAGAGGAGTGGAAATATATTTATTTTGATCTTGATTTGATCTAACCGTAAGTTGAAGTGAACGCTGTAAGTTCACCCTTTCTCTGTGATCCATCTTGATCTGATGGCACTCTCGTCTCTGTCTCACGTACCCTTCAGCCTAATGCACTTCCCATTAATTGTCTTAAAAGGATTGATATAATAATAATGTTCCTAATCAAATCAAAAGTACCCCTACTTGTTCATACCTAAGTATAATACCTAATATGGTAGCCAATAGCTATACAATCAATAAAATGTTTTTGTATAAAAATAGTTAAAGTCACTGACACGAATCGTCAGATCTTCAATTATTTTTGTAATAAGGAGATTAGAAGATTACCACAGAAATGGTTTCCACATTCACACTGCTAGAGTCAATGCTACTTTTGGATTAAAGAAAGAAAGAAAGAAAGAAAAATTATTTATTCCAACACACGAAAATATAAGCCTCAGTAATAACTAATATTGCGTGTGCCGCGAAAAGGTACCAACTCAGCATAAGCAGGTTGCTGTACATCCTGCACTGGTCTTCCGTTGGTACCTGTTTCAATTATTAGGCCTCGATACTATAAAGATAGAAATTTTCTGGTGGCCCAACTCCAAGAACCAAGAAGAAGAGAAGAGAAGTCGTCAAAGACCTTAACCTGACCTCATCGTCCGTATATATAATATAATATTGGTTCTTACTTATCAGATATCAGCACCAGTACACATACTTTAATATGCCTTCCAAAATATGAGTGTCATTAATAGCATGCTTTGAATAATATAATATAGCAGCAAAGCATGGCCCTACGATATTTCCAGTACAAATTTTCAGGGTTCCTTACGTCAAACGAAAAAAGGAACCCTTATAAGATCACTTCGTCTGTTTGTCTGTCTGTCTGTCGGTCTGTGTTCCGTCTTAAGATCCTTTTTCTCGAGTACACATTGAGGTTTCAAGTTGAACTCATATCATCAACTCAAGTCTACGGTCCCTTGCTGCTGTAAAAAATCAAACCAACGCAATCAAAAGATATGGCCTTTTACCGCACATTACTAGACTTTGCGTAACGGACATAAAATCTCTAGGGTACTTTCCGTTGGCCTAGCATCATGAAATTTGGCAAGAAGCAAGATCTTATATCACAAGTGAAGGAAAAAATCCAAAAAACTTAAAATTTTACTATAAAACTTACCAAGGTATGCCTTAACAATTTATTTTCTGTAAATGTTTGCAGAGGGTGAGT
The DNA here is from genome assembly GCA_947063395.1 of Hemistola chrysoprasaria. Lineage (NCBI taxonomy): Eukaryota > Metazoa > Arthropoda > Insecta > Lepidoptera > Geometridae > Hemistola > Hemistola chrysoprasaria. Next base: position 10,536,460 of record OX346719.1, read on the forward strand.
AGGTAACTGGTACAACACACATTTTTATAATCACGCAACAAATGCAGTAAATCTTAAGTTGTGTCGTGAATTTGTTTTTGATAAAGTATATAGGCTACTGCGCAACATATGACCAGCAGAGCAGAGCTCCTTGCGATGAATATCCATAGTGCTATATATTCAAAGATAGCATGAGACCAAGTAATAATATGAGCACAACGATTGACGTATATTCTACGATAGACAAGAATATTTGCTCAAATTATGTTACTTAGATCAATAAAGTTGCGTTTATTTATTAATATCGTTGAGCAGAATGTAATGTTTTCTTGTTGCACCAAAATTATTGCAACGAATGGAAAAAAATCAGTGCAATTTTGCGTACAATATCAATAAAGAAACCATACCATGCCAACCAAGTGTGTTGAACACCGAAGCTCCCCCGGTGATCTATCACGAATCAAAGCTAGTGATGTCCCGTGTACCAGACATTTACGAGGAGAATTATGATGTATACTTTCCGCTACACATAACCTCACAGTACTTTGTCACAGCTCCCTTGTTAGAATTTATAGCTACCATATTGCAGTGATATTGAAACAGAAACTTATGTCATGTGAAGAGTTACGAGAAAAGGACAACACAGAAAAGGACAAAGGACACACATGAAATAGAATTTATCATGATAAGGTTGCCTTTAAGGGTTCTGTACCTCAAAAGGAAAAAGGAACCCTATGGGATAAATTTGTTGTCCGTCTGTCTGTCTGTACGTCTGTCAAAATCTTTTTTCTTAGGAATGCATTGTATCAACTTGAAACTAATATCAAATACACAAGTCTACGGTTCCATACGTTGCGTAGATTGAGCGTCCGGCTCAGAGTCGGATTCGACGATGGACTTACTCTATACTCTAAGGGTCACCTGCCCGTTCTGTTAGAGTATAAATTCAAATTATGTAATTGTAATTGGGGTGCCAAATACACTGCTCGAGTCAATTTATGTGTAATGTGGACAACCCATATTGTCAAAGTTTCAGGTCGCCAAGATTCCTACGAGGCCTCCGACATGACTTAAGGACTGTCCCCTCATATTTTTTAAAGTTACAGTTAAACTAGCCATCCGAAACACAGTAGCACCCAGGTAAAGTCCACATGGTGAGACTCAATCCTGGGACAATGTATTTTTAAAATAGCATTTTTTGTGCATATGCCGGGATTTAATCCTAAATTAAGATTTTTATCATCAGTACCTATTTATTCACTACTAGAAAAGAGTTTTCTAATTTGCGCCACTGAGCCTGTTCATTAGCTCACCTCATGCAGTTTCTATCAGACGTTACTCACAGACCGTCAAAATAAGATGTGTATTTCAAACACAAAAGGCATACAACCTATCATTGACTTAGTATATAGCAGATACCCCCCAGCAGCAAATACGTAGAAAAATTGCGTCTAACTGTAACGTTCACACTAACCAATACGGCTAACTAGAGCTATCTTTTTTCGAACAAAACTGTGATGACGCTCGCTATTCGCTATTTGCTACCTACATCGAGACGTGGTCAATTTGTAGCATAGTCCGTGGTACCACCGAGTAAAGTGGCACAATGATTGCGTGCGTCGCGTGAGACTCGTATAATCACGAATGCTGCGTCACTCATACAGATCGTATCGATGTAGCTCTACATTCACGACACTGTTTAACATACTTGTAGAATGATGAACTCGCGCTCTCTGATGATGAACCTTTGATATATGTAGGGTTGATGTTATTTTGTGACGCGCATGCTACGGATTCTGTAAACGTTTTCGTGGTTTTATGGAAAGTATTAATGGCAACGTGTGATTTCACGGAGATCTATGGCATGTGCGAGGGCGCGATGGTAACACAAGGAGGTGGATGCCAGCGCGAGAGATGATTGTAGAGCGAGATTGAAGATGGTGGGCTTGGAATAAATCATATAAAATATGCTGAAGTGTTCGAGTATTATTTAATGGAAAAGGCACGCTTACATATATATAAGTATTGCAGCGATCCCAGTCATCGAATAAATATATGTTGCCAGTATTTCGGTCTCATTCACTAGAGCCTGCACTAAATAATAATAATAGTATGATCATATGATGCTGTTTAACGTAGGTACTATTACTATTATTACAAGTTTCTTGTGCGTTCTTCTTGTAGAGGTATCTTTCCGAACGATAAATTCAAATTATGTAATTGTAATTGGGGTGCCAAATACACTGCTCGAGTCAATTTATGTGTAATGTGGACAACCCATATTGTCAAAGTTTCAGGTCGCCAAGATTCCTACGAGGCCTCCGACATGACTTAAGGACTGTCCCCTCATATTTTTTAAAGTTACAGTTAAACTAGCCATCCGAAACACAGTAGCACCCAGGTAAAGTCCACATGGTGAGACTCAATCCTGGGACAATGTATTTTTAAAATAGCATTTTTTGTGCATATGCCGGGATTTAATCCTAAATTAAGATTTTTATCATCAGTACCTATTTATTCACTACTAGAAAAGAGTTTTCTAATTTGCGCCACTGAGCCTGTTCATTAGCTCACCTCATGCAGTTTCTATCAGACGTTACTCACAGACCGTCAAAATAAGATGTGTATTTCAAACACAAAAGGCATACAACCTATCATTGACTTAGTATATAGCAGATACCCCCCAGCAGCAAATACGTAGAAAAATTGCGTCTAACTGTAACGTTCACACTAACCAATACGGCTAACTAGAGCTATCTTTTTTCGAACAAAACTGTGATGACGCTCGCTATTCGCTATTTGCTACCTACATCGAGACGTGGTCAATTTGTAGCATAGTCCGTGGTACCACCGAGTAAAGTGGCACAATGATTGCGTGCGTCGCGTGAGACTCGTATAATCACGAATGCTGCGTCACTCATACAGATCGTATCGATGTAGCTCTACATTCACGACACTGTTTAACATACTTGTAGAATGATGAACTCGCGCTCTCTGATGATGAACCTTTGATATATGTAGGGTTGATGTTATTTTGTGACGCGCATGCTACGGATTCTGTAAACGTTTTCGTGGTTTTATGGAAAGTATTAATGGCAACGTGTGATTTCACGGAGATCTATGGCATGTGCGAGGGCGCGATGGTAACACAAGGAGGTGGATGCCAGCGCGAGAGATGATTGTAGAGCGAGATTGAAGATGGTGGGCTTGGAATAAATCATATAAAATATGCTGAAGTGTTCGAGTATTATTTAATGGAAAAGGCACGCTTACATATATATAAGTATTGCAGCGATCCCAGTCATCGAATAAATATATGTTGCCAGTATTTCGGTCTCATTCACTAGAGCCTGCACTAAATAATAATAATAGTATGATCATATGATGCTGTTTAACGTAGGTACTATTACTATTATTACAAGTTTCTTGTGCGTTCTTCTTGTAGAGGTATCTTTCCGAACGCACGGTAGACTCAGTATTGTTTATCTTCATTGACGTGCAAAAGTGTCAAATTATGACCTATATGAATAAATCTTTTTGAGTTTGAGCTATTTTTACGCGTCTAATTATTAACAGATAATATGATAATAAATAACAATATTCTGATAGTTCGACCTGGGACCTAGAATTCCTGAGTGAACCAATTCAGTCTTGACTTGGTTGACTCAAAATGATACCAGTTTAGCCATTTGACAAATAATTACAAACACAAAACACATTTATTTACTCTTGCTTTCTCTTGAGAAGCTGTGCAGCTAAATGCAGTCGATTTCCGTAATCTTTTTACATTTTTGTTGTGATAACCATCAAAATTCGCTTGCCAACCCGCCCGCCAAGCGTGGCGAGTATTGGCAAACGCTTCGTTGTGGGGGAGATCTATGTTCAGCAGTAGACTTCGAAAGGCTGTCATGGTGACCACATTATATACCTAATATTAATCTCATATGTTATAATGTTTTTCATGGAAAGCTCATTCTCATAATTTTAAACAGTTAACCTCAACCACCAGAGATGAAATTCAAACACATTTACTCATAGCTAGCTTGGATAACAATGAATGGTAAGCCTAGTAAAGCTTTAATTTCTATTTTCAAAACGTTGTGATTAATTTTTGGAAAGTGGCCCTTCAAAAAAGGGTGCATTAAAACATAAAAATATATAGGGTATCCTAGTGTGGGGGCTAGGCACTCCATTATAGCCTAGAGCTTGGTCTGCATATCATGTATAATATTATTCTTATTCTTAATTAATTTGCTTTCACCTTTATAATATTAGTTACATGTGGAATTGAGTTTAGTATGGTATAGTTTAGTATATAAAGTTTAGTATGGTAATATATAGCGGATTAATTTACTTATAAGCTAATGTAGATGGATGGCAATAGGCTCGCCCCCTATTACATGGGACCAATAACATACTGGCGAAATGTGGGTGTATCTACTATGGGACTGAGTCCTGGGTACACCTCTGCCTAACCCTTCGGGAAAAAGGCGTGAATGTATGTTTTATAAGCTAATGTACCTATCCTTTTGGGAATAAATAAATTATAAATTATAGGTATATCTCATGCTCAAGAGTTTGATGGCCTTTTAGAAACACACACAACACAAAGCTCCACAGCACAAGTACGAGTACATACAGTAGGCGTGTTCCGGCAGGCTCACGCCATTCGATTCCCCGAAGAGGAAATCGTTATGGCGGGCAAATTGGGCCCTAACCACTAGTTTGGACTGGCCCCACTGGCACGCAGATGTTATATTTACTTGTACACGCATAAATTGACGATAATAGCTGGTTCCTTGGGTTTTATTTTAACATTGAGCTCAAGTTACTGCGCATGAATAAGGAGGGGTTTTAAATTATTCTCTTGTGAGAAGAAAATAGCGAAATGAAGTAGCGATTATAGTCATAAATGTAGTTGGTAAATATATACTCAATATGCTGATATTATTTTCTCTGAAGATTTATTCATCACTCGAATTTCCTGCTTAATTTTAATACTTAGTTATCCAGAGTAGATATTTAGGGCTATTTTTCAATATCAAAAATACGATTGGGTACTACGATTTGCCCAATTTTCGGACGTGTTCTATCGCTTCTGGGAGGGTGATGTGACCAGAGATTACTGAACATACGAAACTTAGACAAAAACTCATGTGCTAAGGTATATTAAACAACTTTAGTTCTAAAATTTTTTTTATTAAAGATTGCGACTATTTTCGCTAATCCATCGTGAATCCGCTACTTATTCACAAAATCCGTCAAATTTCACGTGTATCGTTCATTGGTCATATCAATAAAGATTGAAAGGCATTAAATTAGGAATATTGTTATTTCCTAAGCCTCTCCGGTGACGTCTTCTAAAAATAGGGCTATAAACAAATTCATAAGTAGGCCGTTTTGGGGTTTTATGCGTTTTTAAGGGGCTCTCCTGAGGGCAGGCAGAGTGAAACGTGGCGTACAACCGGAGCCCCGCTGAGATGAGAGGGAAGAGCAGTTTCACGGATTTTATTTTTATTTGGAAAACAACTGAAAAAGATAGAGGTGGTCGGAAAATGGAAATGTAATGTTTTTTTTTTTCTTGGTTCTTTTAAAATGGGAAGTGTCGGTCGATAGTGGCAAAATACACAAGCCGTGTGTTGTTAAGCATACAAAAAAAAAGGTAACCTAATCATAGTGTAGTGACGTTTTGTCTTATGAGTCGTCATTACGAAGTTGGCTATACCTATACCTTGGTACCTTAGTAGGTAGGTTAGTGGTAGGTAGTAGGATAGGTTTAGCCAATTTATAGCCTTCTGTTATTGTTAGGTCATTATGACTCCCCGGGTTCGATCTCTAGGTCAGGCAAAATGTTATTGGCTTTTTCCATTAGGAATTACCTCAATGACAGTTTGGATTCGGGAACTGTGCTCGGTAGATGGTAATAGGTTCGCCTCCTATTACATGAGACCAAACATACAGGCAAAATGTGGGGCTAGGCACGATTCACACTACTGAATGTATACTATGGGACTGAGTCCTAGGTACCTATACACCTCTGCCTGCCCCTTCGGGAAACAGGCGTGATGGTATGTTTTTGTTTAATAAATAAACTCACCTTACTAAAAAAAAAGCAACAAAATCACCATTGTCATTAACCCAACCTCCACGTCACATCATACACGTAAGTACTATACAAACATCAGACCACAGTACTACTCCACAGTAGGCACATTCAAAGGGAAATTACATGTCGTATTCATTGTCCATCCGCACACTCACCGTTGAAAGCAGACGGGAAATTTTAATTCAAAACACAGACCAACCCATACGCATTAAAATAGGTTTAACCGCCAGCCGCTCCGTTTTCAAAAAAATAAAATAAAACAAAAAGGCGCGTTCCCGCCATTTCTCCCGGGCGCGCCGCAAATTCCAGCGGAAAAATCGTATTTCGAACGTGGTTTGAATTTTAATTGACATTCAGCCAGGGTCGAATCGTCATCGAAAGCGTAACGCGAACATTTTCGAGTTCTCATGTAAAAGGGTGCGTTTCACGAGCATCACATTGCACACACTCGTCGCTAGAGTGTGCAATGTATTGCGCTAACCAGTTGCGGACTATTCAACTAATGTTTTACCAATGGCTGTACTCGTAAGTTTCATAGGATTTTGTATTTGGGCTCTGAAAGATTCAGTTCTACTTTTGATTAAAAAGGTGATGTTAAATTTTCGCCCCAGAAATATGTATGTGAGCATAGACAGACATATGTATGTGGGCTACATTACCTAGGTAGGTCTCTAAATTTAGCCTTAGTTTAGCACTATGGAAATGTCATCGCAAGGAGTTTCCCTCTGCTACCCATATGTTGCACAATAGGCCATATACGTTCTCAAAAAATATTACACGTGCAACTGCAGAATCTGTATCTATACTAATATTATAAAGAGAGAATCTTTGTTTTTTTTGTTTTTTTGTTTGTAACGAATAGGCTCCGAAACTACTGGACCGATTTTAAAAATTCTTTCACTTATGGATAGCTTAATTCAGTGTGAGTGACATAGGCTATATGAGATTTTGAAAAATATTAGGGATCCGTAAGAAAACTGCAATATTGTGAACCAAGGTGTCACATATATTTATTAATTTGCGTGCGCTGTGAAAACTATTGATGGTAGAATAAAATAGTGTACTAGGGGTTTGTAGTACTTACTAATATCTACAAAATAGTCCACGGATATTTCATCCATCTATTTTGGTTTAGTCACAATAATCGAAACAGACATAATATGAATGCGCTGTAATAAGTATTGGAGGTAGAATAAAGTAATGTACTAAGGGTTTGTAGTACTTATCAATACCTACAAAACAGTATACATAGATTATATCCATCTTTTTTGGTTTAGTCACAATAATCGAAAAAGTGATTATTTTTCATGCGGTGTGAAAACTATTGGTGGTAGAGTAAAGTAATGTACTAGGGGTTTGTAGTACTTATCAATACCTACAAAACAGTATACATAGATTATATCCATCTTTTTTGGTTTAGTCACAATAATCGAAGCAGTGATTATTTATCATGCGGTGTGAAAACTATTGGTGGTAGAGTAAAGTAATGTACTAGGGGTTTGTAGTACTTATCAATACCTACAAAACAGTATACATAGATTATATCCATCTTTTTTGGTTTAGTCACAATAATCGAAGCAGTGTTTATTTTTCATTCGGTGTGAAAACTATCGGTGGTAGATTAAAGTAATGTACTAGGGATTTGTAGTAATTATCAATACCTACAAAATAGTCTACGGACATTATATCCATCTATTTTGGTTTAGTCACAATAATCGAAAGTCATTATATGCATGCGATGTGAAAAGTTTTGGTGGTAGAATAAAGGAATGTACTAGAGGTTTGTAGTACTTATCAATATCTTCAAAATAGCCCACGATAAATTTATACATGTGTTAAGGTTTGGTCATTGTAACAGAAATAGTCATTAATTTGCGTGCGCTGCGTATACCATTAGGGTTTTATCTATTAAAATACAATGTATCACGAATTTACTCCTGTTAAACGTTCACTATACCTACTTCTGCTACCCGTGCGAAGCCGGGGCGGGCCGCTAGTTGTTAATAATATAATGTTTACTCAATCTGTAAGCGTGATGAAAACAATGTTTTTTTTTATAATAAATAGGTCTGCGTTTGACCCCAATCTCACCTGATGGGAAGTGAAGATGAGGTCTAAGATGGAGCACGCTTCCCTAGAAGATACTTATTCACTCTTCTCTTGAAGACCCCAAGTACGTATTTAGGTGGGAAGACGTACGCCGGTAGAGAATTTCACTCCTTAGCGGTCCTCGGGATGAAAGTAGCCGCGTGGCGTTTGGTACGGTTGAGTGGAATATCGACCAATGTGTGCTAGAAATAGATGTATAGAGCAACAAGAGGTAGGAATTGTACGGTCATTTTATCTTGGCTACTCTGAACATAGGCTCTGCGAACTTTAACGCATTTAAACCCGTGAACAAAAAATGACATTATTATAATTGAAGGGAACTGGACATAACATTTACAATATACATACTTATGTTCGTATATTTGTTTATCTGGGATAAACAGTTTTGTTCACGAATTTGCATGCGCTTAAGTTCGTAGAGCATATGTTCAAACTCACCAACATAAAACGACTGTAAAGTACGTAAATGGATTGCTAGCTTATATCCTACCCGTTCCATTCCCCCTTCACCAAAACTATCATAAATGATGTTGGAGATGACTGATATTGAAATATCTGAATTCAATTCAATTCATTTATTAATAAACAATTAATTAATTGTTTTTGTAATATAATAGGTATAGGTGAAATATAATATAATAAAATCATGAAAACAATAATTACTAAATAGAATTAATTACAAATAAAATTACAAAGAATGTCAAGATAATAAATAAAATAACTAATTAAATAAAAATCATTCCAAATGTCATAAATTTATTAACAGTATAAAACCACCCCTTCAACATTTTTTTTTAAAGTCTGCATTTAATTGCCTTAATAACTTAGAACAGACAGGTATCTTCTTGAATCAGATGCCAAGAGAAAGTTTGGATGTCAATTTGTGTTTTATACGAGTACCGTGCCATATTACATAACATAAAATAACGCTTTTTTACCGAAGGGGTAGGCAGAGGTGTTGTCAGCAGCGTGCACTGATATGTAAACATGACCAAATTTAATTGAAAGGCTTAATATAAATAAATAGACCAACTATGTAAAACCTAACATGAGGTGTACCTACACCCCTTCGGGGAAAAAGAGTTATGTTATGTTATGTACATCCACACTTTAGCAGTTAAGGTTGTTAAGTACCATGTAATAGGGACGACGCTATTGCCATCTACCAGGTTCAATTCCAGACTCATGTCATTGAGAAAAATCCAATGACCAAATCCAATAACACTTTTGCCTGACCTGGGGACCGAACCTAAAACCGATGTTCGGCAGTGGTGCTTGCGACCACTTCGCCACCGAGGCGGTATGTTGTTATACATATAACAGCTTTTTCCCGATATATTACATAACACCTTTTTTCCGAAGGGGTAGACAGATGTACCCAGGATATATAGGTGTACCCAGTTCCATAATGTGGTATATCCGCACTTCGCTAGTTATATTTTTAAGGGCCATGTAGAAGCGAGCCTATTTTAAAGATAAATCAAATAAAATTTTTATTTATTATACAGACAACAAAATTAAGTGTATAAGGGTTCTTTTTTTCCATTGGGTTCAATTGGGATATATGCTCAGCTATGTGCTGCAATTTTAAATTTAGTACAGAATACTTTATCCCGGCGTATTTCACGCGCAACAAATGTGTCTGTCAGGCTTGGAAAGCCCATCATTCTCCATAACACGTAGGTTTTATTCAGTAAAAGTTCATGACACCGTTGACAGAGTGCTAAGTGGCAGTCACGTACCGTACTTCATGTCCGCATCAAAATTACTATAAACAATTTGGTGCTCATTACAGTCAGGCTCGTCAACACGTAACATCTCTAACTTATATGCTACAGAAGGCTAGCTCGATCAACATTCACAGAGTTCCTGTCACAACCCTACTCGCGAGTCGCGCGTAAGGTTGGCGCAGCAAGCCCGCACGTGACTCAAAACACGAAAAATTTTGGAGGTTTAATAGAAGACTCATAACTGAAAGTTGGGCTTAACTCTACGAGTCCAGTGATTTTCCCTGACATTCCCTGTGTGTTTCTCATCTATGTACGTTTTTTTTTTTTCGATCTTGTATGGACCTTCTATATCTATTTATTTTGTGGTGACACGGTCAAATAAAGTCAAATTATTCAACACAAAGCCACATAATGTCTGACGTTCGCGAATAATTGCGAGATAACCACGAGACAGCCTTACGTTTAATTTGGCGCCTGTCAATTTAAGTCGAATAGAGCATTAGACAGACCTCGACCATTATTACTAAACAGACACCAATAACACTTTATACCCTTGAATAGGTAAACGATTATGCTAGACGTCAATTAAGGAATCTTTTAGAGAAATTAAATTATTGCTGGTCTTTATTAATTTTTTTCTTCACATAATTAACTTTTTAAGGTGTTACCTACCGAAAACCTAAACCTAGGTATTAAGCTCATGATGAAAAGTGATTTTATCGCCCACTATGTATTACGAGTGGGCTTTCATAAAGGCATAGGGTACAAGGTATATTATTATTCACCTTAATATTTTCTATCTTCAGACAATAGCCATTGGAGATTATTTATGATTTTGTTTCATCGTGGTATTAATCACGATTTAAAAATTGAAAAGGATATGCTATAAAACTTAACTCTTAATTTCCTTTCCAGATACGATGATGATCGAGAACCCTTTAAAGTAATGAGCTTAAATTCAATTCAAATCTTTCAATCGCAAAATGCCTAAGCGAAAATGTTAACGAATGCTAAAACCCGGGACACACATTCATCACGTGAATGACCGCCCACCACACAGTGGACACCGGCAGCGATGCAAGAGATATGCAACACAGCGCTGCCGCTGGATAATAACCCACTGGTGCGCAAAATAAAATGCGAAGAGTTCCCTCCGATCAGAGGCAAACCGGCGAGAGGCATGGGGGTGCGCGATGAAATGGAAGAGGAGTTTGCAGTGAAGGCGAGGAACACACCGCCAATGGGACCTGCGCCGGGACAGGACCATCCGCGGATGGAACATGGAGGCAACGGGTTCTGGCTCGCGGCAGTTACAGCTGCAGGTGCACCGCATCCCATGCTCGACACCTGCACAGAAACAGGCTTCATCAACAGCCAGCCTTCGATGGCGGAGTTCATGACCGCTCTCCCGCAACTGGGAGGCGGAGAGTTGAGTCCGCAGCACACGCCTCCGGGCTACGGCCCAGACCTGCCTTCCCCGGGCGGTGGCCTCAACGTGCCTGAGTACCCTTGGATGAAGGAGAAGAAAACCACTAGGAAAAACAGCCAGCAAGGTGAGTGTCTGTAATACAGTATTTTGCTTTTTGACGGAGGTTTTACGACGTTTTCCATTGCTGCGAGCGCCTGGGTCACGCCATCACGTCTCCAACCAATAGAAACCAGTATTTCATCAAAAAAACGCGTCATTTCGGTTTCATAAGTGCCTCTAACTGCCGCGTGAGTAACTGCTTCGGTACTATTATTGTGCCTTTCAACGGTAGCAATAAATGGCCATTCAACCATTGTGTTCTGGTTCACGGTCCCAGAGTTTCTTTAATGAACATCAAATTACTTCGAAATATATTGAATTGTGTGCCACGGCGACGTTTCGTGTCTGCACCTAGATAACTGTATTGATGTAGGTGTGTGTGGGTGTGGTTAGTACCACATATCTACGTGTATCACGTATCACCACTACATGTAAACCGTCGCATTATTCGCCGCACTCGGCCGACGCCAACGTGCCGTGTAACGGAACGGACGGAATTCTCGACATGCACTGTAACCACAAATTATATAAGGAAAACATTTTAGAACACAATCATTTATATTGTAGTAGATAAATATGCGTATCGACAACTCCATAGCAACACTGCAAATAACTTAATACTTCAAATAGGTAATTATTGGAAAGAGGGTCCAATTGAAATAATCTCATGTCCAGACACTCGTAATACGCGTATGAAATATATACAAAACTAGTGTGAGCACAGCGGCTTTGCCCGCTTGCAATTATGAAATGTGGGAGTTTTATACCAAAACTTTGATGCTCTTTTTGGACCTCTTAGAGTATGAATTTTCAAAAATCCTTTCTTAGCACACCTCCAGACAACAAAAAGGCCCTACATTCCGAGTTTCAAGTATCAGTGGTTTGAGCTCTACGTTATATGTCAGTCATTGAGTCATTCAGGACTTTTTATAATATGTATATACTTATAGTGATGAATATTCAAGTTTTTTCAAGTTTCTCCGAAACTAAAGCGAATTTCTAAAAGCAGAGTTGTAAACGGCTTGTATCCAGCATGGACTGTCTTTATTAGATTGTTCTTCCACCGTGTGGGTCGACGTCCTTCGCTGCGCTTGTCGGTCCGTGATCTTAAATCGAGAACCTTACAGCCTCATCGTCCATCAGTTCTACGTGCTATGTGACCTGCCTATGGCCACTTCAACGTGCTAACCCGCTGAGCCATATCGGCCTACCAAAATCACATCGATCCCAAAAAAATTATCAGAATTTGCGATATTACGCGTTTTTCTATGAAGACCCAATTAAAGAATTACCTCTACCTTTTAGCAGCACTCACACTTTCAATATGTGTATCATACAAAGTTATATTATCCAAATTGTCTATTACTAGCTGTACTCCACGGTTTCAGCTGTACTAGTGGGAATATCGAAAATAAGTACTGTTATTCCAGGATCTAAGCTATCTACATAGCAAACAGCCAAATCGGTTCGGTAGTCTTGGCGTGAAAGAGTAACAAATATTCATTCATCCATCCATCCATCCTGACAAGCTATCGCATTATAATATTAGTAGGATAGTAGGATTAGCTGTGTCCCGCGGTTTCACCCGCGTAGTCTTCATTCCCGTGGGAATATCGGAATAAAAAGTACTCTATGTATTATTCCAGGGTCTAAACTATCTATATACCGAATTTCAGCCCAATCGGTTCGGTAGTTTAGGCGTGAGAGAGTAGCAAACATCCATCCATCCATCCTTACAAACTTTCACATTTATAATATTAGTAAGATAAGATAGTAGGGTGTTATCTAACAGCAGATATTTTTATATTTATGTATATCAGAACAACTGTTGCTTTAATTTGACAAAGTAAACATCATAATAGTGTCGAAAAAACGTCCTGAATTTGTCAACCGGACAAAACGCCGAGCGTCGGAGAACAATACCCTAAGCGAATGATCCATCATCATCCGTCGGGATCTGTGGGAACGTGGCCTCACCTCGTGTATCATCTAATACGTCATGTTTTACAATAATTGTATTTAACAGCTGCTACACTTATTACCATTAATACCGGTAAACAAAAATTGTTATTTTTTTTTTAATTCCTTCAAGTAATTAGACAGGGAAAAATCCGGAAAACTCCTAGAAACACTAGAAAACTTAAAAGGCGAACCTCTTGCCTCAAAAATCTTTGCATAGGTCAAATTAGAACTAGATCCCTGCTTCGTGCGACTGTCTCCAATATCAAGATATGATGATTGCCGACCTCCGGAGACAGGAGATGACACAGAAAAAATTTTTTGCACCTACGATTTATCTATCAAAGCTTAAAAATCTATATTAAAATTTATCTGGTACACTGATTTTGTACTATTATCCAATACTTATTGTGTTAGTTGATTTCTTATCTTACCTACTCTATATTTTAATATTATCTTATTTATTATCTTGTTGTGTTTCATTCCTTCTCCTACTAATTCCAACTAATTCCACGAACATTACCTATACCTTATCGCTAAACCTTGGATAGCCGTGGAGTTACCGGCTTTAGAATAGTGCTCCACCCTCTCTACCCGTGGTTGCCGTAAGAACCGGCTAAGGGTTAACAGATCCAGAGGACGGGCAGCAGCGTCCTCTGGATCCATCGAACCATCGAACTGCGCTCGACGACCCGCCTGCCAAGCATGTCGAGTATTGGCAAAAACCCCCCTTTATGGGGGAGGCTTATGTTCAGTAATGGATTACCAACGGTTGAGATGATGAAACTTTGGATAGAAGTGTCCCCTTTAGGTAAACGAGCTACAGGCCTAATTAGGCTTTCACATCCCTGGTTCGGAAACCGTAGACCAAAGAGTTCTATATTTTCTAACAATAAATTGCATCCCTGGAATAAGGCCCTAATGGTTAATAGTTAGTCATTTTTATCATAATTATTTCATCATCATTATCTCAGTCGTTAAAAGTCTTCTGCTGAACATATAGGCCTCCCCCATAGAGAACTATTTGATCGTTTTAATTAATAAGGTACACGTATATTTTAATAGCTTATTTAAAATCATAAAAAACCTATCAATTAGCAGTTAATCCACCATCAAATCTGAAGAAGTGAGGATGTTTCTATATTAGACCGCGATTAACGTCGCAGCACAGAAGCGGCCTCCCGCGGTGCACTCCGGGGGTCCTCAGGATCTCGTGTTAACATGAAGTAGTCATGTACTTTTCGCCTTCAATGTTTGGAATAATGTCCAAAGTGTTATAAGAAGGTGTAGTAATACTTGAGGAGGTTAATCTACTCATGGAACTAAACAACTGGCAAAATAATGTATTTTAAGAAATGACTTTCCATAAAGATTAGGTACTAATCACCTGATCTACTTCGTATGGGAAGTCGACATTTCGTTGTTTAACCACTGATTTAACTAACACCCAGCTCCTTAAGTATTACTATACCATTTTGTAACAGCTTTCATACCTATATAATGTGTAACTACTAATAAATCTATACTAATATTATAAAGAGAGAAACTTTGTTTTTTTGTTTTTTTGTTTTTTTGTTTTTTTGTTTGTAACGAATAGGCTCCGAAACTACTGGACCGATTTTAAAAATTCTTTCACTTATGGATAGCTTAATTCAGTGTGAGTGCCATAGGCTATATGAGATTTTGAAAAAAAATGGGGATCCGTAAGAAAACTGCAATATTGTGAACCAAGGTGTTACATAATATAATTACCATATTCATAAATTTGCGTGCGCTGTGAAATGCATTGATGGTAGAATAATATAATGTACTAGGGGTTTGTAGCACTTATCAATACCTACAAAACAGTATACATAGATTATATCCATCTTTTTTGGTTTAGTCACAATAATCGAAAAAGTGATTATTTTCATGCGGTGTGAAAACTATTGGTGGTAGAGTAAAGTAATGTACTAGGGGTTTGTAGTACTTATCAATACCTACAAAACAGTATACATAGATTATATCCATCTTTTTTGGTTTAGTCACAATAATCGAAAAAGTGATTATTTTTCATGCGGTGTGAAAACTATTGGTGGTAGAGTAAAGTAATGTACTAGGGGTTTGTAGTACTTATCAATATCTACAAAACAGTATACATAGATTATATCCATCTTTTTTGGTTTAGTCACAATAATCGAAAAAGTGATTATTTTTCATGCGGTGTGAAAACTATTGGTGGTAGAGTAAAGTAATGTACTAGGGGTTTGTAGTACTTATCAATACCTACAAAACAGTATACATATATTATATCCATCTTTTTTGGTTTAGTCACAATAATCGAAAAAGTGATTATTTTTCATGCGGTGTGAAAACTATTGGTGGTAGAGTAAAGTAATGTACTAGGGGTTTGTAGTACTTATCAATACCTACAAAACAGTATACATAGATTATATCCATCTTTTTTGGTTTAGTCACAATAATCGAAAAAGTGATTATTTTTCATGCGGTGTGAAAACTATTGGTGGTAGAGTAAAGTAATGTACTAGGGGTTTGTAGTACTTATCAATACCTACAAAACAGTATACATAGATTATATCCATCTTTTTTGGTTTAGTCACAATAATCGAAAAAGTGATTATTTTTCATGCGGTGTGAAAACTATTGGTGGTAGAGTAAAGTAATGTACTAGGGGTTTGTAGTACTTATCAATACCTACAAAACAGTATACATAGATTATATCCATCTTTTTTGGTTTAGTCACAATAATCGAAAAAATGATTATTTTTCATGCGGTGTGAAAACTATTGGTGGTAGAGTAAAGTAATGTACTTGGGGTTTGTAGTACTTATCAATACCTACAAAAAAGTATACATAGATTCTATCCATCTTTTTTGGTTTAGTCACAATAATCGAAAAAGTGATTATTTTTCATGCGGTGTGAAAACTATTGGTGGTAGAGTAAAGTAATGTACTAGGGGTTTGTTATACTTATCAATACCTACAAAACAGTATACATTGATTATATCCATCTTTTTTGGTTTAGTCACAATAATCGAAAAAGTGATTATTTTTCATGCGGTGTGAAAACTATTGGTGGTAGAGTAAAGTAATGTACTAGGGGTTTGTAGTACTTATCAATACCTACAAAACAGTATACATAGATTATATCCATCTTTTTTGGTTTAGTCACAATAATCGAAAAAATGATTATTTTTCATGCGGTGTGAAAACTATTGGTGGTAGAGTAAAGTAATGTACTTGGGGTTTGTAGTACTTATCAATACCTACAAAACAGTATACATAGATTCTATCCATCTTTTTTGGTTTAGTCACAATAATCGAAAAAGTGATTATTTTTCATGCGGTGTGAAAACTATTGGTGGTAGAGTAAAGTAATGTACTAGGGGTTTGTTATACTTATCAATACCTACAAAACAGTATACATTGATTATATCCATCTTTTTTGGTTTAGTCACAATAATCGAAAAAGTGATTATTTTTCATGCGGTGTGAAAACTATTGGTGGTAGAGTAAAGTAATGTACTAGGGTTTGTAGTACTTATCAATACCTACAAAACAGTATACATAGATTATATCCATCTATTTTGGTATAGTCACAATAATTGAAGCAGTGATTATTTTTCATGCGGTGTGAAAACTATTGGTGGTAGAGTAAAGTAATGTACTAGGGGTTTGTAGTACTTATCAATACCTACAAAACAGTATACATAGATTATATCCATCTTTTTTGGTTTAGTCACAATAATCGAAAAAGTGATTATTTTTCATGCGGTGTGAAAACTATTGGTGGTAGAGTAAAGTAATGTACTAGGGGTTTGTAGTACTTATCAATACCTACAAAACAGTATACATAGATTATATCCATCTTTTTTGGTTTAGTCACAATAATCGAAAAAGTGATTATTTTTCATGCGGTGTGAAAACTATTGGTGGTAGAGTAAAGTAATGTACTAGGGGTTTGTAGTACTTATCAATACCTACAAAACAGTATACATAGATTATATCCATCTTTTTTGGTTTAGTCACAATAATCGAAAAAATGATTATTTTTCATGCGGTGTGAAAACTATTGGTGGTAGAGTAAAGTAATGTACTTGGGGTTTGTAGTACTTATCAATACCTACAAAAAAGTATACATAGATTCTATCCATCTTTTTTGGTTTAGTCACAATAATCGAAAAAGTGATTATTTTTCATGCGGTGTGAAAACTATTGGTGGTAGAGTAAAGTAATGTACTAGGGGTTTGTTATACTTATCAATACCTACAAAACAGTATACATTGATTATATCCATCTTTTTTGGTTTAGTCACAATAATCGAAAAAGTGATTATTTTTCATGCGGTGTGAAAACTATTGGTGGTAGAGTAAAGTAATGTACTTGGGGTTTGTAGTACTTATCAATACCTACAAAACAGTATACATAGATTATATCCATCTTTTTTGGTTTAGTCACAATAATCGAAAAAATGATTATTTTTCATGCGGTGTGAAAACTATTGGTGGTAGAGTAAAGTAATGTACTTGGGGTTTGTAGTACTTATCAATACCTACAAAAAAGTATACATAGATTCTATCCATCTTTTTTGGTTTAGTCACAATAATCGAAAAAGTGATTATTTTTCATGCGGTGTGAAAACTATTGGTGGTAGAGTAAAGTAATGTACTAGGGGTTTGTAGTACTTATCAATACCTACAAAACAGTATACATTGATTATATCCATCTTTTTTGGTTTAATCACAATAATCGAAAAAGTGATTATTTTTCATGCGGTGTGAAAACTATTGGTGGTAGAGTAAAGTAATGTACTAGGGGTTTGTAGTACTTATCAATACCTACAAAACAGTATACATAGATTATATCCATCTTTTTTGGTTTAGTCACAATAATCGAAAAAGTGATTATTTTTCATGCGGTGTGAAAACTATTGGTGGTAGAGTAAAGTAATGTACTAGGGGTTTGTAGTACTTATCAATACCTACAAAACAGTATACATAGATTCTATCCATCTTTTTTGGTTTAGTCACAATAATCGAAAAAGTGATTATTTTTCATGCGGTGTGAAAACTATTGGTGGTAGAGTAAAGTAATGTACTAGGGTTTGTAGTACTTATCAATACCTACAAAACAGTATACATAGATTATATCCATCTATTTTGGTTTAGTGACAATAATTGAAGCAGTGATTATTTTTCATGCGGTGTGAAAACTATTGGTGGTAGAGTAAAATAATGTACTAGGGGTTTGTAGTACTTATTAATACCTACAAAACAGTATACATAGATTATATCCATCTTTTTTGGTTTAGTCACAATAATCGAAGCAGTGATTATTTTTCATGCGGTGTGAAAACTATCGGTGGTAGATTAAAGTAATGTACTAGGGGATTGTATTAATTATCAATACCTACAAAACAGTATACATAGATTATATCCATCTTTTCTGGTTTAGTCACAATAATCGAAGCAGTGATTATTTTTCATGTGGTGTGAAAAGTATTGGTGGTAGAATAAAGTAATGTACTAGGGGTTTGTAGTACTCATCAATATCTTCAAAATAGCCCACGATAAATTATAACATGTGTTAAGGTTTGGTCATTGTAACAGAAATAGTCATTAATTTGCGTGCGCTGCGTAAACCATTAGGGTTATATTTATTAAAATACAATGTATCACGAATTTACTCCTGATAAACGTCCACTATACCTACTTCTGCTACCCGTGCGAAGCCGGGGCGGGTCGCTAGTAAATAATAATTGTAAATAATAATAAATAAATAAATAATCTAATAATTCATAAATGGATTTCCCACGCCTTTAGGAGGTAGAATGTATTGGCAGTATTATTATTATGACTATGTTTAATTAAGAATCTTTGTACCTACATTCCTGCGAATAAATGATTTTTGATTTGATTTGATTTTGATAAATGTACGAGTTCATTGACCGGGATATTGGAATTGTCGTATTTGAAAATCGACAATCTAAAAGAAGATATCTAAAATTATAAAGACGCGGGAAGCAGTCGATACAAAGCTTTAAACCGGAAAATGCCGTCGCATTTCACAAAGTCTGAAGAAATCAGTGAGTTCGATGATTGAAGGCAATGTCTAAGTTTAGAGTCAGAAGTTGCAGCGAGAGGTGAGGCGACAAGTCGGCGCGGCGTGGCTCGGCGCCGGGCGTGCATCGCTCGATAGCGGTGACAGTGATGGATTACCCTCAGAGCTGGTTCAGTTCACGGCCGCTCACTGGAGTGACGCTGCATTGCAAATCGAAAAAATGTTACATTTGAATACGAAGATAACAGTACCAGGAAGCTGCTACTTCCCCTTTACAAAATAAACCGACAACCGTTACACTTATCCGACGAAAGCTAGATTCTAATGTAGTTCATGTGTAATCCTACTAACCTACTAATTTAATCTTACTAATACTACTTATTATTATAAATGAGAAAATTTGTGATGATGGCTGGATGGATGATTTTTACTCTTTCACCCCAAAACTACTAGAATGGGCTGAAATTTAGTATGTAGATGATTTAGACCATGAAATAAAACATAGGGTATTTTTTATCCCACGGGAACGAAGACTACGCGGCTGAAAGCGCGGGGTACAGCTAGTCATAAACGCGAAAGTTTGTGAGGATGAATGGATGGATGTTTGTTACTCTTACACGCCAAAACTACTGACCTCATTGGGCTGACATTTGGTATGTAGATAGTTTAGACTCTGGAATAACACATAGGTTACTTTTTATCCCGATATTCCAACAAGAACGAAGACCACGCGGGTAAAACCGCGGGGACAGCTAGTTATCTATAATAACTATAGAGTAAGATGTTATATAGGTTTTCCATTTGCTTCTGCATTAGCTACTCAGTTTTGGCGTTGCAGACATGCCATAACTCTTCTTCGAATAGATACTTTTTGCTGAACTTTAAACAACCTGATATTTTAGACCCCAGAATTATATGATTTAAAATCCTTCTCAAGCGCCCTAGTTTAGCAAAAATTTGACTAAAAATAACCCACTTCGATGATTGTTTTTATTGGAGAAAATCAAGAAAATTGAGACAGTATAATATACTAAATGTCTCAATACCTATATAGGTAAAAGCTGAAGCTTACGAAAGCTATCATAAAAATGAATTCAAATCTACGATAAGCTTTTATTACAAAAAGCTTTCGCAATTTCTGTCGGTGTTCCACAGGAAGACAGATACAGTCGAAGGGACATGAAACAAATCGTCGGAAGGACCACGCCTCCGGCCGTATATAATCCGACGAGATCAAAATTAAAACGAACGCCCTGACTCGATCGATCATTCCGATTCCTTTGCTATTATTTCTGCACTGTCTCAATTTGTTCTCAAATTGACTGACGTGTGATTTGTTATACTCGTACGTGTACACTCCATTTTATATCGCGTATCAGATTGGATTTTATAAAGTGTTTGCTGACAACATTAGTTTGAATAATAATTTACTTTCATTATTATTGCGATTGACTCTGCATCTCTACTCTCTGTTCACTGTTGGATAGTTCCCGTAACAGTTGAGAATTTTGAATATTACGCGTGAATTCCTGCCCTTATCCCACACTAGATAGGCACAGCATGTCATCTTTCGCCATTCCAGTCTATCATTCTACATCTCTGCACTCACTCCTTTTTCACACATCAGGATATCCTCATTTACACAGTTCATAAACATAACATAACATAACATACATTCACGCCTTTTTCCCGAAGGGGTAGGCAGAGGTGTACCCAAGACTCAGTCCCATAGTAGATACACCCACATTTCGCCAGTATGTTATTGGTCCCATGTAATAGGGGGCGAGCCTATTGCCATCTACCGGGCACAGTTCCAGACTCCAGGCAGTTATTGAGATAATTCTTGATGGAAAAATCCAATATTTAACACTGCCTGACCTAGGGATCGAACCCGGGACCTCTTGATCGGCAGTCGAGCATGCGCCCACTACGCCACCGAGGCAGTCATCCGAGGCAGTACACAGTTCATCCAGATCTTTTTAGGACGCCCGCTCCTCACATAAGCACTTACATTCATCTTCGTAGTGTTCATCCTCCCGCTTTGTTAAGCGAGGGCATTGGGCATGTTTGCCCAATGCCCATACCAAGCTAGTCTTTCGCTACAGTTTATTTCAGTTACCAATAATTTATAACTTACACCTATTACGTTTTGTTGGTGCTGGAGCAGACACATTTTACACGTTGATTGTTCTGATAGAAACATTTATTGTGAAAAATCACAGTTTGTCAAATGTCACAGGCACCATTGAACAGTTAAGAGTAATAAGATTATATTACATATAGATATAACATATTTAATACTACTGTCTTCTCTACCCTAATAGCGAGGCGAATTTAAAAGTTAACCTACTGGTTCACTGTATGACCCGAAAAATAAACAACAAACCAATCTTTCTTAAATTACATTCAATATTATGGACATATTTTGGTGTTTTCTATATTATAATAGCTGTATCAATAATAAAAGGTAGCAACCCAATGGGGTGGAAATCGCGTGCACTAGATCGTGTTCTGTAACCAAACAACTGAAACCTTCAATGTAATAGGAACACATTACTTTAATGATGATGGCATGGCATGGGAACTTTGACAATTTGCTACTCTGTCTATGTTCTATACCAGTCGTTACTTTCCATGCTACCAAGACGGATCTAATAGGTACCTATATTGTCATTTTGAATGATTAAAAATTGTTTTTAGAGTCTTCAAAATGTAGATGTAATTATGTATATAGTGGGACTAGTAGTCAGTTAGTGGGTCATAGTACTATCATTACGTAGTTAGAACCATTTTACTTAGAGCCTACTCTGAAATCGCGAATAAAATCAGCAGTTTCTTAGAAAAGATTCTTTGATCTATTTAAACCTATACAAAATAAAACAGCAATACATATATGCCTTCATGGAATGGATGTGTTATGGTTTTTTTAAATTTGATTAGCTGTGCCTTTCAGTTTTACTCGATTACAGGTTCTAACCTACCAAAATTCAACCTGTTTTCATCATTAGTTTGGCGTGAAGAGGTAATAAACACACTCCCAAATCAACGATACAAACTTTAGCATCTATAATATTATTGGGGTTTAACGTTTCCTCTAGGCTTGCTTTAGATAGATAGATAAAACTTTATTGTATACCAAAAACATACAGAACACATACACGTACAAGCGGCTGTCTTATTGCTTATAAGCAATTTCTTCCAAACAACCGATAGATGGAGAGGATTTATTTACAGCAGAAGACGGATAAAACATAACACTCTTTCTCTAGCAGTTAGTTAAGCGTGTGTCATAAATTCATCTCGATTGACACGGTCATGGACCATGGCTAACAAAAGCACAACTTCTCAGGTAGTCCTTTGTCTGTATCTATTGTGAGATTGACCGCAGACATCCGCAAATATAGCTATAAATCTTTAAGTCGGTTCACTTTGATTTATGTGAAAAATGACCCTTAATTTAAGGTTAAACAAGTGCCGAGAGGCGGGTCTTGGATGCTCACTCGCTTGTACGCCTATTAAATATTGTGTTCGTAGTAATTTTTTAAATAATTTTCAAACTCAAACTCAAACTCAAAAGATGATGTTAAGAAATACTTCACAAAAAATCATTCGTCATAAAGTAAAATCAACTCGAATGTCCATTATGTGTAAAGTTACCTAGTACAATTAAAAAAATAATGTAAATAATAAATGTGTGAATTTCCAACCGTAGGTAAGAAAATAGCTGTTTGTAAATTGCAACGAACACACATTAAACATTATTAAGCATTTGAAGCGTTTGTTATTGGAATTTGGAGTATACGAGTATGTAAGTAAATCTTGTGTAATGAAATGTTTTGTGTACTATTTGAAGTACCTTTAAACTAATTACATAGAGAACTTAGGAGAGCAAAGAACACGCTCACAATATGTTTTGATTCTAATAATTATGCAAAAACATTAAAGTTATAAGAAATTTTGATGTGCGGTTTTACCGCAAAATTGGCAATGACCGCATAATTTTCATGAGAATTACTTAATTTAAATTACACTTTTTTATATAACTAGTGTCAGGGCACCTTCTCATATGACCCTGTATATAAAAATATATACAGGTATATTTCATAGCACGAGTTAAAACAAATAAACCAAATATAAATCTCAGAAAAATATAAATAATAGGTGCTAATAACGACATTCATTCATTGGTTGTCAATACATCGTCGGATATGATTTACGCGCAGGCCCAGTCATATAAATATTAGCCAATGTAAAGCTTGCTACTGATTTTCAACCTTATTTCCATGCCAATAAAGTTCACTAAATCATTTTTTTTCTGTGTAAAGTTAACACTTTCACTGGTTAAGGGCCGAATCATTCTGGTAATATATCAATGCGGGGGAACGATGTCCCTTTGTGGCCTTTATAGCCGATTGTAAATAATACACGGAAGCTTCTCGTGTTACTCGATAATATGTTTTATGAGAATTATTGACTTTGAGTATCGATTACAAGGACGAGAATTGTTTTTCTAGCTATGCCCCGCGGTTTCAACTGCATAGTCTCCGTACCCGTGGGAATATTGGTATAAAAAGTACCCATTGTGCTATTACACGGTCTGAGCTATCTACTCATACCAAATTTCAGCTCAATCGGTTCAGTAATGTTTGCGTGGAAACGGAACTAACATTCACATACAAAAAACAGCACTAGATGGCGCTGGGATCGAGTTAGAACACGTTTTGTTTCCCTTTGACTGCCTCGGTGGCGTAGAGGGTGTATGCTCGACTGCCAACCAAGAGGTCCCGGGTTCGATCCCCAGGTCAAACAGTGTTAAAGATTGGATTTATTCCATTAAGAATTATCTCAATAACTGCCTGGGGTCTGGAACTGTGCCCAGTAGATGGCAATAGGCTCGCTCCCTATTACATGGGACTAATAACATACTGGCGAAATGTGGGTGTATCTACTATGGGGCTGTCCTGGGTACACCTCTGCCTACCCCTTCGGGAAAAAGGCGTGAATGTATGTTATGTTTTTGTTTCCCTTTTACAAAGGTATCTTTTTTTACATTGTACTCAGATTTGAGATTGTTGTATGTAGGGTGTATTGTAGAGAAGATCTCACCGTTATTACAATTACAAATTATTAAAAGTAATGTAATTAATTACTAACATAGATTATCAACAAAAGGTAAGCTTAAAACTTTAACACAAGAAAATAAAATAAACAACATGAAAATCAAATAAAAAACTTCTAAAACTAGCCCCAAAAGCCGCCTCACCTACACAAACAGAGTAATCCGTGGAATAAGCCGACTGGGAATCAATCAATAAATCACTCTCATTCGCGTTTGCCGCAGAGGGCGCCACCATTGTCCTGCTTTTTGTCGGCGCCGATTTTTACAGCAATTAGAGGCACTTACCTGCCGCGGTACACTTAATCCTATTAAAGTAAAATCGAAAGGAAGATTCCCTGTGGGCGGTCAGCAGGTAGCGATACACTCAGCAGTTTTGTAGCGACTTGAATGGACGATGAAATAGGAGTTTGGAGACCGGTTTAGTGATTGCGTAACATTCGGGATAATAATGGAGATAGTGAGGCTTTGAAGTAGTTTGATTTATATAAAGGCTGAAACGCACCGCTGCGCATGCCGTACACGGGCACTCGGCGCACTTAAGCTGCGTGGGTTCATTTGTTTGACAACTTGGGTCTACGTTTCTACTGCAGGACACGCTATACACGCATCCGTGTACCACGTGCACAGCGTGCATGGCGTTGACATCGTTGAGCTACGTGAGGGCTATATTCTAGCAAGGCACGCGTGTACCAAAATGTATCGCGGGCACAGCATACATGGCGTTGACATCGTTGAGCCACGTGAGCGCTTCATTCGAGCAAGCCACGCGTGTACCAGTGACGTCAATTCATACGTAGCGTGCGTAGTCTCTACGTGCGCCGAGGTGGGTTTCAGCCTTTCGAGTTATTATAGACGTCCGGTTTTCAACCGAACGATGTACGATTTTTTTCGATGTACGATAGAGACAAGGCGAACAAATCAGGTGCCTGATGGTAAGCATCATGATTGCCCATATAAGACACAGTGCCACCCAGTGTTTTAAAATTCAAAATTCTGCGCGGCACTGCACTACGCCTGTCACCCTGAGATATGAGTTGTTGAATCTCATCATGCCCAGTAATTTCGCTGGTAACATTTATTGATTATTGTACAACACTGCTGAGTCCGGCAAAAATCTGTTCATTTTTCGTTTGTGGGTTCAAGAGGCCCAATAATGGTACAATAGGTGAACATCTATGATAAAAAAAAATGTTACAGAATAAAAAAGTAAAATAGTTATTTTACCAAAGTTAATAACTAAAGCAAATTTGTTTATTTAATTTTTTCCTAAGAAGACACTTTTCTCTGCGAATCTAGTGCTTACAGAATGTACGTCTAAAATAACATATTAAAACGTTCGTAATAATCATTTGCATTCGTGGATTTAGGTAGGTTATCTTTATGGAATTTTTTTATGGATTTTATACCTTATTTAAGCTCAAGACTGCCGTCTCAGTCCTAAGAAAAAATCTTGTTTTGAATACAAAACAAAATAATACAAGTTACCAACATACTATGTAGTTAGCTCTTTTCTACTGTAAATTCTGTAAAGCGTTCCCATGCATCTTTGTTTAAAGCATAATCTACTCCCGCTCCCCATTCTTAAAACAGAACCATAACTCAAGCCAACAACGAGACATCAACTCCAAATTTCAATTTGCTCATTTAACGGTAGATTGTTTATTGTTTAGAGTTTCGCACCCCACGAGTGAGCCATTCGTACCAACTGATTTATCATATCAGTTCTCAAACAAGCATCATCTTACATGCATAAAACCCTTGTATCGCAGACCGCAACTATCGTCCCAGCCGACACAACATTCTCAACAATATGCACTAAAACTTGAAGCACATATTTGCACGTAGTATGATCATCTGTGCCAACGTCGCCTCTCTGAAACGACGCAACCACCTTATCTCTGATGTCAGCATTTGAACTTTATAGCTCAGTGATAAAGTTGGAATTGGCTGGCGTTATGGTTTTGTCGTTTCGTGGTGAAACGTCTGAGACCCTCGTCTGGGTTTGGAGCCGATGTATCGTGTTGTCCGGTTTCCGGACACGTTTGCCCAACACTGGATAATTAACTAAGTTCTGCACTTAGCATAAGTGCTTGCTGATTAAACATATGTGGTGGGTTACCTTATATGCCACATGCTATGAATAGATTGAATGCTTAGGCCAAACATATAAAAAAAATATTAAGAACTGATTTCGAGTAAAGTGTAGTGCTCAAATTAGTGGAACTCAAGGAATAACATTCCCAAAGATATGACATTTTATAATGTATTACTTAGTTAATAGTCAAGAAATTCAATAAATCAAAGACACTGTTTAATATGCAACGCACACAACCTGTTAAATGTTCCATCAAATATTAACAAGCCATTCCCTCACCGAGGATCAACCGCGTAAAAGCCTTCACACTATAAATCAAGGACTACGTCTTAAAGCTAAGCCGCGAAATTCGTTTAATCATCTCGCACGTTATTAATAACGCCTATGGAATTAAACAATAAATTCAGCGCGGCTAATCGCGTGAGGCGACCGCAAGCCGACCTCACAGACTATGAAGCAGTTAATACGCAATGTGTCATAGTTTTGGCAATAGTACGTATCTATATAGTATCCCGCTGAGTCAACATTTATAAAGACAAATTGTTGCACCACTAACACGGCTACGATGTATCTTGAGATGATACTCGTAGCGAGTGCTACGGCGAGGGCTACGGCGTAGCTCGTAGAGAGAGTTTTCTTTATAACGTACACAGTTTCTGTTATACTTTAAAATTGTAATTTCCTTACACGTCACATTTTAATGATATAAGTAAAACCAGCATTAATGTTTTATTGACGGCCCCATTAAGTCGATTTATGCAAATTAAAGTTACAGCTTGTATTCTATGTTAAATTTTGCAATAAAATATCTGACCTTTTAACATTCAAGGTCAATTTCCAAATATAGCATTAACGTCAGTTTACTATTACCCACATCAATAAAATAAGTGCTCACGGCGATCTGACAAACGAGGTGAGCCACTTTATCTCTGGCTATCAATAAATTCTCTAGGCAAGAGAAATGTGGGTATTTTAACAAAGTAACCGTCGGACAAACGATTGTTGACCTTATCACGTCGGAGGGCGATAGAAACGTTTTCCCCCCATTACCCTCGCATGATATATGGAAGACGCGCCGGCGAATATGCGACACAACTATTAGTGCATCCGTCATTAGTCAAAGTCACGACGTTTGGCTCGGTGGAAGCGGCCCCAGGACGCAAGACGAACCATCAAAATATACACAAATTCTACATACTATTTGAGTCGATTCTACCAAAAACAACTACCGTTTTGTTAATAAAATATTGTGAAAAAGTAATTTAGTCCTATAGAAAAAATATTGGTATAGGTATCGAGTAACCATTGACTTTAATCAAGAGATGGTTGCTTTGATTGGTCGGTCCTACCGAATGTTGACCTGACCATCTCGAGTGTGTAATTTTAGAGTAAGAGCGAAAAATATACAAGGTATTACAAAAAGATGACTTATTATTTAAAGATATGCATCAAGCTGATCCAATTTCATCTTAAGTATCACTACAGTTTTTGAAATTGTATTAAGTTCCTAGTATTTTCAGATTTTCTGAATGCCACGAAATAAATGCCTCTTCACAATGGACTAACTTGAAAGTAATTAACAAGGGCAATAATGTAAGGGCGACTACAGCTAAATATATATAAAGACAGTATATATAGTTGGAGGGCTCGTTCGTCTCGTCACAAGGGTGTTAATTTGCTAAGACCCCGGGTGCTAATGAAACCCGCGACTTACCGCCGACAGAGCCGCTGACGTCTCGCCGATCCCGCCCCGATAACCTCTCATAAGTATCCCACAGGAAATTGGCGTTTTGAACCCACAGCCACCAACTTACGCCAAGATAATATCTCCATCTTCACTATAAGTAGTTAAAAATCCGTTTAATTAAACGCGACACGCACGCTATTCAAATAAAGCGGTGCCACCCTTGAGCTCGTAATATTGAGCATGGCGATCGATCGCGAGGGAATCACTCCACTTTGGAACTAATTTGATTTTAGCATATTAAGGGGGTGTACAATCTAGATATAAGGAGCGCGTCTTGCGGTCCCACCCCGCTCGCGCCGAGTAATAACGCAAATGATGTAAGGTGTGCCCTTAATATCCATCACACGCGTCCCCGTATTTGCTTATCTATGAAAACACGGAAGTGTAAAAATCGTCGTGAAAAACCAAAGGGGGTTTCGAATGTTCTTCACTGCACGCAGACACTTTGGATTATTAGATTTGTACTGCGTGATTGAGAGCAATTGAACAATCTTGTTCTGGTTTTCATTTAACACTTAGCCCTTCTGAGATAGTCGAAATGAAGAAGAAGTGAAATATGCAGATCATACGATCGAGTAAAACGTCCACATCAACTGATCACCATAAACCTGAGCAATGACGGAGCGACCACAAAAAAGATAGCGATTAAAGACTTTGTTCTAGAACATGCTGGAATTTACTTAAAGTGCGTCAACAACTACTTTTAAAAAATCTCAAAATAAATAAAAAGCTCTAACTGACTACTTTAGCCGATTCCCTCCTGTTTTCTAAACATTATCAAAATACATAAGCACAAAATATAATCCAACGGGAACGGGAAGAGGGTATTGGAAAATGTTATCTGATCCAGTAACGCAACAGAAGACCAATTACTCGGTGGCAACAAACTCATTTAACTTCACGAATCTCTCCCGCTCAAAAACTCCACTTTAAATATTCCCTGCTTCGATTTTATTGTCGCCGTTGTCCTCCTTTCTCGATACATTTATTTTATTTATCGAATTAAATGTCTTACGTAAACGATTCTATCAAGAGGAAGGTGTGAAAAGGTGTAAGGATGGTAAGTTGTACGGAAATAAACGGGGAGGGTAGATAAGTGAGTGTAAATGTGCCGGCCTGTAGTGCCTCTCAATCGGATGTCGGGTACATAAATAAAACTGGATGTAGGTGTCCTTATCTCAGGTCGTGTCACTTGTTACTTTTGAATGCGGCACTCGGTGCGCACTGCCTCAGAACTTGGGCAGTAAAAGTTTTATCGTGTAGTTTACCGAAGCGGTGTTCATTGTTAGCGATACGCGCACAGCTGCTTCACAAACTAAGTCTAAATATTATAAAACTAGGAAAATAACGTAGCTAGTTTCAACGTATTATGTTTGGGAGAAATTTGTGTCTTTTACTGACAATTTGCTTGGTCACTGAAGAGTAGTATACCTAATTTGAATTAAAAGAATTAGAATTTGAACAACACGCCACAATAGTATATTATTGCTGAAAAACCAAACCTTACTGTGGAATATAGACCGTCATTTCCAATATAAAAAAAACTAATCGACTGGCACCTCATTCACCAAGATCTTTTCTAGTAGTTACGTTGCGTTACTTTTATTTTTAGCAGGTTTTGCTACAATCGAATAAAAAAGCAACTTCATCGTCTAAAAAGAAATTCATACCTACCTACATAAGCACAGATTCACACGGTACACGCTAAGTAATTCGTCTAAAACGCTTTCCTCCAGTGGGTTGTTTATTGAACCGCGAAGCATTTGTAATCGTATAATACCCTCTATTCTTTATCAGCGCCGCGGGGTCTCAGATCCACCCCCGCCTGTCCCGGTGCGGCGCTCTAATCTATGGCCCGATGAAAACCGACCGATTATCTCTTTCAAGGCTATATTTTAAATTAAAATCTACATACATAAATGGATGAAGTTTGAAGATAAACATTGGATTTAGTTTTTAAATTTCCTATTTCTGTTTCTTGCTGTATCTATTACATGTTATCGCATTACCTTATTATTGACAAAATAGTTTGGTTTTAAATCTTACTATTTCAATATGCCATAATTATATGAATGAAAGTTATGAAATGGCATTCATCTCGTAAAGAATGAATCGAAATGTAACCGATACAACTAAGGGTCGATAATGACATCGTTTGCTTATCAGCTGACCGTTACCGAAAATCGAATGCTACATTAGGCACGCACCGTCCGAAACTTAACGTCCCGAAATATAATAAAAACTCTGTGATAAGAGTTTCACCCAGTCGTCATTGTAAACTGCCAATATTAACTTTAAAAAGAACATAAAACACAAAAAAAAATAAAAACATTCCAACTCTTATCGCGTTCGATTTTAAATAACGCGGAGCTATCGGTAGCTATGTCGAGAACAAGGTTTTTGTCCCCGTTCCTCTTTTTCCTGGGGAGGAATTTCTTTTCGGCAATTTAGAGGCGAGCAGATAATAAAAGGGCTCTAACTGCTCCAATCGCACCCTAATGAAAACTCGAAAACTCTTCATTTCTGTATCAATAACTTTTCTATTTATCGTCGACACACGTTAAGTGCAAATAGAGGCGGAAATGACTATATTTTCTTGTTTGATTTCGACAAAGTTTTCTTGTGACATGTTATTACTGTAATTTGTTTGTGCTTCTACATCTTATTTGCTTTGTAGACCACTGATTACTAATGGGTCACGTACAGTTCTTTTCCTGACATTTGTTTTACATTAATGAAGAAATCAGTGTTCGTAAAGTCTAATTTGGGAAAAATGTCCCTCAAATATTACTTTATACTGACTGTATCCTGCGGTTTCACACGGTTCAGCGTGTGAAAACAACAAGTACCAATGAAACCAAGTAGGTATTTACAAGATCTAGAAAATATGAGCTAAATCCGTTGAGCAGTTTTGGTGTGAAACAAATGCTCCAAAACTCCAAAACCATTACTAATAATTTTTAAAATTATTCAATATTGTACATGTAGAGCAACTACTGCATTACTAGAATTTATTGTCATATTTCCAAGTATATTTTCAAGTAGCACAAGACCTGTGATCCCTGTCAGGAAGCAGCACTTGACCCACTTCTCATGCTTGGGAGCAAATCGAAAATCGATATAATGCCAACGAACGCTCCGCATCGATACGATGTGGTGTCGACTCCCGCGCTCGCGGTACCTTACTGCTAATCTCTACACCTCTCTATGGTATGCCACGGCAAAATCACTTCACAAATAATATGCTATGGCCACCTTTTAAATTCTTTGAATTTCTAGCCCATTCGTTTTAGTCCTGTTAGAATAATAAATGAATTTAACGGGGCGGCAACCGAAGAATTCCCCATACAATACCGCTGGAACACGGACGCTACAAAATATAGATATTTACAATTATAACTTCAACTTCATTCTTCATTTTTTTTTTTTTGTAGTGGTAGGCCTCTTTTGCAGGAGGCCGCCTGGGGAAGTACCACACCTTTGCCAGTTATTCATCCGCCAAGCAGTAATGTCCAAACATTACTGTGATCCGGTATGAAGGGCAATGTTACCAGCGAAATTACTGGGCATGATGAGATTCAACAACTCATATCTCAGGGTGTAATCTCAGGGTGATAGGCGCAGTGCACTGCCGCGCAGAATTTAGAATTTTAAAATACTGGGTGGCACTGTGTCTGATATGGGCAATTTGATGCTTACCATCAGGCATCTGATGAGCTCGTCATGTCACTTACTATCATACAAAAAAAAAAAAAAAAAAAAAATTGTCTCATTCCGAATAACGTCATTAAATGTTGGAAATATGCTCTTGATTTCATATGATTTAACTATTACGTAGTTATTGGTCCCATGTAATAGGGGGCGAGCCTATTGCCATCTACCGGACACAGTTCCAGACTCCAGGCAGTTATTGAGATCATTCCTAATGGAAAAATCCATTATAAGATATCTATGAATCCATATTTAACAATTAATTTAATTAATTTAATTGTTCTGTGCTGCGAGAAAACTAATCTCCGTATGTTTGTGTCGTGGGTTACTTGCTCACATATTTATTCCCCCTGCCACGTGGTCACGCAGTGGTCATTAATAGCTCAGCTGGGACCTGGGACACCCTTAACAAATGAAAGAAACACTTGAACAAATACTTACGTAATATCGTTCCAAAAGCATGAAACTTGCATAATTGGAACACAATCTGTGGTACATTCGAACAAGAAAATTAACGCCCTTGCAGTATTGAGATTGTTTAAACTTGGGAATTATTTACAAGCAACCGCCACACCACATGTCCTTTCTGGGAACCCGGCAACTTCTCCACGCGTATTCGAATTCCTGTATGGAGTAGAATTACGGCTTTATAGGAGTAAAATCATACTTTCTCCGGGCGGGTGCGGGGAACGCGATACTAATGACCGCGCGGGGAGAGGTCTACCTATACCTACCTATCTACACATGCCACGACAACCACACTTTATATTGCGTTTAGCAGGCTGCCTACTTGCAGGAGTGTGGGTTACCCTGAGTTACACACACAGCCGCACAGTCAAGGTTTGTTTTTTTTTTTCAGTTATTATTCCGCCGTGCACTATTTTCTTTTTGACCAGCGACGGGCGTAACTTGCGGTCGGAACGAAACGTTCGTCGCCTCCACAAAATGTGCACTGCATTTGTAATGGAAATGTTACTAAAAAGCAGTAACGTTTGCAATTAGGGTTTATTTTATTTGCTTACGGTTTTCAGGGAAGCAAATTTTTTGCTTTGCGTGACTAGAATGAAGTACCTAATGCTTAATAATTGATTATTATTGAAAAGTTTTTCTAGAGAGACTATTTCTGGAATTTATTATACTTACCTCTAGAGGTATAGAATCTAGATATTTAATTTATATGCCTACTAATGTACAACGTGTTAGAAAAAAGTGTAGTAATACTTACGGGGTGCATCTACCCATTAAACTCAAACTCAAACTCAACAGATTTATTCAGAGAGGTCATAATCTGACACTTTTGCACGTCAATGAAGATAAACAGCACTGAGTCTACCGTGCGTTCGGAAAGATACCTCTACAAGAAGAACGCACAAGAAACTTGTAGGGCTTAATCTTTTCATTAAACTTAACAACATGCAAAATAATGAATTGCGAAATCCGTTATTTCGTGTTATAATACACAAATAAACTCTTCTTTTTCACCGATTTGAATCGTTATTTAAAAAAATAAATCCACAATATTGAAATGTCTAAGTTACAAGCAATTAAAAATGGCTGTCAGTTTGAGCAAGTCACGGGTGTGCGTCCATGTGTTAGGGCAGTCAGCAGGATTAAAAACTGCTGAATCATTGACCCTGTGTCAAATCTCGATGGGCAGAAGTCAGACTGGTGTTTCGCACATGTGTTATAACTAGGCACCTACAATGTTTGCAGACTTTGCTGAATTTTTGAGGGTGTCTTGGTGGTGGAGCAGGCGTAAGCTCGACTGCCGATCATGAGGTCCCTGGTTCGACCCTAGGTCAGGCAATGTGTTAAATATTGGATTTTTCCATTAGGAATCATCTTAATAACTGCCTGGGGTCTGAATGAACTGTGCCCAGTAGATGGCAATAGGCTCGCCCCCAATTACATGGGATCAATAATATACTAGCGAAAACCTGTACCTACTATGAGATTGAGTCCTTTACCCTTTCGGGAAAAAGGCGTGATTGTATGTTATGTTGACTGAATTCTTTCCCAGAAACAACGCGTAGTAACATATTGCCTAGTTAAGATAACAAAAAATACGACGGGGTTTTTAATTACAGATACACCTAAATTCAGCAGTTTTAGTGATCTTGTAATTTAGTGAAATACAAATCAAATAGTTTTTTATGTTGTATGATTGTTCTCGCAAGCGTGCGATAGAGTATTTATTATGTGCGTACCTAAAGATATAATTCTCTTTACTAGACTATAAAAATAATTTTAAAACTAAAATTAAAATTCTAGCTGAAACAACATGAGCACTGAAGCGCCAAGAGATCTATTGCTGAACACATAACACATCTAGCTTTAGATATTCAACATACGATATCAAAATTGTTATTGGAATAACGCATCCATCAGACGTGAATATCAGGGGAGAGGAACTTCACAAGAATGAGATGAAAATAGTATTCATATACGTGTGCGAGAAGGACGGAAGTTGAATTTTAAGAATTTGCATAATCTGCTTGGGTACTTTATCATTGAACCACGTGGCAGTGACTAGTGCAGTCGCGGATTATGAGGCACCGGATTAAATCGACACTTCTACGGCGAAGTCGTTTGCAACACACATTTCAACATAGATCAAGTTTATTGTCACAAAGATGTACCACAAAAAGAACTACCTACACCTTAATAATTTCAGAGAATATGTAGGTTGGATTTAATTTGAAAACTCGGTGGCCGCATTGAAAGCGAACACAATTGGAGATCCAACTTTTATCACAGAAGAATAACTTTTATACGAAATGATAAATACCGCACCGCGGCGCAGCCAAGAGGCGCGGCGGCCGAGACGTCCAAAAAACGCTTAACTTGTCCCGCTACAAAAGGAAAAAGCCAACGTCTTCCGTTCGGACGGAGCTAAAGAAAAAATCTTCGCGAGGGATCCGAGCCTTCCATTTATCATATTCCATATTCATTTATTCGTCAAGTTCTGGATTCATTTATTCGTCATGTCTTGATTTCGTCTCATTTATTATTAAAAATGAACTGTCCGGAGCAGTACGCGAACACGTCACCATTCGCCGGGAGCCACTGTTTCAATCTTTGTATAATTTCATGCTGAATTAGGTCACTGGGAAGGCATGGGAATTTTTTACGCGAACTTTTGGAAACAAAAGCTATTGAGATGATTTAATTTCACGTGAAATTTCCGACCCTTTTGTTGGACAGACACTTTGATTTGCGATGTGAACCTAAAGGTCAGTGGGTGCGAGGGACGGTGTGTATCAGCAGATCTCTGACTGGGTCTTTTTGATGATGGATAGACACACCCGATTACTGTCCTGATAATACTTGAAAACTTTACACAATATATTATACCTTCTCCTTACTAATAACAATATTAATATGGTCTACACATTGCTTCATGTTTTTAGAGCTTTAGAATAAGAAAAGTCCACAACCAATTGATCTGGTTAAACAATTGCTGATTACGGTCACACCACCGTGACCGGTCAGGATGGACACTTCAGAAGTCGCAGTCTGCATGTGATGGATGAGTCATGGGACATAAGCTACACGGTAGCGACGAGCCGCGGCTTTCCGTACGTCTTCACTATTACAGAATGACAAAGCTGTCCGAAATTTAAAAAAATAGGCGAATCCCTAAATCTGACGAAATCTGGGACCCTGTCGATTTTAGCAGCGGATACCTGACCCCGCAGTTCCGCGCGGAGAGAGCAATCTGCATAAAAATGCAAATCTGCGTCACAGCACCCGCACGCGTGATCTGCACTCCGCATGTTGCGGGGCGGTGTCGCCTTACCCCTTACTGGCCACTGACTATTCTTTATACAACTAAATTTAAAATATATTGATATCAGGCCACACATTAATAATATGCTCTGTGTAACATTCTACGTTGTACATCTCAAAGAAGAATTAAATGAAAGCAAACTTCCAAACCCTCTAATTACCGTGAATGGATCAAAGGTAAATAGTAGTATCAATAGCTAATCTAAAATACAAGTCTCTAGTACCTTACCGCAACAACTCAATTTATATTTATCTTGGTATTGGAGGAACCGGCTAGAAATATTTATTGAGACACGGTACTAAAGTATTTTAATGTTTTTTACTCGGCTATCCGGAGGCGCCGTTCGATCATCCATCACATATAGAGAGCGGCACTTTGTGGCCGCGGACCAATTACCGCCATGAAAATTAAATTCACGAAATCTAATTATGAACAAATTGTTTTATTTATTATGATGCGTCGGGGTCATTTGTTATTGTCGTTGCGGACAGCCCCTGGCGGGCTGCGGAGCTTCGATGCGGCGCCCGGGGCGGTAACGCAACCACGGGGTTTTGAAGCCGCAGGCTTGCACTGGATCCGACTGCTTTGGAGACACCATGTGACTTAATGGTCTCAAGGGACCTTCAACTTAATCCAAGTAATACTACAAATTAGTGGACGAAAAAAAAACTATTTTATACGCAATGCAATGTATTTTTTAGCTACATTGCTATTTATGCTACTCTGTAGCTTACTGACTGGCAAATAAACGGCAAGATGGTAAACTTTAAAATATAAACGCCGAAAAATCTTGACAAAGTCACGGACGCTTAGCTTTCTTCCCCTGTTTTATTTTTCCCTCTTCAATATTCTTTTATCTCGCTCTGGCTGTTAAAAAGTAATGTATTTGTCCTACTCTACAAAACTTTTGAGTTACTTTTTTAAACTGCAGGAAAATCGAAACCGTTCCCTGGTAAAATTAAAAGCTGGCACTTGCAGACATAAGTCATAAAGACGAAATATGTTTGATTTTTATGTACCTACATGTTTGCTTTATTATTTTTGCAAACGTAGTTTATTTGCATACTTTATATAATATTTTTTTATTATTATACATTGGAATACATTGGGATTTCAGGACCTAGATCATTCTGAAGATTTAGACATTGAGATTTATCATAAACATAGATTCGACAAAATTGTACTTTCTTTTTCATTTTTACCAAAAACATGAACACCGAAATAATACGAGTATTACTTGAAAATCTGCCTAGCTATTACCACAGCTATTACTTGAAAAAACAATTTCAGTTGAGTCACAAAGATGCCTAGGATTCGTTATTCAACGTACTGTTTTCTACGGCAAGTCATTACTTCACAAAAAAGTATTGAGACCGGTGAAAGTACCAACCTCATTACTCGACTCATAGATGCATTGGTGTCCGTCTGCGAGTTGCAGAGCGAAGTAAAAACTTGCGATTAGAAAATCGTGTAAAATCGGTAAATTATCCAGTTTTCCCTACATTTATTGGCAAGGGAAAATTATGGAATTAACTTGCCTTCTAGCACAATCATAGGTATACAGGGAAAGTTCTGTACCCAATAACTTCTTATCGTTCTATACCTTGTAGAACAATGCTACGTGCGTATATCTATATCATTAGTATTCGTTGCGTCCGTGGCTCAGCGGAAATATCCTCATCATCATCATCTCGGCCATAGGACGTCCACTGCTGAGCATATCATCTAGTCCGATTGTAAGTGGCCTGCATCCAAGGTGAACCTGCTGTATCAGATCATCTGTCCACCTTATGGGTGGATGTCCTACGCTACGCTTGCCGGTCCGTGGTCTCCATTCGTGGTGCGAAAATATGCCCGGCTTCAAATCCGGTGTCCCTAAGTTCGAATCTTATTGTACATGTAAACCGCGTTTCGAATGGCACGTTAAACTGCAGTAGATCCCGGCTGTTTCTCATAAGATATGTAGGGGGCAGTCGTTAGCTCTTGTTCGATATGCCTTATAGAAATCTTGGCGACCTGAAACTGACAAGTTTAAATTCAAAATATTATCATCACCTGCACATTTCTTGATATCGAAAGGAGTAGACTCTTACAAATATTGCAAGTTATCCCCACACTATTAATCAGACTCGATCATCGCCATGCTTAACACAACTCTGTAGAAACTTTTTGACTGTTTACATAGTTTAAAGGCAAACTTTCCGCTGCAATTTACACAAAAACCGATGAAACAAAGCGGTCTGATGCCCTCCGAGACCCTGATATTGATATGAGTGACTTGCACTTCCAGCCCCCGAGGGTACGCTGGTACAATGTTATGGACAACTAACGGTTAGGGGAGCCTGTTTGCCTCACAAATATTGTCGTTACAAACTTACGTCGTAATCTTATTCAAGTGTGGAAATAATCATTTTATATTGGGTGCTTCTAGCGCCCTACAATAAAAACTATAACTCGACGATATGAGCTTATTAAATATTTATTTTTCTGACCTTCTGAATGGAATTTCCGTGTCGTCATCGAGTTCACTGGAGAGTTGTTATCGAGACAGCCTGGACTCTGGAACTGTGGATGGCAGATGGCAAAAGGCTCGCCCCCTATTACATGGGACCTATAAAAACTGGCGAAGTGTGGATATACCTACTGTGGCCCCTCCCATATTTGTGTACAGCTCTGCTTACTCCTTTGGGAATGTTAAATGTTTCGAGCAACGCGGTCTTCCGTCTTGCGGCACGGCGGAAGTCGGCTTTACTCGAAGGTTAAATGTGATGTTTATTTTTTTTAATACAAATTACTGCCCAAATTGGCAGAAGGCACCAAGTTTGTTAAGTAGCTTTCGTGTGTGATTCAATATTGATACCGGTGACATAAAAACTAGACCAGCTCGGCTTAGTTTAGTTTCACTGCCAATTTGCCACAAATCGTGTTTTTACTGCTTAGTATCAAATCATTTAGCACATACTATAATTAGATTAATTTGTTTATAAACTGCATAATTTTCTCATTGTTTAAACAGTAAAATTTTCCAAGGAACCGCGTCAGATGTAAATCTTATCTGGTGACAGTTGAGTGTACATTAGCACGGAACTTGCGACGCCACGACACTGGGGGAATCCCGCCGCAACCGCAACGTCCATAATGTCCATAAACAAGTGGGCAGCGCGCGCTGCGAATATTCAACGGAAAAGTTGAAACAGGGATGTTCTCAAGTGGGAATAATGCAACCAGGGCGTAATAATACAACTACCTAACTGACATTTATAAATAGCAGTTACGTCAACATAATATAATTACTTATATTATAAAAAATAGTCTTGAACTCAACTCTTACTTAGAAGTCGGACTGAAAAGCTATGCAATTATTCAGTTGGTGTAAGAATAACATTCTTCATACTTATTACGCACCCAAGTATCCGCATCACATTCAAAATTGCATTTATTGAATAAATATATCTTAAGAGCATATTATATAGATTGAAATATAAAATGATGATCTAAAAGCATGCTCGATTTTGAAAACAAAGGATATCTTTACATAAGTATACTTAAGTTACATCGCAAAAGTACACCAGTCATTGCACCAGATTCTAAAGTTTGCTTTCTTGCAGTAAAAATATCCTAATAACGCTACAATAGCAGCCAAAATATTTACCCCCAAGCACTGTCCTAAATACGTCCCTGTATCAGCCTAGTTTCCTCCAAGCCAGTCCACTCTATGTAGAAGCAACACTTGGCCCAAACGGCCGGAGTTCCAAACTACCATCCACATCACGCGGCATGCATTGTCCCTTATGAAGCTTGACCCTTAACAACTTGTGATGCTATAACTTAGCGATCTAAGCACGGTTTGATTGCCACTTAAACGTAGCCTCTACTTAATAGTTGTAAACTTTTGCCATTATGAACTACCGGTTTTGATGGACAATAAATTAGGCGCTAGTTGTGCTGGCCGTGGGGTACCGGCATCAGAATAGTACCTCACCCGCTCAACCTGGGTTGCCGTAAGAACCGGCTAATAGGTATAAAAATCCAGAGGACGAGTAGCGATGTCCTCTGTGTAAGAACCACCAAATTGCTCTCGCCAACCCGCCTGCCAAGCGTGGCGAGTATTGGCAAAACCCCCCCACATGATAAGAACCAAACAGACCAGGCCCCCAGTACCCGGCAGCTCCGTTATTCCTGACTCCGGTAGCGGTCACGGTAACGGCGGAGCAGGGGGTGCTAAGAATCCCCGGAAGTTTTCCGGCTACCCACCCCAACAACGACGACTGGCCCTGGTAACACACAACATACGCACTTTGAGGACTGACGAGAAGATCATTGAGCTGGAAGAGGAATTAGGTAGGCTACGTTGGGATATCGTGGGGTTGTCTGAAGTCCGTAGAGAGGGCGAGGACACGATAACCCTAA
The DNA here is from genome assembly GCA_947063395.1 of Hemistola chrysoprasaria. Lineage (NCBI taxonomy): Eukaryota > Metazoa > Arthropoda > Insecta > Lepidoptera > Geometridae > Hemistola > Hemistola chrysoprasaria. Next base: position 10,576,803 of record OX346719.1, read on the forward strand.
GATCAGGTAACCTACTCTACTACCGGGAGGGCGACCAACAGTCCCAAGGTGGTGTCGGCTTTCTCGTCCACAAGTCCCTCACTAACAACATTATTACCATTGAAAGTGTCTCGAGCAGGGTCATATACCTAATACTCAGAGTATCCAAACGATACTCGCTGAAGGTCATTCAGGTGTATGCACCTACCTCGTCACACCCAGATGATGAAGTGGAGACTATGTATGAGGATGTCAGTAGGGCCATACATATGTCCGAGACCCACTTCACTGTTGTTATGGGGGACTTTAATGCAAAGCTTGGCAAGAAAAGCGATGGCGAGCTGAGAGTGGGGCAATATGGATATGGGCAACGGAACCCTAGGGGACAGAGGCTGGCCGATTTCCTGGAGAAGGAGGGACTCTTTTTGATGAACTCTTTCTTTCAGAAGCCGCCTCATAGGAAATGGACCTGGTTGAGCCCCGATGGTTCCACGAGAAACGAGATAGACTTCATCTTGACCAACAAGAGACATATATTCAATGATGTTTCCGTGATCCACATGGTGAAAACCGGGAGTGATCACAGACTTGTAAGAGGCACATTGAATATTGACGTCAAACTTGAAAGGTCACGCCTGATGAAGTCCACGCTCCGACCTACTCGCGCCCATATACAAAACCCCGAAAGCTTTCAACTCGAGCTATCTAATAGCTTCGCTTGCCTGGAGAATATCGATGCATCGGTGGACGAGATTAATAACAGGCTCGTAGAAACTGTCCAAACGGTGGGCTCTAAGTTCTATAAGCCCCGCCGTACAAATAGACCTCAGAAATTATCCGACCACACCCTAAACCTCATGGCTGAGCGACGCTCGTTACGACTGCAGTCTTCCAGTGATGCTAAGTCCTATAGGCAGCTCAATAGACGAATTTCCAAATCCTTGCGGCATGACATCCGTATCTTTAATACTAATAATATTAAAGAGACGATAGAGCGGAAGAAAGGCTCCAAAGTGTTTGCAAGAGATATGTCTATTGGGCAAAGCCGGTTGACAAAGCTGAAGAGAGAAGATGGCAGTATGGCGTCGACAAAAGCGGAGGTGTTAGAGGAGATCGAGAGGTTCTATGGACAGCTATACGCCTCGGTCGCAAAGCCTGTTAGCAGCGCGGCCAAAGACCCAAGAGCCAAGCTGACCCGACACTATACCGAAGATATCCCGGACATCAGCCTGTACGAGATTAGAATGGCCCTGAAACAACTCAAAAACAACAAGGCGCCGGGTGATGACGGAATTACATCAGAGCTTCTGAGAGCGGGTGGAACACCGGTACTTAAAGTCCTCCAGAGGCTCTTTAACTCTGTCATATTCGAAGGTGTAACGCCAGAAGCATGGAACAGAAGCGTGGTGGTGCTATTCTTCAAAAAAGGTGATAACACCTTGTTGAAGAATTACAGACCCATCTCGCTTCTGAGCCATGTTTATAAGTTGTTTTCGAGGGTCATTACGAATCGTCTCAGTCGCAGGTTCGATGACTTCCAGCCGTCTGAGCAAGCAGGTTTCCGAAAGGGCTACAGCACCATAGACCACATCCACACGCTTCGCCAAATTATACAGAAGACCGAGGAGTATAATTTGCCATTATGTTTAGCGTTTGTGGACTACGAAAAGGCCTTTGATTCGATCGAGACATGGGCGGTGCTCGAGTCTCTCCAGCGATGCCATATTGACTATCGGTATATCGAAGTGTTGAAGTGCTTGTATAGTAACGCCACTATGTCGGTTCGAGTACAGGACCAGAGTTCGAAGGCGATCCCGTTGGATAGAGGCGTAAGACAGGGAGACGTTATATCTCCGAAACTGTTTACTGCCGCAATGGAGGACGCCTTCAAGCTTCTGGAATGGCAAAAACACGGCATCAATATTAATGGCGAATACATCACTCACCTTCGGTTTGCCGACGACATTGTAGTCATGGCAGAATCGATGGAAGATCTCAGCATAATGCTCGAAGACCTCAATCGAGTTTCTCAACGGGTCGGCCTTAAAATGAACATGGACAAGACGAAGGTGATGTCTAATGCCCATGTTGCGCCGACCCCAGTACCGGTTGGAAACGCGATTCTTGAAGCTGTTGACTCGTACGTCTACCTAGGACAAGTAGTCCAACTCGGTAGATCCAGCTTCGAGAAAGAGGTCAATCGTCGAATCCAACTAGGCTGGGCAGCTTTTGGAAATCTGCGCTATGTCTTCTCGTCCAAAATACCTCAGTGCCTCAAGTCGAAGGTCTTCGACCAGTGTGTGTTACCAGTGATGACTTACGGATCTGAAACGTGGTCCCTGACTGTGGGCCTTATAAGTAAGCTCAAAATAGCGCAACGAGCTATGGAGAGGGCTATGCTCGGGATTTCTCTGCGAGATCGAGTCAGAAATGAGGAGATCCGTAGACGAACGAAAGTTACCGACATAGCCCAGCGGATTAGCAAGTTGAAGTGGCAATGGGCAGGGCACATAGCACGTAGAACTGATGGCCGATGGGGCCGTAAAGTTCTTGAATGGAGACCACGGATTGGTAAGCGCAGCGTAGGACGTCCTCCCACAAGGTGGACAGACGATCTGATAAGTACGGCAGGAGCACGCTGGATGCAGGCCGCTTACAACCGGACTGGATGGAAATCTAAGGGGGAGGCCTATGTTCAGCAGTGGACGTCCTATGGCTGAAATGATGATGATGATGTGCTATGCCGGTTTTATACGCGTGGACTGTGAAACAAATCGAATAATTACTATAAAAATTCTAAAAAGATAAGAAGTCTTAAGGTGCTATTCGACGGGCGACTGCATGCAGCAGGGTATCCTACACGGTTCCGAAGTTAATTTCTCTGAATAACATATTTCTTTATGTTTACAGCAGCAAAAAATGTCACATCAAAAGTTTGAATCCACGAAAGTGGTCAGTAGAAGTTGCAAGTATTGTACATATGTTGTTTTTGGGGAAATAACAAAAAATCCTTAGCTAGATGCGGTTGGCAGTTGCAGTCGGCTACGGGATGACTTTCATAAAGATAACCTATCGTGGCTTTCAGTCGTTGCATTCAGTCGACTGCCGAATGTCACCTATATCATGAAAAATTCCAATTGATTAGTGCTCATCTCATGCCAACAATCATAATAGTTTTAAATAACGTTTGAAGATAAAAAATGTAATATAGTAAACAGAATTCAGTTTAAGTATAGATGTCAGATAGTGACAGGTTGACGCGCTAACCCGCGTCGATCATCACCCATGTCCATACGCGCGTCCTATTGACGCTTCCACCGTGTACATTCACATCTAAATAAATAATGATATTCTCAGTTGTCATGCTTGTGATGTAGCACTGATGTACAACATGTGTCAAATTACAAACGAATATCACACTCATCTTATATTATAAATGCGAAAGTTTAGACGTTTAAACATGTTGGACGCTCGAAACTATTTACTTAATATTTTAGGTATATATGCATCTTACCTAACTGTATTGTAGTTGTACCCACGTTTTAAGCAAATAGAATTCTTTGTTTTATTTGTTGTTTAAAAAAAAATTATTTTGATATCGAAATACAGTGCATAAGTCATTTTTGATCAGTTATAGGCGCCGCTGTCCAAAGCAAATTCGCTCACACGTACCCACATTTTTGAAGATATAAAAAATTACTACCTAAAATAAATACAACTAGGTTCTAGAAAATAACAAAATAAAGATTTAGTAAAAAATCTAATTTAATCCAAACTAGTTTTCATGTACCTGCATAAAGAAAAAAAATCTTAGAAAAATAAAAAGGCACTGAAAACTTGTTTAGATTACATTGGATTTTTTACTAAATCTTTATATTGTTATTTTCTAGAACCTAGTTGTTTTTATTTTAAGTAATTACATGTAGTATTTTTTAAATATGTTAAGATCAACATAAAGTATATAGTTTATATTCGTCATGACTTAGGGTGCACTTCAGCGGTCGACTGAAACCGGCAAACATCGACGATTGAATTCAATTCTCAGTCACACGCATAGAAACGCTTGATAATAATTTTAAATTAGATAAGATTTCCACATGTTGATTTTTAATGATCTATGATTGCTCAGGCGCAGTCGCTAAGAATAGAATTATATTAAAAAAACGCAGTCGTCAAAGCCCTGTCATGTTGGCGACCGGAAAGTCCTCACAAACACGTCTATCGGCACTTTGCCGAAACAGATACACAGAAATAGCTCCTACGTTGTTCACAGTCCACGGAAAAAACACTAAAATAATTCTCGAGTATAAACTGTAGACAAATGTTACACTTTGAAATAAAATTAGCATCTCTCGGTTCTCGGCTCTGTTGTCCGGCTGCCGGCAACACATTCCAATAATCTAACTATAGAATTAAACGTTCAATATCTTTTACGATAACCCCAAATAGATTTGTCACTCTGACGTCATTCGTGTGACTTGGCTGCCGATTTTATTATTCCCAACAAGTTACGCTGTATCTCGTGGGATACCTACTGTCTTAGCGGTGGACTCATTGGGAATTTATGTAAATTTATTGAGCTAATAAATATTTTATATTTATTAGATTTTATCATCTAAATGACTTTATCGTAAACTGCAAGTGAACTCATTGAAAAGTCAAAACTCTTTGCGAGTTCATAAAATCCACTTGAAGCGAGCCGCGGGTTGGTTTCCCTACAATTGAAAAGTGCGAGGGAGCGGGCTGATAGGGCACTTACTGTAAAAGTTAAAGCTAATTGCCCTTAAGACATATTTTTAATTTCATTGCTCATTCCTTCTTTCTTAGTGTTTGGGTGAGTTCAGTAACTCGGGACCGCTCTGATTGCAAGGGTAGCGAGTAATTGCCATTTTACGAGATAAGGTCACCATTTTTTAATGTCGAACATATTTTATGTTTCTATTTAGGGCGAAAATGCACGGCATTACGGTTCTAGCACTGGCATAAATATTATGTTCTTTTAATCGTGTAGGTACTGGTCGGTTATCAAAAGCTGGTGCGTAGAACCTATATCTGCCGTGGTAAAACAAAAATGCCGTTAACTGACAAAACCAAATTTTTGGCAATGGGCAAAAAACGTGCGGAAAATTTAAACCTATGTAACTTTTTAATGCCAACACCAATTTAAACCCTAAAAACACTAAAAAATTCATCAACTTAAAGACTTTTTAATCATTCATGTGTCATATTGTAAATATAATTTATTTATATGAAAAAACGCTTGTTTTGTTTTAGTTCATTATGGTTGTCTCTAATTTCTCATGAATATTAAACTAAAATGTCGTTGGGTATACCTTAACGGCATTTTAGTGTTTCTATTTAAAATAATAATATTGTCTATTAAAACACAAAAAAAAATCTTATTATATGTCTAGCTAAAACATCTTTATAGTACAATAAAGCTTGTTAAGCTTAACTTTAAATTATATAGAACTCATCCATGTTAGACTTCACTGCCGTTATTGCATTTTACTGCATTTAAGACCGCTAAACTACATGTGTATCTCAATTTCAAGGAAAAACATGTCTCATTGTTTCGCTAAAACGCAGTTAAACTAAGAACATTTTACGTTAACAACAATATAGCTAATCAATAACAAAAATATTCGAATAACATATTATTAATCAATGGTGGTTAAACAACTAAATAAATACTATTTTTAGTAAATAAAAGCCAATTTTTTGTAGATAATCACAATATTTATTTAAACTTTTATAATAAATAATTGAGCATCTTAATTACTTTGACAGAACTATGCTTATAATTAAATATTATGTTAGGAACTTTTAGTTTCTCTATCTTTTAAATTTTCAGGTAACATTGACTGCACAATTACTTATGAGTTGTTATTTGAGGATACACTCTTCAAAATCAATGAAGTTCGCGCGAACACTCTACGCGCTGCTGTTTTTGAAGCGCTGTGAGCATTCTCGGTACCCATCTTGCACTGACCTCAGACATGCCAAGATGGTCATGGAGAATATTCAAAATGGTCGTAGATGATACTCCAGACATCTCTGCGATTTGTTTCTTCTTTAGGCGTGCATCTTCTAGAACAAGTTTTTCTACTTGTTCAACAATGTCTGAGGACGTTGCTTCAATTGGCCGACCTGAGCGCTGATCGTCTTCAATTAAGTCTCTGCCTTGCTTGAAAAGACTATGCCACTTGTAAATCATTGTTTTTCCAGGGCAGGAGTCCCCGTAAACTGATGACATTTCTTCCATAATGTTCTGAGGCGTTTTTCCTTGCTTAGTGAGAAACTTAATCACGGCACGATACTCAATTTTCTCCATAGTTGATATTTTCTACCCGATTGACTTGTTTATCCAGCAATATCTCAAAGGATTAATGAACCGATTGGGCTGAAACTTAATATTTAAAATTGTATTGAGTCAACAAGTAGCGACAGGTAAAAATAACTACCCTCCTTCCTCTCTAAACCCTCCATTCTGCGAACTTTTTGACCTCCCCTCGTAGGTATGTGCGTCTACAAATGCATGTTGTTCTTGCCACGGAATATCCCAATACGCCTTATTTATGGCTTCTCTTTCAATACTTGTACATTTCTTATAACATTTTTCATTGCACCCAGGCTTGACACTATGTTTCTTTTTCCTCTCATTTTTCTCCAATCATCAATTTTCGCTGTTGTAAAGGAGTATCATATTTTTTTGCGTTTGCTCTGAGGTTACAATATCTCAGATAAAGTGGAACAGTAATTGCCATCAGCGGAATTGCGACGTTTTCGGAGGAATAGACGTTCAGACAAAGTTTTAGCACCAGTTGAACCAATCGAATTTCTACCAAAGCTTGATTTTCGTTATTTGTGACACCATAATCCTCAGGCAATATGCAACAATAATTGCCATCAACGGTACTGCTGCGCTTGCGGAAGAGTGGACGTTTGGGCATAGTATTCTCATTACAATTAGCACCAACCGAGTGTCTATTATGTCCTCGCTTCGTTTGCATATCGTTAAAAGTTAAATTGTTCGTAGCATCAGTTGACAAATTAGTTCGTTGCGTGCACTTCTTTTTCAGATTTTTTTAGGCGAATTTGATATGGTAGGGCCTGAGGAATCAGATGGATAGTAATCCTTATCAAAAACAGAATAGTCTGAATCAAAATCATGTGGAGTGTTTTCATAAGTTACAGTTGTATCCAGGTGGACTTGTAAATCAAGAGGAGAATCTGTTGGCATTAATTCATGCCACGTTAAATTTACTACGGTTAGTGGGCTCACAATATTATTGTAATTTGTACTAGTACTTTCCACGTTAGTTTCATTTAATAAGGCCTCTTTTAATTTTTTTGTATCCAAATTTGCCAAATGAAACGAGTTCAGCGTTGTTTGTGACTCACAAAATGTATCAAAAAGACTGCTAGTCATTGAATAATGCCTTGTATATATGCCGTCAATATAGCCAGGTTTATGATTATCGTCCTTGATTATGTTTTGATTTGGAGCAGTTAAAGTAGTCACGGGACCCTCAGGCTTTTCTTTAACCATATCTAAAATAGTTTTGGCTCTCCTGGAAATAGCAGAGTTTCTGCAAAGAAACAAAACTTTTAAAGTAAAATGTATGTAAAGTGGACTCCTTTTCTACACTTAGACTCTAATCTGGTCCGTTGTGCGTGAATGTATGAAAATTGAAAATCCCATAAGTCATGTACTTGAATTTTTCACGATATTATATTATAAATAAACTAGTAACCAGCCCCTGACTTTGTAACCTAATCTTAGACCTTCCTCTTGATTCACTATATTTAATGCTGTAAATTATACGTATACAAAATTTCAGCGAAATCTGTTAACTCTATCTGCCTTAAAATTTAGTTGCAATATTTATATCAGACATACATACATGCATCGAAAGTTAATAAAAGGACGTCACATGCCAACACCCATAAACGTACATATATGTACATAAATAGCAAGTTGAATAAAAGCTTTAAAAAAAGAACATTATTAAAAACAAGTTTTTGTTTATATGCATTAAAATTAATAAAATAAATTTTGAATTAAAACAAATCCGTAATATTTTAAAATTTAATAAATCAATAATAACAAATAGGTCAAATTGAATTAAAACTTATAAGAAAACGAACTTACGTACTGTTTACCGGCAAGCGCCTTCAACACATTAGTTTCACCCAAGACCCGCGACCGAGGAACCAGGATCAACGTGCGTACCCCCGCCCCGCAAAATTAGTTACCGGCATTATTGCGTATTATTGCGAGATTACGACACATAAGTGTAATATTTAAAAACAAAATTTTTATGCTTTAATTTGGAAATGCCGTTACTGGCTAATAACGTATATTAAGTAAAAATATAAGTATATGAATTCTTAGACTATGATGCCGTTAAATTCCTTTAACCACATTTAAATCTAGCTTTTTCAGTTAACAGCGTTGTTGCTTAACAAACGTAACCGATTATATTTAAAAAGATGAACAATAAAGAAGTTAAAGTACTCTTACGACTTTTTAGTGTGAAAAAATTTTTTAACGGCAATGTAGTGAAGAAATCACAGAAAAAAAATATATAGAAATTACAAGTTAGAGAACTTTAGCGGCTATATTGCCTCACCAAGCTAGTTAACGGCATTTATGCCTATTACACAAAAGAAAGTCAGGTACATAACGGCATACTCATCATAATTATCTCCGAAACTATTGAAGATATCAAAAAACCGCGTAAACAGTTCGATAGAGAATTTTTTTCTTATTAATATGCCATCAAAAACTAAAAATCGACCAGATGTCAGTTAACGGCATTTTTGTTATACCACGGCAGATATCATAACACGACATAACATACAACCACGCCTTTTTCCCGAAGGTTAGGCAGAGGTGTACCCAGGACTCAATCCCATAGTAAGGAACATTTGGTACAGTCATGGTCACTAAACTGCTCAAGCTCGCGGCGGCGACGCGTGGTATGGCCATATCGCGCTCTAATATGGTTGAGGAGGACGGCGCTGGTACGTGCATCAACTCGTGAACGGGTGCTGCGAGCGGGGGCTGGTCTGTGCCAGGTGTTCTGTGGTGTAATAGATCTATATGTATATATGTAAAATGATATGTATAAGTATTATATTTATATATTTATGTAATAATAATAGGTAAATAAAATATTACGCTATGGACTCCCTCAAGATAGTCTAAGTTAGTCCAATAAAAAACGCCTAATAATGCAATTAATTATGTAAAATAAGGTCCAAACGCTCTTGTTTGGAGATGTCGGATTACGAATAAATAAAAAGAAATCCCGTAGTACGTACACCCCCATTTCGCCATGATGTTATTGGTCCCATGTATTGAACAATGTATTGAACAATTGCACGGCAAGACGTCTCATCGTAATTATACCTACGTATTCTCCGTTTATTTAGCACGTGGTCAAAGGAGATGGCTATTATTTTGATTTTATAACATTAAATTGAAATTGTGTTAGTGTGAGTAGGTACTGACTTTTCCAGCTTTTAGTAACCGATGTGTACGAGTATATTATTAAAAAATTCTTTGTCTTATACACGTTGAGTCATCAGCAAAATGAAGTTAAACAAATCCCATGAGAGCGCGCCAGATACAATGCATACAAAATAATAGCACGTGGCACAAAGAACTATGCGGTGGCCGGTAGCGGTAGCCGTCTTCCTTTATGCTCGCACTATTCATTCAATCTGTCATTTCATTTTCGTAAATGAATCTTTCTTCATTTGAATGGTTTGTTCGGTGCCCGCTGACCTGCCCGACGGTGGTCGCAGCGGACATTGACTGATGGTCGTTTAATATGTTTTTTTTTTTCATATTTTTATCACTAACTATTGTTGATGCAGTAGCCGCGGGCATTTGCGACGTTCAAAGAAAATATTTTAGTTAAAACATATCCGTCATATACATTAAGAGGATACGACACCACTAAATCGATGTTTCTTAGTCCTGTGTTTCCTTCCGAATATAATTAACCTATTCCACAAAATTTATATCCTGATATTATGAAGGTGAAGTACCATGTCTTTGTTCATTGTATTTTGTTTATAGTCTTTATTTTTTGTGGTGAAAGTCTAATCACGAGAGGAAATGTGGGATTTCTAGATTATTTGCATTGTCACTAGATAGAAATGACGAGTGTATAAAAGAAAAAAAAATTATGGATAAGAACATAGTTTATCTTCTCTTTAAAATATCAGGACATTAATTTGTCGAAGACGTTAATTAGCTATATTCATAGGAAACTGGGGAATCAACACATAGATGTGGTAAATGTGCATATGTTTGTATTAAATTCCTCAAAGGTGGGATATCCTCTTAAGCGGTCTGTAACGTTATAATGAAATTGTCAGCCGCTAAGTAGAGTGTCGAAGTATCGCCGAAGTCCGAGAAATAACGGCAACCAATGAGGTTAGAGGCGGCTAGAACACTTTGACAATAATTACAACTAGAAAATAAATACATAACATCACGCCTTTTCCCGCCTCGGTGCCTCAGGGGTATATAGTTGCCGCGCACTACTGCCGATCCTGATATCCCGGGTTCGATCCCCAGATTATTATTATGTTATAAATAAATAAATATTTAGTTATATTGCATTGTGAAGCTGCGTACGTAGCAAGGTCTACGAGCTTTCTAATTTTATTTTTGCATAAACGTTAATATAAGGTCAGGGTGGATTTTAAGATGGGCAATATGTAAATAGCAAAGAGTAAGTAATAATAGTACGTCACAAATTAAAAAAAACTTATTTAAAAAATACTAACATCGAAAATTTACCAATATTATTTACCAAACTCAGTTTAACTTTCTCAAAACTGTTTTTCATGCCCTTCTCTCCTATAAACTTTTACCGCGATGTCGTGACTGGCACTGGGACGATGGTATATAGTACAGAACAAAGAACTTCCAGAGTCGAGCGAGCCAAACTAGATGCTGTTAGAATTGACGAAGTGTTTAACAATAAATTTCCATTTAAAAAGTCGGTAGAGGACGTCGGGAGGGGCGCAGGGTGCAGCTTCCGCCGCTTTTTCCTCCATTTCCTTGAGGCCGCGTGGCTAGGGCCGCGTTCGCTTGCTGCTCTCCCTAAACGCTGAATTAAAACGTTCGTTTGTTTTCTATCATGTACCTTACTTATGTTATTAATTTTTATAATCTGGGTTCGAGTTTAGTACTTTGCCTACTTAATACGAATCTACGTAATTACTGTCGATGCTAGTTGCATCGAGTATTATCTAACTCATGATGGGTTTCAAAAAAATAAAAAAATTGAGGGACTTGTAGACATACTCGCATAATATCTAGGTAAGCCCAACAACCATAGCTGTTTTCGTAATTAAAAAGCCGATCGCTTTGTCCCTTTAATATAATATAATATTCCACCCTAGAGCAAGTAAGGGCGGCATAGTAGATCCCGCGTAAAATATCGGCTGGATAATAATTAAAAGAAGCGATAATGTCCCTGGCTCGTGAAAAACGACTGCGCCATCCTTTTTATTTGATAAATAAAATTTATTCTCTCTTCCTACTTCTTTGCGGTTTGAACGTTTTTATTTGTTGACCGCGACTTGTGAAATTTTGATCAGAAACAAGACAAAAGACTGTGCGATGGAACAATCTTTTGTGTACCTTGCATTTTTTATATCAGATTATTTAAATTCTCAATCTGTCTTTTGATTTGACCCAGTATAAGTATTATCACCTTACTAAACCGTTGGTAACTTTCGTTCGTCTACGGATCTCCTCATTTCTGATTCGATCTCACAGAGAAATTCCGAGCATAGCTCGTTGCGTTATTTTTAACTTACTGATAAGGCCCACAGTAAAGGCCACGTTTCAGAGCCGTTCAGTTCAGCACAATTTTTCACGCACGCACTAGCACTCCTTGCAAAATATTTTTTACGCACACCACAATTTAAAAGTTGACGCATTTTCGAAGCTTCTGTTTTTAGGTAGTGCGGTATCTCAGCGATGTGTTAATAATGGATATCTCAGACCATCACATTCTATAAGCCAAACTAGTTATTAAGGTTATTAACAAGGAGTTGGCATTAAGTTCTCGCGTACCCGCACGCACCCCGAGATCGCAATCAGCCAGTTTTATTGCGCACTAAATATTCTCCCGGCGACAATTGTATTTATGAAAAGTGCAGTATTATTTATACCCTGGCACTCTGGCTCCGTTTTTTGTCGCCCCTTTCAAGGGCAATTAAATACGACCAGTCTTGGCGCTGCTGTGGCGCAGCTGAAATGGATATGGTAAAGGTCGGAGGCATTAACCTGGGTTGGGGAAGAATGGTCGAGACTTTAGATAGTATAGTAATCAGCCAATTTTTTAATGCATATATATTTTTACTTTGCAAACGATCTTATTATCGGATTAACGGTGGGGTCAGAATTTTCAAGAAGATAGACAAATGGCCTCTGACAAGACTGACACAGCTATGGTATGATGACAACAGCTTTATGTACCTTCCGAACTATGGTAGCGACCAGATGTAGGTACCTTATAGGTCCTACTACCTTACAAATGATGTCCTACCGTGACATACCGTTAATGTGCACACACTTATCATGAAAGTTGATCCTAAACCCAGCAATCAACCAAGAACGATAGATCTACCTTTACATAATATTATGTATGCTACCAGCGCTACTGTTACAGATCGCGTGTTATGAAAATAAGTAAAACTAGTAAATAGATATCTCTGCTAGATTATTAAAATAACCCAAACCCAAAAAGTACCCACCGGTGTCCTGCTGAAATTCCAAACTGAAAACAAAGTACCCTTGCAATTATTATTACGAAATCACAACTTCTCAATATCGGGATTAATGAAATTTCCCAGTTGAGGGTATTGAAGAGGCAGAGAGCCCGGATGGGCTGTCAAACTGTTCCCAACTCCCACCGCGCCGTCTGTCTGGGGACAACTTTTAATAACCTTCTGTATCAGCTAAATGGATTTAGGACGGCACTCGTTACGATTCCAAAATACCCCAATTTTGTCATAACTACTCAACTGCTGTGTTAAAGTGTTAACGGTGAAGACGAAAGGATGGACCTTTATGACTATAAGGTAACTATTGGGGGAAATTATACATAATTTTTAAACATTAAAAAGGTAGTAATTTAGGTAAGAATGCATGAGGATGTCTAAAAGGACGACACAAAAGCAGGATTACCTATTTTTTCTTAATTTTCGATCCGTTAGCCCAAGCTATAGGTAATTACTTACTTACCAGCGACATGTTAGTGCTTTTCATGCGACATGTCGATCGGTTTAGAGTGCATTATATGTGACAAGCATAGTGTATCTTTTATTATACTTACTTTCAAAACCAAGTGCTCCGTTTTAAAGCAGAAATATATTTATCAAAATCTCAAAGCGGAAGTTTCGAAACGGTGCATAAAGTAAACCATGATGCCTTCATCAGGGACCGATAAGGTGATCTCAAGTCACTTCCTGATACGCTCCCCTTCGCTTCACTCTGGACTATCCCTTCCGAACGAAATTGAACCGTCTTAGATCTGTCCCGGCCTAATCCTCGCTTATAATTGATGCGACAATGTCAAATAAACCCCTGATACGGCTAATCGGAAAAATACAAATCCGCAACATGATCGATTGTAACCGGCGCAGCGCTCCACTGCCGCTAAGATTCTTTGGAAATTGATACAAGTTAACTTTTTGTGTGTTTTGTTTCCTGGTTAAAAGATAGCAGAAGCTAGGCAAAGTTGGCAAACTGTAGAAATTGTCCAATTTAATATTTTTATAGACTAAGTGGTCCATCCGCTTGATATACAATATGAACACACACCCCTATAGGCGTTAGGTAGGTGGGATAGAAAAATTTCTAGTACCTCAACGGTAGCTCAATTGGTTGCCAAAACAGTGTTCAATTGGTCCCACCACGCGGATTGGTGCGGAAGATGCGGGGTTCAAATTCCGCTCGTGGATGAAAGTTTTCTTCATATAATGAAACGCACCTCCATTATTGTTGAAACCACATGAAGCTTTCTTATCTCCTTTCTAAGTCTAGTAGTGTTACCTTTTTTAAGAACTAGACGATCTTCACTTAATTATTTTGTGATCTCTACGACTATAAACCATTTTCCGAATAAGGAAAATCCTGGTAGACCTACCTAACAACTGAATTTCATCACACTACATACGCAGATGAGAGATTCAACAAAAAGCTCACACATCGTAACGACATTGTTAGACACGAAAACTGCGGAAAATTCACTTTTTTCGTCGTTTGAAATATTGAATTTTTACATTTATTTTATGCTTTTCACACCTCATAACGTAATATTTCTGGGTGGGAACACCCTCGCTTGTAACTTTTCCGTTGCAGCAGCAACATTCAAAATAAATGTTTGGTGCTTTATCATATCCAAGGCAGTGTGTGAGCGGGAGTACAGGCATTGGCACGCCGCGCCGCGTTACCTCGTAGATTTGGAGAATTTATCCGGGATTCAGAATTATATTTCCATAATCATATTTATATTTGCTTGTGTATTGAACCAGTGTTCGTAAAAGGGTCTTGCCTTGCATACCAATATGATGTATTTATAATCAAGAATACGAGACTTATTCCGTTCTATACAATCAGCAATGCCATATTACCGATAAAGATTTCAATCACTCTGCAAAGCCGAAACTCGCACGTAAATTAATTAGATGTTCGTAAGTAACCCTCTGCGGACCATATGGCTTGCTCCAACACGAGTAATGTGTCCGCAGCATTTAGTGAAGGCTGCGAGGGGCATCGAACGATCTCTAATGGCATCTAACCGCCGGCCTGGCCACCGCATTAATCCTTTACCGGCTCAAGATTAATTATTTAAAGTTGGCCGAGGGCTCCCACATATCGGGAACTGTTTGCAACCTTACTATAACCTGCGTATATCTATGCAACTTTCTCACACGACGCGTAGAGTAGGTACCCAGTACCCAAGTATATCTGCTTAATCGTATCGCAGGCAATAATTAGCTTATTCCCATTGCAATTTTTGTACAGGTATACCTACTGACTTAACAACTGGACAGTGAAGCTTTAATGAGACTAACTAAGAGACAATAGCGAATCAAGATTTATGAAAGTTAGATAAACTTCAAAACTCTTCGTCGAAAAAATCAAAATAAGGTTTGACATTGACAGAGTTTAAGCGAAACTTGTTCACACAAACCAATCACCAATGAGGATATCAATTGAAACAAGCCACGCACACATATAACCCATTCAATAAAGCACTCCAGCGTGATATTATCAAATGAAGTGCGGACAAGGCGATTCTAGTTGACCGATGTAAGTGACCCTTAATCCGCAGTAAATCTTCAGCCCTGCGGACCCGCTGTCCGCTGCCGAGCAAGGGCGAGAGCTTCGAACAGCGCTGAACTGAGGGTTAAACCTACTTCGCGGTCGTTTGTTACCTTACATGAAGTAGAACAAGACAGGGGACCACTTATTTGATGTAATAGGTATACTTAATCAAGTCACTAATGTTCAAATTATGTGTAGGTACCATTGATATAAAGAAAAGGGGATATGAGGTACTGACTTCTCGAAAATGGCAAGCTCAAATTAGGTCCCATTCGGTCCGATGACTGACATGACTGAACAGTGTTGACAGCGTGGTTGGCACAGATGGTAGTGACTCTGCTTTCTGTGCCGTAGGCCTCGGGTTCGATCCCCGGCCAGGTCAAACATTTGTGTGCATGAACATGTCTGTTTGATCTGTGTCTGGGTGTTATAAGCGTATATAAGTATGTATATCAGTCATCTGGTTACCATAGTACAGGCTTCTAGCCTAGTTTGGGACCAGATGACCGTGTGTGGAAGTTGTCCCATATTATTATTATTATTATTATAGTGTACGGCAAAAACAATGACAAGAAATGAAGTTAGTAGTTATCTACTTCTTAATACTAACCTACCTGCAACGATTACGATAGGCCCAAAACGTTACGTAACGACATGGTTTGCGTTTATTCATGTGAAGCCAAGGTGCGGACACTAAGTAGTATACAAATTTGCCTCTGGAAAACCGTAGATTGTAGACACATCCACAGCGGATACTTAAAACCGATGTAGGGTACAATACACAATATAGTACGTGTAAAAGAACATTTTGTCGTTTTGATAAACCTAAAACTACAAATTTATAAAAATGGTCCAAACGATTTCGTTTGAAGATGTTTAATGTAAAAAAAAACAAAATCCAAACCTATTATTTATACTTTGGTAAAGTAAACAAACCAGTAACGTAGACACGCAAGTTTTACCTATTCTAAGCAAGTTATCTAGTAAGTTCCAACCACGAACCAGTGGAGTGGAAGAGAAGGTACCTCAGACCGCAGACCGATAATGCGAACATTATACGACGGCTCTTGACTCCGCATAATCTCCCTACACTCGGTGCAAAAACTTACCAGCTTGCATCTTTCGTCGTGTACACTCGCGTACCTAACTTATCTTCTAAGAATATTCGTATAAAATATAATGTGCCTCTATAATAATAGAGGCACGAAAGAAAAAAGAAAATAGAGGTACGTAGTACTTATTTACGGACAGCGAAGGCTTAGTAATAAGGTTCCTTCGGCCCCCTTTGGGTATGAAACCCTAAGTTTACTTAGCCTCTTTATCTAATTCAAAACCTATATAAAATCCACTTTACAAAAGGCTTATTATAAATTTCATGTGTGTTCTTCTTGTAAAGGTATCTTTTCAAACGCACGGTAGACTCATTACTGTTTATCTTCATTGACGTACAAAAGTTTCAGATTGTGACCTATTTGAATAAATGTATTTGACTTTCACTTTGATCTATAAACTGTGCTCTTAAGTGAAAATATTCATTTTTATTCGCTTGGTGTCTGCCTTTAAACTGTGTCCTTTACATGATGACATACAGATAGAGAACTTACGATTCTGCCTTTCAAGTACCTGGTACCTACTAACCAGGACATAATAATTTCAAGTGGACAAGGGTTATCAAGTTTCGGGTCCAGTAAGTCGATAATTAACTTTGTTTTGTATGGCTACCAATCAGGGCTAACAGTGAGGGCTACAATAATATTGACGACACTACTGAATAGAAGATCAAGTAATAGGAACCTAACCTTTATAAAACTTTTACCTACATAAATAGATAAATTTAAATAATTAGAATTAATATAGCAAAAGCCTTTTAAAACATGATACACACAAATAGAGCTCAATGTAAAATATAGGTACCTACTCTTACTTAGTTACAACGGCCAAGGACCTGTCGAGCGCAACGACGCGTAACCGAGGGCCGCTTCAGAGTTTGATTGACAAGCTGCCCTTGCCCAATGGCGAACGCGAGTGCAGACGAGCCACGTCAGTCAACCACTACCAACCCTACCTATGTTTATCGCAACATAACCCAATATCGCCATTGTGTGTACTCCTATAGAGACTACGGCCTAGGGACATCTGCCACGAGTCCTGCGCCAGAGTAATCACGCGAACGCGATCGCCCCATTATTCGCCGCCCTTTTGTAATTTGAATTTCGAATTCCAATTCGTATTTTGTGGTGAAATAAAAAGAACAACGATTCGACACAATGGCGTCAAGGGCGGTGCTCTGACATGCGATCAAGTTATTACTTACATTAAATAAAGCGCACCGCGAGCGCGCCGTGCTGTGTAGGTACCACCCTGTTATTGAAGGCTTCCATGAAAATTACTCTTTCCATTCTATAATGTTCATTTGAAAACTGTTTTTCATTATTCTATAGGTCACAGACTCAAGACGAGGTAATAAAAAATAGTAATAGGTACTTACCTACCTCTATTGAAATATAAATGAAAATGCAAAAAAGAAGCTGGATGAGTGACCATTCTGTTGAGTGAGAGAAATACTCATTTGTAGGATAAGAATGGAGACGTCTTATCACGATGAACCTAATATTGGTGCTCGGTTCACTCACTGTTGTAGACTTATAGACTTATAGACTTATAGTATCTAAGGCTTAGATTCTAAGCCATAAAGACAGAAGATAGGTCCTTAATGGCTAGTGTTAATATTCTTATCTCATGTTCCAGAAAATGGACTGCCTCGGAGACTTCGGACCGCCTACACAAACACTCAGCTACTGGAGTTGGAGAAAGAATTCCATTTCAATAAATATCTGTGCAGACCCAGGAGAATCGAAATCGCTGCTTCGCTTGACCTCACAGAGAGACAGGTAACAATACAGTTTATTACAATAAACAATCTTTTAATACCACTCAATCAAGATTAATCTGAATTCCAATATCATCAAAAAACAAGTCTTAACCACAAAGGAACTAATCTTCCCCTCGTATTTCTACAGGTGAAAGTTTGGTTCCAAAATCGACGCATGAAGCATAAACGACAAACACTGACCAAGAGCGAAGATGGCGACGACAAGGACTCCACGACATCCGAAGGTGGAAAAAGCTCAAAAACCGGTGTCGACAAGTTCCTGGACGATGACGGGCCAATATTGAGTAAGAAGAGTTGTCAAGGCTGCGAACTGCCGCCTGGCGCGCTCTGTTCGCCGGCCGAAGAGTTGCCCGAGCTCGCCTCACGCACCAGGAACAACAACACCCCGAGCGCCACCAATAACAACAGCTTCGCCAGCGACGGCGCCTCCAGCGTCGCCTCATCCTCCTCGCTCGACAAGCTGGCCGAGGACGACTCACCCGACGGACACCCTCCAACCAACGCAATCGCTCCAACGCCGAGGAACCTCACTAAACGCATCAAGCAAGAGGCGCGAAAGCGCTCACCCTCGTTAGACTGCAAAGTTTCTCCATCGTCATCCAAGGACGGAATCGGATCAATCGCCGGCCTACCGGACGGTGCCAAGTTCTCCTCCGTGAACCTAACGCCGTCGTCGACACCCGGAACTCCTTCGAGCATGCATCCCAGCCCTCTGGGCCCCTACCCGCGGCCGTCCCCACCGAACGTGCCCCAGGGCCCGGTACACTCACAAGCGGCGTCCAACTCGATGCCTCCCTACGTGATTAGGGGCAACGTACCCCCCGGGCAGTTCGTCGCGCATCCGGATTTCCGGGTGGACTCGAAACAGTTCGTCGGCAAGCTCGGTCAGTACCCGCAGGGGCACAGAGGCTACGAAGGGTATGGGCCGGCGGTCCAGGGCGAGCAACACGGCTACTCGCGCACTCATAGACAGGACGGGTCGCCGGCTGCGAGGCCTACGAACGGCATAGGTTCGCGGCAGACCTACCCTCACGAAATGTACCAGAATTACAACTACGCTTACGGCAAAGAGCAGGTATTGTACGGCCACCCTGGGTACGATCAGGCGCAGGGGTACGGAGGGGAGCACATGGGGTACCCGAGTAATCACTACGGGTATCAGTACGAGGGTACGCAGCACGAGCACGCGCACGGTTACTACATAAACGAGGGGCAGAAGGTGTCGCACGGAGAGTACGTGAAAAACGCGTATTACGAGGCGAGTGCGTACGGCGGTGGGCAGGCGACGGGCGCGGGCAGTGCGTCATATACCGCGGCGCCAACGGACGGGTACGGTCCTGCCGCGCAAGCAGACGGTACCGACGGCTACGGGTCCTTCCAGCAGTTCTACGAGGCCACGCACGCCGCCCCCGTCAACGACAACTCCAACTCCTCTTCCGACTTCCACTTCCTCAGCAATCTAGCCAACGACTTCGCGCCGGAGTACTATACCATTTGAGATAAGGATTTCGCCGAACAGGCGAGCGATTTGTTCGTGTAGGTGGTTACTAGTAACGGTGACGAAACGTGGACTATATTTCGCCCAATATTCTACACAATTGCTAATTCACATAATGTACCGACGTAAGTTATTGAATAGGTCATATTATTATGTCAAACATACGTAGCTAATAAAAATAATACTACCTATGTAATATTATTATTTTAAGTAGGATGTAATGTACATATTTGTCTTTACTTAGGCACTATTATTTTTATTAAGGTGGGTAAAGTATTTATTATAAAATTGTATTTTATGTTCCCAGTCACAAAGCATAATCTAATGCCAAAATATTACCATACTCTACAATCTACCTTATATTTAAAAATCTGCCCAATAAAAAAATAAATAAAAATGTAGAAAAATTACATCATCTAATTTAATCAAATTAAAAGTTTATATAGATTTATCCACTCCAGTCTAATCGTTAATTCCGAGGCAAAACCCAACTGACTGGGCTAGATTAATATTATTTAGGAAACTGTATAAAAATTAAGGAATAGTCGTTGCCTTATTTGGTTAATTGTTTTGTGACTATAAGACATTGTAGATACTCAGTAAAATAGTTTATAAGTCATTATTACTGTAGATAATTGCTATAATTTTGGCCTATTGAAAAAATAAATCATTTGGTGTCACAAGCATGCCTATTGTATTATTTCCTTATATTTTATATGGTCAGAGTTGAAAAATATAATTCAACGAAGTCTATAATAGCAGGGGTCGGCAAGTAATTTCGAATAGGGTCTGCATACTAGTGAAAATATTTTTCGTAGTCCAGAAAATATAGTCACATAGCGTCTTGGACCAGTGAGATGATATAACATTTTACATGTTGACCCAAATTATTCTTTCAAAACAGTCAAGAAAGTGAATAGCTTAGGTAAATAAATATGACATGAAGCTATTGAATATATATTTTTTTAATAAAATAGATATATTATTAAAAATTGCCCAAAATTTGGCGGCCCTGATATATACCGCGGTCCGCCTGTTGCCGACCCCTGGTCTACAGTATATTAAATATATATTGAAGTGATTATCGCTACATCGACGAAAAGCGCACAGAACGAGCTCCGGGAAAGGACTTCTCCAAGATTTCGCTGTCGAGGCTGGAGGCTACGCGGACGCAGACTTTCAAGTCATACGTGCTCCGGTTTCCGGCGAAATACAAGGAGACGTTCCTGGATCCACAATTTTGGCCCGAAGGCATCGTTTTGTAAGGTATTTATTAATATGGGTCTCTGATGCGTATAATTTATTATACGCACTATTGCCTGAAATAAATGAATTAAAAAAATTGAAGTGATTATCATCCCACAGATATTTTGTACTAAGTTTGGATGGATGGATGACCTCTTCACGCCGAAACTACTGAACCGTTTGGACTAAAATTTCTTATGTAAGTAGCTTAGACCTTAAAATTTCACAAATGATACTCTTCTAGCTAATCTTAGCAAGTCCCATAAAACTTAAAAGGGAATAGAGATGCACTTAATATCATAATTCCTAAGACATCAATTCATGTTCTTCATAGAAATTAGCCTCATGTCAATTTGTTAACTATTTTTAATTAGAAAAGCTTAACATTGCAAGGCTTCTATTACAAACATTTTTAACAGTTGTCATCAACTGCCATTAACCATGAATCTAAAGAATCAGGCATGGTCACCATATACATGCAAACAGAAGGTAAAGTGGTTCAAAAACTCACACATGCACTTTATGCCAGCAAGAAGGTACTCTGGAAAGATGCATCCATTGAGTGCTCAAGACACCATGTAAATTGTGTGGGTATTTTTGGACCATTGTATGCACATTACTGTCTGTTTGTGTCTATTTTGTGACATGGTCTTATGTAATAATTCCTTTAGATCTTTTTCATGGTTTAAGAGAACCTGTAACCAACAACTTTTCCTACTTGAAGACCTACAAGGCTAGCAACGGCAGTATTTCCCAGTAGAGAATAATAAGTGTGAATGAGACAGCAGATACATTCTGTTCAGGCCCAAAAAAGGAAAACAATATGGTAAGGAATATATTATATCCTAGGCTTGCTGTTGATGGCAACTGCTAACAAATCTGTACAAAACCCTTAAAATACATAAGATATAGCACTCATTAAAAGTTAAATACACAACAAAAGCAATAAACACAGTTTAAGATGATGCAGCTTTCTGGGCTTGGATCTTCATTCCGAGGAGTTGGCAGATAGTGTCCTGAATGGTAGTCTTCTCCCGACCAACCATTTGGATCTTCTCCATCTGTTCTGTTACAAACTTCACTTTCCTCTTGAAGTAGTCTTTGCCACTAGTGATATCCTGAAAACACGAAACACGTTATTGACGTTAAGGTTAAGAAACAATTTTGTGACATTTATCTTATTTTATTAGGAAAACAAACAGCTTCTTACTTAAGATATAAACAGGAATACAATAAACACTTAGCCTAAATAGTTTCCACTGGTAGAAACAAATAGATTAGGATGTAATACAATAATATAATTATAAACTAAATAATATATGTTGTCATTTATTATTATTATTAGCAAACATTACTGTGTTCCGGTATGAAGGGCAATGTTACCAGCGAAATTACTGGGCATGATGAGATTCAACACCTCATACCTCAGGGTGACAGGCGCAGTGCAGTGCCGCGCAGAATTTTGAATTTTAAAACACTGGGTGGCACTGTGTCTGATATGGGCAATCATGATGCTTACCATCAGGCACCTGATTTGCTTGACTTGTCACACATTATCAAAAAAAAAAAAAAATTATTGTAATTGAATCAAAGCCATACTATGCGCAGGGAAAATAAATTGCAGGATAATTAATAAGATTTTTGATAGTCAAATGGGTAGGTGCCTACAAATGAAGAATTGAAAGTGGAAGCCATAAATCCAACATCCAAAATCAAAGGGGTGGGCAGTGGTGTAACCAGGACTACACTTCAGTTCACCAGTTGTGTATTGAAAGTCCCATGTGGGCGAGCTTATTACCAGACATGGATTCCAGACTGTCATTGAAAACATTCCTAATGAAACGATTCAATAAAATTTTTTGCTTGATCTAGTAGGGCTAGCATGCAATATGTGAAATACCATTTCTCTACACCTTGATGTTTCTTTCGAAAGTCCAATAACACTTTCTCTATAGCTATAAGATGCTAGCACACATGTAAATGTCGAATAATACTCAAACACATTACGTCCATAGCTTAACCTATCATAAATAAAACTGATAGTAAAAGTAACCATTACAATAAATAAAATTACGTAGGACAGCTTATGGCGAGCTGTTGGGGAGTAGCAACCCCATGGACCAGAGTGCTCCAGGGGGAAGGTTATGTTCTTCATGTCGGAGTGAACACTGACAAGGAACAGTCCCCCACCTCTGCCTTGCCTTCAACCGCCGGCCAGATTGGAGTTGCGAGAGCCTCATGATCGAGGGAGGATGTAAAGCATAAGTGGTGAGTTGGTGAACATAATGAGTAAATGTGATTGAGCTCATGTTTAAAATAAAACTGTAGATGGTTTTAGAGATGCACCCACATTAGTGCTTACATTACATTACCTTTATATTAAAAGCTCAAAGGGGCCTCTGTATGTTGTACCTAAAATAATGATCTCCATGCACGCCTATCAAAAGACCAGGTACAACCCATGTTTTCGTGCGACAAATTAAAATATATTTACCATAGTACAGGCTTCTAGCCTAGTTTGGGACTGGATGACCGTGTTTGGAAGTTGTCACATATTATTATATTTACGCCGAATTACCTAAATTACTTAATTAACACTCACAGCTTAGATCCACAATTCCAGACTAACGGTTTCTCGAACTACCCTCATCTTCAGTACATGACATGCCTTTCCCTCGGGATAGCTCCATACACTTCCGAATCACTAAGTCTTTACACTAATTAAAATACACTGTCCCTTACAAAACTATTATATTATTGTCTTTACTATTTTGAAACTATGGGTATATTAATATTTATAGGCATGGCTACTCTACTTCATTATCTGACCCAAATTCTTCATCAGATTCAGTGCTATAATGCCTTTCCGATCTGACTCTCTTGTTACTAGAAGCAGGTGGCGAGATTGATAATGTTCGCTTGTTCCTAGCAACTTCTCCAGAACCGCTCGGTATCACAATATCCTGAGGTCCTGTAATTCCAATGATATCGGCCCATTTCTGCGGTGAGGGTATTACTACATCATCATCATCTTCACTTCCGCTTTCTGGCTGAGGTTTCGATGGTAGTTGCTTACTTACAGCTCCTCCACTATGCATCTGGTTGATATGCCTTGTCAGCAACTTCCCATTCCACCGCACCAAGTATCTGCATACTCCGACGCGCTTTTCCACCACTCCTTGCAACCATCGAGGTCCTCTGCCATAGTTCCTAATGTATACAGTTTGACCCACAATAAAAGAACGCACCTTTACGTCCTCATTACTCTTCTCTTTCTTGTTACTATATGACAATGGATTCAGATTGTCAAACTTGGTTTTAAACCGTCGACCATTGAGAAGCTCTGCTGGCGTCTTCTCGTTCACCGTATTCGGCGTTGCACGCAGCCCATACAACATACTTGGCAACCGTACATGCCAAGGTTCCGCTGCCTTCTTTTTTAATTTATTTTTTACTGTCTGCACAGTGCGCTCTGCTTGGCCATTAGAAGCCGGATGGTACGGTGCTACCAGTATCTGCTTAATGTCACATTCCTTAAGGAAATTCTTGAATTCCTCTGCTATAAAACTTCTTCCATTGTCACTCACTATGGAGTCTGGTAGCCCCTGCTCCGCGAATATCTCTCTTAGTGTTCTGATTAAGGTGGCGCTGCTCATGTCATTGACGATTTTAACTTCTGGCCACTTAGAATAAGAGTCTATCAGAATCAAAAAAACTTTTCCTTGAAATGGCCCTGCATAATCTATGTGTAGTCTTGACCAGGCTTTTTCGGTTTTGATCCAATGATGAGTGACTTGTGCTGGCATATTCCTATTTTCTGCACAGCTATTACAATTTTTTACCATTATTTCTATCATCTTATCCATGGCTGGCCACCAAAAATAGCTCCGAGCTAATGCTTTGGTGATAACAATGCCATCATGGTTCTTATGTAACTCTTCTAATATATAAGTACGCATCCTCTCCGGTATCACTACTCTACTGCCCCATAATATGCAGTTACTATGTACCGATAGTTCATCCCTTTTTTGCCAAAATACTTTCAATTCCTTATCTACTTTAGATGGCCATCCATTCCTAATCCAATACAATACTTTACATAAAGTTGGGTCCTTATTTGTGAGTTGTGCTACCCTATTAGCAGTGAGATCTAATCCTGCAGGAGTCTCTTCTATCAATAAAACTCCTGCATATTCCTCCACTATGTTGGCTTCCTCAGATTCCTTAACTGGCCAACGACTTAGTGCATCAGCATTTCCCAACCTTTTCCCCTCTACATATTGAATCTCGTAGTCATATGAATTCAATAATAGTGCCCATCGCAACATTCTAGGGGATATAATATTTGGAATAGGTTTGCCGTTACCAAATATACCTAATAAGGGCCTGTGGTCTGTTTTAATAGTCACCTTTCTTCCACTAATATACTGGTGAAACTTTTTTAGCCCAAAAACGATTGCAGCCGCTTCTTTGTCTATTTGTGCATAATTTCGTTCATGAACATTCATTGTCCTAGATGCAAACATAATAGGTTTCACTGTTCCATCATCCATCTCATGTTCCAATACTGCCCCTAGACCATACTCTGAAGCATCACATGACATTATTAACTTCCTATTACCATCGTAGTGCGCCAAGGTATCTTCACTAGACAGCATAGCCTTTAACTTTACAAAAGCCTCTTGGCAACTTTTCCCCCATTTCCATTTAGATCTCTTCTCTAATAGCCTATATAATGGTTCAGCTATCGTAGCTTTATGAGGCAAAAATCTGTCGTAAAAATTTAAGAGACCTAAGAACGCCTGAAGTTCTTTCACGTTCTCAGGTGGTGCTGTCTTCTCTATGGCGTCTATTTTCTCTTTAGTGGGATGTATGCCAGTTTCATCCACAATAAATCCCAAGAATTGTATCTTATTTACTGCAAATGCACATTTCCTTTTGTTTACTCTTAAGCCGGCATCCTGTAATCTTTGCAGCACTCTATGTAATCTATCATTATGTGTCTCTACACTGCTTCCACATATA
This sequence comes from Hemistola chrysoprasaria, assembly GCA_947063395.1. Taxonomy (NCBI): domain Eukaryota; kingdom Metazoa; phylum Arthropoda; class Insecta; order Lepidoptera; family Geometridae; genus Hemistola; species Hemistola chrysoprasaria. Next base: position 10,602,813 of record OX346719.1, read on the forward strand.
ACTATATCATCTAACAGGACGGCGACGCCGTCGATTCCTGCCAGCAGCGAAGACATTAATCTTTGAAAAATTCCAGGACAGGCCTTAACACCAAAAGCTAGTCGTTTAACTTTATATAATCCTTTTGGAGTATTCAATGTCAGCAAATCTGCAGTCTTATCATCCACCCGCACTTGAGTATAAGCTTGCTCTAAATCAATTTTTGAGAATATTACTCCCCCCTGGAGTTCAACAAAAGCTTCATTCAATGTTGGCAACGGGTATGTATCAGTGTCGGTCACTGCATTCACAGTAGAACGATAATCGCCACATAAGCGTACCTTTCCATTCGGCTTCGGCACAACTACTAAAGGAGTGGCCCACTCTGAGTGAGCCGTTGGTTCGAGCACATCTTCACTCACTAATCTATCAATTTCCTTAAAGACTTCCTTTCTCCTAGCAAATGCAACTGATCTAGCTCTCAGGAATCTTGGGGCGGACCCCTCCTTTGGCGTAATATTTACCACAGGGCCTGTATATTTCCCTAACCCTGGCTCGAACACTTGTTTATATTTTCCTATTAGCTGTTCCACCAGATTTTTCTCATTTGCAGATATTTTTACATTATTAATACCGTGTATTATAATGCCTAAATCCTGGAACCAATTTCGTCCAATTAAACTCGTACCGTTTCCTCTAGTTATCAATATATTCATATTTTTAATAACATTTTTATATTTTACTTCGACTGAAGCGTTCCCCAGTAGCAAAAGCTTCCCATCAGTATATGACTTCAGGCCGATATTTGTAGTCTCTAAATGTGGCATTTTACCCTTCCATATGAGTCTGGCTGTGTTCTCATTTATTATTGTGTATGGGCAGCCTGAATCCACCTCCATCAGTAGTTCTGTATCATTCAGCAACACTTTAACTTGGAATGGCTTCACCTTATCTTGTCTAATACTATTAAGACCTACCTCATACAATCCATTGCAATCAGAGTTGTTCTGTTTAGTTTGCTTTGCCTTTACAAAACATGCTGCTTCTATATGTCCTACCTTCCCACAGTGGTGACATTTGCTCCAACGGAATCTGCATTCCCCTTTATGTTGCCTGCCACAGCGAAAACAACCAGAATTATTGGATTCTTTAATACCTTTTTTCCTTATCACCTTGTTAATTTCCATAGGTACTTCCATATTATCATCCTGCATGACAGCGCTTGTACTAGGACCGGTTTGTACAATAATATTTGCATCAAAGTTAGCCGTCTCATGTGACAGTGCAATTTCACAAGCCTGCCCAAAAGATAATTTGTTCTGCTGTAACAGTTTCTTTTGAATATCTTTATCATTTATGCCACACACCAACCTGTCTCTAAGAGTACGATCTAGATCTGTAAAGTTACAGTATATGCTCAGTTTTCGCAATTTAGCAATATAATCTCTCATTTTTTCGCCTATTTCTTGATTTGTAGTATGAAATTTATAAGATTCCACAGTCTCATTTGGCTTTGGATGAAAATGGTTTGTCAAAATGGCCACCATATTTGAAAAACTCACCTCACTTATCTTCTTTGGAGAAATCAATGAAATAATTAAATCATACAAATCAGGACCACAAACAGCTAGAAAATTCGCCTTTTTCTTTTCATCTTGTTCTATTTCACTTGCTTCTAGGCAATAGCAAAATCTTTCAATGTAATTTTCCCAACATCCATGTGCCACATCAAACTCATTAAATTTAATACCCATAGCTATATTTTTTATTTATCACAACACTAAACAGTTATTTAACAGTTTTCACTCGTCGCCACTATTATATTTACGCCGAATTACCTAAATTACTTAATTAACACTCACAGCTTAGATCCACAATTCCAGACTAACGGTTTCTCGAACTACCCTCATCTTCAGTACATGACACATATTATTATTATTATATTGTATTATTTACCTCATGGCTTACGAGCTTAGCCCTGCTGGAGATCGAACTGATGATCGGCAGTAGCGCTTGGAAACCACTATGCCACCGATTATATTATTACGATAACTACTTAAAATACAATTATGTATAAACTCACTTTTTGAGCATAGTATCCTGTCCCAATATCAATCAATACATTATCAATGTCAGCTATAGTCCCAGGGACATACATGGAACCCGTCAATGGTACTAATATAGTTTCTCCTTTAGTATCGGGCGTAATCCTCTCAAGGCTCTGTTCAGATTCATGAAACTTGCTTTGTGCCATTTTGAGGGTTTGAAGTGAATCTTGAATGACATTAATCTCCTAAAAAGAGAAATGATATTGGGAATTATCGCACACATGCTTTATTGATTAATATAGTATGAAAAAGCTGAAGATATATGAAAATAACCTGATCTAATTGCTGTTTCAATTGAGCCAACTGTGTGACAGAAAGCTTAGAGAGATCTATTTGCTGCATCCCAGGTGACGGTGCTGATGATACAGAAGCCATTATGTATAAATTATGTGATTCTGCAAAGATGCACTAGAATCTGATTTATATAATTGATCAATTTAAAATTGTTAACCTATTTTGAATTTCCACACATTCCAGAAAGGAAAGCTGTAAACTGCAAACTTTTTTCAACTTTCAAGACATGTGACAAATGACAATGACATCTGATTATCTGATAGGTTTGACAGTGACAGTGACTGTAACGTTATCAAAATATTTATATGACAATGATAACTTAACTGACTATGAGGCTATGCTGAAAAAAAAAATTAGATAAAAAATATTTTTACGGTAAATAGAGGTAGCTTAATTTTCAGGTTACCCAACGAGATTTATTACGATTACGAGAGTAAAATTAACGCGAAATAAATAAGTAAGATCGAGTTTTAACTTCTAATTAACCTGCAAACAGGATGTCGGTGGTCAAAATAGATGATGTTCAGAGTTTTGAGAAGTTTATCAGGTAAGTAAGCGAGGGCAAACAATTACGTCTCATTCGTTATTGCTACATAAAATATATAATATTTTAAAATCTTTATTAACTTCAGCTCACCAACACTATCAGTGGTCCATTTCTCTGCTGATTGGGCAGAGCAATGCCAGCAAGTAACTGAGGTTCTACAAGAAGTAGCCAAACTTCCTGAAATACAATCAGGTGGTAGCAAAGTTGGTATTTGTGATGCTGAGAAGCTATCTGAAATCTCACTACAATATAAGGTAAATTGTTTAAAAGTAATTCACTTATTTTTGAAGATTAATCAACTGTTAGTCCTTGATAATGGAAAGTTTTAAACATGTAGGCCTAAGAACTTTTAAAATTATTTTATTGAATAGTTGAGCATTTGTGTGTGGATGTTGTCCCATATTGTATCTTTTCATGGTATCTTATCTTATCTATAATTTGGGTTACTGGTAGTTAACTATTTTAATATATTAATTATATTTTAATATTATATCATGCAGAAGTCAGAACATATTTATTTTGTATCTTAGGAAACCTGACCATTCCTTACCACCTTACTTAGACCAGCAAAATTTACTGCTGTTGTTACACAATTGCATGTTTGTAATACCACCCCTGTTCTATTCAGTGTTATATTCAACTGCTGAGCTAGGTGCAGGGTTCAATTCCCAGGTTGAGCAAAGTGTCATTGGATCTTTTCTGTTGTATGAGAATTTTCTTATTCTAAATTAGCCTAGATTTTGGTTTCGTGCTTACATGATTACATGGAACTTTTAAAACACTAACTGACAAAATGTGGGTGTACCTAGTAATAATGAAAACTGGTAAACCTCTTCTTAACCCTTAAGGGAAACAAGGTGTGATGTTGTAAAAAGATAAACACACCCATATACAAGAACAATACTTATGTAAGGTACTGTCCTAAGTAATTAATTTCTCACCGCATTCAACATGGCATTTGGATTTATCGGCCCTCTGCCATCATAGTATTGTTCTTATTAAGGGTGTAGCTCTTTATTAATACACCACATAATAGAAACATTAAAACTAATTTATTTTTTTATGATAGTGATTTGCAAACCAGGTGCCTGATGGTAAGCATCATGATTGCCCATATCAGATACAGTGCCACCCAATGTTTTAATATATAAAATTCTGCATGGCACTGCACTGCACCTGTCACTCCGAGATATTAGTTGTTGAAACTCGTCAGGCCCAGTAATTTCACTGGTAACATTGCCCTTCAAACCGGAACACAGTAATATTTGAACATTACTGCTTAAAAAAAATTAATATTGTATCAATAAGTACATATTATCTGTGCAAGGAGAATAGAGTGGATCACATTTGGTCAGTGGTGTGTCAGAAAAAAAATATTGAGTATGTCTGTTTCATCAGTGTCTGGGTGTTATGTACATATAAGTATGTATATCAGTCTTCTGGTTACCATAGTGTAGGTGCTGCCTAGTTTGGGACCAGATGACTGTTTGGAAGTTGTCCCACCATAATATTATAAAAATAAATATGAAAAAAATAATTAATCAATGCATGTTTCAGGTTGATTCAGTTCCAACAGTAATACTATTCAAGAATGGATCACAAGTAGATAGAGTGGATGGTGCTGACGCAGCTCAAATCACTTCTAAAGTCAAAGCACAGAGTCTTGGCAAAGCACCATCTATTACTGCCCCAACATTGAAATTAGAAGATAGGTTAAAGGCTCTTATCAATAGACATAAGGTCATGTTATTTATGAAAGGAACTAGGGATGCACCAAGATGTGGCTTCAGTAGAACTATTATTCAAATTCTCAATGGATCTGGGTAAGCAGCTATGCTTATTATGATTATAATAATTATTATGGCGAAGGTATATTATAACACGGACTGCCTCGGTGGCGTAGTGGGCGCATGCTCGACTGTCAATCAAGATGTCCCGGGTTCGATCCCCAGGTCAGGCATAGTGTTAAATATTGGATTTTTCCATTAGGAATTATCGCAATAGCTGCCTGGAGTCTGGAACTGTGCCCGGTAGATGGCAATAGGCTTGCCCCCTATTACATGGGACCAATAACATACTGGCGAAATGTGGGTGTATCTACTATGGGACTGAGTCCTGGGTACGCCTCTGCCTACCCCTTCGGGAAAAAGGCGTGAATGTATGTTATGTTATGTATATTATAATTGTGTGAGTTAAGCCTATGCAAAGTTATATCAGCCTGAAAAGATGAAACATCAAATGGTAATTCTTAGATTTGATGGACTGCAGGCATATTTTTGTAGTGGTAGGCCTTTTTAGCAGGGGGCCGCCTGGGGAAGTACCACACCTTTGCCAGCTATTCATCGGCCAAGCAGTAATGTGTAATCATTACTGTGTTCCGGTCTGAAGGGCAATGTTACCAGCGAAATTACTGGACATGATGAGAACAACTAATATCTCAGGGTGACAGGCGCAGTGCAGTGCCGCCCAGAATTTTGAATTTTAAAACATTGGGTGGCACTGTGTCTGATATGGGCAATCATGATGCTTACCATCAGGTCCTTGATCGTCTTGTCATTCATTATCATAAATAAAAAAATATATATATATTTTGACATCTGAGCAGGCTTTGAAAAGTGCTTTAAACTGTGGATCTCTATTATTGCCACCTATAAGATATTGTTATATTATTGCATATTGCGGTAACTAGAATTAACTGGCAGTGTGGGTGGCACCTACTTAGTTACCTCTGCCTAACCCTTCAGCGAAAAAATCTGATATCATAAGATACTTAAGAGGCTAATCATTAGCTTATATTGGAGGCCGATACCTTGGCAATCTATTTATGTTATTATATAATACTTTGACTTATTTTGTGTTTAACCACACAATGAGTAATTTTGGTGACTCAATGTAATTTGTGAAAACCATTATGTTCGGAGGTACCTAGAGACGTATTATATAATATATACCTAAGTGTATATTAGGATCACTTAGAATGGGATATTTACTATAATTCGATGTTTTGCCTGTCAGTTTTTCATGATCATGGCGCATGCAACTGTGTTGAAATATTCGGAAATTTGTAAAACATTGAATCATGGTGAATATCCTGTAATAAGTGATCCTAATGCTTAAAACCATGATAGTTTTATATCATTAGGAATTAGGTATATAAAACTTCAATTGTTAGTAAATATTTACAAAATTTTTCAGGGTGGCCTATGATACATTTGACATATTGACTGATGAAGAGGTTCGCCAGGGCCTGAAGGAATACTCAGACTGGCCCACATATCCACAACTTTATGTCAATGGAGATCTGATTGGAGGATTAGATATTATCAAAGAATTACAGGCAAATGGGGAACTAGATGATACTCTTAAGGCTTGATTAATTTTATTATTCTATAGCAATTGATGCAATGAGCATTTTAGGCATATTGTGTGTTGTATAATTTAATTTATTGCAATAAATGATTTGGATTTGTACATTGTGTATCATTGTTATTCATTACTTATCATTTACCTTCACCTCTAACCCTGGCTCTTTGTTAATGAGTACTAGCTGTGGAAGTTAATAATGACATTCAAGTATTTAGTTGAAGAAGAGCAGGAATAAGTCAATTAAGTGGCGTGTCACAGAAGATACCTTTATTTACAGAATTAAAGAAGCAATTCAACGTCATTGACTACTACTATAATAACAATTATCAGTAGGTAATAGTATTCTATGATAATAATGCTAGCAAACGTGAACCGTACGACGCTGTTAAGTATTAAAAATAATTTTGCGGTTTTGCTTACAAAAAATAAATGTCACTGTCAAGTGAAGTCTAACTGTCAAAGTTGTAATTTCCTTTGCCCTGTTCTCAGTTTTGATTTTTGATGACAAAAAATATTTTGTTTTCATGCTATTTATTTCATTATTTATTGTTTTAAAATAATCTGCCTACTGGATCATATACCTAACGACTGTGATAACTGATAAAATATTATCAGCTTCCTGATTTCCATCTGACCTTCGTTTTTATTTAAATCATGGAGAAAATTACTCCTTACCAATCAAGTAAGTTACCCCTCCTACATGAACGAAATTGAATTTAATTACACTGGTACGTTAGAAAGTTGTTCGCTGTTTACGCATTACAACTATCAAAAAAAATAGGACTTATTTGTTGTTGCTTTTTCAGAGATAATGAGTAAAGTGAGGACTGCTGGTGACGGCATGGAATCCGAACAGAATGTGACCGAAAATAAGAAACTTAGTCAAACAGAAAGAAAGACGTCACTTTTACCAGGGCGACTGGTTCAAGTATTTCCTTCCGCAGTAGTAAGGAATGAGAAACGGTACTCCATAAATGTTAAGACTCCTAAGTTCGTACCGTACGAGCCATATCCTGCAGCAGTTAAACCAATGACCCCTTCTGTACCTTCAAAAGGGGTCAAAAAGTCAAAGAATCATATGGATATTAACATTCTTATATCACAAATGTCTCAAATGAAGACTGATCTTAATGAATTTAAACCTCGGCCAAAGTTAAATTCTTCCAGTTCTACAGTTGATGTAGAAAGTAGTCCAGAAAATTCCGAATTGCTGAAAAAACTTGAAGATTTGACTAAGCAGAATGAAACATTGAATGAACAGTTAAAGCAGCAAGTTCAGGTAAATTTAACTCCACTAAATTTATTTAGCTCCATACTAAAATAGATGCAAGGCTTAAAAACAGCTCTCAAACATAGCAAAATTCTGTTGTACCTACTTATGTAGAATATATGCAGCTTTTTTTCCATAAGATAGTAAAGATATATAAAACCGGGTTGTCAGAAAGAGATAAAGACAGGTTTACTGCTATGTGAACAACAAACCTTATATGTGTAACATCAACACAAGTCAAGGTGCAACTGACTTGAACTTGCAATGCAAAACAGGGTAAAATGCATCTACCTTAGCATATATTAAATATCATTGATGCAAGGACCTTTACCTAACTTGTGCTTCTAACAGGCATTAATTACATCTTTTTGTCTAGGTGCTTAATGAAAAAATATTTCTCACTCTTGCTCAAAAAGTTTGTTATTGTTATGTGCCAGAGAGGGGCCAAAATAACTTTTCGACCACTTGGGAATAATGTAATCTTCTTTTTAATTTTTTCTGTTACCAACGAGATTACATTTTTTTGGTGTTGCACGTAAAGGATATTAGCCAAAACATAGTTAAAAGTAGAGTGTAACTCGGGGTGCTATAAAACCCATTATAATTTGGTTTGTATTTACTCCCTCGCTAAAGCTCGGCAGTAAAAATATCTTGTATACAATGGGTCTATTTAGCCCCTCGTGTAACAATCTACTGTTATTGTGCAGGTAAACAAGGAATTAAAGACAATGTTGGTGGCATCTATGGGTGAAGACCTAGAAACACAAGTTCAGTCTCTGAATGAAGACAAGAAATACCTGTCAAATGCATTGCTCAATTCTGCTCAGCATTTGTCTACTCATCAGGTAAAATACTCATTTTTGTAAAACATATGAAGATATTTATGTTCTACTTTAAAGTTTGAGATTTGTATAGATTATGAATAAAAAATTTGAATTTATACTCTAACAGAATGGGTTACCCCAATTACAATGCTTGAGTAATTCATATGGGTTATGTGGACCACCCTTATTGTCAGAGTTTCAGGTCGCCAAGATTCCTACAAGGCCTTCGACATGACCTATCAACTGCCCCCTACATATCTCATAGAAAACAGCCGGGACCTACAGTTTAAGGTACCATTTGAAACATGTTAGCGCCTAGGTGAAAAGTCCACATTGTGAGATTCGATCCAGGGACTCCGGAAAAGCCGCATATTCCCTCTGGACCATAGACGCTACATTATTATGTTAATTCTAGGAGCAAACTGAATGGCTTGCAGGACAATGTGAAGTGTGGAGAAGCAAGTTTTTAGCTAGCAGGTATGAGCTCTATAGAATGCAACTATTTAATCCTCTGCATACATATTTAATCCTCTCCATCTACATATTGTACAAACTTCTTCTTACTCAACAGTTGTTTAACACATATATGACTTTATTTTTGAAAGGGTCATTGTTATTTAACTCTAACTGCAGAAAAACTGTTTTTAACCCCCAGCCGAAAAAGGAAGAGGTGTTATAAATTTGACGAGTCTGTCGAGTTATTATACGATTTGACGAGTTATTATAGCTCATAAACAGATGACTGATATTGATGCATTTTTATTGATAACTGACATGATCATGAATGCGCTTACCTATGTCTCATGAAAATCGGTTCTTATTGGAATTGTGAATATGTTACAGATAGATGGAGACGACGGTTTGATGATGGAGCAGGAAGAAGTAGAGGAGGGGGTTCTTTAAATTTCTAAATATGTACTCGTTGAAATAGACTTGTTTTCAGCTTAATGGTAGAAGAGCTAGCCGAATGCAAGAACCTGTTGAACGCCAAAACTGTAAACTTACAACAAGCAATAAAACAACTATTGGACGAGAGATGCAGAGTAAGGGATATGCTTCTCTGCACATATAAGAACTTGTACAGTTCACATGAGAAGTGGCTCGAAAACATTGCCATATCAGAGTATGTGGGCAGCAAATACAATCGGCCTATAGGGAACCTTAATTTCAATGCGACTGTACCTCATTCCACAAATATTATAGACTTGGCATCAGTGAATTTGAAACTTTCCGAGAATATTAGCAGTTCAGTAGAGAAGCAAGACACGACTCATGTTGATAGTCTACCAACAGCAACTGATGGTGAAAAGCATGCTGAAGAAGTAAGTAAAATATAAAATTAATATTATTGTTTATATCCCCACACTGTGCCCCACGGTTTTACCTTCATAGTCATCGTTCCCAAAGGAAATTAAAAGTCCCTTCTGTTTTATCCAGGATCTATCTGCTTGTCAAATTTCAACCCAATTGATTCAGTAGTTGTGGCGTGAAGAGGCAACAAACATACACACACCAACAAACTTTCGCATTTTTATGTAGTATAATGGATTATTTTATTAGGTTTTTCATTAAACCTATCACAAACACCAGTCTTCCACAAAACATATTCAATAAATCTAGCCCTAAGATCGCAATGTAACAATTTTGTGGAAGAGAAATAAAAGAGTATTCTATTCTATTCTATTCTATTTTTTCATACATTGTTATACTAGAGTATCATATGTATTATTGGATTTTGAATTGGAATTCATAGATATGATTGGTTTCCATTGGCCTAGGGAAGCAAAATTGTTTACCTAGACCGAATGGAGACCAATTAGGTACCCATTTGGGTAGCATAACATCACACATTCCCTCCTTTTTCCTGGAGGGGTAGGCAGAGGTGTACCCAGGACTTAGTCTCATGGTAGATACACCCACATTTCGCCAGTATATTATTGGTCCCATGTAATATGGGGCGAGCCTATTGCCATGTACTGGGCGCAGTTCCAGACTCCACGCTGTCATAGAGATAAATCCTAATGGGAAAATCTAATATACAATATAAATCCAATATAATCAAATAATAACACGGCCTGACCTGGGGATCGAACCCGAGACCTCATGATCAGCAGTAGAGATTACGCCCACCACGCTACTGAGGCAGTCAAAAATGAATGAAGAAGAAAATGGGTAGCACAGTAAAGGGCCACTTCTCATGATGAAAGTGCGCTCCAGCGCTGCCTCACCCTTTGACATGATGTTATGTAATTTCTATCTTTTTCAGGTGATGGCACAACCTTTGGAAGTAGGCAAAATGAATGAAGGCCCAGTTAATGCATTAGTGAACCATGCATATAATAAAAGCACAAAAAATCTGCTTCCGGTTGTGTCTTGTTCACATTGCAATGGAAAAGTCCAGTTATTATAACTTTATTAGTATTTTACATAATTATTTCACATTATATGAATCTGTCTCACAGTCGGCGATGAGCGATAGACGGATTTCTCGCTCAGATGCCCACATGAGAAAAATAAATGAACGTTCACACTGCTGGCGATTTACGCCATTGATTAATATTCTCTTTTTCTCACACGCGATCTACGTCTTTTTGTTCGTTTCTTGAGCGAGTCTTTCATCGTATTCTCCTTCCATAGGCTAATAATCATTTATTGAAGTGGGGTTTCAGGCCAAAGCAGACAGTATAATAAATAGCGATAATATGCTCAGTTTCAAAAACTATAATATTTATTTTAACAGTGTGTAATTCTATACAACTATTTTTATGAGTCAAGTTATAAACGAAAATATTCCTTATCATGGCCAACACGTTTTAGGGCGTATAAATTCCTATATAAAATGTTAACAATAGAATTCATATTTATTATAATATTTTTAATAGCTTAGTTTACGTCTGACGTGTAAAATAGTTTTTTTATAAATATATTTATTATCCTTATGTCATGAAACTTAGTTTTTATTCCATTTTTTTAATAAGAAATAAGAATAAAATGTTTTTACATTTATAAGTAGACTATCACATTTTTTACGTTTACGTAACAATTTTGTCTGTATTTAACTACAATGTATTACCGCAAAATAGCACCTATCTTAAAATGACATTATAGTAACAATTATACTTTAGGGTAGGTAACTATAAAATTATAAAATTATTACTTATCTTACGACTTTTCAAGAGAGTCAACAACTAATTGATTCTTATAGATAAGGGACTAACCACACATATTCAGCTTCGTCGTTTTCTACGGACAAAAGCTGAAAAAGCTGGATAAGTGTGGTTAGTCCCTTATGTTCCAAATCGGTGTTAGAACAACTGGTATTGCAATAAGCCAATATTAACAATTAACAATTTACAATTGTTTTTTTAATTTCGCCGGTTGACTGTGTCATCTATAAATTGTTTTTTAACATTGTTTTTTTTTATTTTGGTAGGTATGCAATATAGTTAATTCTATTCTACAATTTGGCCATTCTTAGACTTACACGGTTCTGTAACTACTCGTACATCGACGATACGTATTTTTTTGTTGTTTTTTTAATAAGACATAGATCAATCCTCCAAGTTAAAGCTAAGCATCCTCCTATGATGGTTCAACATTTCGATGCCGGTATAGTTGTACGCGAGATAGTCTCTCACTTGAATGTACTTGGCTCCACCGAACCAGTCGATCATGGCTATCTGGGCTATCTTCAGCTTGGCTACGAACCAGTCGTGGTCTGCAAGGGGATCATTAAATTAGTACGGGTAAATGTAATGTTAGGGGCTGATGGGGCAATTCTGAGAATGGTGGTAAATGTATTTGGTGACCACATTTTTTTATCACGTAATAACTGGGTCAAAATCTAGGGAGTTAATTTTTCCATGGATCTCATTAGTAAATATATCCATTACCAGAGGGAAGTTCCGAAATAATAAATTATCTCCATTATGATATAATATAATAAATTATATATTATTATGGTGGTAATAGGTATCACTATCCCCAAAATTACTCCACCTGACCCCAGATGAAAATACATATTTATGGCAACTGAATATTATAAACAAAGTTTAAAATATTTGATCCTTAGAACAGAGCAAGGGAAGTGTCAAACTTTACTGCCTATAATTTTTTTTGCCGGTGTTCCCCATTAGTCACAAATTAGTGAGCACAAATCCCAACAAAATTAACTCTATCTGTCTTGGGCTCAAAACTTCTGCCAGTAACTACTAATATGTTAATATGGATCAGCTGTATCCCGCGGTTTGTGTTATTAAAGGGTCTAAGCTACATAAATATTATAATACACAGTGCAATCGGTTCAGTAGTTATGGCGCGATGATGTAACAAACATACTTACTCATACCGACAAACTTTCCTATTTATCATCCTAGTATTATACTGACCAGCAGGGAAGTTGGCCATGGCCGGATGCCTCTCGAACAATGCTGCTTTCGCGAACACGTACTCGGGTGTACCCGCTTTGACCTGCGTAGACAAATATATATTCATTACTTCTGTTTAATAGTTAATTGAATCACTAGCACTCAGAGCATTATAATGAACAATTAAATATACGAATGTACTTGGTTAATATTACCTAATATTGATTACATTTCTAGTATGGAGTTCATTTCTCGAATGTGTTACAAAAGGAAAAGAAAGAATTGCAAAATTCGCGAAAAAAAATTATAATGACTCCCCATACAAATTTGCAGCTGATCCACTTTATATGATATCCATTTTTTTTGGAAATTCACACAAACAGAACAGATAATAATAGGACGTATAGAATGGCATGGACACTGTCATCCGCCCACCAATCGGGCCTGCGAGATTGAGTTCTCCTCGAGCCCCGCTTCTATGGGAAATCACCTCACGCACACTCTTGCACGTGTACAAAACTCCATGTGTGCATTGTCTGTGTAGTGGGTAGTTATAGCGCAGCTTTTGTATGGGATTGAGTCGAGTATCCGAAGTGTGGTATCACTACACCTTTTTGTAAAATGTGGTAGTTTGTATCCATTTCATCATCATCTCAATATTAGTTAAAGACTTCCACTCACAAGGTGGATAAATTATTCCCTAGAAAAAGACCAGACGTAATTTGCGACGTATACAATTTTTTATTTTTTTGTATCGCAAATATTCCGTGCCACTCAACCGCTTGACACACTTTCCCGTTGGGCGAAAAATCGAGTCAGTGCGATTGCACAGACTGCGGTCTTATAATGACTCAATGGTCGAAATCTATAGAAGGATGATATGTAATGGAATTTCAGCTTACTTTTTTCATCAGTCCTGACAACATAAGCCTGGTGCATCTTGGATCTTCAGGGTCATAGTTCTGCGTTTCACAGTACCGCGTCTCTTCCAAGGAAATCAACACGGTCGCGCGATTGTTTTGCTATAAAACAACAAAAAGGTTTATTAATATAAGACTGTTCTAATTTTGTACAGAGTAACTATTAATCAATTATAATCAGGGTATGATTCCATGGTATTCAGTTTGGAATAAATATCACTATCATATGGAGCAAACTCTGAAATCACGAACAAAATCAGCTGTTTTGTAGAAAAAGGTAATTAGTTACCCTTGAACGAAATTTTTGGAGCAGCAACGAACGCTGTTTTTTTCGCGATTTTAAGTTTAAGTTAATAAGATTTTAAGTTTATACTTTTACTCTATACTATTTAATATTGTGCGTATATTAGGTACTCACAGCCAAATCCTTGGCAGAGAAATCCAAAGGCGACATGTAGAAATAAGGAATACCAGTAGAATTGGCCATGGAGCCATCCACGATGGACTTCACATTAGAGAACGGGAACCCGTGGATGGCGGGTAGAATCGAAATTGTTGCTATGGATGCCCAAGCTGAAAATGAGAAGTAGAAGCAAAATTAGAAGGTTATTAATATGACTGCCTCCGTGGCGTAGAGGGCGCATGCTCGACTGCCAATCAAGAGGTCCCGGGTTCGATCCCCAGGTCAGGCAGTGTTAAATATTGGATTTTTCCATTAGGAATTATCTCAATAACTGCCTGGAGTCTGGAACTGTGCCCGGTAGATGGCAATAGGCTCGCCCCCTATTACATGGGACCAATAACATACTGGCGAAATGTGGGTGTATCTACATGGGACTGACTCCTGGGTACATCTCTGCCTACCCCTTCGGGAAAAAGGCGTGAACGTATGTTATGTATGTTATGTTAATTTGAATAACCTGGGAACAAATTCTGTTATCTTTGAAGTCCATTGTAGCACGTCCAATGTAATACTTGTATGTTATATACCACACAAATAGTCGCCTAACGGTCGCAGACGGTCGGAAATTGCTTATACGTAAGTCTGTAGCGTGACTAGCGATAAATCAAGAATGGCGCGAGCCTATTGACTAAAACCGGGCCCAAATCCATACGCCAGGCTGACATGACCTTGGAATCAAAGCCCAGTAAGCCTCATGCTCGATAGTACCTATAGTCTTGTAGGTTTTGCGTTTAAAAGCTGTAACCTCTATCAATGTGGCAAGACCGTGGAATTTGTCCTAATTTCTTATTATTACATATATCTAATAGTGCATTTACCAGCATTGTGCATAACGTATCTGGCCATAGGAATGAGCTTGGTATGGTCGGGCGGGTCCGATATAGTCCTGTAAGGATCGACCTGGTTCGCGGTCTCGTATTGCGACCATCTGCACTCGCCATACATGACCAGGCATATGGCTATTAGGAAGCACTGCACTCGCATTTTGATTCTGAAATAAAATAAATAGGGTGGGTGGTACCTATTGTAAAAATAACAATAATTTCTAATCGCCAAATAAGTAAGCACCTATATGTACATACCTACCAAAATTCAAAGTACTCACCACTGACTGACACACTCACTTTTGAAACCGCCAATGCACACTTATCAATAATAATAATTACGAGTATTAACGCCCAGCCAATCCCTTGGACCTAGAAAGCTGTTTCGCACTGCATAGCCGCCTCGCGGCACCTTCAAAGAAAACGAATGTGACCAAACCAAATATTGTGAAACTATCTGTTGAAAAAATTAAGCCCTACAAGTTTCTTGTGCGTTCTTCTTGTAGAGGTATCTTTCCGAACGCACGGTAGACTCAGTACTGTTAATCTTCATTGACGTGCAAAAGTGTCAGATTATGACCTATTTGAATAAATCTGTTTGAATTTGCACATAGTTTTGCATTATGATTCCCACGGGATTGTAGACGCGGGTGTTTCGCTAGTTATGAATGTATATATATATATATATATATATATGAATAAGTTTATATAACAACGAAACTATCCTAATACTATTATAAAGGCGAAAGTTTGTAAGTATGGATGTATGTATGGATGTTTGTTACTCTTTCACGCCAAAACTACTGAACCGATTGGGCTGAAATTTGGTACGTAAGTAGCTTAGACCCTGGAATAACACATAGGGTACTTTTTATCCCGATATTCCCACGGGAACGAAGACTACGCGGGTGAAACCGCGGGTCACAGCTAGTTTTATAATAATTTAACAACTCTATTATTTATTTACACAAACGTAGGAAGTTACCTAACGAGGTACATAGGTACGTTAACTACACTATACATTATACAATACGTGTTAGGTATGTTTATATTATTTATATAGTTTAATATAATGTATAATGTTCTTTTTGGTGATAATAAAGAAGTATTTATTCTATTCTATACTTTGTTACCTGCTATAAACTCAGTCCAAAGCAATTACCTACGTCGGTATTTTTGTTTCGCTATAAATGACAGACCGTTAATTATAATAATTGTTACAAAAATATAACAAGTAATTATACCTAACACAACGAAACAGAAATTCTCAGACTATTTTTGTAAGTGAATAACAACTATATACTTACCTACTCTACTACAGGTATGTCATGTAGTATGTATGTGTGTATAACTCGTATAATTTATATAATTAGCACCTAGTTTCTACGTTTAATTAATAAATTGACACGCAAATTAACGTATTCTGTATGTATGTAGGTACTTACATAAGAGACCTACGCACATATATAATTGTTATTCGGTGGACAAAAACAATTATTTGTAAATGAGGAAAAATATGAATTATACATCATATTTACATACCTACCTCTACCATCTACTTAACTTAGGTGTAAAGTTCCTGAATAATATACAAGTACCTATGTATTTCATGCTATGTAATAAATTATAGTTTTTCAAAGAGCATGCGTAAAACATTTTGTATTATACCTTCTCGAAAAATAAAACAAATCGCACTAAAACACTGGCGCCTAGGATTATAAAACGCAATTCACTGCCAGATGTGAGTGAACTTATGAACTTGATGCTTTAATATCTCAATGTCGCTGTCCCTGTCATCGGACTGCAAGAGTGCAGACTGCAGCATCCTAAATCCTACCATCACATCGTGACTTTTCATTATGAAATTACATTCGATCTTTTCATTCTCTGGTAGGGAAACGTCAAGCTGTAGGGGCACTTTACATGCAAAGACACGGGTACGATGTAACTGCACGGATCGGCACGTATAAACGCAATTTAACTATTGATAATATCTGCTAACCTATACGATAGAATGACCTGCTATTAGCCGCTGTGTCAAAGTTCAAATAATAAAAAAATAAACGGCAATTCTGACTCACAATAATATGACTAGGTAGTTAGGTACTTAAATTTTTTTTTGGGTTGTTAGTAATAATTTTGTTCATTATTTTATCTATTTAAAAACAGGTATCTCTTACTAAAGTCAATTATAATCGTTCCACTAGCAGGGGGCATCTTATCAGACTATAAAATGTTGACTTAAAAAATGTTACCAAGTCAATGCATAATTTGTATACCTATGTACAGATAGATAGATTCTGATAATACTTTATTGTACACCACACTTAGTATAGAACTAACACAAAGGATACAGAAAAACTACTTAAATGTACAAGCGGCGGTCTTATCGCTAATAAGCGATTTTTTCCAGACAACCGATGGATGGAGAGGATTCATTTGCAGCAAAAAGCCGGTGGCGCATCTTCTCTATTTTTTTGCTTATATGTACGTACCTACGTATTTATCGATATCGATAACTATTGAACTTCACAAAATCATGTATTTCTTTTAATTTTATAAAAATATTTTTTAAATACACATAATAAAACTTTCAACAACAAGGTAAATCAATTACCTATACCGTTTGTCTAGCCACGTTCGCTTGCGATCACCAAATGGCACACTAATCATTAAGCCAGTAAGGCGTAAGCGCATACATCAATCCACAATCCAAACAATAAGTTTCGATAATATGCCCACATCCTCACGTACGCGATAAAACTGTCATACTGTTGACCCTATACATCTTTGATAACGTTATCACTTATTAAACTTATAATATCAGCTAATTACATAAAGAAAAACTACATGGTACATTTTATGATGTTTTTAATTACCATTTAGACTTAATTTTTATCTAATTTTTTTATACAGGTTGGTCATTTGGGATGGGATAGTGTCTTTGATG
The DNA here is from genome assembly GCA_947063395.1 of Hemistola chrysoprasaria. Classification (NCBI taxonomy): domain Eukaryota; kingdom Metazoa; phylum Arthropoda; class Insecta; order Lepidoptera; family Geometridae; genus Hemistola; species Hemistola chrysoprasaria. Next base: position 10,620,725 of record OX346719.1, read on the forward strand.
ATTATATTTATTAACTACTGTTTTTTTTATATTCTTCAATAATAAACAAATCTTTTGATTTCTTATTCGAAACATCAATCGTATAGTTTATTAACTGACATATTACTCATTTACTTACTTTAAATAGTACAAAAAGACTTGACAGCAATGAGTGTTTCATATTTATCTATTAGTAATATCTATTAGTAATTTATCTATTAAGTCGACGCATAGGTACACAAAGATATCAGCGGCGGCGGGTGAAAATCTTTAAAAGGGAAGCCGGGGCAAACATAGTTCTTACCTAACAGGATATTAGCTCTTCACCGTATAAACACAGTATATTTACATATTTGACATATTGTGTATTATTTATTATATATTATGTAGTTTAATTTTTATACTAGATGTTGTTTCACTGCCCTTTGAAAGGTGTTTGTTTCTCTGCCCTTTAACCTAACAGAGGTCCTTTAACAAAGTGAATTAATGAAAAGGTTTTCGCGGTTCTTTTAGGGTTTCGCGATTGTTATCAATTGAATTAAATAACCTAGTGTTTTTATATACTACAAAAGTGAACAAATCATAATTTTCATTTTAATAAACACTAAACACCCTTCAGAGAAAAAAGGCGTATTTGATCTGAAACGGATTTGATCTGCCCGATTCCAAAGGACCACCCCGTATAAATAAATCCTTCAGTACACATAAAAGTGAAAAAACACGATAATCTATCGTTGTTGAGTGCTCTTGGCGATCTGTTCTTTGAGCATGAGTATTGAGGCGCGTTGTTCGGGCGGCAGGAGGGAGATCTGCTCGTCTGATAGCTGCAGCACTTGCATTATCAAGGCAGCCTGGACAAACAAACAGTGAACTGTTCTATTAAATCTAACAAGTGGAATAGAATAACTATATAACTCTTTATTGGTATCACAAAATAAACAATAATTAAAGCTGGATAACGTGTAAAAAGCACCGTTTGAAGTTTCATCTCTTCAAGCCAAAGTACAGAATACTAAAGGGACAGAAGGAACAGTCCTCAAAATCATTTAATTAAATAGCGACGAACTAATTAATTAATATCTAAAACTAATTAATTAACTAACTACCTTACTAATAACTAATTAACTAATATATTAACTACTACTCAAAGACTGCCTCGGTGGCGTAGAGGGCGCATGCTCGACTGCCAATCAAGAGGTCCCGGGTTCGATCCACAGGTCAGGCAAAGTGTTAAATATTATTTTTCCGTTAGGAATTATCTCAATTACTGCCTGGAGTCTGGAACTGGTCTGGCCCGGTAGATGGCAATAGGCTCGCCTCCTATTACATGGGACCAATAACATACTGGCGAAATGTGGGTGTATCTACTGTGGGACTGAGTCCTGGGTACACCTCTGCCTACACCTTCGGGAAAAAGGCGTGAATGTATGTTATGTTATTAACTAATTAATTAAATTAATAATAAAATAATTTTATTTTCTTACAATCGTAGTGCAAAGTATCGTGTGACACACGGCGCTAAAACCCATTATAACTCGGTTTCTAAAGGTATTTGCTCCCACGCTAAAGCTCGTGAGTAAAACTACCTCGTATACAATGGGTCTGTTTAGCCCCTGGTGTAACAATCTACTATAGTTACCTTTTCCTGATCTGAAGCCCCAGAGGGAATGCCCTGTATGGTCCGAGCCTGGGCCATGCTCGGCATTCCCGGCGGCATCCCGGCCGGCATTTGTTCTGTTAAAAACAATCTTATATTCATTAATGGGAACTAGTGATGTTAATTAATGCGATTACACAATAATATCATAAGTATGCGAATTAATTAGTCATAGCATGCTATTACTATGCTATTTGCTAAGGCGATAATTCGCACTTCGCACTTCACACAGCCCTGCTATTAATTTTAACGAATTAAATAATCATATACGATCATTCAATATACGACCCTATATATATTTGCTTGTAGTTACAAGCAAATAAAGATAATAATTGCTTAACCGTGCCTACCAAATAGCTAATAATTTCACTTAAGCGATGTATTCGCTTCTTTCACATTCACAGAATTTCGCAACTTCATTTAATTTGCTATGTGCTAACGCTTTCGCATGCTAACAATCAATGCAAATGCTAATTAATCAATCACTAATGGGAACATCGGCACTTTATAGATTTTCTGTAGAGATTAGAGATGCGCAAAAACTACTGAACCGATAACGCTGAAATAACATAACATCACGTCATTTTTCAGAAGGGCCTACCCCTTCGGGTAAAGAGTGAGAGGGTGACCTAGGACTCAGTCCCATAGTATATAAATCGACCAATAATTGTGTAGAAAGAAGAGAGTTTTAAACTCATTGTTTTTACACTCGGGAAAGTAGAAGTAAGTATAGCTCGACAGAAAAGAGTAGAAACAGTATTAATTTAAAGTGTATAATGTGTTGATTCAATTGTTTTTAATGTTGTAAAAGACAGTGGCGCCCCCATTATTTTCTATTCTTTTATGTTGAGCTATATACGTATTTTTAATAATTGAATCATTTAACCCTTCCATGACAAACAAAAAAGGATTGCATTAATAAAAAAAACACTAAATCATAGTATAAGTAGTATACCCACACTTTATAATTTTTACCAGTTACGTTTCCCATGCAATTGTGGACGAGCCTATTGCCATCTTATGGGCACAGTTCCAGACTCCAGGATGTCATTGAGACTTTTTGCCTGACCGGGACAAACTCGGAACCGTGTAGTCCCGGGTACTGTCGATCTCGATCATGATCACTACGCCACAGAAACAGTCAAGGCAGAAGTGATACTAACGTGTCGGCGGCATCTTGATCTGCGTGCGCGGGTCGGGTCGCACGCGCGGGTCGGCCGGGAACGGCGGAGGAGGCGCGGTAGCCAGGCGCGGGTCTCGCGGGAACACACTGGAAACATACTTCTATATCACTATGTATTATAAATCCTAAATGAATCACTGACGCCTAGCCCAAACCACTGATCTTAGAAACTTGGAATGTAGGTTCTTTTTTATCTTGTCTGGACATACTAAGGATTTTAGAAAATTCACATGCTTAGGGGTCCAAAAAGGACGTCACAGTTTTGGTATAAAACTCTTGAAATTGATTTTGTTTTCGTACTAAAATATTCATAAAAGCCTAGTCTTTTAGGTTAATGTGTCAGTGTACAGTCACACCAAGGTTCACCCATTCAAGTAGGGACTTATTTTTTTATAGCGGTTTGTAGTTTGTAGTAATCGAGTGAATTGAACTGTAAAAAAATATATCAACCCGAGCTGGGTAGAGGCGTTAATTAAATAAGCCTTTCATTCCATATTTATTGATTATATCATATTGACATAAACAAGAATGTAACTAAACTTACTTGTCCATGGCGTCCTTCGTTGGTGGACTTGTGAACAAATTCATAAAATTATTGATATGCACAATTATGGACTAAGTAAGTAATTATTCTACTTAATAACCTTATTATTTTTTGTAGTATTTTGTACATATAGTAGTAAATAGTTCTCAGCCAACCTCTATGCTGACATGGTGCTCTGAGACTTGATTTATATTTGAACATTGATACATGAAGATTGAAGATCAACTTGATAGTTCTCATGTTTTCGTTGAATAAAGTACAATGAAAAATGAATTAAAATCAAATATATTTTATAAAGCACAGGAATAGGTACCAAATTGTAGATTAATTACTCTTTACCTTCATTGTCTTGAAAACTGTGGAACCCTGTGGCGTGTTAGATGACGTAGTGACAAAGATAGAGAAAGGAGTACTCAAGTGGTTCGGACATGTGGAGAGGATAGATGATAGGAGATTAACAAAAGAGATGTATAAGTCGAGTGTGAATGGTCAAGTCCGTAGAGGTGGACCTAGGCACTAGGCATACTTTTCATGAACAAATTAATGTTGTTCTATGGGAAGGTCTGGTCAAAAGTACCTACAACCGACGAGCATGTCTGAAGTATGCCATGAAAATGGAAGAAGCGAAATCTCGTATGTCAGGATCACAGCAAGTGGAGAGAAATAGTCTTTGCCTATCCCATCGGGAACAAGGTTTGACTGTATGTATGTATCAAATAAAAGGACTTGTCAAGCATTGGGTACCCCTGCCTAAGCTCATAATAATTCGAGACAGTTAACTATACCACAGAATACTATAAGAACAAAACGGACACTCTTCAAAATCATTTAAATAAATAGTGACTCTAGCTCCGACGCAATAAAGTACAATTCAGGTCACACAGCACCTAACTACCTGTCGATATATTAACCTACAAGTTCCATCTCTTTCTATCGCATATCTCTCTAGCTGTTCTCTCAGTCTAGCCCAGAGAACTTGTTCATGCCTATAATGCGGAGTCCCAGGCCTGACTATACCTAAGTCCCACCATATCTGTATTCAGCCCCGAAAATATTGTCAGCTGTCACTACGCCTATAATAGGCAATGTATAAAATTTACTAGTGTGGAAGTCGTGTCAACTTATGAGCGATTACTGTCCATCAACTCATCAACGTGTTGAGCGTGGAAGATAGACCATCTTTCATACAAAATGAATTTTCCATTCAATTGTTTGTGGCTCTTTTAATCTGGCCTTTATTTGCGCCAAAATATGACTGGTTGATCATATTTACAAAAAAAAATACATTAAAATAAGCTCAAAATACATTTTTAACAATTAATATTAATTTGAAAAAACGGTGCGATTTTCTTCAACCGAATATATTTTGGCGCAAATAAAAACCAGATCAAAAAGCAACAACGTACAATTGAGTGGAAAAATATTGTCTCTGCTCCACCTTCCTCCTTAAAGTGGTTCCGCCGACATAATTTTCCATACAAACTTAAAATAAACTTACTTAAAATAAAACACTAATGAAGAGATTATATCTCTTCTATCATCGTCATTGGTTCCCCAAAGTTTGTATGGGAAATGTGAAATGATGTTGGCGGAACCACCTTACGTGTTCTTTTTCGGTAGCTAAGGCTGGGTTTTTTGATCTCTGGTTAAATCGACCAATGGTTAAATTTTTTGACAAATAGTTAAATTTCGACAAAATTCGTTTTTTCATCCCTGGTTAACTATTTTTTTCCACACGATTTAACCATTGGTTAGAAATTTAACTATAGTTAGTTTGACAACTGGTTAACTTAACCATAACAAACGATCAAAAAACCGGCCCTAATAGAAGTAGTGATACGTCATACTTGTCGTTGTGGTGTGTCGGCGGCGCGGGCAGGCTGCGCATGTCCTGGTCGAGTAAGGCGGGCGGGGCCCGCGCGCCGCGGCCCTCCTCCACCATGGGCCCGCGGGGCCCGCCGCGCAGGTCCACGTCTACTGACACCGGGGGACGACCTGGTAAACATTACATATTATACAACGATTCACTAAACGGTGTAGTCTTCATAATAATTTTTAATGCGAAAGGGATAGAAGGGACACTCCTTAAAGTCATTTTAATAAATAGCGACTCTAGCTCCGACGCAATAAAGTGCAATTCAGGTCACACAGCCCCTAACTGCCTGTCGATATAAACTTCAAGTTCCCTCTCTTTCTATCGCGCGTATCTCTCTAACTTTTCTCTCTGTTTAGCCCATAGAAATTGTTCCGTCAAGACGGGCGCCCCAACTACTTGTAGTTTCATACCTCTAATGCTAATATTATAAATGCTAGTGTGTGAGGATAGATGGATGTTTGTTACTCTTTCACGCTAAACCTTCTGAACCGATTGGGATTAAATTCGATTTGTAGATTCGACAGCCTCGTTGGCGCAGACGGTAGTAACTCTGCTTTCTGTGCCGCAGGCCCCGGGTTCGATCCCCGGCCAGGTCAAACATTTGTGTGCATGAACATGTCTGTTTGATCTGTGTCTGGGTGTTAATAAGCGTATTTAAGTATGTATATCAGTCATTTGGTTACCATAGTACAGGCTTCTAGCCTAGTTTGGGACCAGGTGACCGTGTGTGGAAGTTGTCCCATATTTAAAAAAAAAGATGGTTTAGAACCTGGAATAACACATTGGATACTTTTCATCACGATATTCCCACGGAAACGATGACTACGGGAGTGAAACCGTGGGGCACAGTTAGTTAACAATAACCCTGTAAGTCGGTGAAAATTTTATTGGAGTGTGTTTATGTGGCACATAATGATGTCTAATAATACGAATTCAATGACTGCCTCCGTGGCGTAGAGGGCGCATGCTCGACTGCCAATCAAGAGGTCCCGGGTTCGATCCCCAGGTCAGGCAGTGTTAAATATTGGATTTTTCCATTAGGAATTATCTCAATAACTGCCTGGAGTCTGGAACTGTGCCCGGTAGATGGCAATAGGCTCGCCCCCTATTACATGGGACCAATAACATACTGGCGAAATGTGGGTGTATCTACATGGGACTGAGTCCTGGGTACATCTCTGCCTACCCCTTCGGGAAAAAGGCGTGAACGTATGTTATGTTTAATAATACGAATAGACAATCGAACATGGTGGCTGTACAACTTAATCTATGACCCGTACCGTTCGGTACGGTGTTCACGCCACACGATCGAACCGCTTTGATGTGCAAGCGACCGTACCACCGTACTAAGTAATAATAATATTCGCCGGCTGTGCGCCAGACGATCGATCATTAGGTACGGCTGTACCGTTTTCGATCGTCTATTCATAGTATATAACACATACCTTGGTATTGATTTGGTGGTGGCACAGGATTCGGCATCAGTGGCGGCGGTCCGGGTACTGTAATATTACAATATTTGTGTTTGAAATCTCCATAGTTCTATTATAAACTAACGATTAGATTGTTATCTTCATTGACTTACATAAGTGTCATATTGTTATTCATATTATTTCAACAAGTGAAAACCTTTTAATAAATTGGCTCTAAATATTTTACAAAAAAACTTTCTGCTTTACTCATTGAAAACTCATTGCATAAAGTTTTTGTTTTATATATAATAACCTCACGCCGTTTTCCCGAAAGGCTTGGGCAGAGGTCTATCGAAGACCCAGTACCATAGTAATTACACCCACAATTTGCCTTCATGTTTTAAGTCCCATAAAATAGAGTAATAAACGGCAAACCTATTGTCATAAACTGGGCACGAGTTCTGACTCCAAGCTGTAAGAAAATTGCTAATAAAATAAAATACCACTTTTTTGTCTGACTAGGGAATCGAACCCAGGACCTCGCTCAGCAGTAGTGCTTGCGACCACCATACCAACGTTATACAGTAGCTTTTTATGTCATAGGTGGCAAACAAGCAAACGTTATGCCTGGTAGTGAAGGGTTACCGCCGCCTATGCAACACCAGGGGTATTGCCAGTATGTTGCCGACCCTAAGACTGCAATTACTCTCCTTTTGAAGAGCTCCATATTCTATCTCAACGGGAAGACCGCAGCAGGGAGATCATTCCACAGTTTGCACATATGGGGAAGAAAAGAACAGAATTATATGTAGAAAAAGAGTATAGCAACCTTGTTGCGGCGGCATAGGCGGCATGTAAGCCGCAGGTGGAGGAGGCTTGTCCCCAGGTTGCAACACTGGAGGCACCGGGTTACTCGGGTGGAGCATGCTCTGTAAATAATGGTGGGCTGTAGTCCTCGAATGGAGACCACTGACCACCAAGCGCAGCGTAGGACGTCCACCCACAAGGTGGACAGATGATCTGATAAGGACGGCAGGAACACGCTGGAGGCGGGCCTCTTACAACCGGACTGTATGGGAATCTATGGGGGAGGTCTATGTTTAGGAGTGGACGTCTTATGGCTGAGATGATGATGATGATGAATACTTAAGGCATCTACCATCTCATCCCCAATGAAACTTGCAAAGAAATAATCACAAAGTCAACGTTTTTATTTTAAACTTCTGAAACATAGTTAATGATCTGCTGATCCTTTTTAATTATTATTTAATATCATAATGATAGAAAACTTACAGGATAGATACCAAAGTGCTAAATATCTTAGTAACAAATAACTTAAGTATACTCTAATATTAACTGATATAGAACACATACTGACATCAAAAATATCAACATGCTGGAGCTTGCTTCTGAACATGTTCAAGACGAACATAATTGAATAATGGAATGTATAACAAACAATAAAAATGACAGCCTCGTTAGCTCAGACGTTAGTAACTCTGCTTTCTGTGCCGCAGGCCCCAGGTTCGATCCCCGGTCAGGTCAAACATTTGGGTGCAAGAACATGTCTGTTTGATCTGTGTCTGGGTGTTATAAGCATATATAAGTATGTATAACAGTCATCTGGTTGCCATAGTACAGGCTTTTAGCCTAGTTTGGGACCAAATGACCGTGTGTGGAAGACGTCCCATATAATTAAATAGAAATAAAAATATATTATATAATATATGAACTATCCGACACTACAGCGGGCCGCACCGAGCCACATTGTCCGTCTGTAGTGTAGATGTGGGCGGATTTTTGTTATGCTATGCGGCCCGGCTCGCCCTAATGTGAGCGAGCCTTTATTAACCTTTAATCATCACAGTGATCATCATCATTTCACGTCAATCAAGGAAGAAATTAGTTTTCTGCTCAGTACCAATCATGATGGTTTTTGACTGACACCTAACCTATCGTGTTATGAACGCCATAAGGTGCAATCTACTACTGTAAACCTACTGTAAACCTGTATTGTAAAATTCAGTAAAAAAAAGTATCTCAATCATAATAAATGAGCCAAAATGAACAATAACTTACAACAGCAGTGGCTGGATCGACAATCCTCATGATAACTTGAGCTTGCAACAAGGCATATGCCAGTTGAGGGTTCTGAAGCAACATGTTTCTTGCTTCTGTGGGATTATTCTGAAATATAGAAATAAAAATGCTTTACCACCAATCAACTACCAAGTCCAAGAACTGTACAATTTTTGTCTTCTTCTCTTACATATTTTTATATTTTCAAAGCCTTTTGATTGCCTCTTGATATTAGCTTTATGCAGCCCTTCTCTAATGGGTTTTTGAATAAAATATGAAGATTTTTAGTCCAGAGAGCTCATAATCATAATTGGACGAACTATACATGAATTTTTTTTTGTTGCATATCTTTGGAAGGTAATGCTAAAAGGAATCTGCCTGCTTCGCATGGTAAGGGCATAAATTATTATCCCAGATTTTTTCTCTTTCACACATGGGTGTAACAGCAGTTATTAGAGTATTATTGCATTCTAACTGCTGTCTCATTCTAACCCCCTGGGACTATGTTTACCCTGGTTGCTATGCTACTAGGGCTGCTTTATTTGTTTATATTACCTGTATACAAAGTTTCATTTGTTTCATGAGTTCAAACATCTGCTCCGGTGGCAATGTGGCCACAGCTTTGCTGATAGCCTCTGGGGCTTTCTCTGGTTCTACTGGATCTCCATATGGATTCTCAACCTGAAGAATAGATACACTTTTTATTATGGGCATGTTATGGCAAAGCAGCAATGTCTGAAACAAGAGTCATATTTATGACTCTTGTGGAAAACAAAAATTTTTAAATAACTTTAAACCCTCTCCTGTAAAATTGCAAGACATGTAGTTTCGTCAATATTGTAACATATGGAGCCTTTTGGCCTTTAAGCCTTATGGCCATAAGGAGGATAGAATAATAATAATTTACCTGATTTAACCATACATAACAATCACGCCTGTTTCCCAAAGGGGTAGACAGAGGTGGTGTACCCAGGACTCAGTCTTATAGTAGGTACACCCACATTTCACCAGTATGTTATTGTTCCCTTGTAATAGGGGCAAGCCTATTGCCATCTACCTGGCAGTGCCTGGTAGATTAGGAATCGAACTTGGGAACTCATGGTCGGCAGTCGAGCTTACGCCCACTAAGCCACCGAGGCAGTCTGACTTGATCATTAGATACTTAATGTTACAAGTTACACAAAAATTAATCAAACCTGAGGTCCTTGCATTAAAGCTTGCATTTCCATTCGAGATTTCTCAGTACAAGCATTATCAACCCTCAATGAACGGCCACCAATTTCATATCCATTAAGATTCCTCATGGCACTGAGGGCCGTCTCCTGATCCTTGTACTCACAGAACCCATAACCTTTCGGTTTACCGGTTTCGCGGTCAAACACTAGTTTGAACGACAGCACTGGTCCAACTTCACTGAATATATCTTTCAGTTTTTCTTCAGTGGCTTCGTAAGGTATGTTACCAACTAAAACAAGAAATAAAAACAAATTTGTATAGGTTCATCCGACGCTACCATTTATAACCATATTATTGTGGTGTTTACTAAAATTATATTACTCACCGAAAACAGATCTCATGGATTTATCCATGATACTTTGTTCTTCTTTCTCTTTACTTTTATCCATTTTTGCAAATTTTTTTACGCGATATTTTTAATTAAATAATCCACTAATCCACAGTAGATGTTCCTTTGATTCTGTGTAAATAAATTATGAATCGCTAGCGGCATGCGGCGTTTCTTTTTGTTCCTCTCTGTTCCGTGTTTTGTTTCCTCTCTGTTCTGTGGTTTTGTTCTATTCTGTCCACAGATTCTGTCAATATTTTCTGTGGTCACAGATCATATGTATTCTGTTTTTAGGTATAACTCTATGGTTCTGTGATGCGGTCAGTGTTGCCAGTGGCCGATAGGCAATAGTAACATGAAACCGCTCGAAAAGTAACATTTTCATGTAACTAGTTTTCACTAGCGATGGGTCGTCGACGATTTTCTCGTAGACGAAACTAGACACTAGACCCTCCATTTTCGTTCATCGACGAGACGATCAACGCGTTGAATTTGTCGACGAGTCGACTCCACGACTCTGGTTTAACGCGTAGACCCCTAGACGGACAGTCTAAAGAACGACGCGACAGTCAATCGAACGACACGTTTGTCTCTTTCTTTTTTGGAAGTTATACTATCGGCATCCCTTTTTTTGAGGAAGGATTGAAGTTTATCCGAATGCTTATCATGGCGTATATTCTCTGAGATGCATTCAAAAATCAACTTTCTTACAGACATTTTAGAGTTCAAATACGTTTATGACCGTTGATCCGTCTATGATGTTATTCAATAGATGACATCCGAAACGAACGTTATTATGCGTCTAAGTTTAGACACGTTACTGTTCGTCCTTCGTCGATGAACGTCTCGCCGTAGAATTCTACGAAACGTAGCCGTCTACGAATTCAACTAGTCAGATCAATATGCGCATACATGGCATACGTGGACGCATACGTGGACGGTTGATTTAACTAGTTCGTTCATTCAACGCTCACCGCTATTTCCACATAAATTAAGATAAACTTAATTTATGTGGAAAATGGCACTAAATACTGCATAATACTATATACTGGTCCTTTGCATAAAAAAGAAGAAAAATTACTACAAAATTTAGAAAGGACCACTTATTACTTGTAATGTTCATTTTTTGAAACGCCCATTTCTTTAAATGTTAACTTCTTGAAATTATCATTTATTATGAAAATTGGGTTCTCGAGTGAACCTATTATTGACTACCAACGTAGTGAAGTGATGGCATTGTCGCGTATATGCAAGATTCAGTAAAATCTCCTCTTATTAAAATTGTATTAAAATTAGAAAGGGAAGTGGATGTATAACATAAAATTTTAGTTATTTGATCTACCAAAGAAAAACAGGCAAAATTGCCAGAAAAGGTGGGACGCAAAAATTACAGTTTCTGTGATTCTGTCAAATTTATATACATAGTGATCTCAAGTAATCTATTAAAGTGATCTGTGGATTCTGTGAATCTGTGGTCAGTGGCCTGTCTATAAGTGTTCTGTGGGCCTGTCTGTGGTACAGAATACTATTAGCTGTTGTTCTGTGGATCCGAGTTTTCGAGATGCAAATAATTTCGTGAATTATTTTAGAAAATTTCACAGATTTGTTCAAAAAATCTAACCATACTGGAATCCGACTCACTTTATTTTGTAAATTGAAACGGCGTTGTGTCAAATATTATAGGGAATATTAACAAAGGTGTGATTTTTTATGTATATCCACTGTCCACTGTATCACCTATTTTTCAATGAGTCATAGTTTGTGCTTAGGGCTAAGATATTTTTATTTTCTAGATGTCTTCTGGCAGACCCATCAAATGTGTGGTAGTTGGTGACGGTACCGTCGGAAAAACTTGCATGTTAATATCGTATACGACGGATAGTTTCCCTGGAGAATATGTACCAACAGTGTAAGTCTGAACTGCGTTATTATTCTCAATATGGTATAAAATTAACGTTAAAAATCATACATAGTAATCGCCCTTAAACATGTGCACACGAAAGGTTATCACAGAAATTAATTAGGGAATGAAATTCTTGAGAAGAAATTATAATAATATAACCAATTAGGAACCAAACTGAATCTTGTGCTCCAATACAAGAATTCCCATTCTGTCCGATTTTGAATGTTATGATGTAAATCAATATTGATCTTGTGATATAGGCATAATAATAAAGCTACATAATACAAATTGGATATGTTCAGGCATGAGCAAAAAACAGCTTAAACACAGCCTCTGTTTAAGTGCTTTAATCACCATTCATAGAAGCCCATAAAGAGTTGGGTTTTTGTTTTTTTTTTGTATCATCCCCTGATCCCCGGCCAGATCACACATTTGTGTGCTGTGAACATGTCTGTTTGATCTGTGTCTGGGTGTTATAAGCTTATTTAGTTATTAGTCTTCTGGTTACTATAATATATAGTACAGGCTTCTAGCCTAGTTTGGGACCAGATGACCGTGTGTGGAAATTGTCCCATATTATTATTAATATTTCATCCTGAATGCACAGTAGATTGTTTCGTTAGCTTTATAGGGTCATCATCTTCCAGCCCTTTTCCCACTGTAGGTAGGGTTGACACAGCACATCCTCCTCTGCCATTCCAGCCTATCATCTGCCATCTATTCTCTCCCTCATTTTTCATGCATATTCTCAATTACACATTTTGTCCAGTCATGTTAGGATGCCCCCTCCTCACATAATCACTTACATTCATCCTCATGGTTAGCTATTATTATTCATAGGGTATAATTAAAAAAAATGGATTTGGGGGAGGGATTTAGAGTTTATGAAACACTAGCTGTGACCCGCGGTTTCACCCGCGTAGTCTTCGTTCCCGTGGGAATATCGGGATAAAAAGTACCCTATGTGTTATTCCAGGGTCTAAGCTACTTACGTACCAAATTTCAGCCCAATCGGTTCAGTAGTTTTGGCGTGAAAGAGTAACAAACATCCATACATACATCCATACAAACTTTCGCCTTTATAATAGTATATTACGATTAGGATTAGGATTACAATGCATTATGGGGAGATTCGTACAACATATTATGTATCATTCATCATTGTTAAAACAATCTCTTGTTTTATTTATTATTGACGCAAATGCAAATAAAACAATAACAAAGGTATTTTAGCAACATTTCCATACTTTGCAAAACATAATTGTAACTTTAAGGTAAAAATGGTCACTTGGGTGTTATATTACATGGGATGGAGGCAGGGTCAAAAATCTTTAAAAATTGTGTTACGTAATTATTGAGTGCCCCCTTTATGAGACAGATATTTAATTAAAAATTCATGAGTATAAGATTTTGTAAATGTAATGCATAATTTCCAGATTTGACAACTACTCAGCACCAATGGTGGTAGATGGTGTAGCAGTGTCCTTAGGTCTGTGGGACACAGCGGGTCAGGAGGACTATGACAGGCTCAGGCCACTGAGTTACCCACAAACTGATGTCTTCCTTATTTGCTTCAGTGTAACAAGGTAAGTGCCCAATTAGGACTAATCTCTGTTGAGTTTGAATTTGGGGCATTGAAAGAACTAGGACAAGTTTGAGAAACATTTTGTGTTTCTAGGTGGCCCGTGTGGTTTTATACAGTTACATAGTACATATATATGCACATAGTAAAAGATTCCATACTTTTGTAATTAGTATTTGGTGCAGACTTTTCTCCATCAAACCTGGGTTGTGTTCTCAAAATCATTAAAATTCACAGTACATTAGAAAAACACCCAAGGAGTAACTTTTAGAAATAAGTGGAAAGATTTGGGGTAGGTTTTATCTACCAGTGGGACTTCTTATATTATATCTTATACAATGTGTATTTTCAGTCCTTCGTCTTATGAAAATGTGACTTCTAAATGGTATCCTGAAATAAAACATCACTGTCCAGATGCACCAATAATTTTAGTTGGTAAGTTTAAAGTAAATTTAAAAACTTATTCATTCATGAAATCACCAATGTCAGGAGGGGTGTCACTCAGCAGTTTAGGTATGATCAATCCATCTTCGTGTGTCGGGTCAAGCAGATGATTGCTGCACGGCTTGCATGCTTTCATGCCGAGCATTATTAAAATATCTTCTGTGATTTTTTTTATAATCCTATTATAAACAATCTCTAATCACACATTACACAATGTTATACTCAATTACACAAGGAATTAATAATATAAAGATTACATTGAAATAATTGAATGCTGATGGCCTATGGGGCTGTAAAGTTCTCGAATGGAGACCACGGCTCGGCAAGCGCTTTGTAGAACATTCACCCACAAGGTGGACAGACGATCTGAAAAAGACGGCAGGAACATGCTAGAGGTGGGCCGTTTACAACCGGACTGGATGGAAATCTATGGGGGAGGCCTATGTTCAGCAGTGGACGTCCTATGGCTAAGATGATGATGAAATAATACACTTATACTTACTTAAAGAAATTTATTGAATGAATGCACAGTAACACTTAGCTATCTAATATTGATTTATTATAGTACTTATTAACCTATATATTATCATGTATTAGCTGTGCCCCGCAGTTCTCGCGTAATCTATGTTCCCGTGGGAATATCGGGGCAAAAAGTACCCTATGTGTTATTCCAGGGTTTAAGCTATTTTGTGTAGTGGTAGGCCTCTTGCAGGAGGCCGCCTGGGGAAGTACCACACCTTTGCCAGTTATTCATCCGCCAAGCAGTAATGTCCAAACATTACTGTGTTCCGGTATGAAGGGCAATGTTACCAGCGAAATTACTGGGCATGATGAGATTCAACAACTCATATCTCAGGGTGATAGGCGCAGTGCAGTGCCGCGCAGAATTTTGAATTTTAAAATACTGGGTGGCACTGTGTCTGATATGGGCAATCATGATGCTTACCATCAGGCATCTGATGAGCGCGTCTTGTTACTCACTATCATAAAAAAAAGAAAATATATACATACCAAATTTCAGCTCACATCAGTTCAGTAGTTTTAGCGTAAAAACATACACACACAATAACGCGCTAGCGCTTTTTTGTGTCATCTAGATGGCGCTGGAGTCGAGTTAGAACTCTAGAGTTTTGTTTACATGTTACAAATGTAACTTTTTTATTTGTACTGAGATATGAAATATATAATTCTATAATCGATGAGTGAGAATTCTTAGACCTTTATTATGAGTCTTTTCTTTGAAAAGGTATTTTTCTGTATGTTAATACTATTATTTATTCTTGCCAATAGTTGGAATTTCAGTTTAAAAAATCTTGATATAATGTATCTTGATATGTGTAATATGTACTGGTAGGGACAGTAGAGATTTCGGGAATAAACCATTTATTATGGTTTATTCCCGAAATTATGATTATTATTGTTATGTTATTATGTTATGATTTTTACCACTAAAATCCCTAATAGTGGGAATTTTGCTATATCTTGCTAATTCTACTGTTAGGGACAGGGGGATTTCAGGAATATACCACAATTTGGATAAACATACAAGAATAAATTGTTCCATTTCATACACTTTTCTATTTGCATTCTCTGATTTTCTAATTTCTTTCTCATCCTTTTAATGTAATAATAATTTCATAATATTTCAGGAACAAAGATAGACTTGCGAGATGACCGCGAGACTCTAAGCCTTCTCTCCGAGCAAGGCATGTCTCCATTGAAACGAGAACAAGGACAAAAGCTGACCAACAAAATCAGAGCTGTCAAATATATGGAATGTTCGGCGTTGACGCAGCGTGGACTTAAACAGGTTGGTTTATTCATAACAATTGCATTGGAATACGTCATATTTATTTGGATTCAATGATTATTGTTTTAATTCATAATGGAATATTACGCTGTAGGTGAAAAGGTAATGTATATAACTGAGAATGCAGCCAGTCTGAGCAGATTTCGGGGATTTTTAGTGCATGTATAATATTCCCGAAACCCCCAGTGGCTGTCCCTGGGTATTCATTCATAGGGAACTTAAGGAATAAAAATAAGTTTCTTGTACTTGTTTCAGGTGTTTGACGAAGCAGTACGCGCAGTATTAAGACCGGAACCACAGAAGCGACATCAAAGAAAGTGTATTATTATGTAAATACCCATATTCCACATATTTATAAAACAATCGAGACGGCAAACAATGAAAGGAGTGGCTTTGATTCATGCATTTATGGTTACCCATTAGGCATAAAAACAGGTACTGTTTTGTTACAAGACTGGAATACAAAGGGGTTTCTTAGAAAATATTTAAGCAGGTTTAAAAATAGTCTTCCCCTCGTTTTCGTTCAAAAGTAATGCCATCTCGAAGGAACAAAACTGCCTTTCTGAGCAAGTTTCTTTAAATAGTGCAGTGAATATTACATATTATAAAAATTGAGTTAAAAAATGTGATATTTAAAACACTGGACACACACTTATTTTTCGAATTATACCATGTAATTGAATAAAAATCGCGTTGAATACAAATTGTAGTGACTTATTTCTAATAATCCCCACACTTTTCTGTCCCTACAAATGGGGATTGTGGGAATTACTTAAATAAGGCATTATACCTATTTCAAGCATCTTTCATTAATTAATCAATTTTGTGAAATGCTATTAATAATTTGTGTGAAAAGTATTAAGTAGAATCTAAAAATACTTTTACACTACAACGAAACATCAATCACAGTGCATGATAACCAATCACGAAAATATGTTATGAAGATTGTTTTGACTGAATAGGTTTTTTTAATTTTTCACATGATTAACCAAAAATAATAAATAACAAAATTCTTAAAATTGAACTTGTCTTTGGTAACATTGTGGTAATAGCACCTTCAAAAGACACAAACTAAGAATTTAATTTAATTGACTTCTTTTCTCTGTTCTTTCTCTGGTTTTGATTCTTGGGTGGAAAATAGTTACCTCGTACTACATGTCAGATACAAATCTATGACTTAAAACTACCTTCGAAGAAAGCTCAGAACAAAGACTTGTTTAACTATTGACTTGTATTTTTTGTTTTGTTTTTATATGATGGCAGACTAAAACTTTGTCATTTAATGACAAACCATATAGGATTAGGGGAAATATCCAAAATTGGATATGCAAAATGTCCACTTTCATTTTCTGTGGGGATTATAGTAACAAAAAGTTTTTATTAAGGTTTGTCTTGTTTGAATGATTGCAAATTATGAGGATACGTTTTATTTATTTTGGATACTATGGTACTCATAATGTTATAAGCTTTATTTACGTGAAATAACAATTTATATTTCTTTATTAACCCATTAAGTACGTGCTCTGAAAATTCACCTGCTTCTTAGTTTTTCTATTGAGATTATACTGCATTTAGTCACTTATAGTGAGACTGATATGCCTTTTTCCACAAACAAGAATCTCGGAGAATATAAAATATAGGTAGTAATAGATTCTACAAATGTGTTTCTATACTTACACCTGTGTTTAATGATATTATTATAAATAAATAAACAAACCTATTACAACATTCTAAATTATGTTAAATTTAAGTTGTGCCATATTAAAATGAATAGGATTTGGCGTTTCTCTGCTGAAGCTACAATCCATGTGAACACTATATAATATTAATATGTTTAGTATTTATTCCACACTCATTAATAACCCTTAAGAGTTATGTAAAACTACTATTCAATTACAATAAATTAGGTATGTCACAATACATCTGTTTTAAACCGTATCTAATATGAATAACAACAGAATGTAATATTGATACTCATGGACCATATTATTAGAATATTTTGAATGAAGACAGTGACTTTGTTTAATATTTTTCACACCACGTTTTGAATTACAATAAATGCTTTATCCAAGAAAGTATTAATACTAGTTAATAGGGAAGGGAGTAACTATAATTGAGTGCGGACTAAATACTTATAAGTATATAACCTTTGAATACCTACTGCAGTTGTTTAGTTCGAAATATTTAAAAAATGGTTCCATACCGGACCATTATACAATATTGCATAAAGATACAAAACATCACATGAATATTATATTTGACTTGGTCAGCATATGAAAATGCCAAAGAATTTAGTAAGTAAAATATAAGTTTCAGTATCTTAGCTTTTGTAGAAAAGTTTTTCACTGTAATTAGGTACTTACTTCCTATAGGAACAAATTGTTACTGATAGGTGAATAGTAAATATCGATTTTATTTTTGTACAAGATAAGTAGCAATAAACTGAATTCTGGACCTCAATTGTGAAACAATCAAACATTGCCTGCAGCAAATTGCGAATAAGGACTGATGTTAGATTTAGCAGCTACATACGCCTTGCAATTTGTGAATAATAATATATTATAAACGGCAGAAAGTTACGTATGCCTGCAATACAACTGCGTGTATTTTTGTGTGAATCTGTCATTTTTACAGCTCTCAGATAAGAGTAAGCGATAAAAGGATAGGTACTTGTATAGATACACATAATAGCGGTAATTCCCAAAATCCCCAGCCCAATGGGTTCATTGTAAAATGTTATTATACTACATCCCCACTAACAGGAATAGGGACGATTAGATCAGTGACATGAGTGGGGGGATTTCGGGAATAACCATTAATACCTATCCTAAGAGTTTTGTTAAATTATAATATGTTTTGTATTATTTAGATGTAAGAAAATATTTATAACAGTAACTCTTGACTGCTATTTTAATTTATTTTATGCTGATATTGTTTAAACTATGATTTTGTATCTATATGTATTTTTTATCATCTATATTTCAAGTTTAAACTTAATTATAGTTGTAATTAGCTATGACCGTCTAATTCAATAAATATAACTTACATAATACGTATTATGTACTTATTTGGTATATTACCTACTAAAATTTTAACCTTTTAGTTTAAGGTTGACGCAAAACTGATTATTGAGAACCTATAGTGCGTGGCCAGACTAACAAGCCTAGCGCAGCGACGGCGGCGGGCGCGATATTTCTATCGTCATATAATATGTATGAAATCGCTTGTACGTGTCTACTGTCCACACTATAGTGACAAGGCCTAGAACTTATCTAGGCCCGACTGGCTCAGCTGTGGAGAGTTCACAGAAACTAGCAAATGTAAATAAGGTATATATTCATAAAAACACAAGTCAAACAACAAATTACTGAAAAAAAAAACAAATTGGAAAATATAACACGAAAACGGCGATCACATCGCTGTAGGTCGTAGGGTTCTGCGCGGGTATCGCGTCTGCGTATGATTCAAGAGTCAAAGATTTAACTCCAAGCGAGTTCTCAGATGAGTGCTTTTGTTACGTCGCGCTATACTAGCGCCTAGCGCGACTGCTTCGAGCTATCCAGCGCGCGTTTCTATAGTCAGTAAAAATGTTTAAAACCGCCTAGCCTGTATATGGCCACACCGCTGGCCTAAGCCTGCCTGCCTGCGCGGGTGGCGGGTATTTCAAACATTTTCAGTCTTATCACTCGATTTTGTTATAAATATTAAAAGGAAAATTGATATCATCCAGGGTTTGCAACACCTGAATTCTAGTCGTCGGTCGCCCGTAGTGTGGCCTCCGCCGTTTCGCCCGCCTTAAGCCGGGTCCGCTGCGGCATGTTTGTGGTGTTATATATAACAAAATAATGTTATATAACACGTTATCCGTCGCGGATGGAATGCATTACCCGCGGAGGGGCATGGGTTCGTAGTTCATTTTGTGTTAGCGCTCGTACCGTCAACATCTCTGTTATATATTTGAAAATCATAATCTTCTTTGTAGCATATAATAAATTGAGACTGATATTATAGCATTTCGTGAGTCGAAATCCATGGATTTTAAACAAGATAACTGTTGTTCTTGTACGGAGATTATTTTAAAGAATTATAATAGCTAAAAAAAACATTATTCGGTGTCAAGTCGCTGTGGACAGGCTTCCGCGACCCGCGCTGCGCTGGCAGTGTGGCCATGCACATAACATAGGGCTTCTTTTCCGAAAATCTTTAGTTTCGAGTTTTTTTGAAAAAAAAAATTGTGACTGTGTGCATTTTGAACTGGGGAAAACTAAGTCCCAGGGGGTTAGAACGAGACAGCAGATATGTCGTATTGTTCAGGCGCGAAATAGAGAAAAACGAGGGAAACAAGTCATCTCATCTCCGTCGCAGCCCTTAGAATAAAAGGCTTATCGAAATTCTAAATGAATGGTTGTTTGTCCTAACTTCACCCTCACTGGTGCCCGTTTTAGTGGGGGGCTGTTGGGAGTAAACCTTATTACTCTTAATGATTATTCAAGTTTAGGGATTGAATGATTTAATGTGTCTCCATAACGCCTATTAAAGCGCATTACGGTGAATTAATGTGTACTTAGTAAAATTTTTGATTTTATGCATTGGTACCTAGTTGGTACCATCTACCTTAAGACCTTAATGCATAAAGTACCTACCTTATTTAGATGTTAAATCAAAATCACAAACAGACAGACACATCAATAATTTTATTTATTTGTTTATTATGATTATACAGTGTCTTGTGGATAATGGATAGTTTGGGAACATTTGGGGCGTAGGGTACATCACTTAGGAAAACATAATATTATAATAATAATATAAGGTTTGGCACTTGGCACTTTTGTTTATAACATTACACAAGTGATTTCCAAGCAAGGGTTCCATTCTGAACTTGTTCTATTATATGGGTATGTCCGCGAAAAATTGTACATTTATTTTTTTTTGCTTTCCTTCATTTTATATTTCTATTAGCATGGGCGTTACTTAAATATTCCGGCAATTGTAAATATTTATCTTATGGTATGTTTATGTTATTTAAGGTTAATTGACAAAAATAAGGCATATCTTTAAAGATTAATTTATTATAATTTTTTTTTCAGGAGTTGTATTTTCACTCCCATACAAAAACACGTTGTCCAAATAACACACTGATTAAAAAAAATATCCATTACTTACAAAATAAATTCGCTATTCTATTTTTTATGTAAAGGGAAAGTTCTGCAATACTTTTTCAACGTGTTTTTAAAATACTTCATAATAAAACGTTACAAATATTTTTTTTATTTACTTTTTTATAAGTGTCTAAGTTTTTTTTTGTGTGTTACGTCATGTAAGTAACGTTATATGCTACCACATCTAAAAAAGCAATCCCGCCACTTCTACCTTTTTCTTAAATGGCAACTTCATTAACCAAGATGCCAACATTCAAAAAATAAAAATCGGCCATATTAGTTCGAGTGACTTGCTGTTTGTGTCGACGACTGTTTTTGTGCCAAAAGAAATTAGTTTTTATTTGCTTGATTACTAGATAAGAAGGTATGTACTGTTTTATTATTACAACTGTTTATTGTAGGTTTACTATTGCATAATATAATAAAAGTAATTCGCAATATCTAGCTGTTCGCAGTAAAATAATATTTAAGTTTGAAGTTATGTCCTAGTCGATTTTTGTCATGATTCTAACGATGTGTTACAAAATATGTTACGTTACAGTCATGACGAATAGTTAAGCCGAGAACACATTGTGTACTTTATTTCTATATATCCATATTAAACTGGTTTGGTAAGTAACCGAGAACGATTAATATGTTAATCCGTTGTCTAGCACTTATTACAAGCTCTGATTAGTTTGGAGCCAGATGGCGTTGTATGATGTATGTAATGTCCTAAATATGTATAAATATTTAATATCATTTTTCTTATTTATATTAATATTTATTTACATAATATAAGAAAACAATTTTGGCTAACTTTTTTTAAAATGAATATTATGTGTATAACATGTATGTATATAATATGTATACGTAGTAATATTGGTATAATAATAAATAATATATAATTTGAGATTTTTTTTCATAAAATTAGTTACTTTATAGAGAAATCTTAATGGTATAATAAATAAACAATAAATGTGTTTTTGTTCAACAAATATTTTGTAAGGTATTCTTAAATCTGTTTATTTTAGATGGCGTTGACAAACGCTGAGAGACAAAAAAAATATCGGGAGCGCATGCAAAACCAAAATCCCGATAAATATGCAGAAATAAAGTTAAAAAATGCTGAAAGGAATAAAAAACGTAAGAAAATAAAAGAATGCTGTAACAAAGTTGTAGAATTGAAGAGAAAACAGTGGAGAGCCAGTCAGAAACGCCACAGGGCGAAATCAAAAGATTCTATAACCAACCATGAAAATGATGATAATGCTGATCATGAAGATGATAATAATGCTGATCATGAAGGGGATGGAGTTGAAATTGTTCCTAGTAGAGCAGTGGCTGCGCTAAGAAAAAAATTAACGAGAAAGTGGGCCAACCAAAGAAAAATGTATGAAGAAAAGATAAAAAGTATGACGATTGAAATACAAAGTTTGAAAAGGAAATGTAAGCGTTATATGCAAAAAAATAAAAAAATGACTAACTTCATAGATGAACTTAAATTAAAAGCCTCTAAACCGCACATTGCCACTGAATCGCATGTCGCCAATGTCATTACTCAAAATGAAAACGAAATGACGCCGTTATCTAAGTCTAATAGTTTCATACAGCAAAACCTACCTAACATATCTGAAGAAGAAAAAGAAAAAGTTACGAGACAACTTTTGACTCATAATGTCTTAATAAATGCTATTCAAGACACATACGAGGAAACCGAAAAAAATTACGAAAGAAATGTTCTCAAAAAAATTGTAAAAAATAAAATTGTTAAAAAATATAACAAAAAATGTGAGATAACTACATCTGTGTTTGGATTAAAAGGCCGTGCTCGTCAAATAAAAACAATTATCAGGAAAAATCAAGTTATTATAAATGAAATAATTAATTTCTATAACAGAGACGATGTAACTCGAGCAACGGCTGGTAAAAATGAATGTAAGACCCAATCAAAAATAAAAAAACAAAGGCGATATCTTCTAAATACCCTAAAAGAACTTTATAAAAAGTACAGAGCTGATGGAGGCAGAGCCAAAAGATCTATGTTCATAAAGTACAAGCCATTTTATGTCCTACCACCAAAGCTTTCTAATCGAGAAACATGTGGATGTGTTAAGCATGAAAATTTCTCATTGAAAATTAAGACGTTGCATTCTTTAGGAATGATTAAAACTACAGATATAAAAGAAATTATATCAGAAGTGGTTTGTGACTTAAATTCTAAAGAATGCGCATATGGTGAATGTTCCACGTGCAACAATAAATGTGTCAAATTTAACAGAGGCAAAAGGGATATGAGTGAAATTGTTGTATGGAATGAATATGCGATGGATAGACATGAATACATAAGTAAAAAAGATGGAAAAAGTGTAAACACGAAGAAGATGGTAAAAAAAGAAATTAAAGGCGAATTAAAATCTCTAACAGAATCATTTAATGAAGAACTTAAAATGATAAAAAAACATATATTCAATATAATACACCAATATTCACAATATTTATCGTGCGTAAACAATTTGAAGCCCACTGAAGTTGCGATTCACATCGATTTTAGTGAAAATTATGTGTGTAAATTGGCAACTGAAGTTCAGTCAATGCACTTTGGTGCTTCAAAAGCACAGATAACTATTCATACTGGTGTTCTCTATGTCAAAGGGCAAGAACCACAATCATTCGCTTCAATGTCGCCTTCCAATGAGCATGGTCCCGAAGCAATTTGGGCACACTTGAAACCTATGTTAGACTACGTGAGAAAAGAATATCCGCTCGTTAATGCAGTGCATTACTTTTCTGATGGGCCAGCCACCCAATATAAACAAAAAAAAAATTTCTATTTCTTTACGAAGTACATGAAAGACTTGGGATTTCCACATTCCACCTGGAATTTCAGTGAATCTGCGCATGGGAAGGGAGCCGCTGACGGAGTTGGAGGCGGTCTTAAACGCAGACTCGATGGTTTTGTTAAACATGGCGTAGACGTACCAGACGCTTACACGGCCTATACACTTCTTAAAAACTCTGATACAACTGTAATGACTTTCTATATCCAGGAGTCTGACATTGCTGAATATTCTGTACAAGATAATCTGACTCCTGTACCTCAGACAATGAACTTACATCAAATAACCAACACTGAAACAGCTAACATACTACGATATAGATGTTTAAGCTGCTTTTGTGGTAACGCGCATAGAGGTTATTGTGATTGCTTTAATATAAAAAGTCATCAGCTTGTAAAAGTTGTTGGCGAACAAAATTATATAAGTAAAACAAATGAACCTCACATAAAAAGAAAAATAAGCGAAGATGATGAAACAACACGAGTTAAGAAAAGGCAAAAAGTGACAATTCTCTCCGAAGTTAGATACAGAGCAGAGAACATGTCATATGACAATTTACAAAAGTGTAGACCAATAATACTTCAGAACTTTCACACCTTAGACAAAGACTTCAATCTCTTCAGCACAAATAAGGAAAACATAGATTATGGCAATCCAGTACCATCTACTTCAGGAACAGGGAAAACACTAAATAAACAGATTACTGTAAAGAAAAAACGAACAGGTATATCGAATTCAGACTACAGTTCCACTGATGAAGACATTCAGTATTCAGTACATGATTCGTCAGAAGGAGACTTTTACGAAGAATTTTTATCTGATACTGAAGAAGGTAGGTTTAAAAAAAATTAAGTTCCCTAATGTACTCATATTTAGGTACTTACTATAATTTCTACAATACATAAAAACATATTTATTATTTCATATTTTACAGAATTATATAGAAATTTAATGAAAATTGAGGACGAGAAGGAAAAAGATGACTATATAGAAAAAAATTATGATGATGGTTTTCACACCTATACAGCAGGTTTAATAAAATTATTTACATGCAAATAGTGATACTTACGAGATAGTGAAAATCGTGCTTGAATTAACTGTTTTATTTACAGGGACATTAGAGAATAAGATTAATAAAAATACAAATGATGATGAAGCCGTGGCAGATAATTTAGAAAATAAAGATAATTTTAGCCTTCTCAACTGTTCTGCAGGAAGCAAGTAATTCGTTGACTAGTACATCCTAATAGTGATTGTTTATTGAAGATTATTATGTTTATTAACTATTTTATTTACAGTAACAATACATGAGAATAATAAAAATGCCAATGATAAAGAGACAGTCATGGTTAACTCAAAAAAAAATGACGATTGTAGCCGAATCAACATGTGTACAGCAGGTAAATTCGTTGAGACGCAAGCAGATAGTGCTGGATTATTACTTAAATAATTTACAGCGAGTTAAATAAATGCGTTGTTTGTTGACAGATCTGGATGATAATGAAGATGAAAGTACAGAAGCTAAAGAAGAGCCATATAATATTGGTGATAGTGTGATTGTGAGATATTACCTTAGAAATAAGTGGAAATATTACATAGGTTTCGTCAAAGAAATCGCTGATGAAGATAATGATACATATTATACAATAAATTTTCTAAAAACCATAAATAAACCTATACTAAAATTTATCACTACTAGAAAAGTTGATCGTGACGTTGTACTTACAAATTGTATAGTAAAAAAAGTTCAATTATTGTTTGATTTCGAAAACAAAGAATATTTCTTGAAACGTGATGATGACCGCACATATTTTTATAATTGAAATTCTTCCACAAATTTAATTTGGTTGTAATAAAAGAAAAGCTTTAAAATATTTTAAGCAATATTTGATTTATCGTGATGTTGTATTGTACCTAAAAGTACTTTTAACTGTACTGCAAATAATTTGATTTTTTTTACTTTGATACGAATGTTGATTTTACCTACGTCTTACAAGTATATCAAGAAAAGTTGAATTTTTATTTTGTAAATGTTTTGTTGATTGTACCTACAAGTATTGAATTTTTGTTTTTGGTACGTTTTAATTAAAGTTGATTTATTTACCACAGAGTTTATTATTTTTACTTAAAAATATTCAGTACACAGTGTAATTAATGAAGTAACTCATATCCTGGGGTGTAAGTATATTATAATATATAAAAACCTGAAACCTGGTTTAAAAAACCTGAACAACCGACTTCAATATATCATTTTGAAATAATTAGCAAATTGCTGAACCGATTCTGATAAAATTTCTATGGGACCACCTCCAGTGGGGCTATTGGAGTTCTTGGTGACTATTATCTTGATTTGACATAATTAACGTCTTTGTTACTAACTCAAGCCACAACATAAAGACTTAATCCTGATAGCGACTGCCGATTATGAAGAACGCCAATAGCCCCCCTGATGTATATTATCTACATACAAAAAATAATCGTCATAATAATTTTTTTGCCTGATGGTAAGCATCATGATTGCCCATATCAGACACAGTGCCACCCAGTCTTTTAAAATTCAAAATTCTGCGCGGCGCTGCACTGCGCTTGTCACCCTGAGTTATTAGTTGTTGAAACTCGTCATGCCCAGTAATTTCGCTGGTAACATTGCCTTTCACACAGTAATGTTTGCACATTACTGCTTGACGGATGAATAACTGGCAAAGGTGTGGTACTTCCCCAGGCGGCCCCCTGCTAAAGAGGCCTACCACTACAAAAAGATTCATGAAAAGATGAAAAGATTCATGATTGGCGGAGTAATCGCGTAACATATACAAAAAACATACAGTCGAATTGAGAACCTCCTCCTTTTTTTTTAATTCAGTAAAAAACTACTATGTCCTGAACTAAGCTTTATAGATGTCATGTACGTAACATTCAGTCATGAATGTAACATGTGTTACGATGTCATGAATGTTATTGTACAATTTTTCGCGGACATACCCATATGTCTTTAGTAACAGAATCTTTGGTGACATGTCCCACAATATTGCCATTACCAATCAACAGAAAATGGCAGACATTGACCCTAAGCCTCAAGACTGATGATTATAGAAAAATCCATTTCATATTTTCCATATCCATTCTTAACATATCAACACTGACCACGAAAACGATGCAGTTAAATAAAGTTACAGAATAAAGACCCTGGGTTTAGATGGATGTGAACCTTATAACGGCTATCAATTAAAATTGTTCTTAATAATATTAATATTTCTTTGAAACATTACAACACTGTTGTAGCAATAAAACTAAGTAGTAACAGATTAATAATACATAATTGTCACAACTCACAATAATTATTATTATCTTAAATGATAAGATGATCAATACACTCAAATGACAATGCTAATGAATGTGAGCTAGTGCACTTGTGACTATGCTCTGTTCAGTATAAGATGGTGCTTGTGCATTTGCCAAACTGATCCTTTTCAAAATAAATGATTGTTCCTTTGGATAGCAATCACTGTGTTATATGTTTGCTCCAACATATAGGTCTAAAGTATAAATTACTTGTTATAACTGTAATAAGCCACATGTAATATTCAATCAATACACAACTGTCACAGACACCTTCCTACAGCCAACAGAGAATAAGATGTTGAGAGAGACTATGTAGTCCAATTTAAGCCACACTCATTAGGATTTTGATCAGTCTATAAGAAAAATCCAATAACATACAAGACAGAAACCACAAATAAATGCTACATTGCTGAAAACATGGTAGATAATAAAGTTGTAATATACATTTTATCTTAAATAGTAATGCCTTCTTTTTTTTGCTTTATAAACTTTTTGTTCTGCATTTACATTGATGAAAAGCTGAAGAAGTGAAGTCAGCCACAATTCAATCGTAGGCAACATCATCCTCCTGACATCACATGCCTCTGTAGGGGCCTTGAGATTTCAAGAACTGGATCACCAGTGAAGGCCCAGCACCTACAACTTCTGGTGGAAAAGCTGTCAATGGACAATTCTCAATGCTCATTATCTGCAAGTTTCCACACAAAGCCAACTCAAATGGGAGATTCAACAAATTCAAATTATCATTCAAATATAAAGTCTCCAGAGCCTCGAGTGAGCCAATCTCTTCAGGGACATATTGTAAGTTATTTTCTCCTGCACTCAGGAATGTCAGATTAGCAAGAGATCCAATAGACCGAGGCAGAGTTATCAGCTGGTTGGATTGAACTATTAACTTCTTGAGTTCCTTTAATGATCCAATCTCTGCAGGAAGCGAATCTAACTTATTCTCTTCCAAATCCAAGACCCTCAGCTTCCGTAAGTTACCAATATTCGGGGGTAACTTTCTCAAGAGATTGTTAGACAAGATCAATACTTCCAAGTTCTGCAAGCAATGGATATCATCAGGCAGTTTGGTCAATTGGTTTGTCCCAAGGTTGAGCTCCACCATGTTCACCCATGTGCCAATATCCAAGGGTAAAGATGTAAGTAGGTTCTCCTTCATGTTTAGTTTAGTTAGGTTCTTAGCCCTTGAGAAAATGCCGTAAGGGATTTTGTCAATTTGATTGTGTTCTAAATTGATAGAAAACACATTTGTAAATTGTGCCGGCCCACCAGATGGGTAGCTAGGGAAAGAATTTCTAGATAAAGTGATGGAGGTTAACTCATTGAGCCTGGCGAGTAGTCCCTCAGGGAGTTGGGATATGGAGTTGCCTTCTACATTGAATTCATCCATATGTTGGCAGTTGCTGAGTGTAGGAGGAATGGCCGTTAACCTGTTGTATCTCAACCCTAAACGAGTCAGAGATTGAAGATTCCCAATTGTCTCTGGGATATCAAGCAGATCATTGTGCTGCAAATCCAAAGTAGATAAGTTCACACAATTGCCAATCTCTTTAGGCAAATGTTCCAAATGGTTGTGTGATACATCAAATGTCACCAAATTAATGAGGTTTCCCACCCCGGATGATAATTCCTTGATTTTATTTTCCCTCAAACTCAACATTGTAAGATTGGTCAAGCTGGCAATGCCATCACCAACCACTCTGATCCTATTGAACCGAAGAAACAATGTTGTCAATGAAGTTAACCTGTAAACTACTTCAGGAATATCACTGAGTTTATTATGCCTTAAATCCAGAACCTTTAGACATTTCAAGTTAGCCAGTGAATCCGGTAAGCTTGTGAGTGAATTCTCGTTTAGTGCCAGTGTTTGTAAATTAGTCAGACAACCAAATTCCGCAGGAAGTGCTACTAATTTATTTCCATAAAGGTAAAACTCCACCAGATGTGTCAAGTCTCTAACATTTGGTGGTAAACAAGTGATAGAAGATTTACTGAGATCTAAACGTGTTACTCCTTCATCACGACACCTCATAAATTCTTTGACGACGTCTAAATCCGCCTGTATGGGTTTGTTTTTCTTAGCGGTAGGCTTGGGTTTGTTCGACTCTGGATGCTTCACCGTGACTACTTTGGGTCGCGCGCAATCGGCGCTCGTCATGGACGCAGTTGAAAGTTTCTTTTCTCTCATGCTGTGTGATTTTTCTCTAGGACTGACAGTACTTACAGAATCGAGCGCTTCTGAATTTTCTCGAGAAGAATTATCGTGATACATTCCGACACTTCACAAAATGTGATCAATGTCTTCAAACACTACTTAATCGTGTTATATTTACAAAAATAAGACTGACATGCTTCTTGATATTTCCGTTCACATCACGAGAAATAAATCGATAGCGAGATAAAATGTATGTTATTTTCCTCCGCCACTCAGATATTTATTAGATAAAAATTTATTCCACGCAATTTGTGATAAACATTGTCACTTCTGTGTTAAAAAATTAAAAACGATTGAAGTATATTGAATTTGAAGATTATTTCTAATGTTTTGAGTAAAATGCAAAGCAAAATTATTTACTGAAAAATGTAGGACATGATTTTGATTGATTTTTATTTTCCAAAGACCGAACAGTGCTGCCAACAAGATTTTTAAAAATCCGCTAAGTTGGTTGAGTGTTTTGGTAAAAAACCGTACAAAATTTTTTTCATCCGTCATTATTAGCCGTTAGTCAAAAGATATTAAAGATATTATATTCACAGGTTAATTATAATTTATGTTACCAACCGTACATGAAAGAATGCGATATGTAGTGATGGATTAATTAGCATTCGCATTCATTGATAGCATGCGATTGCTTTAATAGCATTTAGCAAATTAAGTGAGTTGCGAAATTCTGTGATTGCGAATTTAGCGAATTCATCGCTTCATACGATCATAGCGGCAGCGTGCGCCGTGTGCTCTCCCTCGGCCGTCGCCCGTCGTAACCACGGGAGACGCCGAGGCGGGAATACTGAAAACTATAACTGTTTCACATGACCCTGATTGACATCGTTGGTTTCGAGAGTCACGAGTGAAATTATTAGCAATTTGGTAGGCGCGATTAAGCCATTATTATCTTTATTTGTACTTAGGGTCGTATAATGAATGAACGTGTATGATTATTTAATTCGTTAAAATTAATAGCAGGGTGGTGTGAAGTACGAAGTGCGAATTATCGTCATAGCAAATAGCAAATAGTATGCTATGACTCATTAATTCGCATGCTTATGATATTATTATGAAATCGCAATAATTACCATCACTACGATATAGGCTCACTTGAGCTACCGTAGAGGTAGTTACCTGTCGTCGGCGAAATTTTTCTATCCCTTTGAGAATCTTATTATTAGGCCTATCAAATAAAATTAAAATTATAATGTAAGGTTAACGTGGCTCAGAAACCAACAACTCCTTTGAAAAATGTTAGTAGTTTCTGTGCCGTTAAATATCCCGTCAGCCGTTAGAATATTTTTCCCGCTTTCAACCTATCCAAATCCGTTAGATATGAAGGGAAACCCGTTAAGTTGGCAACACTGCCAGATTTTCAAAGAAAATTGTACGTTGGTTCTGTGGTCATATTAGATCTTGTATATGTGTTCTGTGCATATCATAGATAATACATATAAACTGGGTACTAATCAGGGTATTGTGTTCTGTGGTACAAATAAAGTGATCTGTTACGTACTAATTATAGTGATCTGTGGATCTGTCTCAGATTTTCTCACAGAACAGAGAGGGATTTTCTTGCTTCTTTTTCTCATTAATGTAATATTATTCTATAAATGAAATTCTAATTTATTAAAAGACTGAAATTATTGAATTACACTGTAATCGACAGGTGAAATGAAAATATTTTCTCCCGGACAAGCTACTTATTGAGAGTGAGTAGGTTCATAATGGTCATTGTGCTAGGAAAGTAGATAAGATAAGTGCATAATTATTGTGTGAACTTAGGACTGAAGTACCTACTCAAAAATGAGTGAATCATGCGTAGAGACACCGGAGGCTCCGGCCTGGTTATCCAAACTCGAGAGCCAGCGTGAAAAATTGAGCAAAGCGCGTCTTGGACACGACAGCGGCGCCGGTGCCCCCTGTAACTCCTGCGGTAAGACTTAGATTACAAATCCTAGGCAATATTGATGATTATGATCTTAATTAGTGAATGGGGCGTTGCATACCTTTATGAACAGTTAGAAAGTGTCTAAAAAGGCACGGCTGGCTGTCCATAGAGGGGTACTGATCCCTACACTTACGTATGGTAGTGAATGTTGGGTCTGGCAGAAGAAGCATGAAAGTAAGATTAATGCTGTGGAGATGAGAAGCCTGAGAAGCATGATTGGAGTGACCTTGATGTACAAAATGAGGAATAATGCGATAAGGGAACGCTGTGGCGTGTTAGAAGGTTTAGTGACAAATAGATTAGTGACAAAGATAGAGAAAGGAATGCTGAGGTGGTTCGGACATGTGGAGAGGATGGATGAAAGGAGATTAACAAAAGAGATTTATAAGGCTAGTGTGTATGGTCAAGTCGGTGGGGTCGACCTAGGCATACTTTTCATGAACAAATTGATGTTATTCTTAGGAAAGGCCAAGTTAAAAGTACCTATAACCGTCGAGCATGTATGAAAAATGTTATGAAAGTGAAAGAAGCGAAAGTTGTATGTCAGGAGTCAGGCAAGTGGAGGGAAATAGTCTCTGCCTACCAGTCACGCCTGTGACTGTATGTATATACATACATAAGCAGCAATTAAGATCATATGATCTTAATTGCTACATTTTTTTTTTTTTTTTTTTTTTTTATACTGTATGCTTCTTGCAATCTGCCTAATAGGCATTGAGCGAGAGTTTGGGTGTCTGCGGAGCATGTCGTGAGTGGTATGTGCCCAGTGGCCCATCCAAGTAATATTTCTTAATCCTTTATTATATCTTGCGGAGCTCTTCTCCTAATTCTTGAGAATGTAACTGTGCTGGAATTCATTAGATCACTTGTCAGTTCGTTTGGATGGCGGTTCATGCGGTTGGCATATGATTTAAGCTTGGCTTTTATTTCTTCTCTGACAGTTGGTATAGAGAGGTCTCGGTGTAACTGGTCGTTGGTGATATACCATGGTGCGTTTGTGATCATGCGTAACATTTTTGATTGAAACCGTTGTATTATGTCCAGGTTTGAGTTTGCCGCAGTACCCCAAAGTTCAGAGCCATACGACCATATGGGTTTTAAAAGAGATTTGTATAACAGAAGTTTGTTGTTGAGAGATAATTTAGATTTGCGAGCTAGAAGCCATTGGAGTTTGCGAAGTTGTGCGCTTAGAGCTTTCCTCTTCGTGAAAATATGTTTCCTCCACGTGAGACGCCTATCTAGGTATATGCCCAGGTAACGAACATCTTCTTGTTGAGGAATTTGAATATTATTGAGCTGGATAGGAGGACAGGAGCCATGTTTGAGTGTGAAAGTAACCTGGACTGATTTGCTCTCATTTGCTTTTATGCGCCAGTCTTTCAGCCATTTGGATATAAGATCTAGGTTGTTTTGAAGCATACTAGATGCAACTGTAGCATTTGGGTGAGAAGCTATCAGTGCTGTATCATCGGCGAAGGTTCCCACTAGTATGTCATTTAGCGTCGGAAGGTCGTATGTGTAGATAAGGTACAGTACAGGGCCCATAACACTTCCTTGAGGGACACCTGCTTGTATAGGGCGTAGGCCGGTCCTGTCTTCACCGTGTTTGACATAGAAGTGTCGCTGGCTTAGGTAGGATTTTATTATCAGATAGTGATGTGGCAAAGCGTTCAGGATCTTAAATAGTAAGCCCTCATGCCAGACGCGGTCGAACGCTTGGGATATATCCAGGAATGCCGCCGAACAGTAGCGTTTATGCTCAAAAGCGTTATTTATCTCTGTGACCAATCGGTGGACCTGTTCAATAGTACCGTGTGCTTCACGGAAGCCAAATTGATGGGATGGGATCAGCTCAGATTTCACAAGCTCGGGTGTTAGTCTTTTCATGAAAAGGATTTCAAAGACTTTCGATACTACCGGGAGAAGACTGATCGGGCGGTAGGATGAAACGTTTTCTGGGTCTTTTCCTGGTTTGAGGACGAGTATGATCTCCGCTACTTTCCATTGCAGAGGAACGAATTCACGGCGCAAAACTGCATTAAGTATAGAAGTTAGTAGTGAAATGCCTGAATTTGGAAGTTCTTTCAAGACTTTTCCTGTTATCAAGTCGTAGCCAGGGGCTTTATTTAGTTTGAGATTCTTTATCACGGAGAGGACTTCATTTTTGGTGAATTTTCTAAGTGGTGGAGCAAGTTGATGTGGATTGGACAGCCTTTCTATTATCTCTTTGGTTTTCGTTGATCCCGTGTCGGGGTTAGGAACGAAGACGTTGGATAAGTGCTCTGCGAAAAGTTCAGCTTTTTCGGAGTTGCTACGGGCCCAAGTTCCATCCGTTTTGCGTAAAGGAGATTCGAATTTTGTTGGATTTTTAATGTTTTTAACAGTCTTCCATAGTGAATACTCTGTAGCCGCAGTAGCGTCTAGTGCGATTAGTCTATTTTGCAGATTCTGATTTCGAATGTCTTCAAGTGTATTTTTTACTGTTTTTACCCATTTGTTAAGGACTTTCTTGTCATTAGGACTCCTAGTAGTTTGCCACTGTTTTCTGATTTGCCTCTTTTTCTGGATAAGATCAATAACCACTTGAGGGAAGGTGGGGATGTAGGTCGTTGTTTGGTCTGGTGTAGCCTGCCATGCCGCTGATTGGATACAGGTTGTTAATTTTTCAACAGCTTCATTTATATCATCATTAGATTTTAGTGGAATTTGTAGGTTTATGTTGCTTTCGATCAGTTCCCGAAAGTATGTCCAATCAGTTTTTTTGTTATGGGTTTTGCAAGGCCTTGTCACCTCAATAGGGTCATTGTGCAAATTTGCTATAATCGCAGTGTGGTCAGACGATAAATCGTAGGTAGAGTGACAGTGCAGGGAGGAGTTTGGCAGTCCTTTAGTAACATAAAAATCTACCAAGTCGGGTTTCTTTTTAACGTCGCTGGGCCAATAGGTTGGTTCACCGGTGGAATAGACTTTGAGGTTAAGTTGTTGGATTGACTTGATTAGTTCCCGTCCTTTGGTAGTCGTAGTTCTGGAGCCCCAGTCCGTGTGTTTAGCGTTATAGTCACCTCCAGCTATAAACTTGTTACCCAAGAGTTTGAAGAAAGATGAGTAAGCTTCGCATTTAAGATTATGTTTTGGGGGTATGTAGAGAGCTGTAATCTGTAAAGGGCCTTTTAGGCTTTCTATGATGATGCTGGTAGCCTGCACCTCATTTGTGCAATGGGAATTTGTGACGTGGTGTTTAATATTTTCCTTTACAATTAAGGCTGATCCTCCATGAGCTGTTCCATCGGGGTGATTGGTATAGTAGATTTTGTATCTCGGTATTTCCAAATGGGTTTTTGTTGTAAAATGTGTTTCAGAGACTAACATGAAGTCTATGTCGTGTGTATACAAGAATGTTTTTACTTCTAGAATGTGTTTTGACAGCCCATTGGCGTTCCACATAGCAAGTGTCAGCGGTTTGCATAGCCCCGGGGGGGAAGGGTGGGCTGCCTGCCTCCCCCCTTGGCAAAATCCTGGTTAATACTTTGAGGAGTTTGAGCTCGCATTTCTGTTATAAGGTTTAACAGTAAGTTTGTCATGGTGTTCATTTGTTGCATCATTTGCTTGAACATTTCCATTAGTTCTTTGTAATTGTATAAATCATCATTTATTTTTGCTTGTTTTGGATTTTCACTATTATTGTTTGGTTGGGCTGCTTCTGGCATGGGTAATGTACGATTTGGCTGGTATGATGAAGGATCTATGGCAGAACTGGTTTTTCCTTTGAGGACATTTGAGTATGTTTTAAATGCTGAGACGCTAGATGTAGATATAGTTGCGCTCTTAGGCTCCTGAGGAGTTTTTACAATTTTTTGCTGCTGCTCGATATTTACTCTCTGACTGGTACTTTGTTGATGTTTTTCGGTATCTTGTTTTTCTGGTCTTAGCTGTGTCTGATTACTAATTGTAGATGGTATATTGGGCTTCCTCAGCGTAGGGAACGAGCTTTTTTGAAGTTCTTTATAAACTGAGCAGCCTTTATAATTTGCCGGATGATTTCCTTCACATAAGACACATTTGACGTCCTTGGAGCGTTCTTTTCGCGGGCACTGATCAGTAGTGTGAGAATCTGCACATTTGACACAACGTGGTTTATGGTGGCAGAAGGTTTTTGTGTGCCCGTACCTTTGACAATTGGAGCATTGTGGGATCTCCTTTTTAGGGCGTGGTGGCTCAAATTTAATGCGACAGTTGAGAAGATACTCAATTTTGTATATATCTGCATTATTGGATGCTGGTTTAAGTTCAATGCTGAACAAAGGCAGCGGTTTTTTGGTTACTCGTTGTTTTATATTCCACACATTTGTTGTTTCATGACCGATGGCTTTTAATTCCCTTGCAATGTCTATTGCTTCCGTGGAGTAGTGGAGGTTCTTCAGTACTACTTTAAAGCTACGTTCTTGTTTTGGTTTGTATGTATGAAATTCAGTGTTCTTTTCTTCTAAATTCTTGACAATGTTTCTGTATGCGTCAGAAGAGCTTGGCTGGATTTTGACTTGATCATTGTTCAGGACTTTTATGTAATAATCATTTTTGGCCACATCATTCAAGAGTGTTATTAGCGGGTTAACATTACCCACATTTGACACAAATATAGGAGGAGGCTTTGACGTTCTTTCTTCCTGGTCTTTGATTTCAACTATTTCGTCTTCCAAAAGATCAAAACTATTTTTTGTCGGAATCTCAGTTCCAGTGGGCTGGAGCCAGTATTTAGTTTTAGGT
Source organism: Hemistola chrysoprasaria (assembly GCA_947063395.1). Taxonomy (NCBI): domain Eukaryota; kingdom Metazoa; phylum Arthropoda; class Insecta; order Lepidoptera; family Geometridae; genus Hemistola; species Hemistola chrysoprasaria. The sequence goes on from OX346719.1 coordinate 10,657,005, forward strand.
TGTTTATTTTCGCCGTTATCACCGGGGCTGTTACGCATCCTTTTACGCGAAGTATCTGACCATTCTTTGGTTTTAGGAGAGTTCAAAGGAGTTCCATATGTTTCCGAATTATTATTGCAATTATTGCCATTTGAATCCATGGTGGAGGAAGAGCTACTTTGGTCTGACAGAAATAACCCTTGATGGAATATTTGCTGCACTAGTTTTTTGTTTTTATTTTTATCAACTTGATAATTTTTTTCATTATTTGCCATTTTTCAGCATGTCCTATATGGCAACACTTTAATAGTACTTCATATTAGAGATCTTTATTTGAAATAATGAAGTTTTCCGTTTTATTAAAATTAATGTGGGTAGGTATATTTTTTAAATTATGCACTGTTAAAAAGTAATTTTGATAACAAAATCTATAGATTTTCGCGATAGTTCACTATTATAAGCTGTTAAACACTGAGTTTTTGTATTTAGGTTAGCAAGGATGAAGAAAGTATATGAAATTTTGACACTAATAGACAGTTTGAGTTCACTCGTATTTTTACACTTTTTGCACAAGATTTGTTACGAAAGTCTGTAATTACACAATATTTTCGTAAATTGGTGCGTAAGAAACGAATTGGTACACTGTAGAAGCACTTTTGACACTTTTTACTATTTTTGAACACTAGAAAACTGGAAGAGCGATTATCACACTTTAAGGGCAGTGTTGCCAGTCCATTGCTCCATAGCAATTTTTCTATTCACTTGAGCAAATATCAGCAGAATGATGTGCTAGATCTGAATGAATCATCCAAAGAATCTGGCAAAAACACTGATGACAAGATAACCATTTAGAAGGCTCAGAAGAAAAATACCCCAAGACCTAACCAAATAGAAGTATTGGAAAAAGGATGTCTTGTGTCACTGGACACATTCCTTGCTTGACATGCCATGAAGCAAATGCCAAAAATAAAGCTCATTGTCTGCAAGAGACAGATCGCTTTAAACTGGTAGGATTAAAAAAAAAGTCCTTAAGATGACGTCTAGCTTATGGTACTCATAACAAACTAATGTAATTTTTTTACAGGTTCAAAATGCCCCGGTTTAGACTTGCACTTCTGGCGCAAGGTTTGCCGAGCATGCCACTGCAGGAAGGATGTTCATGATGTACAGGATGATGATTTATCTGGATGGGCTCAGTTTGAACTGCTTGGTACTACTAAACCCAAGAAGGCTTCATGTAAGTATTCACTGTAATAACTCTCACTATTTTTGGGCTAGTTTTCTGATCTTTAAATATACATTCAGCCTTGCCTTGTTATGTGCTTATTTAAAGCTCAATCCAATCTTCTGGATTGATATGGATTGTAATGCCGCAATCTGATCCAATATTCAATAGCTTGATCCAAAAAATTGCATAACAATAAAACATTTAAAGATACTATGTTTTTCGTCAAAAATCATATTAACTATTCAATAAATAAATCTGCGTGGAGGAGGACTGTAATACTGGCAGAGCCCTTACATCCAGTCTATTGTTAATTAACTAACCTAACAACTTGTGTTGAATAAATAGGGATGATGGAATAAAATTTGCAGAGTATTAACAATGTTAACCATTAGGCTTAACCAGGGATATAAAACCTTAACTATGTAACTACAAGTAGGTACCCAAGGTGCTCACTACATGTGCAAATTTCAATGAGCTATAAAGAAAAGGGCATTTTATAGGGGGTGAATCAACTTTAGTTCTGTATTGTATCAAATACATTGAAGAATACTTTAATTATACATTTCTTTCTATGGTTATTATTTAGACAATGTTTTTTTTGTGGTATTATTTTCAGTGCCACTCATCAAAATCCGAGGAATAACAGATAAGCCTGTCAAAGTTGATTGGGTACCACCAAATGCCTCCACTGAATTGGTGAGAACAATACTTATTATTCTAATATTAATTCAGCTATTATTCCTTTTTACACACAATATTCTCGTCCCAAACTGTGCTATAAGCCTGTAATATAGTAACCAGAAGAGTGATATATACATACTTATATACATACCACCCACAGATCAAACAGCCATGCTCATGCACACAAATTTTGAAACTGGCCAAGAAGTGGACCTGCCATTCAGAAGGCGGAGTCTTAAGGTGTTTTGATTTTCATACAAATCATCATACAATGGAATTTCACAATAGAATAATTAATTTTCCCCTGCCTGATCAAGAGCCAACCACAATTCTCTCTTCACTCTATTATTGTGAAATTCCATTTTGTATAGAAATCAACTCAACCCAAAATGTCGATGATATTCAGTGTCCTCCCTAAATAGCTCACATGCTGAGATATAATTCGCATTGTCGACTTGCCGGGTTACTTCTAGTAGTACATAAACTCTTTGTGTCCAGGTGTCAGAGTATATGTCGTGCCTGGGCCCTCTGGCTCCAGTGTCAGGATCGGACGCAGCTCGGAGGCGCCGGGCCAACCTCCGCACTCAACTGCCTCCGCATGACGTGGCCCTCGCTGCTAGACTTCACGCCAACGACCAGGAGAAAACTGAACACACTGTATGTATCATTTACATTCAAATCTAAGAAGTATCAATTGACATTACATCATTTCAAGCTGAAATAACTTTGCATAGGCGTATAGTACATTTGTTTTATATTGGCGAGTCTGAACATACGCTCTGCGAACTTTAGAGCATGGAGAAAAATATTATTGCTAGATAAACAAATAAATGAACAAATTTTAATGTATATTGTAAATGTAATGTTCAGTTCTGTTCGATCATAATAACAGTTTAGTTCATGAGCTTACACTAAAGTTCGCAGAGCCTATGTTCAGACTCGCCAAGATAAGCCAATAAGATGCCAAGATAACCATATTGTAACTCGCATAATTCTTTAACACAATTCTTCTTTGTAAAACCTTCGCCGTAAAACCATGGAATTATAAATTTTATCTCAAGATGTAAAATTCATAATCACTAAATTAAAATTCAAATCCTTCAAACAAGGCAAAATAAAAGCTGTCAATTGGTACTTCTTAGATTTGATGGAGTGTACTTTAGATATATATAATGTCGTGCGGTAACTGGCTATAGTAAAGTAGTACCCCACCCTTTGTTACCGTGGTTGCCGTAATAGCGGCTAATAAACACTTTTTGTACACTTCAGTGGGTAGGAAATACACTTATTAATCTTAGGCTAATACAAGTCGTGACTGCCTCGGTGGGGTAGAGGGCGCTGCTCGACTGCCAATCAAGAGGTCCCGGGTCAGGCAGTGTTAAATATTGGATTTTTCCATTAGGAATTATCTCAATAACTGCCTGGAGTCTGGAACTGTGCCCGGTAGATGGCAATAGGCTCGCCCCCTATTACATGGGACCAATAACATACTGGCGAAATGTCTACTATGGGACTGAGTCCTGGGTACACCTCTGCCTACCCCTTCGGGAAAAAGGCGTGAATGCATGTTATGTTATGTTATGTAGTACAAGTGGCGATTTTATTAGCTTAAAGCTTAAACGCATTCACTTCAGGCTCGCCTGAGGCGGTGTAGGAACATGAAATGTGAAGGGACATTGGAGAGGCCTTTGGCCAGCAGTGTTACAGTAAAAACTAGACAACGAAATATTAGCTTCATTGACATACAATATATTTCATTGTGGGAGGATTACTCTATGTTGAAATTAGTCTAGGTATGGTAATATGCCTTTGCCCCATTCGAGATTCAATCTCTTGATTGGCATGTTCTTTTCACTTCACAATCATTAATTACCGAGCGTATTTTGTTCTATTATTCATTGTGATTTGGAGAATTCTATTGAAATGAGACAATACCATATTATAATTGTATTTATTGTCAATTCAAAGATAAAGTACCTAATAGCTGAATATTGTATCACTGCCCACTGCCTAAGGTAATAACTTTATCTATGACAATGTCATTAAGATTAAAGGGAATTAAGATAGACATAAATTACAAATCATATTTATTGTTACCCTAGTGAATGCATCAGCAAAGATTTATCGATATTAAATATGTTTTATTACAGGAATACATAACCCGCATCAAGGAAAATGTCGTCGGAATGGGCAACGTAGTTCGCGTCGCGCCTCTTAAGAATGGAGTTGTGTACTCAGTTGAGAGTAGTAAATCTCATACGATTCCTAAATCCTACGCTCTACCACTGAAGATCTCCAATGTGTCCAGAGGCGTTAAGTACAATATTGTAGAGAAAAATGCTTCAGACAAGAAATTGGTTCTAGATTCTCAAGGAAATGTTGTCAGTAGTATTGCTAACTTGCCAGATTATAAGTCCAGTCCTATTCTCAGTCGCATTGTTAAAGATAAGCTGCATATCATGCAGATAGAATCTGATCGTATCAAGAGTGCAGTCGAACACGGCCCTATTTATGACAAAATGCTAAAGAATTTGAACGACTTAAACATTCCTGTTTCTAACGATGTTTATCTTCAACCTATTAAACTTTTCCGCGACGAATACAACAGCAATCCACAGTTCAGGGATGAAACAAACGATTTCACTACCAAAGTTCTTGGAGCTCAAATTATACCGGACTTGTGGTCCAGCGCTAATAATAATGTGGTGAACAGCGCCAAGCTGTTGGATAGCAGGATACATAAAGGATTTATATTCGGTCCTAATGGCGAGATATGGAGCTGGAAACACGAGCCGACCACGGCAGAACATAGTGGTACTATTTGCTCCACAAAGATCAATCCCCAATACTCAACATCTATGAAACCGATCAACCAAGTGGAGCCGCAGCAAACCGCGCCACTATGCGAATATCGACGCACACATTCGGAGGACGATCTCCCGCCGCCCCCATTACCGAACTACAACACTTATCCGGGTGAAAAACCACCCAATCCACCTTCCGAGTGGGGAAATAAGACGCTCGATAACGATTCCCCGGTCGATTTGAGCTATTCTATGTCGCCGTCGATCGACCCGATCATCGATCAACTTACCGACATGTCGATAAGCCCAGCGGAACTGGAATTCAATAGGAAACTGTACAACGAAGGCGTGCCTTGCAAACGTTGCTTGAAGCCGATGTTCGCGGGCGAAGTCGCCGTGAAAGCGGACAGGGCGGGAGAAGAAGCTATTTGGCATCCGCAATGCTTCACCTGCAGCAAATGCGGGGAGTTACTCGCGGATTTAGTGTACTTCTTCTGCAAAGGGGAGTTGTACTGTGCTAGGGATTTAGCGAACGTGTTGGAGATACCGCGGTGCGCCGGCTGCGACGAGTTGATATTCACGCGGCCGTACACCGCCGCTGAAGGCAGAGCGTTTCACGTGGAGCATTTCTGTTGCTATCATTGCGACGCGCCTCTTGGCGGACAGATGTACGTGCCGGACGATAAGAGTGGACTGCCCGTTTGCCTTTCATGCTACGATCAGTACCATGCGGAACGTTGTCGAGCATGCGGGGGAATCATTGGGCCAGAGCAACAAGGCGTATCTTGGACTCACGTGCACTGGCACGCTGATTGCTTCCTTTGCTCTGGTAGAATGTGCGGTAAGAGTTTGCTCAGCGGACGGTTTGTCGTCAAACAGGAGATGCCGTTCTGCAGCGTGCCTTGTGTTCAGAGCAGGATCAAGTAGATTGCAGATTAACAGGGTCCAGTACGGTTTGATACATAGGATTTAAGGTATGTCATATTACAAATATATTTTTGTAAGGATCTACATTATATTCTTGATAATATTGTTTTCGAATCAATACTTATATTGAAATGAAGATACTATTCTAATAACTTTAAGGCAAGTTATTCATATATTATATAAAATTGAGTATATTTTTACATTCCAGTTTAAAATGAGTGATAAAATTAAGAAATATAAAGTCATATTGTGATGAAAAGAAGACTTATAGTTATTAATGGGAGCATTATATACATATGCATATTATATTACTAAAATATGTGAATATTTTTATAAGATTGAATTCCTGTAATGGTTTATAGAGTTAAATAAGGGACCATTGAATTATGAAACAAAATATAAAAAAAATGAGATAAATAATTTAATACTAAGCAGAATAAAACAAAACCGCCATAAGAGAATGAGAAATCCAAAATCCATGTCGTAAACAAAGTATTAAAATATTAAAGTGATATTATATATGTTTTTGGGTGTGCTATTAATGCATTGTTCTTTGCCATACTTAGTATTAAGTACATAATACATTATTATTGTAAAAGGGAAAAGTATTGAAAATTATATTAATTAATAAAGGTCTATTAAATAAAGTAATTTCTATCGGTTGTTTGATTATGTTAGGGGTAAACATGAGTTTATTAGGAGACGTTTTCAGTAAAACATAGAATAATATAAAACATATTTTGTATTCTGTTACACGAATAAAATTAGTGGTTAAGCCATTTGCACTCTAGAACTAAAGCGAAAAATGTTCTTGTCACATATGGTCCTTTTATGTTCCGATCTAGCGAGCAGACAGCTTTATAATTTACTATACCAACAAACATTTTAACTTACAATAAAATAATAATAATTATAAACCTATAAAATTGGCTCTAAAAGATGCCAGAACCTTTCATTACATTCGGCAAATACTGATCACATCTAAAGACTTTCACAATACACCACTATATATTTAAGACCTTTGGTATTTAGTACATGTTGGGTGGTTTACACCTTTTTACATTAGAGCCCAAGAAACGTTATTTATTATAATATGACATCTTTGAAAAAATAATTTCACACCCTAAATTTTTTTTATGTCATTGAGTAACAAGACGAGCAAATCAGGTGCCTGATGGTAAGCATCATGATTACCCATATCAGACACAGTGTTTTAAAATTCTAAATTCTGCGCGACAGAAGATAGTTGTTGAAACTCATCACGTCCAGTAATTTCGCTGGTAATATTGCCTTTCAGACCGGAACACAGTAATGTTTGCACATTACTGCTTGGCGGATGAATAACTGGCAAAGGTGTGGTACTTCCCCCCTGCAAAGAGTTGCAGGGGGCCGCCTGGGGAAGTAGTGGTAGCTCTCTAGCTACCACTACAATTGATTAAACTACTACTCATTACTACTATTCATTAAAACTTAGGACTTCTAGGCCCTTAGGGCTAGTCAATTCACTCTTTTCCCTTAAAAATCTTATTATTATATAAAATTATTATAATTTATCTCCATATTCAAGGGTCCACATGTAAGCAGCATTAGGGTCACCACTTTTAGCTGCTTGACTCTTTACGTCTTCTGTTTTTTTAAGAATATTTTGCACCTTCTCATACAGGAGCGGATTGTAAGCTTTATGCGTCAACTTTTCTAACCTTTTTTTAAACGTGCCTCGTTTTCCAAATTTTTCTTTTACAAACTTCTCATACAAGTCTTCATCTTCTGGCACGTTCTTTTCTTTTTGCGTATATGCATTATTTTTTTTAGTATTGCCATAAGTATTCGTATTATCGTCATCGTCATCATTTTGTTCAACTGTATCGTCTTGTACTTCGTCACTATAATGGTAAAACTTAGGGATTTCTTGTTTTTTATCATCTCGTTGATAAGTAAATGCCGGTGACTGATAGTAAGTTGGTTTCTCTACTTGTTCATCTTTGCTGTTATAAGTGGGAGGATCTTCATGAGCATACGATAAAATGTCATCTGGTAACTTTATTTCAGGTAATTTTATATGGATATCGTCGAACTTAATATTTAATTGTTCGTCGTAACGAGGTTTTAGTTTGTCTAGTGTACCTTCGTCTTCGTCGTTTGTATTGTTCTCTGGTTTAGAGTAAGAATTTTCTTCCGACGTTTCGGTATCTTTATTATGTTTACTTGCAGCATGATTGTAATTTAATGGAATCCTTTCGAATTGTTGTTTTACATCTCTATTATTTTGGGGTTTGTCTTGTAATTTATCACTTTTTTCATCACTATCCTTTTCGTTTACACCAGTTAATGTTTCTAAACTTTCATTTTCAAGTTTAGCATTTAGTTCATCGGCGTTTTCATCACTTGTTTCGTTACTGTCTGATTCAGTATTAATTTCGACAACTGGTTTGACTTCCCCGTCATTGATGTGTGTAGGCTCATCGTGTTCAACAGACTCTGAATTCGATGATGATGGGCCTTCTCTGGGTAACAAACTAATTTTATCATTTACTTTACTTCCAGTGTAACTGGGCTGTTCTGCGGAAATTCTTTCATTCGAAGTATCAGATTCTTTGTTATGATAATCTTTTGCCGTTTCTACTTTACCATTTTTATTGACTACAATTTTTTCATATTCTCCTAGATCTACATCTATGATTTTGCCCAGGGGCCTTGGATTACTTTCGTACGTAGCTTTATAGGGGGAATCTTCTTCAGACTTGTATTTTATGGGTTCTTCAGATGATTCATCTTTAATATCTCTGCCTTTGTTTCTAATTTCGCTTGAATAATTTTCCACGCTTTCATCAACGCTGTTGGGAGACTTGGAATATTTAGATTTACTGTATTCCCGGCTATCGTTGTCTTCATTGCTATCCCTTTCAGTAGATGTATTTGGTTCATCGTTACCTTCGTTTCTTTTTTCTGCATCTGAATAGTTTTCACTACTTTTTTGCGGATTGTAGCCATTTTCTGAGCTCTCATTTTCTTTTTCGTTGCTTTCTCCAGATTCCTTATTGTATCTTTCTTTGTTGTTTGTATAATTTTCTTTATCAGAATTTTCATTGCTATGTTCTGAGCTGTCAGGATTTGCAACTGTGTCTTTGAACGGTTGATTGACATATTTTTTACTAGATTGCTCATTATTGTTTTCATGCAATGTTTCAATATTGAAGTCAGCCAAGTCTGAGTTTTTGATAACATTTGCTGTATTTCGAGCCAGCAACCAGTTTTCTCCATCTCTTTGTAGTGTACCTTGAGCGGGATGCAATGTTTCATAATTTACTATCGCGGGAGGTTTATTTGTGTTATTCAAGTTTTCTAAGTCGCTAGATCGCCTCTTTCTTTTTAACTTATTCTTGAAGCTGCCGGTAGATTTATTAGGTGTTTTAATATTGTCGTTTTTCTTATGAACATATTTCAAGAGGTTGGTATTATCGACTTTGGTTTCCTTTGAATGCAGAGCATTAGAATTTGCATCAATAACGGTAAAACTACTATTAACCATAGTATGTGAATCATTATACTTTTTTGTGATATTTAAGTTATATTCATCGGTTTTGTTTAAGTTGTCTTTATTGCTGTTACTTTCGCTCGTAGCCTTTATAGTCTTATTTATCTCCTTTTTACTGGTTTCGGTAATATTTCTGCTTACATTAGCATGGGTCATCTGCGGATAAATATTAGAATCAATATTTTTATTAAAGATCGATTCTTAAATAGAAAGGACATAATAATATGTTACTTATATAGTACCCACCTTTTCCAAATTGTTAAAATTCGAACCACAAACTACACAAAAACAAAAAAATCTAATTGTATCTACTCGTGTAATGTGAAAAAAATAAAACAAACGTGTCTACAAATCAAAATTTATTTATTAATAAGTTATAAAATATGTAGGTATGCATGCATATTTATAGTGACATTAAAATTAACTAATCTATATTACCTAAAATAAATTAATGAACAGCGTGTATATTATTAAAACACTTAATAAACCGAGAAAGTAGCAAATGATTATAATTTTAAATAGGCATACACTAACTAGCAAAAAACCTCGAGCTTCGTGCAATTTTTTCTAACATGATAATAAATAAATGACTTCAAAATACTGATTGCGATTCTTTACGCCGTACGCCTAAAGCTGGTCATACACCCTATAGCATGGCCAACTTAAACACGGAATTCGTTTAATATCCCTAAAGAACGCTTCAGCTAAGTTTACATGGTTTAGGGCTAGAATAAAATCTGGTAGTTTTAACAAATGCGTTAACCGGAGTTTTCGTGTTTAGTCGTAAAGTATCGCAATGAAAAACACTAAGTGTATGCCTAAAATACGAGTATAACAGCGTGTAGATCATAGGACACGAAAGATCTAAAATATAGAATAGAATAGAATATTTTTATTGTTTGAACTGTGTATAAAGATGGTAGGTTACATAATAAAAGCTCTCGAAGTTGAGTGCTAGCAAGTCAATTGGGTAGAACAGATAAGAATCGGGTTTCCTTGTATTTAGGCTTTGAACGCTTTGACGTTTTGAATATATTACAGCACAGTTACACGCTGGAAGTATTCAGTAATTTTTTCAGTTTTTCAGTCATTTTAACAAATGGAGACGTTATACTAATTAAAAACAGCCCTAAAACGTGGTAGAATTTCGAGCTTTCGTTTCCATCACGCATTAAATTAAAAGATAGCAGATATATATAAAACCCGGTTGTCAAAAAGAGATAAACACAGGTTCACAGTTACGTGAGCAGCAAATTTTATATATGTCTGACATGGCGCAAGACAAGGTGCGACCGACTTGACTCAAGCCAAATAGCTTGACTTGTGTTCGCCACGCATCTATCTCAGTTTATACAGAAGATAACTGTCCATAGTGCTGTATATTCAAAGATTGGAGTTTAATAGTTTTCATCGTTGCGTCATCCTAGTTATAAATATTATATTAAAATTCTTCCTTACAATATCGATTTGTGTTCTTTCGTGTCCTGTGGTCTATATAATATTATTATAATATTTTATTAGGTGCCTACATTATGTACAAGCTATTTACAGTTGTCGGTAACATATCACGACTAAATCTAATTATAATAATTTCGTGAATATCTACAATGGTAAGTACATAATGTAATTTTCTACTATTTTGTACCCTTCTGTGCTACTATGTCATTACAAAAGTGCATTTGTTTCTACGAGAGTAGGTACCTATAAGTATGTTTATAATACAATAGCCCGGTTCCTTACAAGGGCTTCTTTTGATCAACCTTGAAAAGCTCGGCTGCTTCGCTTACAAAACGTTCGCTGTGAGCTGATCAGGGGAAATCTTTTTATGATTACAGATATAAGATAAAACCTAATAAGATTAAAGTCTAAATACCTATAGGTACCTACAGTCAGAGACATAACGACTAGGGCAATAATAAAACTAAGCCTATTTAAGTACATGTGACTAAGGCATGAGACAAGGCATTCGTGACTAAAAAAAACTTGTATTGAACGTGTTACTTATTTCTACACTGACATCTACTATTTACTCTATACTACATTCAATTACATTTTAAATGATATAGACATGTTGTACCACACTTTATTTTGGCAAGACTAATAATTATCTCATTCGCATTTTGGCACACAAGAGAAATTAACATGGTTTCCCGACAAGCAATGATTTTTTTTGTGCAGTAAAGATGACGTGTCTATTTCATTTAACTGTCATTGAATACATCAAATCTAGTCCAAGATGCTGGTACCAGTTACTTCTTGCCAAAGTACGGGTTGTATGAGAAGCTACTCACGAATTCCTTTGCGTTGCCGTGATGGAAAGGCACTGGATCAGCCCATTTGCTGAAATCCATTGACGGCAGAATGCCGCTTCTGCACGGTACTCGAGGGTTTCTAGAAATATTAATGAGTCACATGTTAATTTTGTCATTTTCATATTATGATTGGAACAAGTCAGCTATTTCTGTTTTGCATAAATCGTCTTATTATTTATGGGTTATTAATTTCAGCCGTCCTTATTAGATCGTCTGTCCACTTGTAGGTGGACGTTCTACGTTGCGCTTGCCGGTCCGTGGTTTCCATTCGAGAACTTTACAGCCCCATAGGCCATCAGTTCTACGTGCTATGTGCCACAATAAATAGATAAACACTATTGGTACACCACAAACAATAAACCTTAAAATTAAACAAGATAACAGTAACAAATAGTCTAACAATTGGCGGTTTTATCGCTAAGAGCAATCTCTTCTAGACAACCTTGACTTTCCATGTGCCTTTACTTTATTTTGAAGCTTCTGTATTTTCTACTGATTATTTATTATCGTCTTCATCAGCCTGTGTTCTACTGCTAGACACAGGTCTCTCCTAATTTGCGCTACTGAGCCCGGTCCTCAGCTGTACTCATCCAGTTGCTACCGGCTCTCCTCCGCAGGTCGTTATTCCACCTGACTCCATTATTCTAGCAGGTCTAAGACTCTCCACATTTTATGTATGAAGTTACAAGTGCCAGGGCGCCCGACAAATTGGAAAAATTCAGTGGGCTGGCGCGCGCCGACCGTGCATGTCGCGTCGTCTATTCGTCTCTTACCTACTTACCTAACTAAAATGAAAGGCATATTGCATCGCATTCCACTGCTTCAATAATTACAAGAACCTGAACCTCACTCTCGTTTTTCTCACTTCCAAGAGAGATAATTATAACGTTTCATAGACAACTTTAAAAGATGACATCCCTAACGTAGTTAGTAGGAATAAGAGATACGCAATAGAAAGAGAGGCAGCTTGGAGGTTAATATAACGATAATTAGGCGCTGTGCAACCTGATTTACACTTTATTGCGTCGTAGCTAGAGTCGCTATTTATTGAAATGGTTTTGAGGAGTGTCTTCCGTTCCTTTAGTATTCTGTGCTAATGGTAAATAGCGCCATGATAGCCTTGCGGGGCTTCTTCTTTAAAAGCGCTTGCATGATAACTTCCAATGAACTCAGCTTACTTAAAATTGCGTAAGATTGTGATACTTACAACTCGTGGTCGGGCAAGACCATGGGATAAAGTTGGACAGTGTCTATAATATCAGTGTTATCGCATATAACGCGAGCTAATCTCGACTTTCTGATTTCGGCTAGTTGTTCTGGTGTGAACGAAGATGGCTGGTGGGGCAACTCGAACCTGCACAAAACAATTATAATTACATCATTATTTATCTACATTGTAAACCATTGTAAACATTTATTTAAGAGGTGGGTAAGTATGTTTAGAAATACTTGGCATCAAGACATTGTGACGTAATTCAAAAGTTACTTGCTATGGGAATCAAAGGCTCGATTTTGTAATTTATCAGTTAATAACACTTGTTTATGGTCGTTTAAGGCAGTGTTACTGATTTATTTCTTTGGGATTTTTCTTTATGGCACCTAGCGACACTCACCTCCTCCCGCCAATTTACATTGCATGTGACGCACACATTTGACTTTTGACACATGTATTGCGCGCGGGCGATTGTATGGAGTGACGGGGGTCAGATATAGGCTCGCCCCCTATTGGGTACGTGGAAAAACATAACTGGAGAAGTGTGGTTGATGATAAATAAACATAAACGCGTGATGGTTTTTTAATGTTATGGTGTCAAAGTGTCAAGTGACGATTTAGTGCATAACGATTAAAAGAGAAACCCTGCTAAACGTTATGCACTAAATCGTCACTTGACGTGATTTGATTTAGAGCCAGTTTCTGTAATTAACATTGACTGCCAGTCAATGACTAAGTAGTCATTACATGATGGATGTAAGTAAAGTACAGTTACGTAATGGAAATCTAGTTTAGTATTGTTTACAATTTTCGCAGAATCGACAGTCGGGTAAAGGCGGCGACTGTCTTAGATATCGCTCGATATGAATGGTATTCACATCGAGCATTTGTACATTGTGTATCTGCTCGGCTCGCTGTACTGACTTGCAGAATGTTCTTAATTTCAAAGTGCTCACATCGAGCGAATTCATGTCAGTAGCCACCTTAATATTATATTATATACCAATATTACTTACCAAAATCTGTCTCCACGCCTCGAGTACGAAAACTGTGTGGCGATAATACAGGCAAAAGTAGGTCCCAACATAGAACCAGGAAGTGGTCTCTCAGACACGCCTCCAGACCACAAATCTACATCCACGGGGTGTTCGAAAATAGTTTCATATTTGCGCACAGTGTTATTGCTCATAGATCCGAATAAGTCTTGGAAAGAGTCTGCTCCAGGTAGCCCGCAGAACTTCCTGAATTCCATATATCCAGGTAATCCAAACTCGCGTCCTCTTTGCATGTTAAATGAAACCAAGTCCATTCCAAATCTAGCTCCAACTTTCTTGAAGAGGTGGTTGGTCACTTCCTGGGTGATAGAGTCGTCCATAGCTTGAGCCACTTGGTTCATTAGCCCCATGACATATTCGTCTAGAACTCCGGCTCTGTATAAATCGTAGGGTCTGCGAATGAGGTCTGATAATCTCTTTGATGCTGGAAACAAAGATTTTCATGACAACTATTTTCTGTTTCTGCATATACTACAAATTGCATACAACAAAACGGGATTAAAGAAAGCTGGCTCGTACAACATATACTCACCATATTGTCTTGAGTACGTGTACGTATACGGAATAACTTCCCATCGTTTATAAGGTATATGCACCGTGAATAGCCTTTCTGTCTCTTGCACGCGTGATCGCGCCAGCTTTCGATAACTGTCAGTCTGTAGGTCTACTTACCAATAAACTTGTGTGCTTTCGACCATCTTTCAACAGCTGTGGGCAGCAATGAGTGTCCAAATCTGTAAGCAGCTGCAGCGAACGATGCTAAGACATCAGGGTTTACTTCTTCATCGTATCCTTCCCAATATCCCTGTAACATAATCATTATTGAGGTATTTTTATTAAGTTTATACTGTACCACTGATAGATAGGCAAAGACTTCTCCGAAATTCGATGTAAAACAGAATTTCAAGATTCGACTGGAAGAATTTTAGACTTCCCATATATAATTTACTAACGAAATTCACGTTGGTACACATTGTTAGTTGATAATAATAAAGATTAGATTTTCAATAGGCTGACATGTCGGCACTATCGATTTAGGAAGTGTTGTATAGCATACTTTAATACTGTATTAAGTTAGGGAAGATAGTAAATATAAAGGTATCTGTAGAATTGTTCTCAATTTGAGAATCAAGTTCGAGTTGATAATTTTTTAGTCAAGTTTCAATAAAGACACTGTCTAATTAAAAATTTTAGAAAAAAAAGATTGGTACTTAATGTATTTCTGAAAAATACACATAACGTACCAATCTTTATTTATTACTTAAAAGATTTTTTACCTCTTTCTCGAGCACCAATCCGAACTTCTCCATAACATCCTTCCCAAGTAAGATAGGCAAGAACTCGTTGTACGTGATGTGCTGTATCTCAGCAATATTGATGCGTCTCGCCTCCTGGTATAAAGTCTCGTCGTCCCAGTGTGGGTTGACGGCAGCGAGACCGCGAGCCACTCGGTTGTGTTCGCGGGCCATTAATGTGTGCATTACTGTTAGAACTAACTGCTCGTTTACACGGATTTCACCTGCGAACAGAAGTGTTGGTATTTAAAAACAAACTTGAACGGATAAGCGACTTTAAAGAAATGAGGAATTTGCTTGACTTCCCTGACTTGGTAGAAATAGGACTAAAATATTTTTTTTAAGTGGTCCACTAATAAACGAAGATAATATCAGTGAGCTTACGTACACCTATATCTATACTACTATTATAAAGAGAGAAACTTTGTTTTTTTGTTTTTTTGTTTTTTTGTTTTTTTGTTTGTAACGAATAGGCTCCGAAACTACTGGACCGATTTTAAAAATTCTTTCACTTATGGATAGCTTAATTCAGTGTGAGTGCCATAGGCTATATGAGATTTTGAAAAAAAATGGGGATCCGTAAGAAAACTGCAATATTGTGAACCAAGGTGTTACATAATATAATTACCATATTCATAAATTTGCGTGCGCTGTGAAATGCATTGATGGTAGAATAATATAATGTACTAGGGGTTTGTAGTACTTATCAATACCTACAAAACAGTATACATAGATTATATCCATCTTTTTTGGTTTAGTCACAATAATCGAAAAAGTGATTATTTTCATGCGGTGTGAAAACTATTGGTGGTAGAGTAAAGTAATGTACTAGGGGTTTGTAGTACTTATCAATACCTACAAAACAGTATACATAGATTATATCCATCTTTTTTGGTTTAGTCATAATAATCGAAAAAGTGATTATTTTTCATGCGGTGTGAAAACTATTGGTGGTAGAGTAAAGTAATGTACTAGGGGTTTGTAGTACTTATCAATACCTACAAAACAGTATACATAGATTCTATCCATCTTTTTTGGTTTAGTCACAATAATCGAAAAAGTGATTATTTTTCATGCGGTGTGAAAACTATTGGTGGTAGAGTAAAGTAATGTACTAGGGGTTTGTAGTACTTATCAATACCTACAAAACAGTATACATAGATTATATCCATCTTTTTTGGTTTAGTCATAATAATCGAAAAAGTGATTATTTTTCATGCGGTGTGAAAACTATTGGTGGTAGAGTAAAGTAATGTACTAGGGGTTTGTAGTACTCATCAATACCTACAAAACAGTATACATAGATTCTATCCATCTTTTTTGGTTTAGTCACAATAATCGGAAAAGTGATTATTTTTCATGCGGTGTGAAAACTATTGGTGGCAGAGTAAAGTAATGTACTAGGGGTTTGTAGTACTTATCAATACCTACAAAACAGTATACATAGATTATATCCATCTTTTTTGGTTTAGTCATAATAATCGAAAAAGTGATTATTTTTCATGCGGTGTGAAAACTATTGGTGGTAGAGTAAAGTAATGTACTAGGGGTTTGTAGTACTTATCAATACCTACAAAACAGTATACATAGATTATATCCATCTTTTTTGGTTTAGTCACAATAATCGAAAAAGTGATTATTTTTCATGCGGTGTGAAAACTATTGGTGGTAGAGTAAAGTAATGTACTAGGGGTTTGTAGTACTTATCAATACCTACAAAACAGTATACATAGATTCTATCCATCTTTTTTGCTTTAGTACAATAATCGAAAAAGTGATTATTTTTCATGCGGTGTAAAAACTATTGGTGGTAGAGTAAAGTAATGTACTAGGGTTTGTAGTACTTATCAATACCTACAAAACAGTATACATAGATTATATCCATCTATTTTGGTTTAGTCACAATAATTGAAGCAGTGATTATTTTTCATGCGGTGTGAAAACTATTGGTGGTAGAGTAAAATAATGTACTAGGGGTTTGTAGTACTTATTATTACCTACAAAACAGTATACATAGATTATATCCATCTTTTTTGGTTTAGTCACAATAATCGAAGCAGTGATTATTTTTCATGCGGTGTGAAAACTATCGGTGGTAGATTAAAGTAATGTACTAGGGGATTGTATTAATTATCAATACCTACAAAACAGTATACATAGATTATATCCATCTTTTCTGGTTTAGTCACAATAATCGAAGCAGTGATTATTTTTCATGTGGTGTGAAAAGTATTGGTGGTAGAATAAAGTAATGTACTAGGGGTTTGTAGTACTCATCAATATCTTCAAAATAGCCCACGATAAATTATAACATGTGTTAAGGTTTGGTCATTGTAACAGAAATAGTCATTAATTTGCGTGCGCTGCGTAAACCATTAGGGTTATATTTATTAAAATACAATGTATCACGAATTTACTCCTGATAAACGTCCACTATACCTACTTCTGCTACCCGTGCGAAGCCGGGGCGGGTCGCTAGTATAGTATAAAAGGACTCTAGGAAACGTAATAATATAATATACTTAGGGCTTCTTTTACCATCCTTGAGTAAACTACTCGCCCTCAAGTAAAAGTCCCAAGTACTTAACTATTGACAGTTTCACAAAAACGAACGAACCACCTTGCAAACTTATCAGTTTTTAAAAGGAGGAAGCTTTTCAGAGTCAGTTAGTACGTAAGTCGGTCGGTTTGCGGCTTTGTTCTCAGTTCACGTGTGAATATAAGTCGACCACAGTGGAATATGGAACCTGTAAGTATTATTTACATATTCTAATTAAGCGAGGTTTACTAGTACCTGTGGATTGTACCTATTATTCAGCCAATTATCCGTTATTACTCTAGATTCTAGATTGTTTAATAAATATGTTACTAAAGTTACAAACCAGCTTCAAAGCAGTACATATTCTTGTTAGGCCTAGTGCAACCTTCATCAGGTATGTCCAGTTTCAGGGGCAGTAAATCATGCAGCCCATATTCCTTGAACACTGGGTTCATCCGCAGGAATCCACCAAATCCTGTACGTAGTTTTCTGTGAATCAAACACTTATTTAAAGCTCCTTATCAGGAAAGTGTGCAATTAAAAGTTCTGTCTGCATTCGTAATGAATTTGGCCTAAAAAGGAACTAACATTCCGCCAAAATGGCCCAATACATAGACACTAACGCTCTCGACGACATTCATAAGCTGGTAGACAGATTTTATAGGTATATTCATGAAGCATATTTCTAAGTACCTTGCAAACTTCTCAGTAACTCCATACACGGTGTTACCATCAATAGCGCCCGTCAGTGTGTTGAACGGAATTCTTGAACCTGTTAAACAGTTAATTAAGACATTACGACAAGGTACATTCTACATGAATAGTTAATGTACAATGTACATAGCGTTCCGTTGCAATACCTATAACTCCATAGACGACATGTGGTTACATCCAAATAAGGACCGAACGGACGTTGCTTAATATCGTTCAAAAAGAGCTAGACTAGGTTTTTATGGAAGCAATTAACGTAGATATTTCTGATATTATTAGCGATACGCCGGCTCATTACAATCGCAATGTGAAGTAACAACTTAGGACTTAAGATACCAGAACTCTACACTGATTTCAGATTTCATCATCATACCACTTCTCGAAACATAACATAACATAACATACGTTCACGCCTTTTTCCCTAAGGGGTAGGCAGAGGTGTACCCAGGACTCAGTCCCATAGTAGATACACCCACATTTCGCCAGTATGTTATTGGTCCCATGTAATAGGGGGCGAGCCTATTGCCATCTACCGGGCACAGTTCCAGACTCCAGGCAGTTATTGAGATAATTCCTAATGGAATAATCCAATATTAACACTATGCCTGACCTGGGGATCGAACCCGGGACCTCTTGATTGGCAGTCGAGCATGCGCCCTCTACGCCACCGAGGCAGTCAACCCCAATCTCGAAACCGAAACCCCAATAGAAACAAATCATGAATAAAGTAAGAACGGAAGGGTTAAGTGGTCAGAAAAGTACTTATAGATACGCCCTTCTAACCGGAACGACTAAACCATAATATTGGCCATAGTTGCGTTATTTTGTGAGCAAATAATGATTGCAGCACTTTTCAGATTCCCAACGACTGTACAGTATTGCGCAACATGGGGGAACTTTTAATGTAGAAGCAACGTTAATGTGGTAGTTGGTACTGCCCACACGTAACGATCAAAGTTTTACTTTCGCCTCTTACTCTCTTAGGCCTACCTAGGCGCGGCAGATGATTTAACCACACCGGTTTCATTCTATTATTGGCGTTATCTGGCGACAATACTACCTACCGCATTCTATGACTCTATGTCTGTGAGTTCTAAACCATTTTGATGAAGCTCAATTTTTAAAATTGTTGTCTTGCAATGGCCCACTGTCTAGCTTATGGATCTTTTGTAAACCAAGGATTTGGCTTTGAGTAGCACTTCAGTGCTCAATCAAATGCACGTCGGGTTTGGCACTAATCCAACGAATGTTTTATCCCCGTAAAGGCGTCCAATCCAATCATAGGCGCCCATAGGCGGAGGGATTGGAATACTATGCTAATAATTCTACTATGTCATAATAATACTATGGTATTATTATGACGATAACAACAATGTTTTGTAAATGTATGTTGAATTTTTAGAAAATAATTTAACTAGATAAGGGTTCACTTAGTCATGCTTTGTTACAAGGCATATTTGTTGCTTTTTCTAACACGTTTAGTGACGTTTATACAAAATAATATTATAAGCAGCAGGCAGCTACAAAGGCGCATTTTACAGCGTTAACCGCATTCGATCAATCGCTATAAAAGGTGAACGGAACCTATGCTTGAAGAAAGCATGCTTCAAAGTGGTTTTAACGTTGGGTTTCCAATTGTGTATTGGATGCAAATGTTTAATCAGAAATTATTAAATTAAAGAGATAATATTCAACTAACAATACATAATGGTACCTATAATTCTTTACAGTTCATAAACGTTAGGTGTGTGTCACCTTGACTACCTTAATATATCATTTGTTTTCCGATTTTCTTCAGTAATGCCTAATGTTAGACCATAGCGTCGCGTTTGGCTATTTAGGTAAGTATTAGGTACTTTTCTTTTGAAACTATTTGTACTTTTCTTTGTCTATTTGAATAAAAACATTGTCTATATCTCTTACCCAGTCTGCAGCCGGGTCTCGGCGAAGGGAAACCTCTGACGAAGTCAATGCACTTGACACCGAACAGTCTGTAGAAGTAATCGTCGTCAGGGATGCGGATCTCGTTGCAATACGGATGCTTTAGATGAGGGGGACGTTTGCAGCACTCCTCGGGGTCGTTGCGGTTGATGGGGTCTGGTGGATTAATGTAGGTTCTAGGTTTAGATAATCTAGGTTCAACTCATAGAGATCTCGCAAAAAAAGATCTATCCAATAAATAGGACCATATAATATGAATCTTTAGCATTAGAACTACAATTGTATTTAAGCATGTTTGTATCGTAGATTTTGGGGTTAGGCCGAAGGTTTAATTTGTAAGTATGTACTTAGATTTCAGGACAAATAAATTAGTTTAAATGTAAGTACCTACAAAAAAATCTTTTAGTAACAAAAAAATAGAAAAGAAACCATACTATTCAGTGATAGCCAGCAGTACGCTCTTTAAATGCAATAGTGTGAGAAAGGCGCGTTTTAACGGCAATTTAAATAAAATATTAAAAAAGCTCGTTAAATATAATATAATATTACCCAGTGGTGTCCCAGTAAGAGTATAGTCGTGATCCATGAACTGCCCCCACGCGATAACCATGACAGTCCCGGCGTGGTCGTGGTACCCTTCGTCAGGGTGCATGGTGCGCGACACCACGCGGGAGAGGGGCAGGTTCCGCCCTGAGTTAGCTATGCGGGGCGCGTTGATGCCATCCGAGAATAGGGGGCTAAGTAGTCTACAATCAAAATATTCAACTATTTTAGATAGTTTGGAAAATTAGGCTAATCACACTTATTCAGCTCTGTTCAGCTGGACGAAGCGATTTAAAGCGCAATGCATACCTAATTATAGTTCGCCCTCTTGTTCATGTGTATACCCACATTTTTTACATACGTAAAATAAAGACAACTACAAACTTAAAAAATAACAATACAAACTTTCAGTAAATAATCCATCAGTGTCCTTTTTTTCTGAGATTTTTTTTCTCTTTGCAGATTTTTGTACATGAATATTTTTTTGGATAAAATTGGATTTTGTACTGAAACTTTGTATTGTTATTTTCTAGTTTCTAGCTGTCTCTATTTTACGTAATTACTAGTATTTTTTATATCTTCAAAAATGTGGGTACGTGTGAGCGAGAGGCAAATTAGGTGTGCACTGCGCCTAAAGACCAAAATAATCTTAAGCGGCTATGGCATTCTTAAAAAGTTTTGTGATAACTTGCTGAAGTGCCAATAGTTACGTATGTACCTAAATATGGTTTTCTTTGAAATAATAATCTATTGAGGTGGTCTTGTTTTCACAAAGCAAAAAAAAAATACAGGGAATTTATGGAAAACTCTAATTGAAACCTTGATTTTGTAAGAACATACTTTTTTTCTAAAAACCAAACTAGACTCCCTAAACATATATTATATGCACATGCTCCTATACGAGTATCTACCATTATTTACCTTTGAAAGGGTGCATTAATAGCGCCCCAAGTAGGATGCTTCAAGTTGTTGCATAGTCCGTCCAACCGGCGGTACTTCCCCGCGCGGCACTCTACGTGCGAGAACACAGGCGGGCACACCTCCCGGATGAGGGTCCTGGAGGTGTCTATCAGGGGCAGGCCCTTCTCGATCTCTTCGTATGTTAAACCGTACCTGAATATAAGCAAAAGGTTAATAAATTATAATATTTTGATTCAAAATGTATAGAAGACTGCCTCGGTGGCGTTTGGTTCGCAAGCGCTACTATCATCATAAGGTCCCGAGTTCGATGCCCAGGTCAGGCAGAAATTGTTATTGGATTTTTCCGTAAGTTTTCACAATGACAACATGGAGTATGGAATTGTGCCTCGGGTAAAAAGCTCGCCCCCTACTGACTATAAAGACTTTTGGGTCTTAGTAAAGCTGTAACCTCTGCCAACTCCATTGGGAAAAATGCTAGTAAAATAATATCTATGTAATCGCTAGGTGGAAACCGTTCAGCCTTAAATAGGACTACCGACTCATGTTCACTGCAAGGTGCTATGAGAAATAGCATAGCAAGAATTTAACATAACATAACATCACGAGTTTTTTTAGGAAGGTAGAGGTGACATAGTATCCTGTCATAGTATTTACACACAAGCTGTGTCTGTTATGTTTCTAGTCCCATGTAAATAAGGGGCGAGCCTTTTGCCTAATAGTTTGAACATTTTCATCATCATCATCAGCCGGAAGACGTCCGGAGAGCGCTGCTGCCCACTCTCCGAATATGTCTGCCGGGCAGTAAGGTCGTGCGAGCGAATAATATTGTTGTCTCGGTCGCACTTCGGTCTTAGGTTCGTCTTTCTATCTTTGTTGTTCATTATATGTCACTGTGCAAAGTTCACACTGAACAAATTGCACGTGCCATTTGTTGTGTAAGCGCTGGGAGAACGTACCCTATAAGTATCACCGCTTTTCTTTATATCAATGCATAGGACACGCGTAAAAACAGTTAACCTAAATTCATAATTTAAGTTTAAAGGCCATACGAATTTTAAGGCATGTCCATTCGGGTTTATTTTATTA
Organism: Hemistola chrysoprasaria; assembly: GCA_947063395.1. NCBI lineage: Eukaryota > Metazoa > Arthropoda > Insecta > Lepidoptera > Geometridae > Hemistola > Hemistola chrysoprasaria. Next base: position 10,679,775 of record OX346719.1, read on the forward strand.
ATTAAGTACCTCATAGTTAGTACCTACATTTAAGCACATACCTTAGTACTTGCTAAGTATTGCAATGTTTCCGATGTATTTGATGTAAGTAGCTCAAGGTTTATTCTTTATACACTACTTTATACTTGATCCAAATAATATCAGTTAAAAAAGTGAGTATACTTAATGAAGGCCATCGACTATCGAGGTATTAGTAATAGGCACTTAAGTTATATTATGGTACTGCTTATGTAGTTATTATGTTATCTTTTGAATAAGCTCAAATGTTCGTGGTGTGACCTACATACTTACTTTTCAAATAGTGCATGAAATATCATGTACCTACTTAAGTCACCCCTATTTATACCATACTCAAGGAGTAGGTATCTAGTTAAGTATATTATGTTTTAGAAATTGTATATAGAGTAAAATAAATTGTTAAGGCATACCTTGCAAACATGTTATAGTAATAAATTTTTTTTTTGTACAATTTCACGGTATTGGGATTTTTTTGCTTTACTTTTGATACAAGATCTTACCCCTTACCCAAATTTCATGACCAACGGGAAGTACCTACTCTAGAAGTTTTTAGGCCGTTGCGCAATGTTTAAAAATGTACGGTAAAATGGGCGTTATCTTATGATTGCGTTAACTATGAAGTTTGATTTTTTGCAGCAGAAAGGGACCGTAAACCGGAGTTGTTGATATCATTTTCAACTGATACCTCAACGCGTTCCCGTAAAAAAGGGTCTTGACAGACGGACAAACACACAGACAGACGGACTACGAAGTGATCCTTCTTTTTTTCTGTTGAGGTACGGAACTCTAAAAATATGTAAGAATGGGTATGGACACAAATATTTGTAAGTAGTACTTAAATATAATTTTTGTGCTTTTATAAACAAAAAATGTTTGTCGTATATTTAGTGGAACAATTTTTAGAGAAATCACTTATTGTATTGCTTAGCCTGAAATTATTATTTTAGGTCACCTAGTTTTTAACTAGGTCTTTGTGTCAAAAGTTGCTCTACAAGTAAGTGACCTCTTGTCATTCATACATCATAAAAGTAACCTCGAGTTAGACCAGTTCAGAGATAAATCTACAGTAAAAGTTAAACACGGTGTCACAGCACAGCTGTTGTCTAGGTCCTTGGCGTTAGCGAATTTTCGCCTGCGGTCAATACTGACTTACTGACATTTGCATTTAATGTTCTTGCTTAATTTAAATTCCTTCTTGCACTTATCAAGTGCTGTAACCGGACTGGGTATTGTGCTAAGTACAAAGAAATTTGTTACCATAGATATATAATATATAGATATATAGATAGATATATATATATATACAAGCAAATAATATGTCCCCGCTAATGAATGTCGTCGCACTCTATAAATTGTGTTGACTGTAATTTTACTAGTTTAGATGTTCTGAGAATTAAAATGTATATAACTAAGTTATTAACGCTTTGGATGTGATGGGAATGAATTTTTGGATGTGTCCAAAAAACAGACAGTGAATCAGAGACTTTTGGAGCCGGCTTTTGGGGAAATTGATTGTGTTAACTCTGTGTGTACTGCGTATTACATATATACAATTGTTATAACTTGTATATGGAAATATAGTGACACTTATACCGTGAAGTTTGTTTGAGAATAGGGGTACTTAATGTGTAATAAAATAACTTCAATAGCTAAATAACATAACCTTTGAATTAAGTTTTCCGGAACTTGACAAGTCAAGCTCGACTCAAAAGGACGCTCACAAGATCTGATTAAAGTCACTTATACGAACGACTCTTTTGTGTTGAACTGATGGTCAATGACAACTTCCTAGTCTTTTCAATAGTCCATATGTAGCAGACTTGCATGTGATTAATGGATCAAGATCGGTACATTCTACTATTAATCTCATGGTTGCACAAGGGCGCGTCGTTCACGATCATCCCAATTGTTTGAAGTGCTAAGTCTAGTAGATTGATCGGTGATTGTGAAAATAACTAGTAGGTAAGTAACCTATGTGTACCTACTTCTAGATAAGTGTACCTATAATAACATTGAAGGTCGAGTCAGTAGGGGATTTTTTTTGCGGAGAGTAGTAACTAACGCCTGTAAAAGCAAGTTGAAGTTTCCATTAGGTGGAACAGCAAGGAATTCCAGAACTTCGGAATAAACACGACCATTGGGATCTTCTTTCCATTAATGCCAAAAAGAGCAACTTTGGCTTGGCAACCTACTCCTATAGGATTTTTTGGAATAAGCATTAAGTTGTATGGCTGTTAATTAAAAAGGACCTAAACTTATTATTTTTATGAATGTAGGTACTGTTCCCTTTTGAACTGCCTCTGCATGCTGAACCTACTTATGCACCTACTAACTTTAATAATAACCAACACCTTAACTGACCGTTAAATCTCTGATTAAGTTAGAACAATATTACGCGTTGTACCTTCGTTAATTTAAACATTAGGGTAACATTTAAGAGCATATCCTAGCTACGAGAAATTTGTCACAATCCTGTAAAAAAATCGAACAAATCGATGTTTTGTATTCCCCTGTTTCTTCCGAATGTACTTAACATTTAATTTTATATCCTGATATTTCGAGAGTGAAGTAAAGGAAGTCACTGTCATTTTAGTTTCTCTTATGAACTATCGGTTTTTTTTATAGTGAACTTTAAGTAATTAAAAAGTAATTAAGTAAATAAAAAGTAATCCCAGATATACTCCCGTGATTGGACATTCTCTATAAAAAAATTAAGGGGATATAAGAGAAAATAAAATGATAGACATGCTCTAGGTATTTCGACTTAAAAATACCAGGATATAAATATATCAAATAGGTTCACTATATTCGGAGGAAACATGGGAATACAAAACATCGATTCGGTAAATTTTCTATAGGATTGCTAATAAGAAAAGGTCACCTCCTGTTGGTGGGATCCCAACGAGTCACACTGAGACACGTTGTTTTATTAAAATGGTGCAACGCGTACCAGAGATATGCTAGTCGGTTTAGCATTAGTTAATGTTAAAATTCTACTTTATTAGTTATTAGTAATAAAGTCTCTCGAAGAATGCCAATGTTTTTTCTCTCTCCTGCCAAATTAACATAATTTTCTAATTCTTAAGCGAGATTATAGGAACAAACACCAAGAATTCGTTTACGTAATATTTAAATGTCTATTATTATAATATAGTTAAATAAACAAACCTTCTGCCCACGCTTACTTTCCAATGACTGTGTTAGGTAACGGAAAGGTAACCTAATTATTAATGTGACCTTTTGACCGATACAGACCTCATTTACTAATTATATTGCGCGTTAAATAGTTTTTGATAACGTGTATGGCCCACTACGAACCATAGGGCCAAGGGACAACAGAGGGGAAATACTTGCTATGATATAAATAAATAATTTGAATTTATACTCTTACAGAACGGGTTACCCCAATTACACTGCTCGAGTCAATTCATATGGGTTATGTGGACACCCCATATTGTCCGAGTTTCAGGTCGCCAAGATTCCTACAAGGCCTTCGACATGACCTAACGACTGCCCCCTACATATCTTATAGGGAACAGCTGGGACCTACAGTTTAACGTGCCATCCGAAACACGGTAGCGCCCAGGCGAAAAGTCCACATGGTGAGATTCGATCCAGGGCCTCCGTATTTAAAGCCGGGCATATTCCCGCTGGACCACAAACGCTACGATATTTATATTTATATTATTTTCAAAACATCTTACTAGTATGTAAGTAGTAAGTACCTATCTAAACCTGACACAGGTAGGTAGGTAAATACGGGCACCCATTTTAACTATATATCGTAAACGTTGGTTTGAATCTTTTTACGTGATTTTTATTACCACGATGATGATGATGATGATGAGACCGATGCCTGTCAGTTCTTCCGTGATCATAAAAGAAATATCGGTAAACTTGGCAAAACGTCGAATCATGTACTTATGGTAGATATCCCGTAAAAGTGAATCTAATATTGGCTTAGATGTACAACCATGATAGTTTCAAGTCATATAAACGCCGGTTTATCACTTTGAAAACAGTAGTCTACACTAATTAAGTGTATATTGTATATCTATGTTGACATTTGAAAAATGAATTTGAATTTAATTTCCGTTGAACTTTATAAATGTACGCAGAACAGTGTAACACGCCGGATGCAAGCAGTAAACATGTCTGCGCGTACGCATCCTGTTTCAGACTTTAACTTTAACATCAGATTTACTTACAAATTTAATGAAGTATGCCTAATTATCAATTCACATATTAATACATCATCAAATTAAGTATTTACTAGTGTCTATACACTTACTCCACTCTTAGAGAACTTGCTTACATCTAACTTCAAATAAAAATATTCGAGAATTCTTTTCTTATTCCTAGTCAACATTACCTATAATGAAAAGCTTCGTGCGAGCTGTACGAGTGAGTAAATCAGTCATGACATTAATTTTAATATTTGTTATAGTTATAATAATAAATTTGACAGGATAACTCACCGTTTCGCCAAATTAATCGAAATATCGAGCACCAGTTCTCCGACGCTTGCGTAATCCTCCGGTTTCCAATCACCCTTTGGTTGTGACACAACTGCAACAAAATGCTCGTTTCAAACTCAAACTTTATAATAGGTATTTCATTAAAAAAATTATATATAAAATATACATATGCTTATTTTAACGTTTTTGTAATTTTTAGAATTTAACATACATACATTCACGCCTTTTTCCCGAAGGGGTAGGCAGAGGTGTACCCAGGACTCAGTCCCATAGTAGGTACACCTACATTTCGCCAGTATGTTATTGGTCCCATGTAATAGGGGGCAAGCATATTGCCATCTACCGGGCACAGTTCCAGACTCCAGGCAGTTATTGAGATAATTCCTAATGGAAAAATCTAATATTTAACACACTTGCCTGACCTGGGGATCGAAACCGGGACCTCTTTTTAGAATTTAATTTATGATTTATTAGTTATTAACTTTTGATTGGACTATTTTTTTGACTATTTTTATTATTTATATTATTATTTATTTATTATTAATTAAATTCATTTTTAAAATTAATTTGCACTCAAGAAGGTAGAATGTATATTGGACCAATATTGTAGGTACATACATTTTTGCAAATAAATGATTAGGTATGATTATGAATATCAATAAGTAAAGCTAATAATAAATGAAGAATCTATAACCATTCAAAACATTGTTAGAATAATAAATCTTTGGGGTCATGAGTCATGATCGATTTTATTCATTCAATTTGCCTAAACTACTTTGTTTACAAACTCATAGATTGAATCAACGGTAATCGTATAACCAGTTGTTCTGTTATAGTCAACAATCGCTTAACTTTGTCAATACGGGTACTGCGAGGGGCACACTAAAAGTTTATAGAATAGGCCAGTTAGAATAGCAGCCGATGGCCGATGAAAAATGTATATATAGGTAGATTTCGAATTATGATATTGGGACTCATTGGGAATCTGTACAGGTCGCGTCACGGTTTAATCGGCAAAAGTAGAGGGGGCCTTTGCGCAAGGCTTATTGGTCTTAAAAGTTGTAATAGATCTAAAAATTGATTTCTGCGCATTCAAGGTCAGCGCTATTAAACCGTGACGGGACCTGTAATTTGTATTATACTCATACTCGTTTTATGTCATTTGCTTTTACAAATTGGCAGCAATTTTAAAAGTGTCTGTCGAGCCTCAAAATGGGTCATTTGTCTCTAGTCAAAAACATTTTGACGCGCGATTTTATTTTTTTGACCTTTAATCTTTACCTAAAGCATGCATATTTTTATGCTTGATTTTGTATATAACATTTTTCATTATGTCTGCATGTATTATTATACCTATATACACAACTTATAAAAACGTTACTTAGTAGGTAGTTACCAATGGAATTTACTTTGACATTCATTGCTTTATTAAATAATACGCCAGCAATTATTCCTTTACGAACTGTTTTTTTTTTTTAAGAAAATGCCTCAATTACATCCACAACTAAGTAGCAATCATGATTGATAATTTTTGATTGACGTCTAACGTATCGTGTAATACACGTCATAGATAAGTACAGAACGACCCAGAAATATTGATCTTTGTAAGAATAATTAGTCTTAGAATAATCGACTAGATAATATGAAAAAAATAATAGAACTAACTAATACAGAATATTGAATAAAACGGATTAGTTTTATACTCACGGATCCTTTGCCTGGCTTCGAGATAGGCTTGATTGACTGCTTCATAAGTGATGCAAGTGCTCTGGCCCTCGTACCCACTGCAATTAAATAAGAGATTTCACAATAGAGTATTTGAAAAAAAAAAACAAGTATTTTAAAATTTATTCTGAAAGTTTAATGAAAATTATGTATCATCCGATTAAAAAATCACTTTAAAAATATATAATTCCATTAAGAGTCACTTGATCACGAACGCGCTACGAGTGGTCGCCATGATTATGACGTCAATATTGTATAATTATGTATGGTACTTTATAACATTGTGACGTCACTACATATCACGAGCCTGTTTCTTCATATCTCTGTGTATTTTGTTTTCTGTGTATTCGCTTTTAGCGATAAGACCGCCAATCGTTACACTATTTGTTATGTATTTTTAATTTTAAGGATTATTTTTTGTGGTGTACCAATAAAGTGTTTATCTATCTATCTATCTTTCTATTTTCATTAATAGAATACGCGGCCTTTTTTTTTACGATAGTGAGTGACAAGACGAGCAAATCAGGTGCCTGATGGTAAGCATCATGATTGCCCATATCAGACAGTGCCACCCAGTGTTTTAAAATTCAAAATTCTGCGCGGCACTGCAATGCGCCTGTCACTCTGAGATATGAGTTGTTGAATCTCATCATACCCAGTAATTTCGCTGGTAACATTGCCCTTCACACCGGAACACAGTAATGTTTGCACATTTGCTTGGCGGATGAATAACTGGCAAAGGTGTGGTACTTCCCCAGGCGGCCCCCTGCTAAAGAGGCCTACCACTACAGAGAGCCTTCGAGGAATTTGACATAGTCCTATGAAAAATTGACCAAATCGATGTTTTGTATTCCCCTGTTACCTCCGAATGTTATAAACTAATTCTATAAATTTATATCCTGATATTTCTATAACTATAAGTAATATATGACTCCTTCATTTTAATTTTACTTATAAACCCTTGCTTTTTTCATAGTGAACTTCCAAAAATCCCAGTTTTACTCGCGTGATTGGACGTTCACCACAAAAAAATGGAGCGTTTATAAACAAAAATAAAATGATAGGGACATACTTTACTTCATCTTTAAAATATTAGGATATAAATATATCACATAGGTTTAATGTATTCGGAGGAAACAGGGGAATACAAAACATCGATTTAGTCAATTTTCCATAGGATTGTGTCAAACTGCTAAGAGGTCCTCTCTCCTGTTAAGGTCCAGGTATAAAATGTTGTCCATGACAGACTTCTGAATATGCCGATCAATATGTTTCTCCGAGTTCTCGCCATAATGCTAATGGGATGCACCGTTGACCGTTAGACAACTGTATTAGGTATTCATCTTTACCGTATTGCTTGGTGTTAAACCTGTTGTAATAGCATCCAAACATAATATTTTAGCGTTTATAATTTATATCGCGGGTTTGAAAAATTTGAAGGCGTTGTTTGGTAAGTAACGTAAAAGAGAATGTTTTCCTGTTACCTCTAATCGAATGTAGGTATCATAGACACGAGGCAACAACTCTTTTCAAACAAAAATTATTGAGCCAGAGTACAGATATGGCGATCTTCAGAAATCGCGATCGGAATATAGGCCATTGTGAAGATGGGGTCTAGGGTGTAGCTTATAAGTTAATGTTATAGGTGGCCATTAAATCTCTACTGGGTGAAACGGTGAAGTATTTATTTTTCTCCTATTAACACCCCTTTAACTCCTCTAACTCCCCATAAAATAGATTTCCATTACCAGAGTGCTTAGTCTAGTAACGGCTTCGCCTCCCGAGCGCGGGTGGTATGCATAGTAAAGCAATTTTCAAGGGAAAAAGGGGCTTATTATGGCCCATAATCATACCCCATTCTTAAAATTGCCCCACATAATCTTATCTGCAATAATTTGATGTTGAAGATAATTTAGGAAGCACGAATAAACGAAAGGATTTTGAAAGTGAATGTGTTCTCAGTTCGCAAGTTGCCCAATAATGTTGCAGTGCGTGCTAGAGATGATGCACGACGCTAAACGTATAGCCATATTACCACATCGACCGGCACTGAGGTCAGATTCATGCAATGTTATCCATAAATATAAACATTGCCCAAATATGTACCGAAACCTATCGCTTGGATTTACTTTACTATTGTGAATTGTGAGGGGTACTGCAACCTTGTCCAATATTATCGCGATTCACTCCCGTTGGAAGGGCAAAGTAATCATGGAAATTATCGAGCATTAAATTATTATGTCTCAGGGTGACAAATGTAGCGCAGTGTTGCGTAGGTCTTTGCAAAGAAGTCTTTTAGGTAAAAAAAATTGTAATAGTCAGGAGTAACGTCGGCTCATTCATATTAGGTAAATTTCAGGTTGTCGTTCAACTAGCTGTGCCCCGCGGTTTCACTCGCTTTATCATCGTTCCCATGCGAATATCGGGATAGAAAGTACCTGTGCTATGTGTTATTCCAGGGTCTTAACTATGTAATCTACTGCCTCGGTGACGTAGTGGCCGCAAGCTCGACTGCCCAGGTCCCGGGTTCGATCCCCAGGTCAGGCAAAGTGTTAAATATTGGATTTTTCCATTAGGAATAATCTCAATAACCTGGAGTCTAGATCTGTGCCCGGTAGATGGCAATAGGTTCGTCACCTATTTCATGGGGCCAATAACATACTGGCGAAATGTGGGTGTACCTACTATGGGACTGAGTCCTGGGTACACCTGTGCCTACCCTTCGGGAAAAAGGCGTGATTGTATATGCTAAACTATTATTTCAGCCCAACTGGTTCAGTAGTTTGGCATGCAAGTGTTACGATACATCCATCCATCCTCGCAAACTTTCGTATTTATAATAATATTATGAAGTAGGATAGGATTATTAAGATAAAAAATCACATTATAGTGCAAAAGTTTTACAGTTGACTAAAAATGTCCTTCAAAGCAAACGAATTTGAAAATATTAGAGACATTACCTAGTTAACTCGCCAACCTCACTAATTGTATAGATATGTAAATGACTACTTAATGATATTTGCGTGCAATATAATTAGCTTTACTTTAAACTTGACTCGCGGTGAAAGACGGTGAGATGGTGAGTAAAGTGTGTCGCAGAAGTGTGTCAAGTTTGTGTGACGCAAGAGTGCGACGACAGAGAAATGTGGAGCTGACGTGACGGTAACTACCGCACTCACGCACTTGATTGACATTGCCCACACAAACTGTGGCCCACAAGGCATAGTGCCACAAACTTAGCTGTTGAGGTGGGCAAAATTGGAACAACGGCCTGTCAGCCGCCAGCTGATATACTTACTTATAAGTAAATTCTTCACTAGCGACGCTTTTAACTGAACAGGTAAGGTGGTGGGACTATAATATGTGGTAGATGTTATCGTAAGGACCAGTTAGAGGTCAATATTGAGATACTATTGGGGAAATTGTGCCTAGTGTAGTTGAAAGCTCACGTCATGTAGATAATAATCAGACATTTCAAATAGTAGATACGTAAATATTATATGAAAGTAGAAAATCAATAATATCAGCGATCAACAGTTATTTGGGACTTTGTGTCTGTTGCTGAAGCTAACTCTAAAGCTCACACTAAGTAAACCAGACATTTTTTTTATTTTTAATAATTAGCAGTTCTAATGTGCTGACTATTCAATATATATTTGTTTTTAATATACAATAGGCTTATGTTTGACCTCAATCTCGCGTGATGGAAGGCGAAGATGAGGCCTAAGATGGTACACGTTTGCCTAGAAGGTGTCTGTTCACTTTGGCCTTAAAGATGTCCAGATTATAGCTTTCCGGAAAAACCGATCTCGGCAGAGAGTGATATTATTATTATATTATTTTATATTAGATAATAATTCAATATTAATATTATGTAGGTATCGTATTGATTATAAATAAATAGATAGATAGGTAATAATATGTTGACTATTTGATTTTGCCTAAAGAGTGAACAAACATACATTATACATCCATTCACAACCTTTCACATTTTTTTCTTTTAGCCGAGTATCCCAAGCCGGGGATTCCAAAAGCTTCTGACGTGACAAAGCATCTGTTAAAAATGGTAGAATTGGGCCTTCATGATAATATGTTCGATTTTTAAGTGGCCTTTTCTTCGACTTGGCTTTGTCATGGCGATAGCCGGGATCAACCACGGCATCAAACGTACGCCGTAGGTAAGTATTAGTAGAAAGTGAAATACTTACAAATTTCCCTTGAGCAAGTTAATGCTGTAGTCGTATGCAGACGAGCGACCCGGCCCGCTGAGATACAGTGCGCAGTCGCTGTCATCGCCACCCACTATCAGCTGCGCGAGCGCAGCGCCGCATGCCAGCGCTAGCAATAGCGCTCTGTAAATACACAAACAACATAATTAAGCAATTACCTAATTTTATCGGTTGTCCTTAACAGGAAAGAGGAGCTCTTAGCAATTTGACAGAATGGAGATATGGAAATTATACCGATTTGATGTTTTATATTCTTCTGTTTTCTCGATAGACCAGGGTCGATAATTTTTAAAACCAAAAAAAATAATAGTAGGATGAAACCCATTAGAAAAGGAGGGGAATATTATAAAAATGAAAGGAAAAATAATTTACGGGCGATCTGAGGTCGGGAAGGGGATGGGGGTGAGTTTTTAAGGGTAAAAAACGGTTTTTCGATTTCCGGCAAAACTAAAAGTCCTATCGAAAAAAAACAAATGGCAAAGTTGTAGGTAATAAAAAGATCTAAAACTTTTGTAAATACACTTTTTTCACATAAGCTCAACATTTTTGTGAAAAATTCAAAAAACCAAGTTTTTGGCTTTTCATTTTTATCTTTTACAAAATTTTTTTTTTAACGAAATTTGGTGAAAACTTACCTTTTTATGTCCCAAATACGCTGTAATTTATTTGATTAAAAATATTTATTTTTTCACCTTATTTTGAATTAATATCGAAAAAACACCCTCATTTTCAATCGAAAACTCACCCGTCAAAATTTCAGCTTTTTTCAAAAAGTTGGTATGTTTTCTGTTAGTTAAAATCTCTACTTTCCGATGGTGAAAAAAAATATATATGTTCCTATAGTAAATCTTCTCAGAAAATGCAAAAACTCGAATTCGAAATTTTTTTTTAATTATTATAAAAAATTTTGAGCTATTTATTAAAATCAACACTTTAATTACTCGAAAAACGTTAGATTACATGTAACATTGATAAAAAAAAAATTGCATATAAAAATATACTACCATAAATAACAAACAAATAAGTTAATAAAATTAATATATAATAAGACAATATTTGGAGAAAGTTGTCGAATCTTCTTTAAATTATATGCGTAGATGTCTATTTATAACTATTTTAAGATAAGTTATATCCCCCATCCCCTTACCGACCTCAGATCGCCCGTAAATTATTTTTCCTCTCATTTTTATAATATTCCCCTCCTTTTCTAATGGTTTTCATCCTACTATTATTTTTTTTTCACTTTTTATTATTTTTAAAAGCTTCTACCCTGGTCTACGAATTATAATTAACCTATTTAATTTATTTATATCCCGATATTTTTGAGATGAAATAAATTATGTCTTCTTATATTATCTCTCTTATATTTTATTATTGTTTATTAACTCTTAGTTTTTTTTAGTGAACGTCTAATCAAGCGAGTAAAACTGGGATTTTTAGAAGTTCACTTTGAAAAAACAGAGAGTTTATAAGAGAAACTAAAATGCCCGGGACATAGTTTACTTTACTATTAAATTATCAGGATATAAATTTATATAATGGGTTAATTATATTCGGCGGAAACAGGTGAATACAAAGCATACTACATTCCTTATGTTATACTATAGCTACGTTAAATTAAATGGAAAACAACAGTAAAAATTATCGGAACTTTGGAAAGTGTTATGTTGAAAATAACAAAATCATTTTATGGGTATTGATAAGCTATATCCATGTGGGCTTATCTATAATAATTATCTATAATAAACTAATAACAGAACGAGGTTAAACCATATATTTAAGCCAATTATTGTTACTCACGTTATTTTTTTTAAGTTTCATTTTGTTAATTTTCTGTCAATACAGAAAATTAACAAGATTAGATAACACTTTTATTGATACCACAATTGGTATTAATAAAAGTGTTATCTAATCTAATCTATATTATGGAGTATTGAAGATAATAATGTAGGTATGTTACAGTCGAATTTCAGTTGAAGTGCATTTTTTTAATAATACATAAATTTTTAAATAAAATTAGTAGTAGTGAAAAAAATGTGCTTATTTCTTAAAAAGAAGTTTGCAATAACGTCGGCCAATTTTCGCAACAATTTATAGCGTGTATAAAAATAAATGTCAATAGCTTAATCAGGCTTTAATATAAACAATTAAAATTACAAGAATATCTGACCCACTTAAGTAATAGAATAAATTAACTTACTCGTACGTTGCAGCAATTTATAAATATCTATTATTTATTGAATAAATATACCTATAGGTTCCTACTACCTATTACATGTTTCAACTGTTATATTTTTGTCTGAACGATCATCATCATCATCATCATCATCTCAGCCGTTGGTAATCCACTACTGAACATAGGCCTCCGCCATAAATGGGGGATTTGCCAATACTCGACACGCTTGGCAGGCGGATCGTCGAGCGCAGTTCGATGTTTTTTTTTGCAGAGAACGCTGCTGCCCGTCCTCTGGATCTGTTAACCCTTAGCCGGCTCTTACGGCAACCACGGGGAGAGAGGGTGGAGCACTATTCTAAAGCCGGTAACTCCTCGGCAAACATACACATCTCTGAACGCTATAAATACATTTTGTTACGTATATATAAAATAAATTAATTTTAATTAGCAAATCATTGCCAACCAAAATAAACTAAAAAAAAGATTACGCAACTAACTTGTATACTTTACGTACGTAGTTTCACTCCCATGCGTCAAAATTGAAGTACAGCATGTGTTACATATAAATGTGAAGATAAACATTACGGGTCGTCGGTTATGCAATGGGTCAGACCTTAGAATAAGATTCGCATCAAATGCGGCGCGCCGCTTACGTCACCCGAGAAGATCGTCGACGTTACGCGAATTATTCAACCATAAAACGATTTAACCTACTTCTATTTTATTAAGCCAGACTGACCAGAAAAAGTCACTTACTTCATCTCTACTTGCATCAGAGAGGGTTAGAGTAAATCGATTCGATTACATTATCTATTGCAAACTAATTATTATGTTACTAAACCAATGTTTCAAGAGTTAACTTAATTTTATCTTTTTGTTAGTCATTGTTCGTAGATTTGGTAATTCAATTATGTAAAAGACAAATTGATGATAAAGCGTAGATATCTAACGACATGTTGTAACATAATATAACAGCACGCCTTTTTCCCAAAGGGATAGGACCCAGGACCCAGTCCCATAGCATAACCACATTTCGCCAGTTGTTTTTAGTAATAGAGGGCGAACCTATTGCCATCTACCGGGCACTGATGACTGATGAGATGAGATTCTACTGCCGAACTACTAAGATCATCTTAGTAGTTCTTGTAAGTCTTGCGCACTTGTAGGTCTACCTCAGTAGGTCTTGTGAATCACCAAGGTAGTCAAAAATGTTGTACCCTAATATTGCCTCATAAACTCTAGTTATGTTATTAGACAAACACGTTCCTATAGTACTGAAATACTGGCCTTGATTTTGAATAAGAGTACCTAGATACTGTAATCTCCTTACAAGGAAGTGTTATTGTACCTACTTACTGGCTCAGTGTTCGTGTTAATAAGTTAGCATCCTCTTTTCAAGGGTCATTGAACTCATTTGGAACAACTTTCACTACGGAGCCAACTCTGAAATCACGAACTTAATCAGCTGTTCCATACATTAGGTCAAGGAACTTTTCTAAGAAACTTTACTTATTTTTAGCGATTTTAACTTTGGTTTCATAGTAAATCTGGTTTCAAATTATGTACAATGACCCTTTATGAGGGTGCTGTTTAATTATCCTATATAATATAACTAGCTGTGACCCGCGGTTTCACCCGCGTAGTCTTCGTTCCCGTGGGAATATCGGGATAAAAAGTACCCTATGTGTTATTCCAGGGTCTAAGCTACTTACGTACCAAATTTCAGCCCAATCGGTTCAGTAGTTTTGGCGTGAAAGAGTAACAAACATCCATACATACATCCATACTTACAAACTTTCGCCTTTATAATAGTATATTAGGAATTAGGATTAGGATAAGGATTAGGATTAGGATTAGGATTAGGATTATTGAGTAATATTTTCATAAATTTACGCCATCACGCCTTTTTTCCGTCGTGGCAGGCAGAGGTGTACCCGGGACTCAGTCATAGTAGGTACAGGTCACGTCACGAATTAATAGAGCTGACTTTAAATGCGCAGAAATCGATTTTTAGAAAGCCCACCCTCCACTTTTGCCGAGCGCTATTAAACCGTGACGGGATCTGTACATCCACACTTCGCTAGTTATGGTTTGTGTTCTCATGTAATAGGGGACTATTTCCATCTACAGTTCCAGATTGCAGGCTGTCATTTAGAAAATTCCTAATGGAAAAATTCAGTTACGCTTTTGGGTGACTTGGAGATTAAACTCGAGACCTCATGATGAGGCAGTAAGCACGCGTAATCCTGTATAATAATTGTTGATGTATTGTAATGTTGGTCCGGTCACTACAAAAACACTTCCTTGTAAGGAGATTTCAGAAACTGAATTGAAATCAGGGCGTGTGATTTTTCGAAACTGTATACAAGTTACATAAAACATCCGTAAGTTGTGCATTGAGTATGCGTAATGCAAATCTCATCTCTGTGATCTCGTTTTCGAAGATTCTGTATGTACTTGCATATAAAATGTTTGCCCAATCAGTACACACAGTACTACAGTAAATATACCTACTGTGTATATTATTCACTGACGTCTGTGCTGACGTGACGTACAATTCAGTGTTTTTTAATTTTTTTTATAGAGCTAGTAGTAGCGGTCTACTCGCATGAAATACAATATGATACGAATGCGAAATGCATCACCTATAGATAAACACACGTCCCTATAGGCATTAGGGAGAAGGGATAGATAACTTTCGTCGACGACTAGTACCTCACCGGTAGCTCATGTGGTAGAGCGCCTACCAGGGATTGGTGCAGAGGATGTGTGGTTCAAATCCCGCCCGAGGGTGGCATTTTTCTTTCCTTACAATTCTTAGTTTTGTACAATTCTGTGTGTTATAAACATAAATTACTCACACACATCACACATTATCAGAGTCGAAAGACGTCCACTGCTGAACATAGGCCTCACCCATAGAACGCATAAACTATTTATGGGATCCCGTGGGAGCCGTGAGACCCGGCAGAGGGTCATATTCAGCAACAGAGTGAGAGTGGACAGCAGCGCTCTTCGTTTCCAACTATTCCAACTACTGCGATCACCAAGTCGCCTGCCACGCGCCATATGAATAGTTTATGGCGATCTATGGGGATGCCTATGTTCAGCTGTGGACGTCTTCCGGTTGTTGATGATGATGATGATATGTCAAACAGTACAAGCTAACACTGAGTTCTTTATTTTTCGTAGACAGCCACAGTAATAAAGAAACTAAAGGTCAAAGCTCAAAAATTACCTATAACGCTTGTAAATCATGAAATTTAATGAATAAATCATAAAGAAAATCCGAAATAGTGTGATTCTTAGATTATTGGTAGGTCTCAGCGTGCGCTGCGATTAGATACCACGGTCATACTAGTAAAATCCGGCAACTAATACTACGCTGGAGTCGGCGTACCTGAGCCTGTTCAACACAACTTTTCACGCACACTAGCATTGTGTTACGCACACTACAATGTCAAAGCTACCACTACTAATTTACTCTAATCTTTATTTTCTAATAGCTACCTATTATAAGTAACTTTTATAAAACTGCCTTCTAAAGGCAGATAATTCTTCAAGTTTGAGAAATCCGGAATCACTCAACTCATTGGACTGAGATTCGTAGCTTAGATCCTGGAATAATTGGGGTTCTCAACGGACAAAACCGCCGATATGCTTTCTAAACGCAGATAACTTTTTTTTATGATAGTGAGTAACAAGACGAGCAAATCAGATGGTAAGCATCATGATTTATGTACCGTGTTTCGGATGGCACGTTAAACTGTAGGTCTCGGCTGTTTCCTATAAGATATGTAGGGGGCAGTCGTTAGGTCATGTCGGAGGCCTTGTAGGAATCTTGGCGACCTGAAACTGACTATATGGGTTGTCCACATAACCCATATGAAATGACTCGAGCAGTGTAATTGGGGTAACCCGTTCTGTTAGAGTATAAATTCAAATTATTATTATTATTATGATTGCCCATATCATAGACACAGGGCCACAGTGCCCAGTGTTTTAATATTCAAAATTCTGCGTAGCACTGCACAGCGCCTGTCACCCCGAGATATAAGTTGTTGAATCTCGACGTGCCCAGTAATTTCGCTAGTAACATTGCCCTTCAGACCGGAACACAGTAATGTTTACAAATTACTGCTTGGCGGATGAATAACTGCCAAAGGTGTGGTACTTCCCCAGGCGGCCCTCTGCAAAAGAGGCCTACCACTACTAACTCTTTAAGTTTGAGAAATCCAGAATCAACTGATTAGGCTGTGAGATTCGTAGTTTAAAGGCGGAGACTGACTTGTAGCATTTGTTTGTGATGTAACACTATCTATCTCTTTCTCTTACAGCGAGACATAGCGATAGATATTGTTACATTACAAAAAAATGCTACAAGTCAGTCTCCGCCTTAAACCTGGAATAATTGCGGTGAAACTGATACAGACAGTTCATAGGTGTGTCGAATACACGTGAGTCAGATCACCAAACTTGATCAAACCAGCTGAGCATGAAAAGTGATAGTCCGATACTACTTTCTTGATTACAAGTAACCGATATCATATACATGCTTTATAAACACACGAATATGTTATAAGTATTTAGAGAGCCAAGAATTTCTACTCGTATTTTATTAAGTGGTGAATAGTTATATAACAAACTAGAAAATTGATTCATAATTTATTATATCATTATAATGTTATCTTTCACTTTGACTAATAGTGCAATTCATCAATTATATACCTCAATTTCAATCAAATATGATAATAATATGCCAGATGAAGGGAAAACTTAATTATAATACCAGTCAACGACAGTTTTCTAAAACTCGTATCTCGACGAAGAATTGAGGTTCATATTGATCAGATGATCTGATTTCATGAAATTCTTAGGCAATAAAAATACACCGTAAAATAAAAATATATAATCTCAAATCTAACAAAACCTAAACTTATATAGTATAGTCTAAAAGATACGTAAAAATCCTTAGAACTGTCGATTGTTATAATATAAACAAGATGTAGCGACTACCATAGATGCGGTTAATTGAATAGACATCAACGCGTTACTTAAAATTTTGCAATTTTCACAATTTTGTAAAAATCTCAATTTCGGAGCGATATAAATATAATTATGTAAGCTATAATCTAAAGCTTATTTATAATATGTATATTTAAATATTTATAATGTGTAGTAAAAAGCAATTTTAAGAATTTTCAATCAATTTTGACTTTTCATAAATTATCATGTTAAAAAACTATTATTCAGAAACCAAAACCTTTTTCAAGAAGTTATCGAGGCGCCTAGTTGAATCCACAGGTGACCAAAAGGCTGGTTAATACCTTGGTCAACGTATAAGTTTGGCCAGACAGAGAGGGAATGTAGCTAGTTTTTTGGGCACCTTACCCGCAGGAGGCGACCTTAATGATATTTTTTATTTATAATTTAAGTTTCTTTATAATGTATGTTAAGTTATTAGTTTAATTGTTTTATTTAATTATGTTTTTTATTATTTAATGTAAAGTAGGTAATTTGTTAATAAATGTAAGTAGGTACATCGTTATTCTAATAATAAAGCAAAAACTATTAATTACTAATTAATTGGTTATGATATGAAAATACATCTAATTTTAATTTATCACTAAATTAATTATTTATTTTATACCAATAAAAATAAAATAAACAAAAACGAAAATCACAAACCTCGTCAACATTATGTTCGCTTCACTTTCCAAAACAGATCGTCCACCGCACAGATAGCATCGGCACAAAAGTTCACAGAACGAGTTCAGTTGACCGAGTTACATAGACTCTGGTGAGAAGTGGCCGTGTTGACGTGGGAGCAGAGACTGGAGGCTGGCGCTGTCTCTCGGGCCGCGGACTGCTTGCCACCACCGACCACCGACAACCGACCAGAAGGACACTAAAGCTTCTAAAGCAATCACTGTTACACAACCTTAGGATATAAGCGAGTGATACGGTACATCATAGATTACAAATTAAATAGCAATTATAATTGCGTCATTTCTATGATTGGTACTTACGGTCCTTTGCTGAGGCTATTTCTAGGGCTCTAAAACACGCAAAGGTAGGTAGATATATATTATTATCATAATAATAATTTGAATTTATTCTCCAATAGAACGGGTTACCCCGTGTAATGGACTCCAGCAGTGTAATTACACTGCTGGAGTCCATTCATATGGGTTACGTGGATAACCCATATTGTCACAGTTTCAGGTTGCCAAGATTCCTATAAGGCCTCCGACATGACCTTACGACTGCTCCCTACATAATATCTCATAGGAAACAGCCGGGATCTACAGTTCAACGTGCTATACAATACTTTATTGTACACCACACTTATAGAAATAATAAAAAAACTATACTTAAAAGGACAAGCGGTGGTCTTATCGCTAATTAGCGATTTCTTCCAGACAGCCGATGAATGGAGAGGATTCATACTGATGAGTGACAATGATTGCGATGGACTGATGCTAGTGGTTTGTTTCTATAGACTATAGACTAATGCCGCTCACTTTGAGCATGAATACTCGATTCCACAAGTGTATGAGGACTTTCGCGAATGATTACTATGTATGCGAAGTTTCCGCTACGTACGCGCGTTTCCAAGCGGTGCTAGTGATGCACGCTTTGAGTATATAGCCAAATTACGCATGTGGTAATTTTTTTTGTGTGCGTTTCCTCGTCCCCTTCAGTTTTTGGCGAACTTTCGTGGACGGACGGAAGCGCTGGTAACTTATCCCCTTGGTTTAAGTAGTTATCTGAGGATGCACATCAAAGCGCATGAATGCCTACCTATTGAATGCGTACCTACATTATTTATTTGAGATTTTTTATGTAAGTATGGCTCGTGAGGTTCTTTTAGAGCGGTCAACGGTTTATGATAATGATTTTAACATTCTTTACATAATTGTACATATACCGATTGTTTACAATTTTTTTGTATAGAGTAAAAATTTTAAAGTTAGGTACCCATATTAATTTGAATTTATACTCTAACAGAACGATTCCCCAAATACTCTGCTCGAGTCAATTCATGAGGGTTACCTATGTGGGCAACCCATATTGTCAGAGTGTTAGGTTCGCCAATATTCCTACTAGACCTTCGACAAGACCTAACGACTGCTTCCTTATCTTAGATATTATCTTAAAAGAAACAGTCGGGACCTACAGTCTGATATGTCAGTCATCATACTAGCGCCCAGGTGAAAAGTTTTCATGTTATTAGATGCGTCGGCAGTTTTAAGTTATTATCAAATTCTCTACTATAATGCTATAGGCTGCCTCGGTGGTGTAGTGGGGGTAAGCTCGACTGCTGATTCTGATGCCCCGGGTTCGAATCCCAGGTCAGGCAAAGATTTATTGAGTTTTTCCATTAAGAAAATTATCTCTATGACAGCATGGAGTTTACAATCGTGCCCGGTAGATAGCAAGAGGCTCGCCCCTTATTACATGGGACCAATAACATACTGGAGAAATGTGAGTGTACCTTCTATAGGACTGAGTTACACCATTGCCTACCCCTTCGGGAAAAAGGCGTGATTGTATTGTATGATGCTGTAGGGATTTCAGGAAAATTACTGACAATTTGTGGTTGTTGTCACACTCTGCAGTTAGGAATTTGACAAATTTGCCCCTGAAACTGGTGGTGTTGTTGGTTTCCTTTGGGATTCCCTATTGAGAGCTTTAATAAACTCTGTGTAAAATTCTCTGACAATACTCCAGGACTGCAAAGTTCTCAAATGGAGACCACGAACCGGCAAGCGCAGCGTAGGACGTCCACCCACAAGGTGGACAGACGATCTGATAAAGGCGGCAGGAACACGATGTAGGCGGGCCGCTTACGACCGGACTGAGTGGAAATCTATGGGGGAGGCCTATGTTCAGCAGTGGAAGTCCTGTGGCTGAGATGATGATGATGATGACTCCAGGACTTCCGCAGGACTGAGTCTTGGGTACACCTCAGCCTACCCCTTCGCAAAAAAGGCGTAATGGCAATCGCTTGGAATCGGATAATCGCATTAAGGGATCTCTGCCAAGTAACCAGCCTCGTACGGATAGAGGTACGAGTATGATGGCTAGAGAAGGGGTGGGATTTAATACTTACAAAGAATTTTATTTATAATTTAAGTTAGGTATGTTGAAGAATAAATCTCTCAAGAACTTTCTTTTATACAAAATTGTTAAATCGTTTCATTCACCTCTAACTTGAAGCTTAGGTGTATAATTTTAAATTTAATGTCCACATTAACTAAAAGTTACTCGTAAAAGATGACCTTTGAGATTACTATACACTTTTTGATCATGTGATTCACCTACATAATAGGTAGGTATATATTATATTAGTCACATGACTCAGCGGAACTGATTTATGCAACTTTTATTTTTCTTGGATGGAAATAAAATTCTTTCTATTTCCATAAGAAATCCATTGCTGATAATTTACGAAATGGAAATTCCAGTAATAGGTAGGTATAAGATACTAAGTACATCAAAATATGCGTTCAAGTCGGCTGCGCCGCAGGGGCTATATTTATAAGCATAATTTGTTATATTTTGCATCATCATCTCAGCCATAGGACGTCCACTGCTGAACATAGGCCTCCCTCATAGATTTCCATCCAGTCCGGATGTAAGCGGCCTGCATCCAGCGTCTTCCTGCCGTCCTTATCAGATCGTCTGTCCATCTTGTGGGTGGACGTCATTCGTTTCGCTTGCCGGTCCGTGGTCTCCATTCGAGAACTGTACAGCCCCATCGGCCATCTCTACGTGCTATGTGCCCTGCCCATTGCCACTTCAACTTGCTAATCCACTGGGCTATGTCGGTAACTTTCGTTCATTTCTGATTCGATCTCTATAGATTTCTATAGTATACTAGAAATTAGAAAAAGTTGTAGTAGTACTCGAGGGGGCTTAACTATTACTAAAACAGAATAGAATAGAAATACTCCTTACTGCAACTATGATTACATTATGGTTAATGGTTATTCAAATTATCTTGATATTATTTTAAAGTCTAAGAAACAGTAAGTCATTGGTCGACAACGGGCGGCCTTATTGCTTTAAGGGATCTCTGCCAGGCAACCAGCCTTGGACGGATAGAGGTATGATGGTAGGAGAAAGGGTGAGATTTAATATAAAGAATTTAATTTATAATTTAAGTTAGGTATGTTGATGAATAAATTTCAAATTAGTTAAAAAAAATTTATTGGTTCTCAGTTACTAAGTACACTAAACACTTGATATACCGGGTAACTGCGGTATAAAGCATCGTCTGAAAGGGTCATTGTATATATCATTTGAAACTATTTTCAATATGAAAACAACTCTATCTGTAATCGTGAAAACATCAGCTTTTGTTCAAGGTCAAGGAGCCTTATCTATGAAACGTATAAAAAAGGAGATGCGAACTGTATATAAGCTTGACTATTAGTGACCCTGTATATATCTTATGCGGAAGATTGCGTTAAAGCGCCCCAAAATAGCCACTTTCGAACAAACATGTCATCGTATTATTATGTCTGCTTGCAATGTTACATAAAAGAAATATCATACCTACCTACCCGTACTTAGTTATAGAATATAAATTACATATACACATAATATATATATTAGATAGTCATGTGATACGCCTAAACAAGCTGAAAACTATCTCGTTTCTAGTTATGCAACGAATAGCCTTTGTTTTATTAAGGTCTTACAAAAACGTTGTAATGTAACAGATATTCAAAAATATTATGATATCTACAATCTGTTCTCGCGGCTAGACATAGGGTCTGCATTGTCCTGGAAAACATCCTTTTTTTCTGATATTCTTAATCAACAAAAGAAATATTAGTTTTTAGAAGTAGACTATCATGTATTAGAACTTTGTATAAGTAAGTATAATGTAGCGGCCGTGGGCCGTCTATAAATCCGGGAGTCCTGGATCGAATCTCACGTGAGAACTTTTCACCTGGGCGCTTCGATTGGCACGTTAAACTGTTCCCGGCTGTTTTCTATAAGATATGTCACACAGTCAGGGACAGTCGTTCACACACAGTCGTCACACAGTCAGGGACAGTCAATCTTGGCGACCTGAAACTCTGACAATATGGGTTGTCCACATAACATATATCAATTGACTCGAAGAGTGTAAATTCGTAAAGTATACATTCAAATTATTGTTATATAGATACTTATGTATCAGGTTAGTATAATCTCGAAACCTGATAGAATCAGAAAATATAGACATAAATTATTAAGCCAAGTATCCACTTGAGAGTCTCGGCACGTGGCGACTCGATTCTCGAACCGAGACTGGCATACGTGACGCTGCTTGAGGATTTGAAGAACGACCTTTCACTCTTTCTACGAAAGTAAAACTGCGCGACACAGGTAAAGGGATTTGGACGGGTCTACTTTTACTGGGCGCAGTTAATTGCAGATTATTCAGTCGTTAGAGTCAACACCTAAATTTAAGGTCTACAATACGGCCGGCGTAACTTGGCGAGTCTGAACCACAGATTATATTAGTACGTTTAAACCTCATACCTTGTATGATCTGAGGTTTGAACAATCACTCTGCGAATTTAAACGAATGTAAACTCGTGAAAAAATCTGTTATTATTAAGCTTGAACTGAACTGAACATTTACAATATAAAGTTCGTACATATTTGTTTATCTGGCAATAACAGTTTTCTTCATGAGTTTACAAGCACTAAAGTTTGCAGTGCCTATTTTCAGACGCGCCAAGTTACGCCGGCTCTTAGGTAGGTCTATGGCTAGCGGGCTCGTCATTTAGCAAACAGGCGACTTCAGTCTGGTGATTTGGAAAAAGTCAACCTAATAATTTCTAAGGCTGAGTTGCTAAGTTAGATGAACTTATATATTAACTAAAGCTTTACCGACCGCGTTATCTATATCTCTGTTTATACCAGTATTGCGCGTTGTAGTGGTACCTACTATATCGCGTCATATTGATCTAAAAGCTGCCCCTCTTCCACCGTGAGGGGAACCGCCCCGATTCCAGGCAGGCATCCATCAGTCTATGGAAGCGGTCCCCAAAGGGCATCCAAGGCCTAATCAGATATATTAGGGTCGGTGAGTTAGGCTTTATAGAGTTAATGTTAAAGTTAACTATGGTGCAACTCAGCTTTTCGATATTTTTCCCAATGGTCGTGTGGTTCCCCACTATATAATAGGGCCATCCCTTTCTCATACCGTGGGAGCCGTGATACCCAGCAGAGGGACATATTCAGAGAGTACAGGGCAGCAGCGCTCTCCGGCACCAAGTATTCCAATTACTGCAATCACCAAATCGCCTGCCAAGCGTGGTGATTACGGCATAATCCCCCATATGAATACTTAGTTTATGGCGTTTTCTGAATGAGACATCACTGCTGAACATAGTCCAATTATGTATAGTGATTCAATTAAACCTAAGTATAATATGTATGTATAATATAGTAGGTAGACATGTAGGTAATGATAAACTCTCTTTGGATACAATATTTAGTGTGTTTGAGCAATTGTTGGAATTAATTAAATTAAATTCTTGCAACTTTTACCGATTATTACTCATATCTAACATACAATATCCGCGAACTGCATTCCACTCTTAATTTATTACGTACAAACTTTAAATAAGTATGTTCAAACACAACCTTGGGGTTTGAAATTACAACACGTAAGTACACTCACAATCGCGTAACAAAGATGAATTGGTTGGTACGAATTTGAGTGTGCTTTATTTGGAAGTTGGATATTAATTTAAATTAATTTGATTTTACCTATAACCAGAACGGGTTTCTTCAATTACTCTATACTAACAAAAGTTCTATAATATAAATGCGAGCTACTTTTATTGTACCTGTAATAGTACACCAGTGTAATAGTAGACTGGGGGCTAAATATTGATATAAAGGAAAGGGGAGATAGGGTACGTTCTCCCAGCGCTTACTCAACAACTGACAGTCCAATTTGCACAGTGACATATAATGAACAACAAAGGTAGAAAGACGTACCTGAGACCGAAGTGAGACCGAGACAACAATATTATTTGCTCGTACGACCTTACTTTACTGACGTACGTGGACCTAATGAGACCTAAGTAATTCAGCTCATTTTCGAGAAGCCAGTCTCATCTCCCCTTTTCTTTATTTCAATGGGGCTAAAAGGGTAAAGGGACCCATTGTATACGAGGTAGTTTTACTCCCAAGATTTAGAGAGGGAGTAGGTATAAATAGAAAACGAGGTTTTAGCATCGTTTAGCACCTCTACTTTTTACTACGATAGTAAAAAATAAATTATTAATTTCATCAAAACATTTCGAATTTCGGCTAATATCGTATAATACGTGCGACTTTCGGTGTCGGAAATATGATCTCGTTGGTAACAGACAAAAAACAAAAAGAAATTCACTTTATCCCCTAGAGATTGAAAATATATTTAAACAATTTATGATTTTAAACCCCAAATTTGTATGCCTAAATGGCTGATCACAGCTTGCTCGATTGCAATTAATTCTAACCACCTATATGACCTGTGTATCACTAATAAATTATTTTGACTGATTTTTGATTTTGATATTTTAGCCCCGCTCTGGTGCGCAACAATGACGGACTTTTTGAGCGTGAGGATTAAAAGCAATTAATTACATACCATACGAGATACATAATTAATGAAATAGTCACACTGTCACGATTCTAATTATTGAGAAACACTAAAGCATGTCGATAAGAGATTACAGCCCCTCCCTGCCTCACCACAATCTATAGCACCGTAGACGAGGACGCTTTCGTCTATGGGCTATGGTGTTTGATTAGGAACTTTTAATAGCAACGGATTAGTTCCAATTTTGGCCACGTTCGTAGAGTAAGTACCTAAGTTAGGGATCGGCCGGCATTGAAAGGCTGCCTGTGTTAAATCAAATATCTCACACACGATTTGTACCGGCAAGTAGAGCGAGGTCTCGCCACTATAAGTAACTTTAGATCACTTATATGATGTACCTTATACGGGGTGACTGGTAATTAGCATCATCTTGAAGGGTTCCCCTAATATCCATCTAAAGGGTCATTGACATTGGAATCATCTGTGAAATTGCCTAAAAATCCATCGTCTTAAAACAAGACGTGTGACTCGCTTTGATCGGTCGGTCCTACTAAATGTAGCCTGGTCAACATTCATATTAATTGACATCATGTAGGGTTGATGTTATTTTGTGACGCGCATGCTACGGATTCTGTGAACGTTTTGGTGGTTTTATGGAAAGTATTAATGGCAACGTGTGATTTCACGGAGATCTATGACATGTGCGAGGGCGCGATGGCAACACAGGGAGGTGGATGCCAGCGCGACTGATGATTGTAGAGCGAGATTGAAGATGGTGGCCTTGAAATAAATCATGTAAAATATGCTGAAGTGTTCGAGTATTATTTAATGGAAAAGGCACGTTTACAATCAGTCGCAACTAAAAATAACTCTGTGGTAAGGGCATGTATCCGCGTGATTTGTTTTATGCTCCTACGATGATTTTTGGAGCCTGCTGGTATGTACTTATTTCAAAAGTGTTCACTCGTCATTGTTGCGTGCCAGAGCCGGGTAAAATATATTTTCATCCTTAAGGGCTTAGTTGATAAATTTATTTTATTTCTTGTTTGTTATCAAAGAGATTATATTTTTTTGATGTCGCACGTATAGGATATTAGCCAAAATGTTTTTATGAAATTAATAATTTTATATTCTCACAATCGTAGTGAAAAGTAGAGTGTAACAACGATGTTAAAACCCATTATAACTCTGTTACTATTTACTGTCTTGCTAAAGCTTGGGAGTAAATCTACCTCGTATACAATGACTCTCTTTAGCCCCTTAAGTAATAATCTGCTATTTAATCACTGGGAAGAAAAATAAGTCCCACGGGATTACTTTTCACGCGAAAGTATTAAAAAAATATGTAAATTTTAATTGATATATAGAACAATATAATGTATACCACCTGTTTATTTACTTATTTATTTATAATTCAGAACAACGCTAGGACTAACTTAATGCTAGTGTAGCATTTTCTACCAGTTATCCTAAAACTAGAGAAAATGTTACAGAAATTCGGTGGAGTGCAAATATGAAATGTTAACATCATCCGTATGAAGTTAGTTTTCGATCAAGGAGCTCTTGGCTATGGGACAGCTGATTTATGGTTATTTCAGGTTTGGCTCCAAAGTGAAAGTTTTCCCATAATTGTCCTATATATTATATAAATAAATTAAGGCATACGTATGCATAGAGTAGGGTTCCATACCTAGATAGCGGAACAAAACGCTTTAAACATAAGCGCCATCTATTAGTTCCTTGCGCAAAGTATAGAAATATGCAGTAAAATGGCCATAACTTTTTATTGCGTTAACTTAGAAGTATGATTTTTTTACAGCCACTAGGGACCGCAGATCTGAGTAGTTAATATCAATTTTAACTTGATACCTCCACGCGTTCCCTTGAAAAAGTGTCTTAACAGACGGACAGACAGACAGACGGACAACAAAGATCCTATAAGGGTTCCTTTTTTCCTTTATAGGTACGGAACCCTAAAAATGGAGTACAATGGACAATTTTACCCTTTACATTTGAAACTATCATGTTTGTATATGTCACCGAAAACTTGTAAGAACCTTTAATTTATAATTAATCTAGTGAGATTATAAACTAGCATTTAGGTTAGGTTGTTTACAAACTAACTAGGTAAAATTATAAACTAACTAATCGAATTACAAACTAACGGTTCTTACAATTTTACGGCGACATATACATAAGAATCACTTTTTCATGGCGCATGCACCAGTGTCGAAATATCGGGAATAATCGGTAATGACCCTTTAGGTTGATGGCTGATGGTAAATGGTAACTGATCACCAGTAACCCTGTATCGAGCCTGTCGCAATTACGCTGTAGGCTGCGCCCAAAGACAGACCCTAGTCACTAGCACCCATAAATCAATCGCTGCGTTGATTAGGCCACATTTCATACACTCAACAGTCATGCTCATTTACTAGATAATTTACGTAACGTATTAAAACTAAACCAAAACAACAAAAAATTGCACCTTAAACAGATGTAATTACATCGTTAGTGTCATACTGAAAATAATACCACCGCAGGTTTTACATACAGGGTTTCTGTATATAACACCTGCTTTTTAAGACCTGTTTACTATCAGTTACCATCCTCTTATAATATAATTGTACAACTACTACATTAGTCAACATTTGTGATAAACATATAACATATTATACTTATATAACAAACTCTAAAATTAGCTGTTTCATAGAAAAAAAAAAACAAAATCTACAACGTGTTTCAAAAAGGTTTTGGTAATACTTAAAGTGGTACATCTATCCGTCAATCTAAACAACTTGCAAACGAAAGAGTTGCGAAATTAGCAAAAGAAATTTTCGATTTTCAATACAAAACCAATCAGTCTAAAAGCTTTAATATTTTAACCTAGAAATTGTGTACTTAATTGTGTTTCACCTACGGTTTTCCTGACGGAATAAAACGAATTTACTGACTTTTATTGACTTGACTAAATTTGTTTTATTTTATTTATACGAATAAAAAGGTTTAAGAATACTTAAGAAGGTAGGAACATCTAAACATCAAACTAAATAACTTTCTACATAATTGTTAAATACGCACAAAAAAATCGTCTTCCCATACAAAATGGACCGGCAAAGTATGGAAAGTCGATTTTTTTTTGCGAATTTAGCGATTCTTTTTTTTTAAGGTAGATCAGTTTGACGAGTAGAAAATTGTAGTAACACTAACGGAGACCAGATGGTCCCCCAATTTTTATAACATATTTAGACCGAGCGAAGCGAGGTCTTAGAGTCGACAAGTGGGAAATCCCTGCGCTTGTACCAGCTTAAGGATTGACCTCTGGTATATTAGTTCGATTGAAGATAAATTGGGAACCGTTGATCCAATCTTGATGAAACTTTGCAGACAAATAGTTAAAAATTTGATGAGTTTAGAACAACATTTGCTTAGGGATGTGACTAAACAGTAAAAAAAAACGATTAATTAATAACAACAACTTTTTACTTTTTGTAGTGGTAGGCCTCCTTTGCAGGCGGCCGCCTGGGGAAGTACCACACCTTTGCCAGTTATTCATGCGAGAAGCAATAATGTGCAAACATTATACATAACAACAATTACTGGGCATGATGAGATTCAACAACTCATATTTCAGGGTGACAGGCGCAGTACAGTCCCGCGCAGAATTTGAATTTTAAAACACTGTGTCTGATATGGGCAATCATGATGCTTACCATCAGGCACCTGATTTGCTCGTCTTGTCACTCACTATCATAAAAAAAAAAACTTATATTCACGCCTTTTTCCCGAAGGGGCAGGCAGAGGTGTACCCAGGACACAGTCCCATAGTAGATACACCCACATTTCGCCAGTATGTTATTGGTCCCATGTAATAGGGGGCGAGCCTATTGCCATCTACCGGGCACAGTTCCAGACTCCAGGCAGGTATTGAGATAATTCCTAATGGAAAAATCCAATATTTAACACTATGCCTGACCTGGGGATCGAACCCGGGACCTCTTGATTGGCAGTCGAGCATGCGCCCACTACGCCACCGAGGCAGATTAATTAATAATCGATTTTTATTTGTTCCTACAAAATCGATTAATGAAAAATCGATTTTTAATGGAATAATAATCGACTTATCTAAAAAAATACGATTTTTTTAAAATAAATTGATTAAAAAAATCTAAACAAAAGAAATCAGCTTTTTTTCAATAATAATTATACCTAGCTAATGTACGAACTTTGCCCAAGCAAAGCTTAAAAATGAAAAATTTCATTCACGGGTGGGATTCGATCCACGCACCCTCCACACTATTCCGCTTAGTGGGCACTGGGGCACTCTACCCTGTGCTTGAGCTACCGTGGAGAGCCACGATGGACGCGTGGAGCGTGGAGAGCGTCAATCAATAAATACCCTCTTAGAACTTTTTTTTTGAATTGTTTTTCTTATGTTAATGAGTAATAAGACGAGCAAATCAGGTGCCTGATGGTAAGCATCATGATGGCCCATATCAAACACAGTGTCACCCAGTGTTTTAAAATTCAAAATTCTGCGCGGCACTGCACTGCGCCTTTCACCCTGATATATTATTTGTTGTAACTCGTCATGCCCAGTAATTGCGCTGGTAACATTGCCCTTCAGACCGGAACACAGTGATGTTCGCACATTACTGCTTGGCGGATGAATAACTGGCAAAGGTGGGGCGGCCCCCTGCAAAAGAAGCCTACCACTACAAATTAACTAATTTTAATAGTTACTAC
Source organism: Hemistola chrysoprasaria (assembly GCA_947063395.1). NCBI lineage: Eukaryota > Metazoa > Arthropoda > Insecta > Lepidoptera > Geometridae > Hemistola > Hemistola chrysoprasaria. The sequence continues at coordinate 10,709,751 of OX346719.1, forward strand.
ATACAGCTAATGGGGCAGGCAGAGGTGTACCCAGGACACAGACGCATAGGCGCAGTGCAGTGCCGCACAGAATTTTGAATTTTAAAACACTGAGTGGCACTGTATCTGAAACGGGCAATCATTATGCTTGCCATCAGACCAGCGAAATTACTGGGCACGACGAGTTTCAACAACTAATATCTCAGGGTGACAGGCGCAAAGCAGTTCCACGCAGATTTTTTTTTAAAACACTGGGTTGCACTGTGTCTGACATGGGCAATCATGATGCTTCCCATCAGGTACCTGATTTGCTCGTCTTGTTACTCAATATCATAAAAAAAAATTACCTGTATCATCAAATACCTGTATAACCCTGTATAAAGGTATTTTATATTTTTGCCAGTTACCGGACATCCTGGATTAATTTACATGAATTTACTTATATAATGTTTCGTGTTTATTCGGGTATAATATTATTATGTTGAAGGCGAGTGAGTGTAGGTCTATTATGTTACTAAATTCAAAGTCACTCTGTCAGTTTTATGATGATTGGCCAAATAAAATCTCACTTAAACATGGGCTAATTGAGTTTTATATTCGGAGTAATAAAATTATCTCGTTACGTAAATTCTATTTAGTAAATACAACGAGTTCCAAAATGTGTAGTAATAAGTACTTAACAGGAAAAAGGAACTCTGAGCAGTTTGACACAATCCTATGGAAAATTTACTAAATCGATGTTTTGTATTCCCCTGTTGTCTCCGAATATCCTACTAAAATTATAAATGCGAAAGTTGTTAGGATGGATGGATGGATTTTTGTTACTCTTTCACGCCAAAACTACTAAACCGATTGGGCTGAAGAGCAACCCTGAAGGGGGTTGCTGTTCCATACATAAATTTCCCAAACATGGAGAAAGAGATAATAATTTTTCATTTAATGGTTAATTTGTTGATGGTTTTTGATCTAAGTCTTTATTTGTTTGGGTTTGTATGTATGGGTTTTACATATTTTCAAAAAATTATAAAGTTTCCAATTTTTTCTTTTGTGAGTTGTTTATTGAAACACGTTGCATATTGGATTTAGGGGGATTTGTAGACTTTTAGACTAAAAATCCCCTGCCGGCCTACCGGAGATAAGAAAGGGAATTTTTGTGCAAAAATCCACAAAATCCCTGGGCAGCAGATCATCTATGAATCTAAGGAGATTTGTGGAATAAGCCCCACTTATCATGATTTTTATATTAGGTGTTACAAGAAACCGACCTAGAATGAAAACCATGAGAATTAGGCATTTGGTTTCAATTAACCGCAAACTGGATATAATGCATGCACATAAGTATTGAGCTATTGCACACTCATAAACCGACGAAATAACAATAAGGCAATCTAGAATGTAGATTACTTACATACGTAGAGAACGAGGTACCTATCTAGGTACCTACAATCATAATATATCAATGTCCAATGTCGCAAGTGAGGACAAAAGACGATCGCCTTATAGAAAGTAGGTAACCGCCGGTAACTGTAACCAGAACGACCTCTTAGATTAATGAGGAGTAACTGCTTTCCGGTTTGTTTAATTTTATTGAGATATTTTCCGCAATTAGTTTGGGTAAGAGCATGTCCGAATTACCAACCTACTGTTGTGAAACGCGAAATGTGCAAACCCTGATCGCGACGATGCGACACGACGGTATTATCTCTAATCAGAAAGGTTTAGAAGGCCGTCTCTAATACATTTTTAGTATTTGGTCAGGTATAAAATATTACCTATATTCGCTAGGGTTACCACTAACGAAGGTTAGCGCAAAAAGAAAAGATGCTCCAGTAAAAACATTGAATATAAATTACTTTCTACGTCTTATTGCGTGTGCTAATAAATAAGGTACCTAGTACACGCGTCCAGTGGTTTAAAAATACAAAGTCCTGACTGACTGACACACTCAACGCCTAGTCCTTTGACACAGAAACCTAAAATATTGCACATAGTATTTTATTATAACGAAGACAAGTAAAAGAAATTCCGAAATTCCTACGAGAACGAAGGCTCGAAAATTACGCTAAGTAGTTCTCTATAAATTGCACGTCTAATGTCACGTCTGCCTGACGTCTGTGTCTAACATTTTCGTGTTAGATATTATGCAAGATGATTTAAATGTCTCGTCCGGAACTTATCTCCATTCGAAAACAAGATTTGGAAGTCGAAGCTTTCGACGCGACGAAAATGAAAGGTAGATAGATATACCTAAGAATTTATAAAGACATATTTATGGCCTTAACAATATAGGTGTACATATTTGGCTTGGTCTTTCTGTCTGACAAATGTCTTTACCGCTATTTATGGAACATAAAACATAGAATACAGTATGTACCTTATACTACACTCGGCGTCATATAGATCGCGCCACCTGGGGCATTCCATTTATTGATTATATTGTAGTGGTAGGCCTCTTTTGCAGGGGGCCGCCTGGGGAAGTACCACACCTTTGCCAGTTATTCATCCGCCAAGCAGTAATGTGCAAAAATTACTGTGTTCCGGTCTGAAGGGCAATGTTACCAGCGTAATGACTGGGCATGACGAGATTCAACAACTCATATCTCAGGGTGACAGGCGCAGTGCAGTGTCGCGCAGAATTTTGGACTTTAAAACACTGGGTGGCTGTATCTGATCTGGGCAATCACGATGCTTACCATCAGGCACCTGATTTGCTCGTCTTGTCACTCGCTATCATAAAAAATATATATATATATTATATTTATTTATTTACATTATTTAGATTTTTTATAATTTATTATGTACCTAAGTAGGTACGCAGTCAGAACACTCTTTTTGTTGTTTGTACCTTTAGAATATAGAGCACGGGAAGTGGGAGTGTCAAACTCTACTTCTAAGTTCAAAATATCTGCCAGTTTATTCTAGCGATTCAACTGCAGTTTATGCAGGGAGTGAGGTAAACCGATATATATGTACGGCACACATTTAGGTGGGTACGTAATCAAATGAACTAATGCCACAGAATACTACGTAACTACTGAAAGTGATCCGTTATGTCATATTTTTCAAATTTTATTTAATCTAGACGTACTAACAAACAGTACACAGATATGCATTGTATTGCATAGCATATTGATATGCATAGTGATCAGTGATTAGACGACCCAATGATCAACAGGTGTATACCCAGAAAACTATTTTTTAAATTAATGTGACCATCGTGTAGGTTTATGTACTTAAAGTATGGTCCCTGAGTATTCCATATTTCTGATACCTATTTTATCAGAAATATGGAACTAAGTACAAATGTAATAGGGGCAATCCTTTTGTCATCTACCTTTTGTTCCAGACTCCAGGCAGTTATTGAGATAACTCCTAATGGAAAAAAATCCAATATTTTTGGTTATGCTTACCATCAGGCGCCTGATTTGCTCGTCTTGTATCACCATCATAAAAAAAACCTGGGGATCGAACCTGGGACCTCATGATTGGAACTCGAGCTTGCGCCCACAAAGCCACCGAGGCAGTAGAGTGTAGACGCCTCGATCTACCTGATGTTGATTGTACCTACTATCTAACATGTTTTTGTAAACATTTTTTTTTTTTTTTTATGATAGTGAGTGACAAGACGAGCTAATCAGGTGCCTGATGGTAAGCATCATGATTGCCCTTATCAGACACAGTGCCACCCAGTGTTTTAAAATTCAAAATTCTGCGCGGCACTGCACTGCGCCTGTCACCCTGAGATATGAGTTGTTGAATCTCATCATGCCCAGTAATTTCGCTGGTAACATTGCCCTTCATACCGGAACACAGTAATGTTTGCACATTACTGCTTGGCGGATGAATAACTGGCAAAGGTGTGGTACTTCCCCAGGCGGCCCCCTGCAAAAGAGGCCTACCACTACAAAAACATGTCAATAGAGTTAGTTACATACTCACATCCGGTCCGCAAGGTTTATAGGCTCCTAATAATGTGACCTCCAGTTTGAAAGCATATTACAATTATTATTATAAATTATCGCTTGTAAATAAAGTATCTACATACTAAGTATATTAATTAGCTAATTGAATAATTTATTTCATCATTTAAGAGCGTACGCGGCCTTCTAGGAATTGGCACAATCCTATATTATGAAAAATTTACCAAATCGATGGTTTGTATTCCCCTGTTTCCTCCGAATATGATAAACCCATTCTATACATTTATATCCTATTATTTTTTTCATAGTGAACTTCCAAAAATTCCAGTTTACTCGCGTGATTGGACGTTCACTACAAAAAATTAGAGAAAAATTAAAGGTTATAAACAAAAATTAAATGATAGAGACATACTTTACTTCATCTTTAAAATATCAGGATATAAAAATATCAAATAGGTTTACTGTATGCGGAGGAAACAGGGCAATACAAAACATCGATTTAGTAAATTTTCCATAGGATTGTGTCAAACTGTTAAAAGGTCCTATTTCCTGTTAATAAGGCTCCGCAGCATTAGGTACTGGTACAAGGAAACCTTATTATATATAAAGTTATTTCGATCTTTTTGAACTTTCAATGAATCCGAAAAAAAAAAAAATATTACTATTAGATATAACTAGGTGTGTCGGATGAAATTAATAGCATATTGCAATTTATAATTTCCCCATTGAATCGGGAAAAATTCTGGTGGGGAAGGAACTGATTTAGTTGTAGAGATTACGAAAAAATCCTTATTAGGAGGAAACCGCTTAATAGTTTTGATAAAACATTCGGTTGCGAAAGCTCTCGGCTAGTGTCGATAAAAAGTAGTCTATTACTAGGTCACGACGGGCATTCGTAACTCGTAACAATACCACACCTCAACGATCTAGTCTAAAGTCTAAGCCCTAAGCTTGAGCGTGCTGATAACGGCCAGCCAACATAAGTACTGGATATTTAGGTACTATTAGTAGGGTTGACGTTATTTTGTTACGCGCATGCTACGGATTCTGTGAACGTTTTGGTGGTTTTATGGAAAGTATTAATGGCAACGTGTGGTTTAAGGAAGATCTATGGCATGTGCGAGGGCGCGATGGCAACACATGGAGGTGGATGCCAGCGCGACAGATGATTGTAGAGGGAGATTGAAGTTGGTGGGCTTGGAATAAATCATTTAAAATATGCTGAAGTGTTCGAGTATTATTTAATGGAAAAGGTACGTCTACACTATGTATGTTTGTCGTGTAACAGTTTGACATACCCGTGTCGCAGGATCCTAGTAATATTATAAATGCGAAAGTTTGTGAGGATGAATGGATGGATGGATGTATGGATGGATGTTTGTTACTCTTTCACGCCAAAACTACCGGACCGATTGGGCTGAAATTCGGTATTCGGATAGTTTAGACCCCGGAATAAAGTAAAAAGTACATTTCATCCCGATATCCCCACGGGAACGAAGACTACGCGGGTGAAACCGCGGGGCACAGGTAGTTATTTGGTAAATTGCATTTTTTCCAATATCCTAAGATTTATCCGTCGCGCAGCACAGCGCCGGTTTTGATATTACGACATGAGAAGATTTCGCGATATTTTTAACATTTCAGCTGATATCCCAAGATTTATGCAACGCGCCTAGCCCGATTAGATTTTGCGAAATGAGATATTGCAACTTTTCTAGGATCTTAGCGAAAATATGGTAAAAAAGAAAACCTTACCAACCATTTTTAACCAGTCGTCTTTTTAAAGAGTAACACTGCTTAATCTCTATAAACACATTCGTTACTCATTACGCAATAATCAGGCGGATTTCAAAAATCATAGAATTTTCACCAAAAAACATTATTCGATTATCCTACCACAATAATTGTTATGTAGTATGTAGGTACAATTACTTCTTCGGCGCACCCCAGTCTTGTGCCCTACATTATGACATAAAGGCGTGTAACCTACCTATGTATACTATTGCAAAAAGATAATTATTATTGTCCTGGCACGGGCAGCTGTTATTATAGAACTCAGGCATGTCTAAGCGAGAGTACGCACTAATTTCTAGGGTCTGGCGTTAGTACTATTATTTATTCTGTGATGCGGCGTGCCATATGCGGCTGTTCGCAGTACTTATATATTATGGTATGCCGCAACGGACCGGAGAATTCCAGAAAACCGTTTCTTATTGTATATCAATAATATTATGTAGAGATGCAGCACACCGCATTATTCAACCAGTGCGGCTCGCCGCAGCCGCAAGACAACCAGAGCGGTTGACGGCAGGCCGTAGCACGGAATACTAAAGGGACACTCCTCAAAATCATTTAAATAAGAAGCGACTCAAGGTCCGACGCAATAAAGTGCAATTCAGGTCGCCTAACTAATTATCGTTATATTATTATTAGTCTACAAGCTGCCTCTCTTTCTTTCGCGTATCTCCATCTGGTCTCTTTGTCTAGCCTATAGAATCTTCCCGTCAAGACAGACGCCCCAGCTAATTGTAGCTTATTTATTACCTCTAATGCGGGGTTTTTTTTTTATGATAGTGAGTGACAAGACGAGCAAATCAGGTGCCTGATGGTAAGCATCACGATTGCCCATAACAGACACAGGGCCACCCAATGTTTTGAAATTCAAAATTCTGCGCGGCACTGCACTGCGCCTGTCACCCTGAGATATGAGTTGTTGAATCTCATCATGCCCAGTAATTTCGCTGGTAACAATGCCCTTCAGACCGGAACACCCTAATGTTTGCACATTACTCCTTGGCGGATGAATAACTGGCAAAGGTGTGGTCCCCAGGCGGCCCCCTGCAAAAGAGGCCTACCACTACAATACTGGGGTGTCCCAGGCACAGAAGTATATTTATTATCTGTGGTCCCAGGCCTGGCCGTAGTCGTAAGTCAACGCGTACTATATACAATGTGGTTTCATATAAAAGTCGAATGCGGCACGCCACTAGCCATTAGTGCTTACGCTCGCTAAGAATTTTGTATATGAACTAGATTAATTCTATTTTCGTCGTAAACATTCTCTCTCCTACATAATTTCTACCTACTTATTTTTATATTTACATGTATACTTTCTAAATTATGCTTAATTTAAATGAATGTAATAGATTTCAAATAATAAATATTTATTTTAATATTACGTACCTACAAACCTTAAAAGTATTTAACAAGAACATGTATTAATTAAGTTGTATATTATATGCTTGTTTTGGCAATATAAAAGGCACTATTTATTGCATTATTTGATATACCCCTCTTTTTAAAACACAGGCTGAGTTGCACCAGCTAATTTTAAAAATTAACCAATGTTTAACCGACCGTCAAATCGCTGGTGAGACCAATATATTACGCGTTGCATATTAATGTTAACATTATTTTAGCATCACCTTTATTAATTGTTGAAATGGTGCAGCGCGTTATTATTGGTCTAACCATACATTTAGGGCTGGTCAAGCATTGGTGCAACTCAACCTCGATAACTCTTAGAGCTAACATACATAATTTTAAACACACAGCCTTTAACAATATGAATATTATCGAACAACTGCGATTTGTAATAGTTTTATATCACTATCGACCCAGAAATTAGACTGCAGAGCGCAAAATGCGCGGTAGACAACCAACGGACATTCTTATGTTTCTTAACATTTTTAAGCCCCGACCAAAAATAAAAGGTTGTTATAAGTATTAAGTGTTACAAAAAGGTGTAGAGGTGTAATACTTATGGCGGTCCACAACTTTCAAAAGAGAGTATTGGAAAATCCTCATAAACAAAATTTAATAAATAAATGTTTAGTTTACACAGGAAAAAATAACTAAAATCCACTGACCAAATGTGATTTACGGTACTCTCCTCTCCCTGCACGGTTGTCTGGAAGAGATAGCTCTTAGCGATAAGACCGACATTTGTTGCATACTGTTTTGTATAATTTTTAAGATTTATTGTTTTGTGGTGTACCAATAGTCTTTATCTATCTATCTAAAATGTAAGAAGTTTTTTACTAGTAACCATCGTTTAAGAAATTGATTTAAACCTGTGTTAGCTGTTAACCGAGGTTTAATGTGTTTAGTGGGTCTTTATAGTACATCAAACGTTACATATAGCTTGGTAAGCTTCCAAATGGTCCCCATCGTTCGGAGTTAAAGTCAGTTGTCTACTGGCTTTCAAGAACACGGCGACCCCTGGCCTCACTTGTATCGGTTCTGTATCACAAACTGACCCCTGGCCCGAAGTGATTATTATAAGACTCGGGCTGGGACGGTTTATCGTGTTGTATGAACCACTATCCACCTGAAACAAACACTTTAATTACTCACTATTCATTTGAATATAGGGGAACCGATGTGAACCCGGTTTAAGCCTTTCAGCCGTTAAGTGAATCCTTATAGATCTCTTTTGTCTACACCGTGTCGGAACGATCTAAGCATTCCTTTCAATATTTTTGTAGAAAATAAATAGTAGTTACACAAGGGGTTAGAGGCCCATTATATACGAGGTAGTTTTACCCCCGGAGCTTTAGCGAGGGAGTGAATAGAAACTGATGTTATAAGTTTAGCGCAGCGTGTACACTCTAATTTTGACGATTTTGAGAAAATAAAATTATTAATTTCATCAAAACATTTTGGCTAATATCCTATTTATTACGGTTTTAATAAATATATTTCTTTGTTTGAAGTATGTTTTATATACTGATATTAATTTATTTAAACCAAAACATAAAAATAAATATAAATGATATCCCTATCATAAAACTAAATGATATCCTATATTATGTGGCACACCAAAAAAATATATTTTCGTTGGATATAGACAAAAATTAAGAAGAAATTTACTTTATCCCCTATGACTTGAAAAGAGATTCCCGGGCTGGTTACGAACATGCAATCGCGTAACAACAGCAGTAAATTTTGCTGTCAAACGTCATTTTTTGTATGCCGTTTGGCAGCAGACATTTAGCAATTAAACGCTTTCCACACTTCTGTTGCGTCCGTAATAAGGGGGCCGATCTGGTACGCAACAATGACGGACTTTTTGAGCAGGAGGAGGGAAAATAGTAGTGTAGCGTCCGTGTTACAAGGGGAATATGCCCGGCTTTAAATACAGAGGCCCTGGATTGAATCTCACCATGTGGACTTTTCGCCTGGGCGCTACCGTGTTTAGGATGGCACGGTAAACTGTAGGTCCCTATAGTTTCCTAGAAGATATGTAAGGGGCAGTCGTTAGCTCATGTCGGAGGCCTTGCAGGAATCTTGGCGTCCTGAAACTCTGACAATATGGGTTGTCCACATAACCCATATGAATTGTATCGAGCAGTGTAATTTGGGTAACCCGTTCTGTTACGAGTATAAATTCAAATTATTATTATTATTATATTTTTTTAGGTATTTTATTATTAGGTATGTGGGCTTACCCCACGTCACAAATCTTATATATTTTCTTTCCTATTTATATTTATAGTTGTTACCATACATACATACATACATACAAAATTTATAATTTTATATTCCATATACCTAACCGTGTTAACGTTCCGCGATAACTGATAATGGACCCGCACGTCGCGGCGCGGAGCGCGGGCGCTGCTTAGTAACATGTAACCTGTTGCATCGCACCGCTCCCGCAGTCCGCGCCCCGAGTTCGCCTGCCGCGCGGCTCCATCAGAGTCGCGGCCCTCGCGTCCAGGCAGTGAGAAATTGACGCCCGCGCCAAACTCACGTCGCTCGCGCATCCATCACTACTTTCTGTTTACCGCGTACCTACGACCATAGTTTAGACCTACCGTTGTATACTGCCTAATTACTTAATACATACTCCTTCAAACATAAAACGAGTTCGTTTATTGTTGGGATACCTGGGGATCAATATACCTCGCACCCACGCAACGGAACCCCATAGGTATACCTTAATCTTAACAACAGCGAAGTCAGGCACGGGCGGTCGCCAGATGCAAGAGTTCTCATCCTCTAGTTGCGGCTGGAAGAGCAGCTGGCCCGTAGCGTAGCTGCTGTAGTCCAGCATGGACACTAATGTGGACACGTCGATGTGTTTGCCTGTTAGTCCAGCGCGGACCACGTTGTCTGAGCATGCCATGCATTCTACGCAATCTGTTGACAACGATCGAGGTTACTCCTAATAATATGTTATAAGTATTTTTGGCAAATGTAAGGATTTGTGGATTTAGTCTGTGGCTTTGTCGCTGTCAACAAGAATATTGACAGTGACAAGGTTACTGGTTTGATATTAGAAGTACTGAGATGTAATATACTCTATGGAATAGGCAGATAAGGAGAAAATGTGGCGGCAAAGTAATGATAATGGAATATCGACTAATATGGAGTGAATTATGAGAAAAATATACAAATATTACAAATAATATAAATGCGATAGTTTGTCAGGATGGATAGATAGATGTTGCCCTTTCACGCTAAAACTACTGAACCGATTGTGCTGTTTGGTATGTAGATTGCTTAGACCCTGTAATAACACATAGGGTACTTTTTATACCGATATTCCCACGGGAACAAAGACTACGCGGGTGAAACCGCCGGGCTCAGCCAGTCCTACTAATCCTACCATATAATATTATAAATGCTAAAGTTTGTGAGGATGGATGGATGTTTGTTATTCTTTCACGCCAAAATTAGACCCTGGAATAACACAGTTGGGTACTTTTTATCACGATATTCCCACGGGAACGAAGACTAGGCAGGTAAAACCGCGGGGCACAGCTAGTTTTCCATATATTTTTATAGTAAGTTGTACCCCCTACTCTTCCTTAAGCTGTTTGCCTGGAAGAGATAGCTTAAAACAATAAGGCCGCCAATTGTCGATCTATTAGTTGATCGGTTAACATTACCTAATCATAAGCTATACTTTGTATACCTACTAATAATGCATAAGTATACATTATGTAAAATATAATGTATAACTATGTCTGTAAACTTTGATCACCATAAAGACTCTTTATTATGATTTGTATCTGGTATCTTTTTTTTTTGTGTTCATTTTTACTACAAGCTGTCTCCTTCGTGGGACATTCAGAAGTAATTTGGTTGGTGCTATCGCTGGCTCGCTCAGTATGTGACCTGTGTCACATCCTCATTGTTTATTCAGTAGTTATATTTACTGTGATTGGATTAGGTCTTGAGGTATTTTGCGCTTTAATCGTCGCGCTTTGATGTGATTCTCCATTAGTGACCGAGCCAGAGTATTTGGGTGCTGTTGGATTCGTTCTTTATAGACTTGGTATGGCGTACGACTTCCTGCTTCACAGTGGGCATTCGTAGGTCACGGTGTAGTAGTTCGTTGGGTACAAACCAGGGCGCGTTGGTTATCATACGCAGAGCTTTATTTTGAAACCTCTGTATGATTTCTATGTTTGAGTGAGATGCGGTGCCCCATAGTTGGATCCCGTACGTCCAGATGGGCTTCAGTATAGCCTTGTACAAGAGTATTTTGTTTTCGAGAGATAGCTGAGACTTTCGCCATATGAGCCAGTTAAGTTTTCGTGTTTGGATACCAAGTTGCTTCCTCTTAGTGAAAATATTATGTTTTTGCCAGGTAAGTCTTTTGTCTAAATGCAATCCATCTCTCAGTATCTCTCTGTATCTGGTATCTGAAATACTTAATTTGCCAGTATTTTGTACATCACTGTTAGAAGTATTTTAGTTAGTTTCGTAGCATACCTCTGGCGGAAAGGCAGCCTTCAAGTCAAATACGCAGGCAATTTTCCGCAACTCGACGACAATGCGCCTATTTTGCGTGTTTAAAGGCAGCCTTATAATATTGTTAGACAATTTGGTACAACTAGCATTGTTTGTCCATAACGTTCCTGTTCCTATAACGTACCGGCAAAGAGAGGAAAGTGCTCTACTGGTTTTTTAATAAATGGAATATTTTATTTGCTTTTTATATGAGCATAAGAATTTAATTCTTTTACCTCCACTCAAATAAGCATGAGGCAAGTTAGACTTCAGGAATATCGCCTGTCCCGGTAACAGCACCATGTAGTTCATGAAGTATGGAGCCCAGCACCCCACATCACCGGGGAAGTCTTTGTGGAGTCTTTGAATCAATGGGTACAACAGTGTACTTTGTGTACTGGCATCTGTGGACAGAAAACATAATATTTAATAAATAACAATCATGATTATTTCATTCCAGCCCCGCTAGCACAGTGACTAAGGGACATTAAATCCCAGGGGGTTAGAACGAGATAGCAGATATTCATTGTATGGGCGCAAAGGAGAAAAAACGGGGAAAACATTTTATCTCAGTGCTAGGTACACCCCACTATGGGACTAAGTCCCGGATCCACCTCTGTCTACCCCTTCGGGAAAAGGCGGTATGTTATGTTGTACTAGGCCTGCTGATATAGTCCATCCCAAATGCAGTAAGCAAAGCGGCCATTGACCCTAGTACAGGGTGGAATGAGAGGCGCATCAAGCTCTCTCTCTGTAGGTACCCTGAACGAAGTACAATCGCCGTTTTTCTTTTTGCATTTGGAACAGCATAGACTGTAGAAGGGAAAATACAGACTGGTTAGCGAAGCATAAACCCGAATGCTGTGGCATTCTCAGGGATGTCTTTTGGTTGTTAATGAGATTTTGGTATATTTCCGTACCTGGATGAAAGTCGAACACTACCTAAAGACAAAAGCTTCGAAAATGCGGCAATATAATATTTAATGCAATTAAATAAAATAAGTTATGTATTACAGTTTTAACTAATTACAATTACCTTCTTTCTCCAGTCTGTCAAGCAGTTTATTCAAGCCAGTTGCAATGGCTACCTTAGAGCTGGTCATCAGTGATTGGAACACAGGCTTCAACACTTTATCACTGTCCCCTTGTTCACTCTGTGATAGAAGAGAGTCCACGGTATCTTTGGATAATATTTCTACTAGTTCTGGCAATTCTGAAAATAATTTTTACCAAGTTTTAGCTGTGATATAATTTTATTTAAGATGTTATAATTAAACAAGTGATTATAACCCACACATTGTGGCATACTTTGAAATGTAAATGATGTGTATTTCAGGATGGGCAAAAATTCTCAGGCCTTCCATACTTGGGGACCATTCTTGACTTACATAGAAGGCTTAAAGCCCAAGTTGATATTAGTTCATATAAATTAAGATATGGTATCATTATTTATTATCAATTCATAATGTTTCAAGCAAAAATTACTAAAATGTACATTTGGTATACACAATGTACAAGTGTGCAAATGCTGAAGTACCTCATGTGTAATATATTACAACTTCATCAATGCAAATGACATCACAATAAATGTCATCTAGAGTGGTACCAGATGCAACTTCATGATCATCATTGGTTTTGTACATCTATGAAAGATGATCATAGTGGCATAAACATAGGCAAATGCATTTGCACTTGTGGTTGAAGAGTCAAGTGTTCCATATAATTTATTTCATGTTTTATTGCCTGGGCGTAATTAAAGGAGTGCATTATATGCCCAGGAGCTTAATTATCACTACATAGTATAAAACAAAGTGGCTTCCTGCTGTCTGTCCCTATGTATGCTTAACTCTTTAAAACTGCGCAATGGATTTTGGTGCGGTTTTTTTTAATAGATAGACTGATTCAAGAGGAAGGTTTATACATAAAATAGTAGAGATTTAGTATCAGCATTGCACCCGTGCAAAGCTGGGGCGGGTTGCTAATTTATTTATATTATTTGCCCTCCAGACCTTACGGCACAGAACAGATAATAATACTACATATATAATGGACACTTTCATCCACCCCCTAGTTGGGCCTTCCTCATCCACGAGCGAGCTTAATCTCTCGACGAGCCCATTGTGCTGTGTCTGTGTAGTAGGTAGTAATATTGTGACTTTTGTATGGGAATTGAGTTGAGTGTCCGGGGTGTGCTTATGCAGGAATGACTGATCAATATTCATAATGCTGCGTAAGTTCGGGTCTATCAGATATGTGATTAGATCGTTTACCCTCAGGATGTTATAGGTGGAGATTGATGCACAACTTACTCCTAAGAAATCCTTGTATTTCCGCTAATGCCCTGAACCCACAGAGAGCCTCAAACTTTGTAAGTGCTATGGCTAACTCAGGTTTGTGATTGGGATCCTTGTACATATCTGGGCACTTTGTGTGGAGCTCTTCAGCGTGCTCCTGTAAAACAAAAACCTAATTAAGCACTATTTTATTAGTAAGAAATAAGGTCAGATTTTCAAAAAATGCATTTACTGGCTCACACTTAAGTGTAACCTCAACAATCACACTACCTAATAGTAGCATTTTTTCTTTTGTAAAATTATGTACAATTGTTTATATTTGTTCTTTTTTGAACTGCATGACAGGTTCATTACACCTACATTATTATGTTTTTATATGGATATTAAGAAATGAGTATGAGTAGGAAGTTTGAAAGTAGCTCCAGTGACTGACCAATTAAAGAGTGGAAGCCTAGCCTGGTATGGACATGTAATGCGAAGGAAGGAAAGGAAAAAGTCATGTGGCCAAATGGATGAAGACGGATGTAAGTTGATATGTGAGGAGGGGGCAACCTAAAAGACCTGAAATGATGAACTGTGTTGTGAATGAGGATATGCACTCTCTCTCTCTCTTTTGCAGGGGGCCGTCTGGAGAAGTACCATACCTTTGCCAGTTATTCATCCTCCAAGCAGTAAGATGCAAACATTACTGCTGTGTTCCAGTCTGAAGGGCAATGTTACCAGTGAAATTGCTGGGCTTGATGAGTTTCAACAACTAATATCTCAGGGTGACAGGCGCACTGCAGTGCCGCACAGAATTTTGAATTATAAAACACTGGGTGGCACTGTGTCTGATATGGGCAATCATGATGCTTACCATTAGGCACCTGATTTGCTTGTCTTTTCACTCACTATCATAAACAAAAACATGTGTGAAAAAGGAGTAAGTGGAACGATGATGGATGAGACTGGAATGGCGGAAAAAGACATGCTGTCTTAACCCCACTTAGTATGGGACAAGGGCAGGAAGATGATGATTGTTTTATATTAAATATTACACTAACCTTGCTAGGATGCGCTTGTATCGACAGAGCTTTCCTTATAGACAAAATCTTGAGCAAGAATGGGACAGTGACTCCAAACTTGGCTCTCACAGTGGCTCCAATCGCGTCAACGTTATCCTTGATATATTCAGATAGGAGAATATCTCTTTCGATGATCAACGCGGGACCATTAGGATGCGTTCCAACCCACAGCTCCGCATAAGGATTCGTCTCGTCGATGGTTATGTTTGGATCTGCATTGCTCAGTAGATTGGCCACAATACTATCTCTGCCGAGTTTTCCCCAGTCATAGTTCTGCACTTTAGTTTGTAACTCCATCGTTTTACAGTTTCTTTCTACTAAGAAACAGCTCTATTACTTATTTTTCGATTTGTGGGTCTACGGCCGGTTTAAAGAAACTTCTAGTTTTTATGTGTTATCTAATATCGATAACGGAAATTGCGCTTAAAGGTCACTGATTACGGGAAATACGGCAAAAATGACGATTTTAATACATAATTAGAATAATAATTAGTTAATAAATAGTTAATAATTTCAACTACACATTTTTGTAGGATGTTTTTTTGACAATGGTCCACAGTCCAGTCACACTTGACTTGGATGACAGTTGAAAGTGACACTAACAATTAACAAATTAGTGACAGTGATCAATGACAGTATTTATAGTTTTTTCACTACATAAATAATTTATTTTCGTATAGATTTGCACATTTGCTAATATAAATAAAATGAACGAAGTCGCGAGTAACAGCATAGCTCCTACTCATGACTTTGTCCGCGTGGATTTTATATTTTATACGGAACCCGACGGATAAGTTTTACTAAAAAAAATAGCTTGAGCTACTTCTTACATCAGCTTTCTGTTAATGAATATTTATGTCCTTAAAAAATTGGTTCAGCCAACGATATTATTGTACTACGTTACTATGTACTAGATTTTGCGTTCCGAACACTCACTTAGCTCGACTAAAGTGCACTTCAATCCGTGCGCCGTGCACCTTACAGTATAAAAAGTACTCTGTGACTAATGATTAGTTCGATATCTCAGATCATAGAAACCTTGTTTTATCTTGGCATAATACTTGTTAGTATTCTGTGATCTTCCTACTTATAATCTTACTAATATTATTAATCTCAAATCTCAGTAAAATTGGTAAAATGTAAAAAAGTTACGTTTTTATAAGGTGAATAAAACGCTACCGTACTTAACTTCAGCGCCATCAAGGTGGCGCTGAAAGAACACAAAAAAAACAGCGCTAATACTGTATTTTTGTATGTTTGTTCCGAGATCACACTAAAACTACTGGACCGATTGCGCTGAAATTCGGTGTATAAATAGTTTAGACCCTGTAATAAAATAAAAAGTACTTTTTATCTCGATATTGCCACGGGAACGAAGACTATGCGGGGAAAAACCGCGGGGCTCAGCTAGTGTATGATAAAGGTAGGTAAGTAGGTAGTACTAATACTTTTGACAGCATACCTACTACAAAGAAAAACTTAATAAAATCAATAATTATTTATTTTCCTCGGTGTCTCCAATAACACGCATTTCTTTAAATTTCAGGATGTCTTCCTCTAAACTTTTTAATAGAAGTTGTGTCTTCTGCGATTGGTCATTTTGAGAGATGCTTGGAATAGTATTTTTTTGTTCTGTGATAGTATTGTCATGTATAGCCGGTTTCGGTATAGCAAAGCCAGAGAGACCCCTGTTAGTAATTTCCACGTTAGGTCCATCGACAGCAGATTCACAGAAATTGGAGTCCTGTCCCAATGTAGGGTCGGAATGCAAGTTTTGCCTAGCGTTTTTATGGAGAGAACGGTAATTATCTAACTCTTTGAAGTCCAAGTAAGGGTACTTCTTCATGATCACCATTTGTTCATAGTTGCTGAGATCGGCGGGGACGAGTCCTTGTTTATTATGAGAACATCTAGAACTCTTCATAGAGTTATTACTGGTTGGTGCTGCTTCTATTAACTTCTTCAGTGCTTCTAAGTAGTCGGTAGCAAGCTTTTTAGTTCGGTCCATAATATTATCAGAGGATTTTTCTATTTTTTTAGTATCATCTAAAAGTAAAGAAACAAGCGTAGGTATATTATGTTTATTTATATAAGGTGCCCTCTCCACCCGTGGTTGCCATAAGAGCCGGAATGTAAAATCTATGAAAACATGATTTTTTATGCCATAGGTGGCAAACAAGCAGACGGGCTGCCTGATGGTGAGTGGTTACCGCCGCCTTTGGATACCTGCACACCGGGGGAATGGCGTTGTGCACGAAATCTAGTGTGGTCTCACATCTATGAATCTATGCTCACAAAGAACATTTTTGCAACTCACGGCCCTATACATTACCTAATGAACAAATAAGTAGGTACTTAGCTTTATAGGTAGGTACGTACGAGTAGTTGGTCGTTCCTAAAAGTAAGTACTTAGGACTTAGGTACTTAGTTTTGTAATTCTGTGGGTACTTACTGTTAACAGGGAGAGAGGTGGTTACATCTCGCAAGGAAGACGAGTGGACGATAATCAAACATGTGGCCAAATAAGTAACAATAAACACAACTTTCATTTTAATATTATTTTTTAATGTAGCTACTTAAATACCTATTCCTATGATGGAGCTACAACTTTTCTCAAATGCCAAATATTTCCCCGTGATAGGTGTAAAAAATATTAATGTCGTTTTTACCATAGAGAATAGAGATAGTTGTATACAGGGTTACTAGTAATCAGTTACCTAGTAACTTCTCAAATGGTCATTTTTTTTGTACCTATACCTAATGTAGAACGACTTTTACCATGGACATCAACGGTTTCATTGAAATGGCTCTTTGACCTTGAACAGAACATAATACCTTGAACATAACATATTAATAGCAAATTATTTTTTCGATTTTAAGTGTTGGCTCCATAGAGAAAATTACTTGAGTACCTAGGTATTTAGATCCCTTTAGGAGAATGCTGATTATACCTATATACTTAGGTAGGTAAGTACAGTAACCAGTATTACCAAGTACCTATTCATAGACCAAATTAATGTAGTCACAGCAAAAAGTTAAAATAGGTAGGTGGGTGCTATACCTACTACATCATCATCATCAGCCGGAAGACGTCGACTGCTGAACATAGGCCTCCCCCATAGAACGCCATAAACTATTCATCTGGGGGGATTTTGCTGTAATCACCACGCTTGGCAGACGGCTAGGTAATCGCAATAGTTAGAATACTTGGAAACAGACAGCGCTGCTGCCCACTCTCCGAATATGTCCCTCTGCCGGGTCTCACGGCTCCCACAGTATGAGAAAGGGCTCGCCCTATTATATAGCCGGGAACCTCTACTACCGGGAGGGCGACCAACAGTCCCAAGGTGGTGTCGGCTTTCTCGTCCACAAGTCCCTCACTAACAACATTATTACCATCGAAAGTGTGTCGAGCAGGGTCGTATACCTAATACTCAGAATATCTAAAAGATATTCGCTGAAGGTCATTCAGGTATATGCACCGACCTCGTCACACCCAGATGATGAGGTGGAGACTATGTATGAGGACGTCAGTAGGGCCATACATACGTCCGAGACCCACTTCACTGTTGTTATGGGGGACTTTAACGCAAAACTAGGCAAGAAAAGCGATGACGAGCTGAGAGTGGGGCAATTTGGATATGGGCAACGGAACCCAAGGGGACAGAGGCTGGCCGATTTCCTGGAGAAAGAGGGACTCTTTATGATGAATTCTTTCTTTCAGAAGCCGCCTCACAGGAAATGGACCTGGTTGAGTCCCGATGGTTCCACGAGAAACGAGATAGATTTCATCATGACCAACAAGAGGCAAATATTCAATGATGTCTCTGTGATTCACAGGGTGAAAACCGGTAGTGATCACAGACTGGTAAGAGGCACATTGAATATTGACGTCAAACATGAGAGGTCACGCCTGATGAAGTCCACGCTCCGACCTACTCGCGCCCATATACAAAACCCCGAAAGCTTTCAACTCGAACTCTCTAATCGCTTCGATTGCCTGGAGGATATTGATGCGTCTGTGGACGAAATTAATAACAGGCTTGTAGAAACTGTCCAAACGGTGGGCTCTAAGTTCTATAAACCCCGCCGTACAAATAGACCTCAAAAATTATCTGATCACACCCTAAACCTCATGGCTGAACGACGCTCGCTACGGCTGCAATCTCCCGATGATGCTAAGTCATATAGGCAGCTCAATAGACGAATTTCCAAATCCTTGCGGCACGACATCCGTCTCTTTAATACTAATAATATTAAAGAGACAATAGAGCGGAAAAAGGGCTCCAAAGTGTTCGCAAGAGATATGTCTATTGGGCAAAGCCAGCTGACAAAGCTGAAGAGAGAAGATGGCAGCATAGCGTCGACAAAATCAGAGGTCTTAGAGGAGATCGAGAGGTTCTATGGGCAGCTATACGCTTCGGTCGCAAAGCCTGTTAGCAGCACGGCCAAAGATCCAAGAGCCAAGCTGACCCGACACTATACCGAAGATATCCCGGACATCAGCCTGTACGAGATTAGGATGGCCCTGAAACAACTTAAAAACAACAAGGCGCCGGGTGACGACGGCATTACAACAGAGCTTCTGAGAGCGGGTGGAACACCGGTACTTAAAGTCCTCCAGAGGCTCTTTAACTCTGTCATATTCAAAGGTGTGACGCCAGAAGCATGGAACAGAAGCGTGGTGGTCCTATTCTTCAAAAAAGGTGATAACACCATGTTGAAGAATTACAGACCCATCTCGCTTCTGAGCCATGTTTATAAGTTGTTTTCAAGGGTCATTACGAATCGTCTCAGTCGCAGGTTCGATGACTTCCAGCCGTCCGAGCAAGCCGGTTTCCGAAAAGGCTACAGTACCATAGACCACATCCACACGCTGCGTCAAGTTATACAGAAGACCGAAGAGTATAACTTGCCACTATGTTTAGCGTTCGTGGACTATGAGAAGGCCTTTGATTCGATCGAGACATGGGCGGTGCTCGAGTCTCTCCAACGATGCCATATTGACTATCGGTATATCGAAGTGTTGAAGTGCTTGTATAGTAACGCCACTATGTCGATTCGAGTACAGGACCAGAGTTCGAAGGCGATCCCGTTGGAAAGAGGCGTAAGACAGGGAGACGTCATATCTCCGAAACTGTTTACTGCCGCAATGGAGGACGCCTTCAAGCTTCTGGATTGGCAAAGACACGGCATCAATATTAATGGCGAATACATCACTCACCTTCGGTTTGCCGACGACATCGTAGTCATGGCAGATTCGATGGAAGATCTCGGCACGATGCTCGAAGACCTCAATCGAGTTTCTCAACGGGTCGGTCTTAAAATGAACATGGAGAAGACGAAGGTGATGTGTAATGCCTATGTTGTGCCGACCCCAGTATCGGTTGGGAACTCGATTCTAGAAGTTGTTGACTCATACGTTTACCTAGGACAAGCAGTCCAACTCGGTAAGTCCAACTTCGAGAAAGAGGTCAATCGTCGAATCCAACTAGGCTGGGCAGCGTTCGGAAACCTACGCAATGTCTTCTCGTCCAAAATACCTCAGTGCCTCAAGTCGAAGGTCTTTGACCAGTGTGTGTTACCAGTGATGACTTACGGATCTGAAACGTGGTCTCTGACTGTGGGCCTTATCAGCAGGCTCAAAATAGCGCAACGAGCTATGGAGAGGGCTATGCTCGGAATCTCTCTGCGAGATCGAATCAGAAATGAGGAGATCCGTAGACGAACGAAAGTTACCGACATAGCCCAGCGGATTAGTAAGTTGAAGTGGCAATGGGCAGGGCACATAGCACGTAGAACTGATGGCCGATGGGGCTGCAAAGTTCTCGAATGGAGACCACGAACCGGCAAGCGCAGCGTAGGACGTCCACCCACAAGGTGGACAGACGATCTGATAAAGGCGGCAGGAACACGATGGAGGCGGGCCGCTTGCGACCGGACTGAATGGAAATCTATGGGGGAGGCCTATGTTCAGCAGTGGACGTCCTGTGGCTGAGATGATGATGATGATGATGATGAAGTTGATTACGCATAAAAAAAACATTATTTTACAATGTTACAACCAACTTTAGGGCACAGAACCTCTAATAAATACTACGCCTACTTATGCCAAGGGATGGCTATCGCAAATTTTTTTTTTTTTCGCGTTTGAGTTGTTTTCTTTTAATAGTACCTACCTATGTAAGTTACTATTGTTCCAATAATAAATGCTAAGTAGGTAACCTGTACTACCCGAGTATTAGGTATTAGGTAGTATTAGATACCCTATATAATATACTTAATTCACAGACAAATTGTAGCCACAGCAAAAAGTTTCATGTGTTATTAAGGAGGATCCCACCGATCCCGCTGCCCGCTAAATAGAGGTTTATCAGTAGACTTCCAACGGCTGAGATGATGATGATGATGATGAATGAGATAATTAGGTGCCTATATTGATTTAAAGAAAAGGGGAGATGAGATACTGCGGCTTCTCGAAAATGGCAAGCTCAAATTAGGTCCCATTAGGTCCAAGTTTGTTGACTCGATCGCACTTCGGTCTTAGGTACGTCTTCTGTAGTATAGTTGAGTAATCTCCCTTTTCTTCATATCAATGGGTACACCTACCTACTTTTAGAATTTTGACAGTAATGAGCGAGCAATAAGGGGGAGACCTATGTTCGTTGCAGTGGACGCCCTATGGCTGAGATGACGAGCGAGAAACTTATCTAGAGCGAATACCTAATCCACCCTTGCTTTACGGCCTTGAACCTAGGTACATAATATGTAAAAAAAGTGAAGTAAGTAATACTTGATCGCCAACTTTGTATGGAGAGTCAATATGTTTTTTGCGAATTCAGATTTTTTTATTTTGCAAGTTAAGGACTAAGGACTGGTAGATGTCAGATGCATTTCACTTTGTATATGGACCAATCCCCTTACTACACCTACCTATTTAATTACCTTTATGTATACCTTTTTATATGTACTTTTTTGTAACACTGTCATGGACCGTAAAGTATAAGGTCTTTGCTTGGACCCTTAAAGACTGTCCATGAATTTGCACACATGTAAGTGTTGGTAAGTAGCACCAAAGAAAAAAATATAAGTACCTATACTTACTTAGTTAAGTGTATAGTGTAATTATTAACGTACGGTATACTTAGTACTAAACAGCTTCAATGATTGGATGGTATCCAAAAAATATTGAAATTAAAATGTATTAATTCGGACACAGTGTCCAAATATGTTTTCTGAATCGTCAGCAAGTCGTAATTACAGTGTTAAAAAAACATCTGCCTCTAACATCACGTTTTCTAGTAAAGTTCTAATCGACGCGAAGTCTTTACAAACAGATTACTTAGTTATTCCTGAACTCATAATACTTAACTATAGGCAATAGGCACATAATATCTACTTTGTCAAACTTCAATACACGCCCTTCGAGGCTTAACAATGGCATCAAACTTCGCTGATTGGCGGAATGGAGGCACCCTCCACAGTCGGTCCAGCGCAAACGATCGGGAACGAGACGGATGGGCGGAGCTTGGATCCCGCAGGACTCGGGAAAACACCTGACTTTACTCAATCCACGTGTGCGCTTTGCACCGACATAACGTGCTTCGGAAGGCACGATAATCGGTCATGTCGGCTTTCGGGCGATCTGACTCCGATACTGTTGGCCGCACACCTCAAGAAACACGTGCTATAAGTTTAACAATGAGTGATATGGATGCGAATGAAACACAGACATCCGTGCAAACCCCGCGGCCGTCGTCCCCGCGGAAGTTCTTTGCTCGTTTGTACGGCCACCTCGAGGAGCCTAGAAAGCAATCGTTAAACGTAGATAGGTCGCAGTCTAGCAGTAGGGAGGTGGAGAGCGATTCGTGTTCAGACGTGGAGATAGATGACTCGAGAGAGCAAGCGGCGCAAGTGTGGGCTCCGCCACCGTTGCCGCTGTGCCCGCGACCAATGTTGCTGCCGCATCAACAGCTTGCATTTGGAGCCGGACTTGCTGCATTCTGTGAGTTACATATACTGACCTACCTTTGTATAGTTTTAATTTAAAGAACAAAGGTACTTTTGCGGTCGGTGAAACCGCGGGGCACAGCTAGATAATATTTTTTTTATTTATTTAAGTATATCATTTATTTCTCAGACAAAGATTGTTTTTAAATGTCAGGTTATACTTAACTAGCGACCCAACCCAGCTTCACATGGGTAGGAGCAAATCAAACATGTGAAATGCATGCAAATAAAGCTCCCAGTCGGCATACTCTACATTCACTAATTAGGTACATGTAGAGTAGCGGCGGAGATCATAATAGTCTACTTAACCTATACTATTTACTTATAATTTAAATGAAGTACCTACCTATATATTATTATTACCTATATTACTTATTTATTTCGACAAATAACGTTTACCACGTTATTCGAAATAAATAAGTACTTATAAAATTTTGCAACGAAACTTCATTAACATTAGCATTGTAGAACATTAGTATAGAATTATCTACTTAGATATTATGCGAAATAGGGTTAGGGGCCCTATTCGTGTCATCCCGCACATTAATTGACACTTTATCATTATCTAACAAATAAATATGAGAAATCTGAAATCCACCAACCGCTGCCATCATCAAACAAATAATTGTTGTCTTTATTTTTAAAAGAGTCTAGAAACACTAGGACTGGTTAAAAACATGCGTTGTTGTGTCTGAGATTTTGTGTGATCATCATTAAATTAGAAGGTAGATAGTAGATAAGTAAAGCATTTTGATAAGACAAGCTTCTTAAGAATCTAAGCTAAAATGTCAAGTTTTTAGCCTTCAAAGTGTCGTGCTATTCTTTTATTTTTAGTGCGAACATCTTATTGGCTAACATGTATTTATTTAATAATTTTTTTCACTTATTTTACAAAGTTTGGGTTTTATAAACATGTCGACACCAAAGGTGAACGTAACCGAGCCTAACGCGTCGAACGAAACGAATTTGTGTGGAAATTAATGAAATTCTAATTTATAGGCATGTTAATATGGCATGCAAATAAATTGGGGTTTTCAAACTACTCTCCACTTTTCTATGCGCGCTATAATTAAAAGACTGTGACTGTGATTTTTTTATAAGGGTCTTCAGGGTCATCTACAAAACTACGGCGAATTTCGAAAAATGCTGAAAGTAATTATGTAATCGATTTAGATAAAATACTCAAATTGCGTCATTACATTCTTGAAAAAATAATTACCTAAGTAGGTACCGAAAAGAAACGAAAAAAAATAACAGCCTGTATTATTGTGACCTTCTGATAGTATCGCCAATAATGATAAATTTCTGGGAAATAACCACAGATATAGAATCTGTGGAATTAACGATATGTGGCACCGCCGCACTTCGCCTTTAGAAAACTATGGAAAACTTGCTACTCTTTGAATGACAAGCCAATGGATATGAAAAAAAGACTCATTTTTTCATATCTATTGGATTTTCACATAATGATTGAAGAAATAAACCGTGTAGGTAGTAATTCACAAAAAACTAATGTGCTTCATATTTTAATAAAGTTTTATTGTGACTGGCAAAATTCTTCAATAAGTTTATTGTTATCATTATAATCTATAATTTTTAAGCTGGTAGGTATCTATCTGGAAATACCACGTTGCGTTATTTATTCTAAGAGAAGTCCTAGTAGAAATCCAGAAATCCTAATTTTACCCTACATCATATTCCAAAAAAAACGTGTCCATATACTTAGGAATATTTTCTATAGAAAGTGATGCCGCGCCGGCAGCAAAGGGAGGCTAATTAGCCTAGGAATTGAGTAGTCACCCTAATAGGATAAATTTTGTTGTCCGACTTTTATACGGGAACGCGCGGAGGTACCTATGAAGTATCAAGTTGAAATTGATATCAAATCAGGACCGCACATCGCACACCTTAGGTCTGCAGTCCTGATCTAATTTGATTTGGTCCCTTGTGGCTGTAAAAAATCATAATACTTCTAAGTTATCTCAGTCAAAATTAAGGCAATTTTATTACATACTAGCGACCGGCCCCGGCTTCGCACGGGTAGCAGAAGTAGGTATAGTTAACAGGAGTAAATTCGTGATACATTGTATTTTAATAGATATAACCCTAATGGTTTTCGCAGCGCACGCAAATTAATGACTATTTCTGTTACAATGACCAAACCTTAACACATGTTATAATTTATCGTGAGGTTTTTTGAAGATATTGATGAGTACTACAAACCCCTAGTACATGGACTTTACTCTACCAAAAATAGTTTTCACACCGCATGAAAAATAATCACTGCTTCAATTATTGTGACTAAACCAAAAAAGATGGATATAATCTATGTATACTGTTTTGTAGGTATTGATAAGTACTACAAACCCCTAGTACATTACTTTACTCTACCACCAATAGTTTTCACACCGCATGAAAAATAATCACTTTTTCGATTATTGTGACTAAACCAAAAAAGATGGATATAATCTATGTATACTGTTTTGTAGGTATTGTAAGTACTACAAACCCCTAGTACATTACTTTACTCTACCACCAATAGTTTTCACACCGCATGAAAAATAATCCTTTTTTTGATTATTGTGACTAAACCAAAAAAGATGGATATAATCTATGTATACTGTTTTGTAGGTATTGATAAGTACTACAAACCCCTAGTACATTACTTTACTCTACCACCAATAGTTTTCACACCGCATGAAAAATAATCACTTTTTTGATTATTGTCACTAAACCAAAAAAGATGGATATAATCTATGTATATTGTTTTGTAGGTATTGATAAGTACTACAAACCGCTAGTACATTACTTTACTCTACCACCAATAGTTTTCACACCGCATGAAAAATAATCACTTTTTCGATTATTGTGACTAAACCAAAAAAGATGGATAAAATCTATGTATACTGATTTGTAGGTATTGATAAGTACTACAAACCCCTAGTACATTACTTTACTCTACCACCAATAGTTTTCACACCGCATGAAAAATAATCACTTTTTCAATTATTGTGACTAAACCAAAAAAGATGGATATAATCTATGTATACTGTTTTGTAGGTATTGATAAGTAATACAAACCCCTAGTACATTACTTTACTCTACCACCAATAGTTTTCACACCGCATGAAAAATAATCACTTTTTCGATTATTGTGACTAAACCAAAAAAGATGGATATAATCTATGTATACTGTTTTGTAGGTATTAATAAGTACTACAAACCCCTAGTACATTACTTTATTCTACCACCAATACTTTTCACAGCGCATGCATATAATGTCTGTTTCGATTATTGTGACTAAACCAAAATAGATGGATAAAATTTCCGTGGACTATTTTGTAGATATTGATAAATACTACAAACCCCT
Source organism: Hemistola chrysoprasaria (assembly GCA_947063395.1). Lineage (NCBI taxonomy): Eukaryota > Metazoa > Arthropoda > Insecta > Lepidoptera > Geometridae > Hemistola > Hemistola chrysoprasaria. Next base: position 10,736,131 of record OX346719.1, read on the forward strand.
AGTACATTATATTATTCTACCATAAATACATTTCACAGCGCACGCAAATTTATGAATATGGTAATTATATTATGTAACACCTTGGTTCACAATATTGCAGTTTTCTTACGGATCCCTATTTTTTTTCAAAATCTCATATAGCCTATGGCACTCACACTGAATTAAGCTATCCATAAGTGAAAGAGTTTTTAAAATCGGTCCAGTAGTTTCGGAGCCTATTCGTTACAAACAAAAAAACAAAGTTTCTCTCTTTATAATATTATTAGTATAGATTTCCATACCTTGCGCAAGGGACTGTAAACGCTCTAGGGTACTTCCCGTTGACTGAAACTTGAAGAAACCAGGGGTGGTATAACGAACATGCAATCGCGTAACAACAGCAGTAAATTTTGCTGTCAAACGTCATTTTTTGTATGCCGTTTGAAAGCAGACATTATGCAATTAAACGCTTTCCACACTTCTGTTGCGTCCGTAATAAGGGGGCAGGTCTTACAGCACAGTACCGAAACGATAATTTTGTCTTAACGTTACAAAAAATACAAAAAACGTAATTCCGGGTGGTAAGTTGCGTATCAAAATTATATCACTAACATTAAAGTCACGGTAGCCTATAGTTGTACGAGGCGTTGGATCACAATGAATAGGACAGGAGTTCTTATCTAAGTATACCCCGGTAGCACAGTGAGCAGGGAAAACGAAGTCCCAGGGGGTTAGACCGAGACAGCAGATATATATGCAATGTTCGAGTCCGAAAGAGAAAATGAACGGGGAAAATAAGTTATCCTCTTGCCATGCTAGGCGGGATGATCACTATTTTTGGAATTGGAATTATATTTTAATACTTACAAAACTCTTTATAAAACTGTTTTATTTAGCTTGACCTGTTTTAGGCACGCGGGCAATATTTTCTATTACAAATTACAATATTTTTTACGCAAAAATAGTCATAGTAACTTATAAATTCATCTAGATAATAGGGAACCCTATACTTATTTGGCATACTTATCCAGGTATGCCACATATGCTTACATCTCGAAAACGATGCATCGTAGAAAAACATGTTGTATAGTACCAAAGGCAAGCTGATAAAATTTTCTACCTTGACCTTGATTATTTTAATTATTTTTTATCTAAGTATTTTTATCTTCCAATCGTTAATTAGTTCCAATAGTTGTGTAGCTGTGAGCTTCGAAAAAAAGTTGATTTTCAAAATTTTTATATATGCAATGTTAAATATCGCAATATATCTCAATGCCGTGGAGTTACCGGCTTTAGAATAGTGCTCCACCCTCTCTACCCGTGGTTGCCATAAGAGTCGGCTATGGGTTAACAGATCCAGAGGACAGGCAGCAGCGTCCTCTGTGTGAAATCATCGAACTGCGCTCCACAACCCGCCTGACAAACGTGTCGAGTATTGGCAAAACCCCCTTTATGGGGGAGGCCTATGTTCAGTAGTGGATTAATAGGAGGATAGCGGTTGAGATGATGATGATGATGATATATCACAATATTAGGGAATTACCGACCAGACATTAAGACAAAACTTCATAAGTGGCTGGTAGATAACATCATATTATAACATCAATCAATTTTTAAATTTTAGATAATGTATCGCTGATTATTATATTTAAATTCTTTTGATTATGTTATGATTATATTATTTTAAATTATTGGATCTGACATGTCTAATTCGTATTTTAAATTCATATCTAGTATAATTGTATTATAATGTAATAAATATTGTACGTTTGTCCTGGCCAAATTGTTGCGACACATTATGACACTCTAATGTTATAATAATTGAAGACCCTACTGACACAGTTTATACAATAAATTTAATTTCATTCCATTAAATTCATATCTCACGTTGAGGCAAACTAAAACAAGGTAAGTATGCCTTAGCATACTTACCTAAGATTGTTAAGGCATACCTTGATAAGTATGCTTAGTTACTTAGTGTAGGGTTCCATACCTAGTTACCTAAACAAAACGCTACAGCGTTCTATAAACATACAGCGTCTATTTGGAAACAACTGCAAATTCTACGTCATTGGTTAGTTATCATATTTTTTGTATAATTTTACAGTTTTTGAACTTATTATTTTACTTGTGACTATATTGCTTATTGCCAAATTTCATGATGCTAGACCAACGGGAAGTACCCCAGAGGTTTTCAGTACCTTGCGCGAAACGGAAATGTGCAGTAAAATTGATTTTTTTACAGCAGCAAGGAATCCTAGACCAGAGTTATTGATTTTAATATCAATTTGAACTTGATACCTTCACGCGTTCCCTAGAAAAAAGGTTTTGACAGACGGGCAGACCGGCCAGACGGACAAACAGACAGACAGACGGAACACGAAGTGATCCTGTAAGGGTTCCTTTTTTCCTTTTCAGGTATGTAACCCTAAAAATCAGCTCTCTGCGCCCTATTTGATGAAATGATCAAGCCATGTGAGCTTCCAAACTTTGCAATAGTTTTAATTATTGATGGAAGATTCCTCATTCATAAAGTGATATGGTCAAGATAAGGCAAAGTGGTTGCTATCGACCAGTGATTTAGTGATGAAGGAACCCTTTATAAACTTGGTATCTCATGCTATTATTATAATATAATCACTACTTAACTTCTGATACCTTCACGCGTTCCCTAGAAAAAAGGTTTTGACAGACGGGCAGACCGGCCAGACGGACAAACAGACAGACAGACGGAACACGAAGTGATCCTGTAAGGGTTCCTTTTTTCCTTTTCAGGTATGTAACCCTAAAAATCAGCTCTCTGCGCCCTATTTGATGAAATGATCAAGCCATGTGAGCTTCCAAACTTTGCAATAGTTCTAATTATTGATGGAAGATTCCTCATTCATAAAGTGATATGGTCAAGATAAGGCAAAGTGGTTGCTATCGACCAGTGATTTAGTGATGAAGGAACCCTTTATAAACTTGGTATCTCATGCTATTATTATAATATAATCACTACTTAACTTCTGAATCCTGCACCAATCACCAACTACTTATGCTCTCTAATGCACTGCTAGCAGCACAAAGACAACTGGATGTATTTTGATCTTGTACTTAGTATCTCTCAAAGACCATTCAAGCAGCACATGTCACGGCATTTACGCAACTGAATGAAGAGTGGCCATTTTTCGAAGCTCATAGCCCATAGCCAGACAACGATTAATATAAGGTAAAAAGTTATTAGAGAATTTAATCAGAGAATGTTTGTTTCGTTTTCACGCTTAGCGATTGAGCTGAAACTTTTTATACAGATAGCTGAGACCCTGGAATTACACATAAGGTACTTTTAACCCAATATTCCCACGGGAACGAAGATTACGCGGGTGAAACCGGGCACAGCTAGTATAAATAAACGTGTGCATGTGTAATATACTGTAGGGTTATTATACGAGTATAATGCGTGTATGGGGGCATACACGTTGTCAGGTTGGCCGAGTGTAGGGTTGATGTTATTTTGTGACGCGCATGCTACGGATTCTGTGAACGTTTTGGTGGTTTTATGGAAAGTATTAATGGCAACGTGTGATTTCACGGAGATCTATGGCATGTGCGAGGGCGCGATGGCAACACAGGGAGGTGGATGCCAGCGCGACAGATGATTGTAGAGCGAGATTGAAGATGGTGGCCTTGAAATAAATCATGTAAAATATGCTGAAGTGTTCGAGTATTATTTAATGGAAAAGGCACGTTTACAATACTTATTATATATGATGATTAGCGTACCCCAAAAAATTGTGTAGGTAGTTTTTTTTTGATAGTGAATGACAAGACGAGCTAATCAGGTGTCTGATGGCAAGCATCATGAGTGCCCATTTCAGACACAGTGCCACTCTATGTTTAAAAATTCAAAATTCTGCGCAGCACTGCACTGCGCCTGTCACCCTGAGATATGAGTTGTTGAATCTCGTCATGCCCAGTAATTTCGCCGGTAACATTGCCCTTCAGACCGAAACACAGTAATGTTTGCACATTACTGCTTGGCGGATGAATAACTGGCAAAGGTGTGGTACTTCCCCAGGCGGCCCCTGCAAAAGGCCTACCACTACAAGTACTAGTAGGTTGTATATCTAGTTACTTACTCTACCTATCCAAAAAAATATAATCTTCAAATAATCCTTATAACGGAAAACGCAAAAAAACATGTTTTCTTTTGGTACACCTAATCTGATTGAGATACTTGAGCTTTTATTAGGTATCTCATACTTATACTTATCTATTATTATGAAAGCGGACCTCGATTTTCTTTTTCAAACAAACACAGATCAAAGAAAACTTTTTTTTTTATCGTCCGGCAATTTCTCTTAAGTATAATAAAAATATAGGTGGGCAGGTATATAAGTATTCACAATGGGGGTGTCTGTCGCGGGATATTCTACCCCCTAATCCTTTCATACAACTCTTTGCCGGACATTTCTTTACAAATAAATGGAAAATAAATAAAACATCTCTTAGGTATCGTAAATAACGCGGATTTTTATAGCTACGGAAAATGGGTGCTCTAGTTTTTAGCTACCATCAGATATAATATTCAATATCTAGAGGCGGCTTCATGACTAAGTTGGCAGTAACTCTATTACCTGCGAAGCAAGGAGTGTTGGGTTCGAATTCCAGCCGAGGCGAGTATTTATGCCATGAGCTCAAATGTTTGTTCTCTGGTCTTGGAGGTGTGTTAATGTATGTGTACATGCCGCCTGCGACACATGGAAACCCTGTGCAAGGAGTGTGTAAATGTATTTTTCAAACCCTTACTTGTAACGTGACCGTTATCTCATTATATTTAGGTTCATTATACTGCATACTACGCACTAGTACTTTTTACTTTACATTACAGCACTAGTTATTTTTACTTTACGTTTTTTTAATCGTGACAAAGAGTTTACATGTCGAAAAACAATAAATATAAAGCACACTCGTATCTTAATGTACTATTATTTTACGCCTGAAATAATGTACTTATAAGTACATTTTAGGCACTGGTAGTATTATTATCTGTTCTGTGGTATTGGCAATCGCTTAGTGCCAGTTTCAAGTAAGCTTAGATTTATTATCTACCTATTTATAGGTGAGATTTAAGATCAATCGACCTAGGTAACGTTTTGATATTTACGGAACTGAGAGACTGAGAGAACCGAGGACCGAGAGATACCTTCCGTTGATTAGGTAACTATTTACTAATTATGTTCATTTGCAATTAGGTATATTGCCAAGTACCTAAAGCTATAAGTACGTACTGATTTCTTAGTGGAAAAGATGTAGGTAAAATAAATTATAGACACTTTATACCTAATACGGAGTTTCACAGCGATTGTGGGTGGTAAGTGGGAGAGGAGGACAGCTCGGCTGGCGCTGCCTGATGCGATTACCCAGCCACGTCTCGACGCCCGCAATGGGCCGCATTCAAACTCATTCATAAGTGAAAATTGACAACACTGTTACGCTTCCCCGCTACGAAATCCCACCATTGTTCAACTCTAATAACTATTACGGTATAACGCTCCATGAAACTTGATTATACGAGTGTTATTGTAGGCAAAATATACTGTTTTTGTTTCCATTCCAGGATAATAAATATTTTTGTACCTATATATAATATTTTTGGAAAATTAGTGTAGGTGTAAGGAGGAGAAAGGAAGGTAGAATATGGGAAGCCTTTGGATATATTATCAGAGGATAAATAATAATACTAAAGTACGAGCTAAAAAGCTCTTGGGTACTTCTCGTTGGCCTTGAGTCCATCATGAAATTTGGCAAGAAGCAAGATACGATCACAAGTAGATATACTTAAAAGAAAAATCCCAAAATCATAAGTTTCCTTAAAAAAAAATCGTGATTACTTACGTTATGTTTGTGGTATCTAGGTATGGAATTCTTATAAACTAAGTATACTTACCAAATTATACCTTAAAAAAATATTTATGTAGTATGTTTGTGACGCCATTACTACGCCATCCTATAAAATTATTAGGTATCAACACAACATTTCCACGTAGAAAATATTTTCATAATAAACAATATCCCAATAATCAAGATGAACTCCGTCTATGCGCAATGAAAATGAGAAATGCATTGAAGCGACCGGCAATCGGCTCGCAATATCAATGATAGGTATAAAAGTGGGCTTTTGTAATATTCAAAAGCATTGAAAACAAAACGGCCGATATAAAGACATCAGGTGTGATCTCTCATCTCGAGGATATGCGCATGGTCCACTGATTACATCGTAATTAGGGGATCGATAATATATTTTAGGGGTCTGCATTCAGAATCCCAATAAGGCATTGGGCATTGTTTAATCCCGGTCAGTAATTTTTAATCATTGAGAGTTTTGGTAAACAATGAGCAAGGAAAACCGATATAAGGTACATAATAAGGTACCTACTGTATAATAAAGCACCCTTATGATGAATTGAAGATTAAAGTACCTAGTTTTCTTAGGTACTTATGCTTGGCACTTGGAAGATAGCGCTGCGCATGAGAGACAAGAACCTATGCTGCGATAGGCAAGTAGGTATTTTTTTTATTGAACATACTATACTCTACTATAATCTATCGGACATTTTATTAGGATACTATTGTAAAACACGGAAAAGGTACCTCTTTATACCTAAACTTGGGTACTCTACCTCTAAAGATGGCTCTACCTTTGACCGCTCTAGATTTTACCACACCACTCGACGATCGCTGGTTCGATGTGACGGTTTGTTCCCGTTTGTTCACCTGGGTGAAACCCTTTAAGAATTTTCTTGTGTAACAACAGGTTCACATAATATTATTAATACCACCTACCTTCATAGACTGCCTCGGTGGCGTAGTGGGCGCAGTTTCGACTGCCGATCATGAGGTCCCGGGTTCGATCCCTAGGTGTTAGACTAAGTGGTAGGCTAAGTGTTAGATATAGGATTTTTCGATTAGGAATTATCTTCATGACAACCTAGGTGTAAAATACTAATGTAATTAATGTACTAAAATTACCTTTATATGGATAAAGATAATTTGACAAGACTATAGATGATGAGAACCTCAATTTGCCACAAAATCGGCAATCCACACGTGTAGAATAAATAGGTCTATAATTCCTACTCACAAACCTACAAAGCATAATGATCTGATGATAAAAAACTTAGCGAATGCTGATTGAACACGACATTTGGTCAGATTACAGTAAAAATTAGAAAATAAAACCGAATTAAATATTTATGCCGTTGTGATAAGATTCAAAATAGACAGGAACTTTCCACTGCGCTCATTGTTTCCTGGATCGCATATTGTGATGCCATAGATGGGGTGACCACAGCTGACGTTTCCCGCGAGCCACCCCTTTAAATCGGTTTCATATTGTCAATTTAAGCCAATGTCTTGTTAATTTAATTGTGGATCAGATTTGTTTGCGCTTGATTTAACTACTGCAATAATAAAAAGTTTAAAAGCGTTATTAATGGCAGGGAAGTATGGTATGGTATATAGTATATACTTATTGGATCTAAGAGCAATACAATTTTTTTTAATGACCAAATTGTAACGTCAGCTACACCAGGTAAGTCAGTTTATAAATTACATTTCTCAACTTAAAATTTTATAATAAAATAAAATATTAATCCATCTATTGTTGTGTAAATATTCTTCTTTTGATTGTATTTATATGTAAATAGTAGAGGTAAATTTTATGGAAAATATTAATTAAAAAATATGTCAAACTAAATCTAATAATTATAACCTACCCCGAATCGCACCCGATGCAAAGGTTATATCGCTGGTGGCATTGCTGCGCTGTATGACAATTGCTAGTCTTTGCCACAGAATAGATTCTTATAATCCTTTGCACCGGGTACGAACCGGAGCGGGAGTCACCCGTCCTCTCCTGTAATCTGCGACCTAACTCTCATGAGGTCCCTCGCCTCTCTATCTCTACTTATATTAAGACTACATTTTTATAACTAATTATGTTATATTCCTTGATAGTAAACAGTGGATTTTGAACCAAATGTGCCTTTATTTGTTGTTTGAAAGGTGTCGATTTGAGGTTTGTAATACGTATCGGTAATTTACTATAAATATTTAATTTAACATAGAAATCTTGTTTCCTGTAAACATACTTTCTATACATCGTCGTCGCGTCAGTCAAGATTTACTCGTGGCACAGAACAAACAATCTCGTGGTATGCGCAGGATATCTTTACTTAAACTTAGGGTATGAAGAATGTGATGAATGTGGAAGAAGCGAGTAAGTCGCAGGTATGTCAGGATCGTACCAAGAGGAGAGAAATTATAGTCTCTGCCTATATCCACGCAAACAATGCGTAATTGTATGTATGTAAATTTACCTTAGTAAGTACTTATTGTATTTTGAAAATTAGTCTTCTGTCTACCTTAGTACAGGTTTGTCCTGGGACTAGCAGAATGTGTATGAATCATCATATTAGCAGTTGGTACTACACTGCTGAACAAAGGCGTCCCCCATAAAAGGGGGATTTTGTCAATACTCGACCCGCTTGGCAGGCGGGTTGTCGAGTGCTGTTCGATGGTTTTTTTCAGAGGACGCTGCTGGCCGTCCTCTGGATCTGTTAAACCTTAGCCGGCTTTTACGGCAACCACGGGTAGAGGGTGGAGCACTATTCTACAACCGGTAACTCCACGGCACGTGTGAATATTGACCCATAAAATGTGTTTGAGAATTATTCCTCAAGATTCAAATATATTTCATTCGTTATAATTATCCTCATTTCACTATGATACAAGGACGTTGCTGGCCGTCCTCTAGATCTGTTAAACCTTAGCCGGCTTTTACGGCAACCACGGGTAGAGAGGGTGGAACGCTATTGTACAATCGCGGTAACGCCACGGCTCGTGATGTGAATATTGACCCATAAAATGTGTTTGAGAATTATCCCTCAAGATTCAAATATATTTTATTCGTTATAATTATCCTTATTTCACTATGATACAAAACAACAGTTGTTCTCAATTAATCATTGTTTGTACAATACAATAAACGTATCATCTTTAATCTCGTCGGGCAATATTAGACAATAGAGAACAATCTTACGCATCAACCACTAACGAGACGGATCATGCGAAGGATATTAACAAAAAACTTCCCATTGTAAATAGAGTAGGGCTGACCGATGCTTAATTCTCAGCGATTAACGAGGTACTTTCAATCACAGAAAAATCATACACCTGCTGTAGAGCTACCCTAAGGCGCTGCGCAAACCCTAGTGGTAAAAATCAGTTTTTGTTGGTGATACAGGACACCCAAGACAGGAAACCGTGAGGCTTCTGTGTCCGCTAAAGGCCGGACACAATCTCCACTGAACGGCCGCGACAGTTGGCCACTGGTATACTGTTCCTTCCTATAACGTTTGTAGGAACTGTAACCGTACCTACTAGCGTTAATTTAATGAACGCCAGAATAAAATCTGTTCGCTCGACTTTACCTACGTATCCTGTGTGCGACACAGCTGGCTTCAACTGGCCAGTTTCTACATGGTTGACTCCGAAACCTTTTGATTGGCTATGAGGTCAAGTGCGCAGTTTGATATAGGGTTATTATGTTTGTTAATAATACTGTTCATAATCACATAATATAGGTATTCTCTAGTCTAATGGGTCTAACTTAATTTTTATTTTTACTTCTATGCTGTTTTATTAGTTCCACCATACCCGTTCACTAATGGAATCTTAAAATAATTTTGATGATGTAGGTATCGCACCTGTTCTGGTGATGGTGGTGATTAATACCTGAATACATTATTAGTCCATTGAAAAGTTACATTTGGGGTTGCGTTTTTTAGAGGACGCAATTTTATTTTTTTGATGTGTAGGGGGGGTCAGTGTAAAGCTAAAACCAAGTTTGTGGGGTCGCCACCCTTGTCCCACGGCCGCCATCTTGAAAATAGGGGTTGAAATGTTTTTTACGGTATATCTCTTAAACTATTTATTTGATAAAAAAAATGTTTAACATTTTTTGTTGCAAATTAAATTCTCTACAACTTTGGTCCAGTAACTTTTTCTGAAGATTTTCGCTTATAACTTTTTTATTTATAGTTCTACGACAAAAAGTTACTGGACCAAAGTTGTAGAGAATTTAATTTGCAACAAAAAATGTTACAACATTTTTTTTATTAAATATATAGTTTAAGAGATATACCGTAAAAACCATTTCAACCCCTGTTTTCAAGATGGCGGCCGTGGGACAAGGGTGGCGACCCCACAAACTTGGTTTTAGCTTTACACTGACCCCCCCTACACATCAACAAAATAAAATTGCGTCCTCTAAAAAACGCAAGGTAAGGCCTAAAAAATTTAACATTTCAATGGACTATATGTATAAAAGCTTTTTTAAATCTTATTTCTACCAGCATACGATCAAATTAATTTTCTTTTGTTTTGTTTTTGTGCAGTGGCTCGACGAAGACGCAAGGAGAGTCGACCTCGACGGCAACGGACCACGTTCTCAGCTCATCAAACCCTCAGACTTGAGTTGGAATATGCTAGAGGAGAATACGTTGCTAGAGCTAGAAGGTAAACTTTAATTCTAGTGGCATATATTACAATAATATTTGCTTTTTTTAATCATATTTCCATGGATATGGAAATTACTGGGTAGACTTAACAACTTATGTCCAACTTCTGATTTTCTTCTTCTTTCCGAGTCAGAATAGTAAGTGGTTTATAATGTTTTGGTCCAGTTTTTTGCCAGATCTACTGTGTTATTGGGAGATATCCATCTGGGTACCACGACTTTGCCCTATATTTTGGCGTTTGTCGGGGATTGATTCCGACCGGATAATTATTTCCTCTGGTTGTAGGGTTCCATGAAAATTCACTTCTGAGTCCCTATATACGAGACTGATACAGATAATAGAAGAAAATAAATACCTAATATTGGTAAATTATAAAAATAATTATGAATCTCAACTAGGCCATAATATATTTTAGCTCTAAATTATTTTTAACAGATGCGAACTGGCATCAGCGCTTTCACTGAGCGAGACCCAAGTAAAAATATGGTTCCAAAATCGGAGAGCAAAGGACAAACGAATTGAGAAGGCACATCTGGATCAACAATATAGGTAAGCGGCAATAATACTTACCATAAAACCTAATAACGAATCTATGAACTACCTAGGTATCTAGTTTTCAAACTACTCATATTGTTTTTGTAGAAATCCTCTTCTTACTAGATTTCAGTAAGTATGTATAAATCTGGTGCCCTTGCCGATCTAGGTCCGCCTCAGAACAAATTCTTTCTCCTACGAGCCTAGTAGGTACTAGGCTAACAAAACAACATTGATAAATACCAAATAAAAAAAAAACATAGGTAGGTACTACGAAAAACCCAAATTTTGTAAGGCATATTAACTGTCTACGCCATTGAAAGTTTCGCCTCATTACGGTGAAATGTGAAAACGAGAATATTATTATATTCAAGTTTTAGTCAAAATGGACTCTAATTGTTCGGACTACGGACCGATGCCGATACTTTCGCCAGTTCAATGACCACGACCTTTCCGACTATGTCGAAACTCTTCAACATTCAGGTCAATTTAAAAAATTGTGATTCAGAGATAATTTGCGCGCGATTCGCGACTCAAACTGGAATTTATTATTTTACGAACTAAAAATGTCTCATTACATTTTTTATAGAATTTTGTAATAATGACGATGAAGTAGGTATTAGGTATAATATAGTTAAAAATAATATCATCATCACAATGATGCCACTTTGATGCGATCTACGATTGTTGTGAATACGAAATTGTGAAGGCAACTGGGTAGGTACTTATAATCTACCTAAACGCCATTATAATCTAGGTAGATAAGGTGAATTCACCCAGGTGAACAAACGGGAACAAACCAGATAACAGTGTCGTTTAGGTTTTATAGAAAGCCTGTAAGTGTTCCTTTCACTAGAGACTAGAGATGTGCTAAGCTGTGTAGCTGACTGAGGATGTGTAATGTGTTTGTTATGTACTAATCAGAACTTCAGAACCTTTTAACATTTTCATAGCCCAGCTTTCCAACTGATATGATGCTGATTGATAGATAGTCGAATCAAACACAACCTCAGATAAACATTGTGTTTACATTTTCAGACATTTAGCAGCAGCATCAGGTTTATTCCCAAGTGCAATGTTAAGTCCAACCTACATACCGTCGCCATGCGCCTGTCTGCCTGTACAACATCCACCACCGGCTCAAGATAACAAATTATAGGATATTTATTATAATATAAGTAGGATCTTTACTCATTAAAACTTTGCACACAGGTACCGGCAGGTTGTTATAAAGCCGTGAGCGGCAAGTCTTTGTATAAACAACGTGTTTCAAAATGATGTAAGAATAACTTTCCCCTCATTTTTTTGTAGTTGGCTCTAATCTGGCCTTTATTCGTGCCAAAATATATTTGGTTAGAAACTGTAAGGTTTTCAACCTTACAGTTTCTCCGTATTTATGAAAATTGTAAAAGTCGTTTTTAGGTTATGTTAATGTTTTTTATACCTATATTAAAAAAACATAATAACGGGTTTCTTTAACAAAATATGTTTTCGCACAAATAAAGGCCAGATCCAGAGCCAACCACAAACAAATAAATTGTTCTCTGTTTCTTTGTAATTGTGTATTTTCATTTTGTATGGAAGACGAATCATCTTAATGGGTTACATCTTACCGTCTAACTAAACCTTTTTTAAAAGAAAGAATTGCGAAATTATAAAAATAAGTATATAGGGTAACCGGTAGTATTGTTAGCACCCCCCAATCATTGGCACTTTCAACTTTTAATCAATGTAATGGAATTTATATCGCATGGATTTAACATATATTATCGATCAAATCCAATCATTAGCAGTGCCCATGATTACACCGTGGCATGTGTCAATGATTCAATCATTTTTGCATAATATTGGCCATTTTTGTGTATTTCTTTCACTGGAATAGGATTTCCTGATAACCAATGTAAAGTATTTTAGGTAAAAAAAACCGCAAATGCATACGTAAATAATAAATTAATAATTATGAGGGTGGCATGCCAACCTATTTCTGATTAATGTAGGGTTCAATACCGAGCTGAAATAATAAGTTATGATTAAATTTAGCTAAGGATCGAAGAACCCACATGCTACTTTATATATAATCGCCGTACCTTTGTTTGCGTACATATCAAAATTTTATTTTTGCTTAGCTCAAAGGCAGACACGGCAGCAATTGCAGACAACCTAGGTTAATACCTATGTATATAATTGACACTTCATACGTACTTATCGGTATCCATTATACACATATTATAAATTATATTATATTGGTATTGCACATTTGAAAACAGCTTTATGGTTACTCTTTGATATTATAATATTGTTTATTTTAAAATATTATGGTTTATTATACCTTGAAACAGGTCGCGTTACTGTTTAATAGCGCTCGGCAAAAGTGGAGGGAGGTTTGCGCATGTGTATTGGTCTAAAAAGTCCTAACAGATCATAAAATCGATTTCTGCGCATTCAAGGTCAGCGCTATTAAACGGTGTCGCGACTTAGAAGTTCGAACGTTGCTTGTTTGTTGTTTTGAAATATATATTGTTCCTAAATGATAAGTAGGTAGGTACTTATGCTTAATGTCCACATATTTCGCGCATCGCATCAGCAACATGTAAAAAACAACAAATAAAAAAACAAATTACAGTTAATCATAATGACTTATGATGGCAATAGTGGACTTTATTTGCTAAAATATATAAATATTGATTACTTACACCAAAATTTAGTTTTTTAGTTATGACACTTTCGTTGAGGATGTGCGATTTGTAGGTAAGTAAATTATTTAAAAAAGATCTTGAAATAGCCTTTATTTCACTAAGCCAGAATTTGAAAATGAATCTCAAGAAAAACAAGGGAAATCATTTCTTTGAAGTCGTCAATTCCCAACTTCCAAAATAGCCCCCACTGGGGATTTTTCAAATGATCGATTAAGCAATGACGTACCTACCTAAAAAGAGAAACAATATCATTATTAGGTAAAGAACATCCACGAGATATTAATGAACTTGGCCAAAATTATATTCCGCCATAATAAAATCATCGCCTTAAATTAGCCCAAAGACAGAGAACTCGCCAAATTCATTTATACTGTGGTGATATTAGGCGTACGTTACACGATAGGTTTAGCTGTCATTTTTGCCACAGTCACGGCCATGTTCGTACATACACAGGTCTAGCGACGTAGCTCAATTTCAGTTGACAGATTAGTACGATCATGTCATATAATTTTCGTTAGCGTCAACGCCGCTGTACGTCGTTGCTATCTATAGGGTCAATAGAAAGAGACAGAATGCTTGAATGCTATTCTGTCTTCGTTACACAGCAAATCTTTCTATCGTCATGCTTCTCGCGGACGGTACTATTATGCTGATGTATCACCATTACTGTAGTTGTTAGATCTGGCGAGTATAAGACCGTAGTCACGGCAGATTGATGGTGAAGAAGCGTACGCGGCCTTCTAGGAATTTAACACAATCCTATGAAAAATTTACCAAATATGTCCTAATATTTTTATATCATTTTAATTTTTCTTATAAACCCTTGGTTTATTCATAATGAACTTCCAAAAAACCCAGTTTTACTCGCGTGATTGGCACTACAAAAAAATGTAGTTAATAAACAAAAATAAAATGATAGGGAAATACTTTACTTCATGTTTAAAATATCAGGATATATAATATATCAAATAGGTTTACTGTATCGGAGGAAACAGGGGAATACAAAACATCGATTTAGTAAATTTTCCATAGGATGGTGTCAAACTGCTAAGAGGTCCTCTTTCCTGTTAATCTATCTAATTCTAATTTCTAATTTGATCAATCATTAAACTTCATTCATGAGTATCACTCATGATTTATTTATGGCACCGATTGACGCCTAACCTATGGTGTAATAGACGCCTTATGTATTTAATATTGTGTAAGTATGTATTATAGCTATTCTCTATTCAAAATTCAAAGAGAAAACAGCCTTTGCATTCCATACAGGGCAGAGCGAGAGAGCTTGACGCGCCTCTATCTCTAGCCGTGCCATATAGGGTCAACGACCGTTTTTCTCAATGAACTTGAAACATATTTAGGTTAATAAATGAAAGATAATTATTTTTTCAATAGTTTTATTTCTATAGTTGAGACTTACCACGGTCTTTTCACGGAGTAAAGCTCCCCACGAGTAGTCCATGTAAATAGTACATAGTCTTTAATTTTATGCACACGAGAAATGAAACGATATACAACCTCTACTTACTTAAACATAACTTACATTAAGGATAAAAATTATAAATTATGTCAATCGAGAACATTATTTCATAACGTATTTCTGTACTAATAATTATTAATTATGTTTCGTTATCATATTATGTCTCCTTTACAATTAAAATAATTCGAACGAATACTTTTCTCAAATTTTACACATTTAAATCTTATCCTTATTCTAACAATATATATATAGTATAAATTCTTTTAAATACTCACTTAAAATGTGCTGTAACTTTAAATGTTAAAAACGTTTATTGAATGCGGTCAAAACAAATATATTTTTTTTAGTCTGGAATGTCAGAGCTAACTCTAGAGATTGTTAAAATGTGAAAATAAAGCAAAGTAAACACGGCACCTTAATAGGGGCCGTTGGGTATAAACCAATATAATATCTTAATCTACAAAAGACCGATAGAAGTGACACACAGTTTTACACCAAAACATTTAAAAACACCTACACATAGTGCCCAAAACTGTGATATATAATGTAAAACTGTGCTGAACAAAGAAATTAAACGCCTAAGATAGTACCTTATTGAACAAACCTGATAAGTAGGTAAATAATTAAGAGAAATAATCCACTTGTCCCTTTCTAGCTAGCTGGTTTCGGCCTACCTCCCTCTACTCTAGTCTGCCTGCCTAGCTTGGACTAGCGCGACTTGATTCACCTACGCATTGAAAAATACCTGTATAAGTTACACGTTATGTTGCGTATCGACGGGTCTTTGTATCAAGGAGCCTCCTACACACCAAAAAGCCGCCAAATCACCGCAACAGTTCTTTTAATCATTTATAGGACTCTACAGACTTAAGCCGCCAACAAAATTTCACGAGAATCATGTTGACGTTATGCATTCCGTGCGTACGAATCCACGTTGCTGACAAAAAAGCCGCGGGGTTGTATCAGCGGGTCCGTGGCTTAGGTTTGTAAAGTCCGTAAGGTGTTGTCCTAGCGACAAAGGAAGCGAAGACGCGATTCGACGTGAAGCGAAATTAATTATCAAATAGATAAACATCAATAGGTATGTCTTAGTTATCGGTGACACAAAAAACGTGATTCTAAAGGTGGGTTCCCAACGAGTCACACTGTGACACTATTACTTGTTGCAACCTCATATTATTTGACGCATGTGTTACTCGATGGGCAAAAAATTCCCTTGTGGTTGGGTGACTTTGGGTGACTGTCATTGGGTGACTTGTTGGTCATTTAGTGTGACTTGTTGGGAACCCACAAATCCATACGCATCGTCCTAATAGAAGACGACTACGCAATTATCGGAATTTTGCGCAAAATTTTGCAAGATGTAAAAAAGCATCCTCGATAAGACTGATGTCGAATAGGTGTCCTAAATGTCATTCGCGCGATGCGGTCGCGGGTATTATAAGGGCCCCTTCATAATAGGTCAAAAGCCGTACGACAGCAACAGATACCTTCTTATAGAAATACAGCCGCGCGACTTGTTTAGATTAGAGTGGCAAGGAAGGCTGTAGCTGCTGCACTGCTTGCGACCTAATGTGAAGGGGCCCTTAGGCCATTATACATGTCGCGTGAAATCGAGTCGCGTCGCCGCCCACCTAAGACGTCACTCTCTTTTTATTCGAAGTGAAAATATGTGACGACAACTGTCAACAAACACCTGAAGTATTAAGTTGACTGACGGCTTTGGTGTGTACAGACCTTTATACTTACTAATGTGAACTGAATGTGTAGAGCAATGTTTTATGTTTAATAAATTCTTGCATAAAGCGGGTTCACACGGTTCGGTTTTAGTTGAGACATAATATTGTTGTTCAACAAAGACTTGAAACCGAATTTGATTTTTGTCCGTGGAATTGAAAGAAAATCATTGAGTCTGATCAGATGGTTCAAATCGTATGCAGTTATGCAGTTGATCTACTAACATTACACCGTGTGACACAATTAGTTGATTTATTTAAGTGTAACCTGGCAAGATATCTATCAAAAGCAAATTGTTTCTTGTTCACATTATTGAGTATACTATAACTACATACACACACACACCCTCATATCCAATATCCATACACAATCATACACATGATACATCACTAATCTATTATTAAAGTAAAAGGACCTAATTATGCCAAAATGTATCAACACCTCAGTGACCAAATTAGGTAAAATATCCTATTTTATGGTGATAGAGCAAAATTAACATCATAATGTGGCCAAAAAAGTTGCAAGTAGTAACAGTGTGACTCTATAGGAAAAATAAATCCCAACTAGTCAGTCAGTTTGGCTCGATTGGTGTGACTGGTTGGGAACTAACACAATATTTTGCAGTCTGCTTCATTACTCTATGCGTTTAGGCTTTGTTTATAATTTAATTTTTATAATTTTCTGCATTATGGTATCAATAAGCAGTTATCTATCTTCCCATGTTCCCATGGTGGCATAGTGGTTCGCAAGCGTTACTGCCGATCACGAGGTCCCGGATTCGATTCCTAGGTAAGCCAATGGATTTTTCCATTAGGATTTTTTTCGATGACGGACTGGAGTCTAATGTGCCTGGTATATGGCAATAGGCTCGCCATCTTGGGACTTAAAACAGCTGGTGAGTGTGCCTACTATGGGACTAAGTATTGGGTTCTGTCTCTCCTTTGAAAAATGCGTGATGTTATGTTATGCTATGCTATCGTAGCAGAGAACTCTCATCGATTGTGAGTACCAACTCAAACCTACTTGGTTTAATGGTGCAATATAAATGTTATGTTTTTATATGTATTAAATAAATTGCGACTGCCTCGGTGGCGTAGTGGGCGCATGCTCGACTGCCAATCAAGAGGTCCCAGGTCAAGAAGTGTTAAATATTGGATTTTTCCACTAGAAATGATCTCAATAACTGCCTTGAGTCTGGAACTGTGCCCGGTAGATGGCAATAGGCTCGCCCCCTATTACATGGGACCAATAACATACTGGCGAAATGTGGGTGTATCTACTATGGGACTGAGTCCTGGGTACACCTCTGCCTACCCCTTCGGGAAAAAGGCGTGAATATATGTTATGTTATGTTATGTTAAATAAATTTAAGAAAAAGGTTCAGCTCTCGCTCGCAGAACCCATTTGAGAAAATTGTTGGTACATGTTGGCATAATATGGTCCACATCCTACTAATATTATAAATGCGAAAGTTTGTGACGATGGATGGCTGTATGTTACTCTTTCACGCCAAAACAACTATTCAACATGTAGGGGTAATATTTCAAAGGGTAATATTTCATATTTTTATAGACTAAGTGGTCTAATAGCTTGAAATACAATATGAAGAAAAAAATCACCCACGAGCGGGGTGAACTGTTTCATATTCATATTGTGTAACACTTAGGGTACTTTTATCCCGATAATCCCACGGGAACGAAGACTACGCGTGTTAAACCGCGGGGCACAGCTAGTACAATCAATGTGAGGATAGTGTAAGCGCACCGGTAGACGATACCGCCGCCGCGCCGCCACCGCACCACTATACGCAACGAGTGAAGCCCGCCGCGTGAAGTTGTTAGTAATACATTGCTGGCTACGAAGAAAAGCACGTGCACGTTCGTAGGCGGCCGGTAATGGATGTAACACTGACGGTCAGCGGCGCGGTGGTGGCTTCACTCGTTGCGTATACACAGCGTAGAGGAGCGGAGGTGCGCGGCTGCGGTATCGTCTACAGGAGCCCTAATGTAGTGTAGTGTACAACTTACAAGAGTGCAGTTAGAACCGGCGTTGGTTCCCCGCGGGCGTGGAGTACCCGCCGACGCCCGCGCCCGCGCCGCCCCCATATCCCCCGCCGCCTCCGTTCCCTCCACCTGGACCATTACACTCAGCAATATAGATTTTGATATAATATAAATACATACATACATACATTCACGCCTTTTTCCCGAAGGGGTAGGCAGAGGTGTACCCAGGACTCAGTCCCATAGTAGATACACCCACATTTCGCCAGTATGTTATTGGTCCCATGTAATAGGGGGCGAGCCTATTGCCATCTACCGGGCACAGTTCCAGACTCCAGGCAGTTATTGAGATAATTCCTAATGGAAAAATCCAATATTTATCACTTTGCCTGACCTGTGGATCGAACCCGGGACCTCTTGATTGGCAGTCGAGCATGCGCCCTCTACGCCACCGAGGCAGTCAAAATAATAAAGTTAATATAAATAATTCTAATAATAATTGTAATGGTAAGCCTCTTTTGCCGCCTGGGGAACCACACCTTTGCCAGTTATTCATCCGCCAAGCAGATGTGCAAACATTACTCTGTGTTCCGGACTGAAGGGCAATGTTAGCAGCGAAATTACCGGGCATGACGAGTTTCAATAACTAATATCTCAGGGTGACAGGCGCAGTGAAGTCCAGAATTTTGAATTTTAAGACACTGTGTGGCACTGTGTCTGATATGGGCGATCATTATGCTTCAAAAGACAAATTCTGAACCGTTTGAAATAAATACTGATATGTTGAGAAAATATACTAAAATTGTTTTAAGGCGATTATCCCAGTAGCAACGCGTCCCACCGCGGCACGCAGAGCGTCAGATCACGCGCGCGGCCACGGAGGCGCAGATATCTCTGCGTCATCTAGCGGTTTGAGCTGCTATCTCTTATATACCCTGTGGCACGCCTCGCACTCCGGTGCAGATTGGCAGATTCTGCGCGCAGGACGCGATCTCGCGCGCCGACGCGTTGTCAGTGGTTTGTCCTAAACGTAATTTCTATACAAATTGAGCTACTTGCAAGTGGGATAATCGCCTGAGGCGGTAATCAGGCAGGGTATATAGCAGATAAAACCGCTAAATGACGCAGTTATCTGCGCCTCCGTCACCGCGCGTGTGATATGTCGCTCTGCGCACACTTTGGAAAAAAGGTAATTTAATTTTTTATAATAAGGAACATGATCTTTTAAACAGTTTATGCATACAGTCGCAATTTGTTCGCGTTGATGTCGAAAGAGAATATTTCTGTCCACTTGCTACGAACCTGACTTACGACATTTGCTCGCGAAAAGTTCGCCTACGTTAACACCGAGAAGTGAACATTCACACTCGCTTTTACTATTAATTTACTCTGTCAATCTCCTTCCTTCTATCGCTACATGTCGAAACTATCTAAACTTTCCTTTCTCTAACTTTGCCCCAAATCGAACACATCACAATAAATGTTATCAAGTTATAACAAACCTTGAGTGTAAGGCTGAGTGCGTGGAGTATTATAGTTGTTAGCCCTCACGGGTCCGCCGCTGAAGCCCTGCTGGTACCCAGCACCGAAGTTGTTGCCCCCGCCTTGTTGCCAGCCGCCGTCACCGCTCCAGTTCTGGTTGCCCCAGCCTCCGGCGGCGTTGTTCCCGTCCCACGGGCTCTGGTTGCTCCAACTGCCCCCTTGCCCGCCGCCGTAGCCCGAGTTGTAACCACCGCCTGTTGGCAACAACTCGCATAATTATGAAGGCTTCTCCAAGTTCCAAGTATAATATATTATCATGTCCCTATTTGGTCAAAGATTGGCTGCCTCAGTTGCCTGGAACAGATCTGGTACTTCAACATACAAATAATATTGGTCTTCTTGTTTATGATAAAGAAATATAATGAGAGAGATAATTAGATGTAATAATTCAGTTTGCTTATTTGAATGTCTATCAACAATCTCAATTTCTAAATTAAATGTCTATAAACAATCTTTTTAAATATGATGGAGTAGTCAGAATTTTGACGTCACTCACTGTTAATTACTTTAATAAGGCGATTCATATTTTGATAAAATATGTCATGCATGAAGGGCTACATATTTAGTTGTATAAGATAGTTTAGTGATTATAGTGGATTTTCAGAGTTGCTGGAAACTTGGTCATATAAATCATCAAAACAAAGAGCTACAGAGGGTTACTAGTCATAAAATGTTCTTGATTGACCCCTAGTAAAATGTATGGAATGAAAAGCTGATTTTTATCGCTAGTTCAGAGTTGACTCTATATGAACCCCTTTAACCCACTTACGCCCAAATTTTTGAATGACTACATAATTTCTAACAATCCTAAAAATACCCATAACATCCAATCATCGTCGGATATTGCTGGATGAGACTTGCACAGGAACGGAAAGAGTGGTGTAACAAAGAGGAGGCCCACTCAGCATAGGGGTGGATATGGGCTGAGTAGATAAGACACATAAAATTCTTAATATATGTGTTAAGCCATTACAACGCAACTCTCGTGCACACTAATGCATAATTCATTAATGAACAAGTTTTCAGCGATAACAAATTCGTTACGGCAAGTAATATTTTAGTAAAGTAAGCCAAAACCACACCATAGCAGCCCGAAATGTAATAATTCACGTTACCCCATGATTGAGAATTTTGGTTTCCCCATCCGCCGCCGTCGCCACCGTCACGACCGCCACCCGAACCTAAACGATATGGCGCTATTGTTTAATTTACTACTATGATGTGCACAGTGTGTTTGTGTGAGATTGTGTGCGTCTGTGGGACTCTCGCTTCTCACGCGATGGGTTAGACTACGAACTCACGAAGCGATTTGCTCCCGCGGCCGCAGCAGTTGCGGCACCGCAACATCCGTAGAAACACACTCCAAGTTTGCGGGTAAAATAGCAACCGCGGCGGTTGCGTAACCGCCGAAACACCGTGGTCTCGTGAGTATTGAAATAAAACCGCCTCTCCACAACTGCAGCGAGCGCGGACGAAAACCTTTACATGTGTTTCTAGTTCTTACTGAATCATAATAATTATGTCGCTTTGATGATTTTAGTGTGTTTTACTGTTTGTGTGAGAGTGTGTTTGTGTGCTGGAGTGTATTATTTATAGTTTGTATGTTAGCAATGGGCGACTACGTAAACAAATAATCGAATCAATTGACGACGGCACATTCAATTGTCGATTTATTCGTCATTGACTTAGAGGCTCTTGCCTATGCCAATATGCTTAAAATAACAATCGTCATCACTATAATATCTCTTGAAGAATATAATAATATTATGTGGCTGTGATCATTTATTTTACTGTGTAATATGTTTGTGTGACTGTGTGCTTCAGTGTATGCATATAAAATTATGTTATTAAGCAATGGGCGACTGTTACTTAAACCAAGAATCAAATCAATTAACTGCTGCATATTGACGACTGTGTATGTATGTAATAGTCGATTTATTTGTCATTAGCAACATTTAAAAATCATCAGGGTGATAGCAATTAGCTTTAAATAACAATTGCCACCACTATAATGTCTGTTGATGAATATATTCACCCCAGTCCTGGTTGTTAGAGCGTCCCCACCCTCCCCCACCCCCGCCGCCCCCGCGACCTCCTCGGCCTCCACCGCCGCCGCCGCCGCCGCCGCCTCCAGCCATCTCGGACTTCGACAGCGCCTTTTTCACGTCCAAGCGGTTGCCTTTCACCTTGTGGTTTGGTGTGCCTGAGATAATGATAATAAATGACTGGTGAGATTCTAACAACATAACATACATTCACGCCTTTTTCCCGAAGGGGTAGGCAGAGGTGTACCCAGGACTCAGTCCCATAGTAGATACACCCACATTTCGCCAGTATGTTATTGGTCCCATGTAATAGGGGGCGAGCCTATTGCCATCTACCGGGCACAGTTCCAGACTCCAGGCAGTTATTAAGATAATTCCCAATGGAAAAATCCAATATTTAACACTATGCCTGACCTGGGGATCGAACCCGGGACCTCTTGATTGGCAGTCGAGCATGCGCCCACTACGCCACTGAGGCAGTCCGAGTCCGAGGTGAGATTCTAAACCTGTGCAATAATGTCCCTGTGACAAAGCTTTGTTTATTCTTGTTGTTTCCGCGTGCATGTGTTCCATTCAATGTGCATGTACAGGTATGCACACAAGTAAGACAAACCATGTTCGTAAAAAAATTAACCTTGCAATAAAATTAATTCAAATGCTGAACAGTAAAGCAGCAGGCAGCGTTGGTGACTTCTTCATCATAGGTTCAAAAAACAAATTTGATAAAAAGTTCAAGACTGATAACAGATCAATGGGACAAAAATGGTAGGATAATAGTGACTCACCACAAACTTTGTCAACAGGATCATAATCGTCAAACTCAATGAATCCGAATCCCCTCTTCTTGCCAGTATCCTTCTCCGTGACCAAGCTGACTGACACAATGTTGCCATATGCGCTGAAGTACTCCTGCAGATCTTCCTCCTCAATATCCTGCTTCAGGCCTCCAACAAACAGCTTCTTCACTGTAGCACTAGCATCAGGTCGGTTTATCTCTTCTCTTGGGACTGCCCTCTTAGGTTCTACCACCCTGAAATATAAAACTACCACCTTAGAATACTTATTTAGTTTAGATTAGATCCTCAGGTGGGGCAGTGGAGCAGTAAATATTGGATTTTTGCATCAGGAATTTTCTCAATAACTGCATAGAGTCTGGAACTGTGCCTGGTAGATGGAAACAGGGCCGCCCCCTCTTACATGGGACCATTAACATACTGGCGAAATGTGGGTATACCTACTATGGGACCGAGTCCTCGGTACAAGAGTGGTCGGTTGTAGTGGTAGGCCTCTTTTGCAGGGGACCGCCTGGGGAAGTACCACACCTTTGCCAGTTATTCATCCGCTAAGCATTAATGTGCAAACATTACTGTGTTCCGGTATGAAGGGCAATGTTACCAGCGAAATTACTGGGCATGATGAGATCCAACAACTCATATCTCAGGGTGACAGGCGCAGTGCAGTGCCGCACAGAATTTTGAAATTTAAAACACTGGATGGCACTGCGTCTGATATGGGCAATCATGATGCTTACCATCAGGCACCTGATTTGCTCGTCTTGTCACTTACTATCATAAAAAATAAAAAAAAAACACCTCTGACTACTTGTCGGGAAATAGGTGTGATTGTATGTTATGTTGTAAAATCCATCAAAAGATGTTTGATTCAATGAGGAACAAACACAATAACCTAAGATATTGGTAGTTTTTCTTACCGTCCATCAATTTTGTGAGGTCTATTCTTCTGAGCATCATCCACCATGTGAGCTCTAGAGTAAGTAATGAACCCGAACCCTCTAGACCTCTTGGTTTGGGGGTCTTTCATGACGACCACATCCACTATATCGCCCCATTGCTCATAGAATTGTTTCAGTGATTGGTCGTTGGTTCGGTAGTCGAGACCTCCTATAAAGAGTTTTCTCAAATGCTCAGGCTCCTCCTGTTGAAAAATTATAATATTTTCATGGTAGATAAGGTTATATTTTTTACACCCCGGTAATAAAGTTCAGAGAATACAATTTACATCTTGGTTTCTTGGTTAATTTCAGTTTAGGAATGATTTTATGTATACCACCATAATAATATGATTTACTTACGTAGTCGTCACCACCTCCATTTGGTTTCATAGTGAGTTGGCTTGTAATCTGACAGATTTTACAATGATTTTCAGATAAACTAAATAGCTAGATCACGCACTAATTAATATCGCTCTCAAGAAGCACAAGGGTTAATACAATTGAGAAAGTTTATAGGATAAAATTCAGATTATTTATTAACTTCGGCTTGCGGCTTTTCTCCAATCTTCTTTTTTTTTACTTCAAAAATGGAAAAATTCAACAAATTTCAATAAAAATCCAGCTGTCAACTGTCAAACCATAAAACAAGCGTTCTTTCTATGTATTATCTATGAAGCGTTCGCAACACAGAACACAGAGGAAATTCGCAATTCGGAATCACAGTTCACAGAGATAATATTAATAAGAGGCATTTTCTTAAAAAAAATTGTTTACAGAGGAAGCAAACGCGCTGAAAGAAAAACTAGCGTGAATCTTTTAGTGAATGAATTTTTTGTATTCTGTGGAGCTGTATGGTCTGTGGTACAGATAGGATAGTGATAGATTAATTAGCATTCGCATTCATTGATAGCACACGATTGCTTTAGTAGCATATAGCAAATTAAATAAATTTGCGAAATTCTGTGATTGCGATTTTAGCGAATTCATCGCCACAGAGTACTTTATTATATTCATCGCTTCATACGATCATAGTGGCAGCGTGTGCTGTGTGCTCTCCCTCGGCCGTCGGCCGTCGTAACTACGGGAGACGCCGAGACGGGAATACTGAAAACTATATCTGTTTCACATGACGCTGATTGACCTCGTTGCTTTCGAGAGTCACGAGTGAAATTATTAGCAATTTAGTAGGCGCGATTAAGCCATTATTATCTTTATTTGCTTGTACTTAGGGTCGTATATTGAATGAACGTGTATGATTATTTAATTCGTTAAAATTAATAGCAGGTCGGTGTGAAGTACGAAGTGCGAATTATCGTCATAGCAAATAGCATAGCAATAGCAAATAGCATGATATGACTCATTATATCGCATGCTTATGATATTATTGTGAAATCGCAATAATTACCATCACTAGGAAACGGACTAGTAATCTAAGGAAGCTGGGCTGCTGGGGACAGCTGGGCCCAGAAAACTTTACACTGTCTATCCTTTATTGTCGGAATGAGAATGTTATTCGCAATAATATTCCCAAACATAATAATATCCATCTTATTATCACCATTAAATTTATAATGATTTATATAAAATAAGGTTAAGTACCTACTAAGTATTTTTTAATAAATATTATATTATGCTCAGTGGCGGGTGGCGGGTACGGGGGTGTCAGCTTAGTTCCCGGCCAATGCCAACACGGCGAAGGAAATGTTAAAAAGATACGGAGCTCTACAAACGACAGAGAAAGCACTATATCCTGACCTACTAAGGAAAATATAAAATTTTAGTAGAATTCAAAGTTATGGGAATTATTTAGTTAATTCGGAAGATAGAAATAAACACTTTTAAAATAAATAATGAAATTTATTAATAATTTTATTACTAATATTGTTCAAATTAGTTAAATCTAGACCTCAGATTCTTATGATTACTTGAATCAGCGTTAGAAGAATTTCTTTTTTGCCATCTGGCAACCGGATAATGAAAATGGCTGTTTTTTGTTTACGATTTTCACTTTTTCCATTTGCACATATTTAGTGGAAATAAGTTTTGTAAAGTTTCTCGTATAGGTTATATTGTGCTATAGAAAGTTTTGTTTTTGTGCTAACGAGATCATAGACTCTATTATTGCGACTGTGCGAAAAAGACGCCTAGGTTAGGCAAAGTGTTAAATATCGGATTTTTCCGTGAGGGATTATCTCAATAATAACCTGGAGTCTAGAACTGTGCCCGGTAAATGGCAATAGACTCGCCTTCTATTACATAGGACCAATAACATACTGGCGAAATGTGGGAGTATACTTAGTATGAGACTGAGTTCTGGGTACACCTCGGCCAACCCCTTCTAGAAAGATGTTGTGTAATATAAGATTTACCTTATTTTCATCGGAATAAAGACTACTTCTAATACCTGCCTTTATTTTTTACCCTTTGTGTACCTATGGCATGAATAGATATAGAAGTAAATATATAAATATAATATTGGTAGGTACCTATAGCTAATGTTAGAAATATTAAATCTCCCGCGCTACTGAATAGTTCCAGTGCGAAGCGTTGGTAGTGCCAGCGTTGCTTCGTGTACGCAAATCTGAAGTACGTAGTGGGACTTCTTCTTGTATATGTCGTGTTCTGTGGCGGGTACGCCACCATCCAATCTGTCGGATGATTGTGCATGATTCATTCACTCAATTTTTTTGATAATTGTTACCACAGAGTTCTTTCTAGCTAAATTTCTCTGGCAATGTTGCCAAGAAAAAATAAACTTTGCACGCGCTCTGACAAGATACCGCCGTCGTTTTGCGGCAACGTATAATACGCCGAAGTCGGCGTAACCAAGCTAGTCTCGTTGCAAGCAATGCGTTAACAGGGCGTGGCGAGCATTTTTTTATATATATATTGCTCATTGCTCATAATCCAAAATAAAATGCCAGCTTGCGTAGTCACTCTATGTAAAAATAATACTTCAAGAAATAAGAAAGACACCGGGATCACATACCATCAGTAAGTATCCAGTATCATTAATTATTAATGTATACGAATACGAACCACAGAACAGATACGAACCCTAAACCATAGAACAAAAGGAACGACGCCACAAAAGCACAGAATAACACAAAAGTGTTGGTGTTGCCGTGCTGTGCCGGGGTCCAGGGCCCAGTGTGCCGCATATAAAAAATAAAGTCCCCGTGAATGTGATTTTTATATGCTACATAATACATAGTTAGTTTAGTTACTAGATTACTAGAAGTGGTAATAGATTTTTTAATTTTTAAGAGCCCTATCACAAAATTTCATGCACTCATAAGCGGCGCTCAACGAATCGCATTGTAGCAGTTGTAATTAGGTAATTATAAAGTTACTGCTGTTTTAATTACTTATTTTCTAAAATAAATAAAACACCGATTTCTTTACGAACTGACGTAACTTTAGGTATACGTTTTCGTAATAATAATAATGTAGTAAGGAGGAATTCACAACTATATCGGAGTATTTTTAAGTAAGTTTACGGACATATGGCCAAATAATTATTTTTGTTCAGGTGTTACGTATCAACTATATTTCATAAAATGTATATACAAGCTCTGCTTTATTTGGGAATAGATGGCGTTATGTGAATATAGTAGAATAAATACTAATTTTTATGTCAAATGGACGTTCGTGCCTTCTATAATATAAACACAGAAAGGATATGAATAATTTTTTTACAAAAACTTTTTATATATGAATTTTACTGAATTGAAGTGTTTGATATATGAAAACATTACAGTCAGAGTTACTTTTATAATGAATAATGAAATGTAATGGAAAGGTGTAATGTGGAAAATTTCGCACCGTAAATGAGAGTGAGAGATAGTGGAAAGGTAGAAAGGATGTGGAATTATTATCGTATTGTTTTATTGGCACAGATTTCCCACTGATCCTGTTATTTCTGCCCGTTGGGCTGCTATAGTACGACTCAGTAGACAGGAAAGTTGGTGGAAACCAGGAAAACGCAGTGTTATATGTTCAGCTCATTTCAATGAGTGTGACTTTTATTTTACAAAATGTGGTTATAAAAAATTGTGCAATGGAGCTGTACCACAGAACGAGTTGTTACTGTCTTCAACACCATTGGACAACATGTCGTATTGTAATAAAATTGCAGTTACTGCAGAATCAAGCACATCAGTTCCTGTATTCGTTTCTATCAACTGCGCGGTAACTGCAGAATCAAGCACATCAGTTCGTGTAGTCAATTCAAACAACGATGCGGTAACTGCAGAACTAAGCACATCAGTTTCCGAAGTCGGAGGAAATATTAAAGTTACCGGTAATGAAACTCCACCGCTAGAAGATTTTTCTGACATCGATAGTGTTTTTGATTCACCAAAAAAAATAAAGCTTAAAAAGGATCTTCAAAGGAAAACTGTTTTACAGTTAAAACACGCGAGAATAATTAAAACCTTGCGTGAAAAGAATCGTAGATTAAGAAATGCTAACTATAGGTTAAAAAGCATTATCAAATCTCTAAAGAAAAAAACGATACATTCAAAATGACTTATGATATAACATAGGTACTAAGTAAAAAATGTGTAATTTATTTTTGTTTAATTAAATTTCCACATTATAATAATATCTAGTATAGCTCGACAGAAAAGAGTAGAAAATAATGGGGGCGCCACTGTATTTATCAATTAGAAAATCTTTTAAGTCAACACGTGCACTTTAAATTAGTTCCGTTTCTACTCTTTTCTGTCGAGCTATACCCGTAACATTTAGTTTTAAAATAAAATACTTTTGATTGCAAGATATTAGACGTCATTTCCTTTAATTATATTTTCCTTTTTTAATATAAATTTTATTTCGCTTTCGCAGGTATTGAAGAAGTTTCCTTCATCATCATCATCTCAGCCATTTGTAATCCACTACTGAACATAAGCCTCCCCAATAAAGAGGGGTTTTGCCAGTACTTGACACGCTTAGCATGCGGGTTGTCGAGCCCATTTCGATGGTTTTTTTGCAGCGGACGCTGCTGCCCGTTCCTTAATTCAACATAACATACATTCACGCCTTTTTTCCCGAAGGGGTAGGCAGAGGTGTACCCAGGACTCAGTCCCATAGTAGATACACCCACATTTCGCCTGTATGTTATTGGTCCCATGTAATAGGGGCCGAGCCTATTGCCATCTACCGGGCACAGTTCCAGACTCCAGGCAGTTATTGAGATAATTCCTAATGGAAAAATCCAATATTTATCACTTTGCCTGACCTGGGGATCGAACCCGGGACCTCTTGATTGGCAGTCGAGCATGCGCCCTCTACGCCACAGAGGCAGTCCGGTCAGTTCCTTAATTCTGTTTTAATAAAGCAGTCGCTACTTTGCTACACATTTGTAAACAAACGCCCTGACAGTGGTGACAGTGTTGCAACTACATGGTTCCTAACTATTTATGGTGGTGGTTCCTATCTTATGGGTCCTAACTTAATAATTGCTAACCACGGACTAACAGCACTTTGTGGTGTTGTAATATTGGAGCAAAGACGCTGAATTTAACAAATTCTGTAACACTACTTAATAACTGAAACACAATAATCAGTGTTTAAGTTTTTAATACTAATACTACTACCTACACAACCGGGCGCTAATTTAATACCGTTTAAACAATCTTGGTTGCTGGAGCAGCTCTCTCAAACAAGGAAGTTGGAATGCCGTACGTTTGGTTGCAAACCATTATCTACACGGTTATAAATTGAGGTTGAGTGACTACTAGGTTTGTGTATTGGAATTTGTTTTAAATGTTTTAATTAATTATGACGTATTGTATTTTTTTTGTTTTGTATTGCACACCGCACTTATGTGGTAGAATGTATTGGACATATTTAATATTATAACACCATTTTGTACGACATTCTTGCAATAAATTATTCTGATTCTGATTCTGAACCTAGCAAGGTCACCTCTGTTTGGATTTGGTATACAACCGTGCAGCAGATTTTTAAGGATGGTAATCCTAATCCTAATACTATTATAAAGGCGAAAGTTTGTAAGTATGGATGTATGTATGGATGTTTGTTACTCTTTCACGCCAAAACTACTGAACCGATTGGGCTGAAATTTGGTACGTAAGTCGCTTAGACCCTGGAATAACACATAGGGTACTTTTTATCCCGATATTCCCACGGGAACGAAGACTACGCGGGTGAAACCGCGGGTCACAGCTAGTAATAATATATTATTGTTATTATCAAGAATGGAGACTAGAATTTCTAGAATCTTAAATAAAAATAATTATTTTGTAGTTTGTTTCTGGGCCACGTCGACCTTTCATTGTGATTTTGATTTTATTAGATAGGCCTAATAATAAGATTCTCAAATTTGCTTATGCACATAAAATAATTAAAAAAAAAAATTAATAATATTTTTTAGCATCGCTATTTATTATTATGAATTAAGCAATAATAATATGTAGTGGTAGGCCTCTTAGGGAAGTACCAC
Organism: Hemistola chrysoprasaria; assembly: GCA_947063395.1. Taxonomy (NCBI): domain Eukaryota; kingdom Metazoa; phylum Arthropoda; class Insecta; order Lepidoptera; family Geometridae; genus Hemistola; species Hemistola chrysoprasaria. The sequence continues at coordinate 10,766,913 of OX346719.1, forward strand.
TCCTTTGCCAGTTATTCATCCGCCAAGCAGTAATGTGCAAACATTACTGTGCTCCGGTATGAAGGGCAATTTTCCCAGCGAAATTACTGGGCATGACGAGATTCAACAACTCATATCTCAGGGTGACAGGCGCAGTGCAGTGCCGCACAGAATTCTGAATTTTAAAACACTGGGTGGCACTGTGTCTGATATGGGCAATCATGATGCTTACCATCAGGCACCTTATTAGCTCGTCTTGTCTCACTATCATACAAAAAAAATTGGATTACGAGTCCGTGTCTTTTGTATCTATTATCTATGTTGGCAACTCCTGCCCTATTATTTTAAATTCATTCGATCAAGCGATCACTGATGTTCTATTGTATTCTGTGATGCATTCATCATCATTCATTCATTTTCAATCTTTCATTTTGGCGTGGCGTTGGTCGGAGAAGGCTGTGTCACTAGTGCTAAAAATAAAGTATTGTAAAATACATATTTTATTTGCTCAAAGGTGGTTCTTTGTTTGCAGTCATTTTGTTTAACAGAATCGGAAAGTCTTAAAATTTTAGGTAAAAGTGCGTCCAAACATTGATCCTACAATGAGGCCACAAAATGGTGACGACGGCTATGTAAGTAAATGTGTGATTTTTATGTACCTATAGAATAGATGATAATTTTGTGCAGGATTATTATGTACTTTTTGCTCTCAATTTTATGGTCTTTGCGTATTCAAAGTTTCATAAAGAAAGTAAAATAACAGTACGTACGCCTACCTACGTGACCTGCGGTGACTTCTCATTTCTCCCATTTATCTAGTATTTATTATGAACTATAAAGTTTTATTTTACTTTTTCATTTATTTGAACAATAACAATTCAATTATGCTGTATTCCGTGATAAAATAAAAGTATTTTATCCAACGACGCCACGCCGCACGCCCCAAGCCGTGCCGCCATTTTGTTAACTGGCGTCCTACTTGCAGGATGAACCTGAGGTGCACCGCAAAATCTTCATCGGGGGTTTGAATTATCGAACAACAGACGAATCACTTAAAACACATTTTGAAAAATGGGGGGAGATTGTAGATGTTGTGGTTATGAAGGATCCCAAAACGAAACGTTCTCGAGGTTTCGGTTTTATCACGTATTCCAAGGCGCACATGGTTGATGACGCGCAGAACAACAGGCCGCACCGTATTGATGGACGGTAAATGCTATTTTCTTTTTATATTCTGCAAGATTTCCTTATAATTCCTGCAGCCCAGCTATGTGGAGATTAGACTTCGTTTTCACATCGTTTTATGCTGCAAATATAAAAGACTTTTCTTGGTGAATGTTATGTGTGAAATGTGCTCATGGCATTTTCTGAAGAGCCAACAACCTTCCAATCAGTAAAAAACTACTGAAAGAGACTGACTTTTGATATTATGTAGTAAAGCTTAGCCCTGGTATTCCAGGATTGGAACTTTTCATGTCTGAAACTGCAGGGTACAACTATTAAAATATTAAACAAAACTAACCTAATTTGGTGCCAGAAGACTGAAAGTTATCCTATACTATATAATCTTCTATTTAACATTTTAGTGTTGTAGAAACCAAGAGGGCCGTAGCTAGACAAGACATTAAGAACCCTGAAGCAGGTGCCACAGTCAAGAAACTGTTTATTGGTGGCATTAAAGATGACCATGATGAGAACCAACTGAGGGACTACTTCTCCAACTATGGCACAGTACATAATGTTAGCATTGTCACAGATAAAGCAACAGGGAAGAAACGAGGATTTGGATTTGTTGAATTTGATGATTATGATCCTGTTGACAAAGTTTGCTGTAAGTATTTTTTAGAATTAATTGTATTAGTGACTGAGTCTCTGGTATATTGCTCTTTTTATAGTACTATACAGATACTATCTAATTTGGGCCTGGCACAAATTTTTTGACACATCTCAATTATACCTAATTTCTACTATCGTATCGTCTAACAGCATACATTGTTGTTTGTTAACACTTAACTCTGTTAACTCAAAATCTCATGCTATGGCCATAGGAGGGTTTTAAACAACATTGTCTATTCTGTTTGTTTAATTGTCAATGCTGAATTAGCACTTGAGATCTTTCCAAATTGTGCTTATCACTCAGGCTAATATTAGAATTCACAGTCTTGCCCCAGGATGGATAACAATATCCAGGTCTGGCTTCTCTTAACTGTGTATATTAAAGTTATTGATTTTAGCTATACCTGACTTCATAATCTATGGGAGATCTGGTACGCAAGTCAACATACACACATATTGGTGTAACAAATGTAGTGCAAGTTTACTGATTCGCAGATGTTTGAATTTAAATTAATAAAATCTAATTTATTTCAACAGTGAACGCCCCACACAAAATCAATGGAAAACAACTAGATGTCAAAAAAGCTCTACCAAAAGACGGTAGTGATCAGAGAGGTGGTGGTGGAGGTGGCGGCGGCAGACAAGGAGGTGGAAGAGGAGGTGACAACTGGGGCAATTCTGGTGGGTATTTTTTTAAACTAAGTTCCCCTGGACTTGAATAATCTTATAGATTTACAAGCATAATTCTCACAATTATAGTCCTGTGGGGATTTCTTTTTTATTCCTTGTCTACATCATAATGAAAAAGTATGTGCAAAGTTTCCGCTTTCTAGGTCTAAGGGCTAGGCCAAGACTCTGGACATTGATTAGTGAGTGTGTCAGTCAGGACCCTTAAATATTATTTATAGAAAGAAGACTTTGATTATAGCAGGATTTATTTGTGATCAGAGAATATTTTTTCTATTCTTTTGACCCTTACCCATTTCACGATTGCAGGTGGCTATGGAAACAACCAAGGAGGCGGTGGTGGTGGTGGTGGTTGGAACAATTCCAATCCTTGGGAAAGCAACCAAGGAGGTTGGGGTGGCGGCAACCAGGGCGGAGGCGGTGGGTATGGAGGCGGCAATGGTCGCGGGGGCTGGGGCAACCAAGACTTCGGCAATTATAACCAGCAGGGTTACAGTGGAGGACCAACCAGAAACCAACAATATAGCAATAACAGATCAGCCCCATACAACATGAACCAAGGCGGAGGTGGCAGTGGTGGCTACGGAAACGGAGGGGGTGGCGGCAACTATGGAGGCGGGCAGGGCCGCGGCAGATTCTAAACCGCGTAAGTATAAACCATTCACTTACTATCCTTTCATCACATCACATACATTAACTAAAACCAAATTCCCAACAATGAATCAACTACCAACTCGTTGAAATACGCCTATGGCTGCAGAAATGCTAAGTACCAGAATAGGAAATCGCATGGAAAGTTTACTCTGTAGGATTAGTCTCTGGGCACTAAATTAGCATTGATTCTAGGAACTGTAGTTGTTCTGAATAGTGTAGTGATGGCTTGATAAATGTTATGGTTTCAGATTTTGTTAGCATGTTTTATCTTGAAAGTGTCTGATAACAGGTTTTTTCAATCTCTAGGGTTCGTGCTAAGTACACTAGTAAAGCAGTTTTCGAGCTAGTGTAGGCAGTATGGAGCCTAGGATTCTTCATGCTCCACGCGAGACCGACTAGGAGAAGCCGTCAGGATACTTGTTTAGCAGAAGCTAGCGATTTTTAACATAGAAGATAGATTTATGTGTACCGATTGTAATGTGGTCTTTATATTGTAGTAAATAGGTACTCCGTGACATGTGTAAGGATTGATAGTTTGTAATACGAAACTTTTAATGAGTAATAATTTGGTACAATTTTAGGATTATGTGTATCCATTTCACTAAAGATAGATGTTAGGTTTAGTAACTAAAAAAAACGACAAATCACGAAATTAAATAGCCACAGAAATTATGAATTTTCTTTTTAATTACTCAGTATTCTGAATTCTCAAATAGTAATAGGATTAGAATATTATTGACATAAACATTTATTTAAATGTAAAATAAAATTTACTACAAAATCAGTAGGGTTGTTTTCTTAGATCTGTAAATATTCCTAGTTTTGTTTTCATTTTAATTTTTATTTATTTTTAATTAATAGCTGATACAGACCCACAGTATCTGCTGTAATCTGGTTGTGCTTATCAGAATGTAGTCAGTTCTACTTTAAGTGAAGTTGAAAAGCGCAACTAGAGATACCTTTGATAATAATAATAGTTGATAATGTTGAATAATTATGTAGTTAATAAGCAGATTATGAACGACTCTTGTAATAAAATACAGCGTTAAACAGGTTTTCAGTTATTTATGCCCACAATTATAATATTCAATATGTTCGTTTTGTAGAAAAGACCGTTAATAATAACGGTACCGATACCACATTCCTGTTCCGTTCCTATTATCTCGTATAGTTTCACAGGCTATCGGGTAGATGTCGCCTTTACAAGAGCAGGTAATTATAATCCTAATAATATAAAATAAATTAAAGGCATACCTTGGTAAAAGTATGCTTATTGAAGTGTTCTATAACTAGATACCGCAACATGTCGGTAACCAATTATTTTGTAAAATTTTGTGGTTTTGGAATTCTTTCCTTTACATGTCATATAGGATCTTGGTTATTGCTAAATTTCATGATGCTACGGGAAGAGTACCCTAGAGGTTTTCACTCCGTTGCGCAAAGTATGGAAATATGCGGTAAAATGGCCATATTCTTTTGATTGCGTTGATTTAGAAGTTTCATTAATTTCAACTTGATGCCGTCACGCGATCCCGAGAAGGTCTTGTCAGACGAACAGAGGGATGGAGTAAGTGATCATATAAGGGTTTCTTTTTTCTTTTTATACCTCAAAACTCTGAACCCTAAAAATACGAAATTAATGTCTTTGTTACGGTTCACGTTATCTGAACAGGTAATTAGCCTAAAACTTCAAAACACTAAGGCTATGTTCAGATTTTGAAAACTACCGTGAGTGGTACTCATATTTATTATGTTATATAACGACTTAACTCACGTTAGTCGAAATCGCTCGACCTAGGTTTCGGACAACTCCGGTGTCCTGCACGGACTCGAGTTCCGTCGCGAGTTGCGATCCCGCACAAGCGTGAGCTCCTGATGCAGGACACCGGAGTTGTCCGAAACCTAGGTCGAGCGATTTCGACTTTAAACGTGAGTTAAGTCGTTATATAACATAATAACTATGTTCAGATGCCAAAAATTTGACGCGTTTTCAAATCGCGCGTTTAGACATCCTAATATTGACCTAACAACCAATCACATGCGCGTGAGCGGTCGTCAACGCACGCTTAGAGAAAAAGCTTGGTAGACGCAGATGATCGGTGATAAGCGCGATAATGATTCACGTTATATATGAACAAATTAGCCTTAGGATACGGATTGCACGGACATGGCAGAGTTAGTCTGTACCTAAATTATGGAGTAAGATTTAAGATTAGTACTAATTTCTTTAAATCCGGTTTTTCAAAATTTTTAATTTGGGATAATTAACTCCTAGGTGAAGGGTAAGCAAGGGTACAGGTAGAGTACATACCTATTAAAAATACTGAGGTAAGTTAGGTATTCATTTTTTCTAAAAACAAAATCACAGGACTAAATCTCCCATTATATTGTCCCACGTTGGGACTTATGGGAATTATTCATTTGCCCTTTAGAAGGTTATCAGTCGATTGATGTGTAGTTCTAAGTTCTAACATAATATTTATTTCTAATAATAGGTACTTATATGATATATGTTAATAAAGGCTTAAGTGTATTCTCATTCGTTGGCTTCGTGTTAAATATCTTTGTCTTGAAAAGGCGATACAAGTTTTACCAAGACGCTGGTTTGTGGTACGATATCAGTCCATTGTCCCCGACAGCGTTATTCTGTGGAGTAGGTTCTTTGCTAATTTCTTTGCTCTGCCGTATATTTGTAGGTACGTTTATTATTTTTCGACTGCTAGACGACGGATATACTTGCCTAGACTAGACAAGATCGTACATTTTTGTCCTTCAAAAAACATCGCTTACCTACTTTGATTTAAAGAAAAGGGGAGATGAGGTACTTAGCTTCTCTAAAATGGAAAGCTCAAATTAGGTCCCATTAGGTCCACGTACGTCAGTTTCTATCTTTGTTGTTCATTATATTGCACTGTGCAAACTTCACACAGCAAATTGCACGTGCCAGTTGAGTAAGCGCTGGGAGAACGTATTATATACCCTATCTCCCCTTTTTCTTTGAAATCACAAAAAAGTACGTATGTATTAGTAAATATATGTAATTTAAGCCGTCAAAAATGACTTACTTTTAGGGATCTTGATTACCTTTTTCTTTCTAGTTTCTATAAAAGCAACCTTTCGGTTAGTCTGTTTCGGCTCGTGTCTAAGTAAAGGTGAACGCACATCTATTAGAGCCGAACGCTCAGAACGAAACATTTCAGAATTGAACCTATCCGCGTCGAATCGTGCGAATCAGTGCGGTGTGCGAGGTTTCATAGGATTTCATTTTAAGAATTTTTTGGCTACCGGGGCTGAAGACATCAGATATGCATTATAATAAATGACGTGATGCCCATTAGGTCCACGTACGTCAGTTTCTATCTTTGTTGTTCATTATATTGCACTGTGCAAACTTCACACAGCAAATTGCACGTGCCAGTTGAGTAAGCGCTGGGAGAACGTATTATATACCCTATCTCCCCTTTTTCTTTGAAATCACAAAAAAGTACGTATGTATTAGTAAATATATGTAATTTAAGCCGTCAAAAATGACTTACTTTTAGGGATCTTGATTACCTTTTTCTTTCTAGTTTCTATAAAAGCAACCTTTCGGTTAGTCTGTTTCGGCTCGTGTCTAAGTAAAGGTGAACGCACATCTATTAGAGCCGAACGCTCAGAACGAAACATTTCAGAATTGAACCTATCCGCGTCGAATCGTGCGAATCAGTGCGGTGTGCGAGGTTTCATAGGATTTCATTTTAAGAATTTTTTGGCTACCGGGGCTGAAGACATCAGATATGCATTATAATAAATGACGTGATGATTGAACTACCTACCAAGAAGTTTTGAATACTCAACACTACAGTAAATGTAGGGTTTCAAGTTTCACCCTCGATAAGCGTAAGCTATATATTATTAGGTATACTTAATGAAGAACAATAAAACAGTGGCTACACGTGAAAGAAAACACGTCGTATTTCTGGTTGTTCTATTAACAGAAACCTATCAATAATACAACGACGTATCATTCACCTGAGCCCCCGGGCGGGCTACACAATTACACAACCTATGCAGCTTTCATACAAATATATTTAAAAACAGCCCTAAAACGTGGCGAAATTCAATTGTCCCTACTTATGTAAATAGCTTTGTTTCCATCACTCAATTAGGTAAATAATAGCAGATATAATATATAAAACCCGGTTGTCAGAAAGAGATAAACACAGGTTCACAGCTACTTGGCAGCAAACTATTGGTACGTGTAACATCAGCGCAAGACAAGTTGCGACTGACTTGACTACAAATACAAATTAGCTTGACTTGAGTTCGCCACGCAAAGCAGTGTAAAACGCATCTACCTCAGTTTATATAAAAGATTATTGGACACTGTATACTCTCACCGGCCCCCACTAAAACGAACACCAGTGGAGGACGTTACGACAAATAAATCGTGCCAATGGCCGCCGGTGGCGGTGGTTGGGACAGAAAAAACTGACACAACTTTGCAATTTGCATTGTCTAAATTGCACGATTGGAGTGTGCAGTTTGTAAAGTGCAATATAATGAACAACAAAGATGGAAAGACGTGACTTGTACCTTAGACCGATGTGCGACCGAGCGACGACAATATTAGTCGCGGGTACGACCTTATTTTAAACTAATCTCGAATAAACAAATATATTTATATCCCTGTCTACAAATGGCTAAATAAAGCAATAGAATGATTAGAAAATTTAAAGAGTTGATGTAGGTATACTCAAATGTGAAAAATGGGCGCTTTGGGCTTTGGTTTTTGTTCAGGAACTATTTATATACCTAGTGAACGAAGACGAGGAAATTGCTGTTGTAGCCTTGTAGTCAATAAATCGTACAAAAGTACGTCGTGGCAAGCTCGTCAAACTTGAACGCCGGTCCGACTAAAACTGAATTGAGTGAACCTCAAATTAGGTGCGTGTACCTAATTTGAGCGTTCCATTTTCGAGAAGTCAGTAGTCAGTACCTCATCTTCCCTTTTTATTTATATCTGGTGTAGTCTATTAAGGATTATTCAGTGGTACACTAAAAGGCGTTTATACGTGGAACTAGTTTTTTTGCCGAAGTAATAGTATGCAGGTAAAGTCCCACCATCTTATCTGTTCGCTAGTGAAGAATTTTGGTAAATTCAAAATGGCGACTCAGGCGTAGTTCCAATTTTGACCACCTCAACAGCACTCTGTGGTACTGTACTATGTACTGACGCGTGCACGAGTATCATAATATCTCCTATGAACATTGACGTTTAGGTGGGACGGAGAGGGCTAACAGTGCCTACACTGCCATTGCGATCTATCCTGGGGTATACCTACTCTTAATGTTAGTTCCACCTAATTCTTTAGGACTTAAGTGGGCACATTGACTAGAATTTTGTTCAATGTGCAGGTTTGCACACAAGGCAAGCACACAAACACTATTTTACGCATAATTTAATAAGAGGAAATAACCTAATAAGAATAATTGGAATTTATATACTAACAAATCTAGGGAATACTTACTGTAATAAGCAGATTTTAATTTTTAAAATTTTATTTTCATGGGGAACTACGAGGATGCCGGACCTTAACGACTTGCTGAGGGCTGAGGTCCTTGGTGACATTGGTAAGTGTGTTTGAGTTACGAAATATCAAGTGTGTCCTTTGCTATTGTGTATATTTTTAATTTTCGTTCGAAATAAAGTAACTATGAAAATCAAACATTGTTTAATTTATTACTTCTTTCTGCTATTTACAAGCATGATAGGTAATTTTACAATCACGCGTGTGAAAGCTCGGAATCAAAAGGAACTATCGCTCACTACACAACACTAGAACCAATCGTCGACCACAAAACCCGAGCCACGGAGAATGGTCCAAGACAACCCCAGTGGTTGCAACGTGAATACGCAGCACACACTGGAGGAGTGCTCAGCATAGGTCAGTCAGTGAGCGTCGTACCCTCGTTGCAGTAATGGGGTCACCCTGAGCTCTCGCTAGCAACTATTGTTCGAGCCATGATTTAGAGTGGGTTTCGTGGATGGCCGCGGTTGAATTCTGCGAGTTTGTCATCTCTGTATTACCCACACTGTCGATAAAGACTGCTAAATGTAGTGTTTTCTACTAAAATTGCAAATGCGAAGGTGTGAGGATGGATGGATGGATGTTTGTTACTCTTTCACGCAAAGAACCGCATGAGTTCAAATAGAAATCCGAACACTATTTTCTTAAGCCCAGTGAGTACTAGCGAAATGTATAACATTATTATGTCTCTAAATAATAGTAAAACCAGTGGATATGATGATATTAACACAAAAGTTCTTAAGCTTAGTGCTGTTTGGATATGCCATCCACTTACGCATATCGCAAATCTATCTTTCGCAGAGGGAATTTTTCCAGAACGACTAAAGTTGGCGATCGTTAAGCCACTTTTTAAGAAAGGCGATAAATCAGATCCAAACAACTACCGACCTATAACTATTATACCTATCATATCAAAGATAATTGAAAAAGCTATGCTCGTTAGATTAAACAACTTTTTTAATAAACATAAAATATTACAGAAGGAGCAGTTCGGTTTTCGGAAAGGAAGCTGAACTACACTTGCTTGTTTTCACCTTGTAAAATTTATCACGGAGTGCCTAAATAATGGTACTCCAATAATATCTATTTTTCTAGATATGAGCAAAGCATTTGACTTTGTAAATCCCACGAAGCTTTTGCAAAAATTAGAATATAACGGAATAAGAGGTAAAGGTCTTGACTGGTTATCGAGTTATTTAAATAGTAGAAAACAATGTACAGAATTGTCAAAATTGGTCACGAGTGCCAAGAAAATACTCACAAGAGAAAAATTTAGATCTGAGCAGCTTGTAGTTAACTCTGGAGTCCCGCAAGGTAGTATTCTCGGTCCACTGCTTTTTTTAGTATACATAAATGACCTCCCGGAAGTAATACCACATATGTGTACACTTTTTGCTGACGATACCACTGTAGTGGTAAAATGTAACGAACAGGAGAAGGCACAGGAATTTGTAAACCAAGCCTTAACAGATGTAATCTGCTGGATGAACAATAATAATTTAAATATAAATAAAACAAAAATAGTCCAATGTAATTCATATAATACTAATTTATTACACCTTGACATTAATTATAATAAAGAAAAAGTTGAAGAAGTCGATAATCTGAAATTTTTAGGGTTCAATATGGACAGACATCTTAATTGGAAAACACATGTTGATCAAGTGTGTAAAAAAAGAAGCTTAGGCAGACAGTATCAATGGAGGCCGCATTAACAGCTTACCACGGTTATGTAGCATCACTCCTCAGCTATGGTCTAATAATGTGGGGCCACTCGGTTGACACTGACAGAGTATTTAAGATGCAAAAACGCTGTATCCGAGTTAATAACAAGGCCTGGTTCTTAGATAGTTGCAAACCCTTGTTCAAAAAATGTAACATTCTCCCTCTTCCGTGCATCTATATTAGAGACATATGCATTTTCGTTAAGACACACCCCGAGTATTTTAAAATGCGTAGTGAAGTTTACTCTCGACAAAAGCGAGCAAAGTTTACTAGCCTATTATATCAAAGTAATTTATAAGAAAAATGTATTTAACATGAGTATATTAATTTATAATAGAATATATTATAAATTAATTATATTATTATTAATTTATAATAGAATATATAGTATTTTTGTAGTGGTCCAAACATACCAGCGAAATTACTGGGCATGATGAGATTCAACTACTCATATCTCAGGGTGATAGGCGCAGTGCAGTGCCGCGCAGAATTTTGAATTTTAAAATACTGGGTGGCACTGTGTCTGATATGGGCAATCATGATGCTTACCATCAGGCATCTGATGAGCTCGTCTTGTCACTCACTATCATAAAAAAAAAAAAAACCTGATGACAAAATTATTAAAAGGCAATTTATTTAATAAAAAATTAAGTGACTGGCTATTATGCAACTGCTTTGCCTTAGCACCTCGGGCACTACACGCGTCCGTCGGGCAGACGCCTGATCAAAAAAATGCGCTAGCAGCTCGCAGCGATCTGCACGCGCGACGAAAATTTAAAATTATGAAAGGGTCCTTTGCTTTGCTAAAGTTCTGGGGGACTCGAGCGAGGCCGAGGGCGAGGGGCCGCTTTGCCCTCGCTTATCTACGCTATTGTGGTTATTGTGTACATGAAGCAAAGAAGTCATAACATAATATATGGCAATAATACGGATACAGGTCTGGGAACGCCGGCGCTGCGAGCGACGCATGCTCTCTGGATCTAGGTCGTCGTCTCAAGCCGGCCCTGGTCTTTCGTACAAGACATTGCAATAGAGCTTGACTTACTACGAAATAAAAGTAATGATTGCACATTACTGCTTGGCGGATGAATCACTGGCAAAGGTGTGGTACTTCCCCAGGTGTGGTACTAGGCGGCTCCCTCTTAGAGAGGTTAAAAGAGGTATTTTTAGGGTTTCGTACCTCAAAAAAGGAACCCTTTTAGGATCACTTTGTTGTCTGTCTGTCTGTTAAGACATTTTTAACGGGAACGCGTGGAGGTATCAAGTTGAAATTGATATCAACTACTCAGATCTGCGGTCCCTTGTGGCTGTAAAAAAACATGTCTAGGTTATCGCAATCAAAAGTAATGGCCATTTTACATATTTTCATACTTTGCGCAAGAAACTAATAGATGGCGTTGTATGTTCTTGGTATCGAGGTACGGAATACACTATGCATACATACTTATGCCTTAACAATTTATTTTAAAATCGTTCCTATAGTTTTTCATTTATTATTTTTAAATTATTAATTTATGGCCCACTGTATTATTATTTATTATATAAGTACGGGGTGAATTTATAAAAAGGTCTTCGAATTTCCCGAAATTCGCCATAGTTTCGGAGATGGCCAAAAATATCACCTGTAAGTAGGTACGAGGTAGGTATATAATAGATTATCCCATTCCCCTGTTATAAATAAATCGTATGCAATAACTGTCAACTCTTGCGAATGTAGTCATGTAATAGTTCCGCCTGCCGCCTAGCATTCGACTGAGGGTAGGTTCCGCATTTGCCCCAGTCTTAAAATTTTGGCGTAGGTACAGAGAAAGTTGGTGCTCGCGGTGGTGGCGCGCGGTTGAGTGTGGAGGCAATCGCTTCACTCGGTGCAACCGCGCGGTTGCGGCCGAACTCGGCATGTGATTCATAGGCGCTCCTTTGCGAAATAATGCCATTGAATCGCTGACGACCAATTCGCTAGTGGTCGCGCCGGCCGCGGAGATGCCGCTCAAATAAATAGTGGGCGCACTAAAAATATAAGCGCGCTTATTCCGCGGATCCCCACAATGTGCCAATGGAAAACTGTCATTATATTTTACGTGGGTCTTTCGATATCAACATCTGCTACTCGGGAGCTGACGTCGCCAGTTACTGCCACTCTTCAGAATCATGTGAGTATGAGGGCATACACCTCTAATAAATTAGGTACCTAAATATTAGATAGGTACCTAGGTACTTATCAATTACGATAATAAGCTGAATTCGATCAAACTTATGACAGTCCTTAACTCTATCAATAATATCTTAGGGTACCTAGTTTCCGGTACCTATACCTACTTATTTTACATTAATTAATAAAAAACATAATTAAATAAAACAATTCAACTATAATAACTTAATATAAATTATAAAGAAACTTAAATTATAAATAAAAAATATCCTGCAGGTAAGGTGCCCAAAAAACTTGCTACATTATCTCTGTATGGCCAAACTTATACGTTGGCCAAGGTAGTAACCAGCCTTTTGGTCACCTACTACTAATACTCGAATGTAGAGAACGTTGCACTCTACCAAATAGGTAGATATATTATCCCAGGTCAAACGTAAATAAAGTTAGGTCTGTACCTAGTTATGCAGATAACAAGTGCTAAGTAGAAGACGAATCATAAGAATCCCACTAATATTATAAATCTCAAATTTTAGTAAAATGTAAAAAACTTACCTACGTTTGTAACAGGTGAGCGCTTGCGAGTTCTAACTCACCTCCTGCGCTATCTAGCGCGGTTTTGGTTAGATTGATAAATGGATGGATGATTGTTACTCTTTCACGCCAAAACTACTGAACAGATTAGGCTGAAATCTGGTATGCAGGTAGTTTAGACCCTGAAATAACACACAGGGTACTTTTTTTCCAATATTCCCACGGGAACGACGTCTTCGCGGGTGAAACCGCGGGGCACAGCTAGTGAATAATAAATGGTGAAATCCGGCGTAGGTATACAAATAGATATCTAAGTATTCCTACCTAAGTTAATAGTCACTTGATCCTTAGATAACCATATCGGGAAATGACCAACAGCAATCGTAATAACGGGTGGTATATAGGTAGATCTCGTTCATGATACAAGTGCAATGACTTGAACGAACACTTTTACTTTCGTTGGCGATTCTCGCTCTTAACTCCTTACTTATAAACAGTAGCAGAAATATGGTAAAGAGCGGAAAAGTGTACAAAATTGGTATGAACAATAGACAATAATATTATGTACCAGATTCTTAAGTCTTAGGGTCAAGTGGGGTAAAATAGGAATAAATTGTATAATAGGTGGCCATAATGTCCTTTAGATTAAGTACTGTTATGGAAATCCATTCTTGTACGGATTTATGGAATAAGTAATTCCCCAACGTCTCACTTGCTTCCGAAATAAAACACCTTTTATATATTATACCCCTTTCTACGTCCCCTCGTACTGCCTCGGTAGCGTAGAGGGCGCATGCTCGACTGCCAATCAAGAGGTCCCGGGTTCGATCCCCAGGTCAGGCAAAGTGTTAAAAATTGGATTTTTTCATTAGGAATTATCTCAATAACTGCCTGGAGTCTAGAACTGTGCCCGGTAGATGGCAATAGGCTCGCCCCCTATTACATGGGACCAATAACGTACTGGCGAAATGTGGGTGTATCTACTATGGGACTGAGTCCTGGGTACACCTCTGCCTACCCCTTCGGGAAAAAGGCGTGAATGTATGTTATGTTATGTTACGACCCCTATACACGACGGCAGTTCATTTGAATTAGGTAGGTAAGTAGGTAGTTGTGGTATCTTACCTAGGTTCCTAATTCAGTAGAAGATAAGTATAAATAAGTTTATAGTTCATAGAAGACTCAAATCCATTTTCCTGATGAAGCCATTATAGCAAAAAGTGTTCGCAACTTAGGGTCATCACACACAATGTCATGAGCCATTAGCCGTCCATTTTTTATTTGTCTGAGCACAATCGGTCAAGGCGACGCAAGGGCACCACTCGAGGTTGTGGTCGAGGTCTCAGTTCTTAGCCACCTTCTGATGATAATGCAGCCCACAACAATACTTCTCAGATCAATGTGCTTATTTAAATAGTTAAGTACTACGAACAATTATATTATTAATAAGTAATAAATTATTCTGTGATACGAACTGATTATGATATACTTTTACCACATGCTTATTACTTAAATATAGTAATAACTATATAGGAGCCTATAGTCATTGGCATCACTGGTAGGTATATTCATGTTCATTTATTTATTGCAATGTAATATTATGTACCTACTTACATACTCACATTTATTGCTAATAGAACATATATCTGAACTTATGATTATTGCACTTTCTATTCATAAAAAAATAAAATACTTAATCATCAATTATTATATCCAAAATAATGTTACGTAGGCCATGCTAAGTAGAAGAGCTTTAAATAATCTGCATCGCATGGGCGTGTCTAAGGTACTCTGGTTCTGGTCATGCATGAACACATATTTTTTTTACGTACCTAGTGCATGCATGTCGATTGTCGAGAATCTACACTAGGTATAGGTTATAATATTTTATATTATCTCTTGATCTAACCGGGGAATTACCACCCTCTTCGGAATTCTTCCCCATGGGAAAGAATACAACTATTTAACAACAAAAGCGACACTTACCTTCCCCCGCTATTTTACGTCGCCTGCGATCAGGCAGTCAACGAGGCAGTAAAGCTCGTACTGACGCACACATTTGAGGCGTGTACACACGTTATGTTTTTCTACGTAGCAGCAGCAGACTATTACGCGCGGGCGATTGCATGGAGTGACGGGGGTCTATCTAAGGTAGGTATAGGTCGCGTCACGGTTTATTAGAGCTGACCTTTAATGCGCAAAAATCGATTTTTAGATCTGTTTATTAACAGGAAGAGCGCTATTAAACCGTGACGCGAGCTATACCTGCTTATGATTTTTTTAAGATTTGTAATTTGAATATCAAAACCGTTTTGAGGCCTCCATAATGAATACGAAATATTCTGAGATTCCAACGCTTTCCCCATTTGACCGAGTCACGTAACTCGTGACGAAATTATATGTAGATAGGAACCTACATTTCTATGCCCACTGATGTTGGTTGTGTTAGCTAACAATGCTCAATTAGGTTTATATGCGACTTATTAGGATCTGAATACTGTAACTCCTCGTGACCTCGACACTCGCAACCCTCTCGGTTGTGTTAAGGTCCTTTTAACTCTCCAATGATCAAACCAGGTCAGTAGGCTACCTAGGTCATTAATTTGATCTAGGTGTAAGTATATCTGGTTGTGCACATAACTGGTCATTATGCTTACCTACTTACATATAAGATAGGGACTTTACTACACCTTTTGGTACTTATACCCACTTATCAGTCTAGTCTCTGAAGGTTGGTATAAGTACTTAATTACTTCTCATTAATTTAAAAAATTCAATATTGTTCACATAGTGTTGATCACACATTAGGTATATTATTATACTTAATGTAACCAGAAAGTGCTAGAAGTTTGGGCGGGAGGGCGGTGCACTGTGCATATTGTTTTTGACACTAAAAAATCGGAACTAAAAACTAAATATTCTTGTTCTAGGAGCTAGGTTTGATAAAAAAAAATTAAGTCGTTCGATTTTCGGGGAGAGTTGTTATTTTTGAAAAATGTAGGTACCTGCCTGATGATTAAAGATGCAGTTTTAGTTTATATCAAAATCGGCCATAATTCTTTCAGCATTTTTCGAAATACGCCATAGTTTCGGATATGGCCCTGAAACCCTGTTAAAATATTCATTCTGTATACTGTATACAGTGAGACAATATACCGGCCACCGACTTAGTTTATACCTAAGTAGCTAAAATAGAAATTATTTAGCTAATCAGAATCAAGCTGTGGACGAACGATTAGAACTTCCGTGGAATCACAAGACGTGGATGCTTATTTTCCTTTCGTACGCTCTCATTGAACTTGTTTCTCCTCAACAATGATGAGGCGAGAAAGTGAATTGTTACCTAAAATTGAAGCAAAAAAGATACTATAACCGGAACACGGTCGTCGAGATTGTGAAAGCAACATTGACATTATACGCCAATTAGCTGACGGCCTGACGGGTTGCGCAACCATGGCGTTCGACGTTTTAAGCGAGCTTCGCGAAAGCAATCCCGTGGCCGTGGCAAACGATAAATAAAACTTATGTAAGTGCATTTCCGACGGAAACACACAATTTACCAGTTTTAAATATTTTATGATGTAACGACGTGAGGTAATATTATTATGTATGTTAATCCGTCGGTAAAAAACCGCGTTACCTACTTCCGATTAAAACAAATAAATACTAGCTGCCATATTAAAACTCTAGTCTTGTATTATAATACACATAATATTTAGGTACTAATTTACCATTATTTATATTATTTAGGTACCATTTGATATCTGATAATTTAAGACACAAATTCAATGGACTGGTCATTATTAGACTGAACTTATATATTAGGTACCTCTTACATATATGCATCACAAAATACTCTGCATCTGTGGTCGCAGCTGAACCTAATAAAATTTAGGGTAGACTGGTTCTGAGTGGGGAGAGACTGTCTCGGCTAATTATGTAGTATGGGATTAGATGACGCAAATATATTAAACGTATAGATTATAGATAGATAAACAAATTGGTAAGTACACCACAAACGATAAAACATAAAATAAAAAACCTAATATGATATAGTGTAACAATTGGCGGTGTTATAGCTTAGAGCGATCTTTTCCAGACAACCGCTCAGGGAGATGAGACTACAGCAGTTACATATTTGGCCAGTAGTATAACAAAAAATAATAAATATGACAAAATTTTAATTAATGTTAATAAACCAGGTTAATAAGCATAAAGCTACATCAAGTAGAATAATACCTATTTAATATCAAAAAATATCTAAATAATCATCAATATTATATAGGTACCTACTAATAACATGGGACTCTTAAAAAGGAGAGTGAACAGTCACGACGGGTCGGCAACATACTGGCAATACTCCTGGTGTTGCAGGTATTCATAGGCGGCGGTAACAGCTCACAATCAAGCGGCCCGTTTGCTTGTTTGCCACCTATGGCTTATATGCATATATTTAATGACACGATATACGATTTAAATACATAAAGTAAATACACACACATAAACATCTAGGGTCACTGGAAACCGTTGGAAAAAAACGGTAGACCCAGTAAAGAAGAGGTCTACTTATGTTCCTTATTATAAGGTTAAATATTTTTTATAATAATTTTCCAGGGCATATCGGGCAATAGATCTTCACGATTCCTGTTCGATGCCATTTTCGGTTTGGAAGTGCCAATCTTGGATGAACAAAGCGTCGAAGATGACGAAGAGGACACCGATGTGGAGAAATGCTCTTGCGGTAAGTACCTATTTATAAGTATACCTATATTTTTGGACTTTACATATATATATATATATATATATGTAGATAAATAACTACAAAAATAAAATTATAAAAACATACAAACGGGAAAATTCTGCGTCTCGTTGCTAGGCTTCTCGTGGTAGGGGAGGGGAGTGAATTTTAGAACTGAATTTCTGACTAGCTTCTGATACATACCTAGACATACCTACCATACCTATTTATTTTTTACCTTAAGAGCGCTGGCTAGGGGTGGTTTCTTCCATACAAACGTATTCCCGTACGTGGTGCCTTCCTAGATAACTGCGTCAGAGCGAAGTCAGGTTCTTTTTCATATTATGTCCCTTTAAAAACATGAAATCTTGTCCCAGTTTTACTCGGGCTGACCTTCACTAGATAAAAATAACGTTAAGGATAGAAAATAAAATAACAGGGACATTGCCTAATTTCTAATTCATGTTCTAATTTTGAAGATATAAATTTTTGGATTAGGTCAATTATTCTCGAAGGAAACACTGGACTACTAAAAATTGATTTCGTCAATATACCTACTTACATCAACAAAAAGGTAGGCACCTCCTTACATAGTAGGTACCTCTCTCTGTAAATAAATGGCACAAGAAATAGCATGGTCTCTACCTACTTATTTAGTTCAGCCTTATGTCTGAAGCCAGGAGCTCGTGCCCAAGACTTTGCATCTTGTAAACGAATCTATAACCTTTACATAGTACCTACACATGAATGACATAAGAAATAGATCAAACCAAGTACAAAATCAGTGGGAAAGATGCGATGCTCGACGGACGCGTTAAGTGCAAGTAATAAGTACTTGCCTTGTGTAGTGTGCATTGAACTGCGCAGATAGTGAAAGTGTCTTGATATCGCAGCTGCCGGTGCGGTGAGTATACCGGTAAATGGAACTTGTGACGTCAACATTTAATAAAAAAATAAGATTTTGGTTTATGTAAGAAATGTGTTTACGTAATGGACTCTCCGAGTTTCCTTATTCTGAAAAAACTATACGTATACAAGTGTAGGTAGTAAACTCGTAGTATAATAATTTCATAAGTGAAAAACAGTTTAACCGGGAAATAAATATCTGTCTACGTACGCGTACAATCTGCAGCAGTGGCAACCAGATTAAAAAAAATTACACCATTGAACGAACGCTATCGAACTATGTTTTTTTTTTTATTTTTTTTTTTTATGAAAGTTTCAAGTGAAAGTAACAAGGCGAGCAAATCATCTTACATCATGATTGCCCATATCAGACACAGTGCCACCTAGTGTTTTAAAATTCAAAATTCTGCGCGGCACTGCACTGCGCCTGTCACCCTGATATATGAGTTGTTGAATCTCATCATGCCCAATAATTTTGCTGGTAACATTGCCCTTCATACCGGAACACAGTAATGTTTGCACATTACTGCTTGGCGGATGAATAACTGGCAAAGGTGTGGTACTTCCCCAGGCGGCCCCCTGCAAAAGAGGCCTACCACTACAAAAAAAAACATTTGTGTGCATGAACATGTCTGTTTGATCTGTGTCTGGGTGTTTATAAGCTTATATAAAGTATGTATATCAGTCATCTGGTTACCATTGTCCCATATTATTATTATATTAATTGTACTCGTATTGCCTAGTTCAACTTGACATTCAAAAATTTTTGCAAAAAACACATAGCAATTTTCCATAAGGTTAAGGAAATGCTAGTAAAAGGGTGTTCAGCCTACCAAGTCAGGAAGCTAGTTCATTCAACTGTGCTTTCATATCCGCAGAGTGTGGCGGGTCTAACCAGGAGAACCGCATAGTGGGCGGTTTGCCGGCGGGCATCAACCGGTTCCCGTGGATGGCTCGGCTGGTGTACGACGGCCAGTTCCACTGTGGAGCCTCACTTCTCACCAAGGAGTACGTGCTTACAGCCGCACATTGTGTAAGAAAGTATGTAAATATTGCACTACCAGACCTCTTGTGGTGCGACTATCTGTTTACTTACCACTTCACGCGGGAAGGCGTCATTGCATTTTGTGCAATAACAATTTTAACAATAGCATTTAGTCAAAAGACGTTGAGCTTAAAACACTAACCAAGCATGGGAACTACATCTCTTGGTAATAAATATATTAAACATTCATACAGTCAAGCTTTGTTCCCGTTGAGGTAGGTGCAGAGATTATCTCTCCACTTGCTATAATTCTGACATACGATACTTTCGCTTATTCCACTTTCATTACAGTCTTCATGCTCATCGGTGATGGCTGTGGGTATCTATTTTTGACCTTTGCTTAAGCTTGAGCCTTTCCTCAAGACCAACTATAAATGTACCTAAATCTTATTAGCTTGATAATTATTAAGGATACCTTGATTGGCATTTCTCTTTATTCCTTTATAATATTCTTTTCCTTCGTCGTCTATTTTTTTCTGTAAGACATCGGCTGCAATATATTAGGGAATTCTCGTCGTAGGCCCATAACCTGTTTTGTGTTAAAACTGATGCAATCAAAGGTGTAATCATAATACTATGTTGCTGATAGTTTCCTACATTACGTGCGTGGATTTTCTTGATATTAGTTAGCTCTCACGCGATGTTGCATTTACGTTTATGTGTTTTGTAATTTGCCATGCAAATAGTATTGGTATGTTTGTTCTTTTAAAGCCAGTGCAGTGGTGCGTACTAGATTTTCCGCATTTATTATTTTTCGAAGTGGCTTGTTTTTTACACATATATCTATATAACATTTGTTTTGACATGTCCTGACACGTGGATTTTGTTGTCTTATAATATGTTGTTGTCTAAGAAAGTAACCACAATAAAATCAAGCCAAGCTCTTCCAACAACAAAGCGATACAAATGGTATAAATATTGGTAAATCCACATCTATTGGTGATGACAAATATATACATTTATGGAAACCAGTTATAGTCACAGTCTTATGCTGAAACAGCTTTTATAGTCTCATCAGTCTCAAATTATTTTTAACCAAATTCCCTTTGATTGATTCCAGACTAAAGCGTTCAAAGATCCGCGTGATACTGGGCGACCACGACCAGACAATCACGACAGAGAGCGCGGCGATCATGCGCGCAGTCACCTCCATCATTAGACACCGAGGCTTCGACGCTGATTCCTATAACAACGATATAGCGCTGCTCAAATTGCGCAAGCCCGTCAACTTCTCCAAGATCATCAAACCTGTCTGTTTGCCGCCTTCTAGTAAGTTTTATAGTCTACATACAGTCACGGCTTGATCTTGTTCTTGTTTGTCTTGTTAAGTAGGTAGTGACTATTCTCCACTTGTTACGATCCTGATATACAATGTTGACCTATGTTTGTTGTTTGTTGGCACCCACTTAGGTGGGTATTTTTTGTTTGAAGTAGGTTGCCCGTTAAGGTAGAAAAGCGCGGGGGTGCTATTACGAACTCACAATCGCGTAACAACAGCAGTAAAATTTGCTACCAAACGTCATTTTTAGGGTTTCGTACCTTAAAAGGAACAAAAAAGAACACTTATAGTATCACTTTGTTGTCCGTCTGTCTGTCTGTCTTTTTGTAAAGATACTTTTACATCTCTCATATTCGGTAAGTAGGTCCTTATTACCCCCAAATGGGGCTTGTAAGTGACCAATTAGCGCTCTAGGGTAATAATGTAGCTAGAAAAGCCCTAGGGCGGTAAGTAATTAAAAAAAAACTTCACTCTTTTAAAAAGTTTGCGTACATCTAACCATCATACTGGCAATAGACATCATGCATTCAGGCCAATGACAAAAGAGGTCGCTTCGCTATTCCTTGTCTTCGTATGAGTATAAAGTCATCAATTTTAAATATCGAACTACGAAGCTCAATTTCGTTCTTGAAAAAAATAATTTAAAAAGAGATGAAAAAAGGCGGGAATAGAAAACTTTTACTTTAATAGTAGATTAGTAGCCAAGGGCTGTAAGGCATCAATTGCAGCCTCGCTGCGCTCGTGCGCCTATACTTCGAGGGTGCAATTGATGCTTACACCCGAGCTAACTACTCTGCTTTACATCTCGATTGTGAGGTAAGTAGAAAAAAATCCCAAAAACAAACAATATTTAAAGTAAAAGTTTTCTATTCCCGCCTTTTTTCATCTCTTTTTTAAATTATTTTTTTCAAGAACGAAATTGAGCTTCGTAGTTCGATATTTAAAATTGATGACTATTATACTCATACGAAGACAAGGAATAGCGAAGCGACCTCTTTTGTCATTGGCCTGAATGCATGATGTCTATTGCCAGTATGATGGTTAGATGTACGCAAACTTTTTGAAAGAGTGAAGTTTTTTTTAAATTACTTACCGCCCTAGGGCTTTTCTAGCTACATTATTACCCTAGAGCGCTAATTGGTCACTTACAAGCCCCATTTGGGGGTAATAAGGACCTACTTACCGAATATGAGAGATGTAAAATGTTTTATTCTTGTAATGCCGGTGTTTTTCTACTTACCTCACAATCGAGATGTAAAGCAGAGTAGTTAGCTCGGGTGTAAGCATCAATTGCACCCTCGAAGTATAGGCGCCCTCGCTGCGCTCGTGCGCCTAAATATCTCGGGCTGCAATTGATGCCTTACAGCCCTTGGCTACTAATCTACTATTAATGGAAACGCGTTGAGGCATCAAATTAAAATTGATATCAACTACTAAGATCTGCGGTCCCTTGCGGCTGTAAAAAAATGATATTTCTAAGTTAACGCAATCAAAAGTTATGGCTATTTTACTGCATACTTCATACTTTGCGCAAGGAACTAATAGATGGCGCTGTATGTTCTTGGTATGTAGGTATGGAACCCTACACTTTGCAAACATACGTATGTCTTAACAATTTATTTGTAGTGCGTTTGACAGTAGACATTAAGCAATTAAACGCTTTCCACACTTCTACTGCTACCCGTGTGCGTTCTACTGCTGTTCGTAATATAGGTGCATGTCCGGACCACACAACAAAATGTAGATATTAAGTACAGGATAATAAGACTACACTATGCCTGAAGTGGCTCCCTAATATTTGTTCGCTATAATTTAATCCCTAATATTTGATTTATTTGTTGCAGGCACAGAACCATCAGGCAAAGAAGGTATCGTGGTGGGGTGGGGTCGGACGACTGAAGGCGGGCAGCTGCCGGCGGTGGTGCAGGAGGTGCGCGTGCCCATACTGTCGCTCACGCAGTGTCGCGCCATGAAGTATCGCGCCTCTAGGATCACTACCAATATGGTCAGTATGGACCTGTCACATGTACCTACTAATGAGTCACGGGACGACGGTGGGCGCGCCCTGTCTACTGTCGCTATTATATATACTGGATGGAACTATCACCTGCAGAGAACTCAGGAGAGGTATCGTAGAATCGAGAGTGACTAACCCGCACCCGCCGATCCTCGAAAACATCCCGGCGGTTTTTTGCGGCGACGCGGATTCGTATTACATATACATGCGGTATTTGTCGATGACATGATTCTTGTGAAATTTTTGTGGCCTTTTTCAGTTCCAATGGTGATGAACGTGACAGAGCGTCTGATGATGGTGCAGAAAATAAAGGATAAGGGGGAGTTTTTTTACATACGACTACTGTATGTCAAAATTCGCCCTCCACCCTTGCGTTTATTGTCGTACTGTATATAATAGACAGTGATGCCATTGGCTTGTTTCAGTTATGCGCGGGTCGTGCATCCAAGGACTCGTGTCAGGGCGACAGCGGCGGCCCGCTTCTCATACAGCAAGGAGACAAGTTCCAGATTGTTGGTAAGGCAAAGCGTAAACTTTATGACCCCTTGGAAGTAAGCGTTGCTGGCTGTGCAGTACGCATAATAGGTATTATAAGTTAGTATAGGTGTCGTCTGTCGTGCGTACTGCGCAGCCATAAGCGTTAACTTCCTAGGGCAAGTTATGTTTAAGTGCGAGGTAGGTACGAGTAGTTTGCAGCAAACTGAGACATCAGGCCTTATTATATTTAGAATCCGATTCCAGCATCAGTGGAGTAGTATTTTGGAGAAATGATGGTAATTTTTTCAAATAATAATAACCGATTAGGCTGAAATTTGGTATGTAGATAGTTTCGTTACTTACCCACTGCTCAATTAGATTGCTAAACAAAAATTTTAAAAAACATTGTCAATAAATTTTGCTTCAGGGAGACGAGATCGAAAATAATCCCTACCTAGTGTTAAATATAATAATGTTATTTTGTGTTATTTTTTTATGTATGTTAGTCTGTAAGGTATTTATTAATATGGGCCTCTGGTGCGTACAATTTGTTATGCGTACTTTTGCCTGAAATAAATGAATTTATTTATTTATTTAGACCCAGAATAACACATAGGGTACTTTTTATCATTAATTCCGATATTCCCACGGGAATTATAACAGCAATAATTAAATACTTACCTACACTAATATTAGAAGAACACTTCGAAAATCAATCTGCCGCAACATAACAAACCATACTATCACAAGTGTACCCAGGACTCCGTCCCATAGTAAGTACACCCACATTACGCCAGTATGTTATTGGCCCCATGTATCTAATACGGCTCCAGGATGTCAATGAGATAATTTCCAATGGAAAAATCCAATAACACTGTCTGACCTGGGGATCGAAACCGGGACCTCATGATGGGCAGTCGAGCTTGTGACGACTACGCCACCGAGGCAACCTCTATAGGCTTGGTGATCGCAGTAGTTGGAATATTTGGAAACAGAGTAACGAAAAGCGTTGCTGCCCACTCTCCGAATATGTGACCGGGTCTCACGGCTTCCACGAGACGAGAAAGTGGTGGCTCTATTTTATAGCCGAAAACCACAATTTTCACCATTACAACACGTTTATTCAGATATGAGGCTTGTATTTAGACATTTCCAGTGTAGGACTATGTTTTATCTAAAACTCAATTATGTATGTATATATTATATTACACAGGCATTGTGTCGTGGGGCGTGGGATGCGGTAAACCAGGTTACCCCGGAGTTTACACCAGGATCACGCGCTACCTGCCCTGGCTGAAGTCTAATCTGCGAGACACTTGCTTGTGCGACAAATAGACCATAAGACCTACCTAGTCTCAATAGAACGAATCAAAAAAAAAAAAACCATTTCTACTTATGGATATATAATATACTAATTTAGTAGACTTTTTGTAATTAATGGTGGTACTAAAAATGTTAAAAAAAAAAAATTATAGGCCTTTCAAATATAATCAAAATTATAATGTGAGGTCGACATGGCCAAAACAACAACTCCTTGCAATTTTTTATTAATTCGTGGGGTTGAAAAATTAGGTTATTTATGAAGATCTATCTGAGTCTTGGGAGATTGAGACAGGAATTGAAAAAACTCTTATCTTCAGTACCTGCTTCACACACTAAACATTTTAAAAATATATTATGAAATGCACATTTAAGGAATTTGGAATTAAATAGAAAGTGGACATATTAGGATACACTCTTTTCACGAAGCAGTCTAAGTAAGAAATGTAGATTATGTGAGTGGCTTTTTTGAAGAGTAGACAGCACATATTAAAAGTCAGACGACATGTACCGAAACCATGCTTTCATGTATTCAAAATGTTGTTAGAAGTTAAATAACGTTATGGTGCTTTTACATTAAATTATGTATCTTCTTGTAATGTAAGCTTTAGATAGTAGTTTTTAAACTTTAGGTGCATACCTGCTATACCTATATGTTCGGAACTCCTTCCGAAATTAAATAGCAACGCTCTCAGCATGCATCACTCTCTTTTGCTATAACTTTTTTTCTGCCTTGTCATCTCTGTACTACTAGTCTAATTACTTACCAATAAATAGCCAATTGTCACACCATAAGGAACCGCTTTTAATTATCAAAATCCTACCAAAACCTCATCGAAGAAGCACAATCTGTACATGATCCATCGAGCCGAGATACCCAGGAAATAAGGGAAGTGATCAGTTAACGGTTTTTAAGAATATTTGTGATATAACCCATTACTCTGTTTCTTGTTTAGGTTAGGTACCTAGTGCATACTCCTGGCATTATAATTTATGCCCTAATAGTAAGTAGAAACCAGGTTTATCTGTTATATCCTTGTATAAACTATTATTTTGTGTTTCCTTCACTTATTATTGAGTATTAACTAGCTGATTTGATATTAATTAGAGAATATTTTAGGTATTTTAACTTGCATTCACATAATCTTTAATTACATTTATTTTGGTTAAATAACATATTGTAACATATTGTAATCTCAATTAGTATATCTTCTTATTCATGTTTTAATAGTTTTTTTTCTTAAAATAACTTCAACTTTGCCTATATTTTGTAATTTCAACTTATCACTTTTTGCCAGAATTTAAAACATAAATTTTAATTTTGCCCAGAAATTGTTGAGAATCATAAACATTTTCAGTTATAAATAGAAAGTACATCAATGTATCGTTTGTTATGTTTATTGTATTTGATCAACATTTTTTGTAGTAATTTATAGTATTTTCACACTTGTAAAATTATTAAATTAATCATTTGTACCTACCTAATAGTGTGATTGAATTTATGTTCTAGTTCTTTATTTCATTGTTTATTGTTATCAATTTCAGACAAACTAGCCCGCTCCTGCCTAAATACTTCCAAAATGAGTGATAAAGATCAAAAGGAATTAATTAAAAAGCGTGCTAGTCTAAAAGGCCGGCTGACTACGTTTGGCAGGTATGTCGCGGAATTGAGCGGTACGTTGAATCAACAACAAGTACATGAATTGCAGTTAAGGATCGGTAAGATTGAATTAATATTTGAGCAATATGATATAGTACAAACTAAAATAGAATGCCTCGCTGACGATTTGAGCTCGCAAGACGCAGATAGAGAAGATTTCGAATCAATGTATTACAAATCCCTTTCACAGGCTCAAGAAATTCTTTCTCGTAATTCTAAATCGGTACAAAACGATGCGCCTAGTATTGAAAGTTGTTCTCATGCGAGCAATCTTCGGATGGTTAAATTGCCTACTATTAATTTACCTAAATTCAACGGTTCCTACAACAATTGGCTAGAGTTTCACGACACTTTTGAGAATCTCATACATTCGAACGAGGCGATTGGTGAAATAAACAAATTTCATTATCTCAGAGCCTCACTAGAGGGCTCTGCTGCGGTGATGATTCAGGAGATCCAGTTCTCTGCGAGTAATTATACTGTGGCGTGGCAGCTACTGTGTGAGAGGTATCACAATAAGCGCTTATTAATTCAGACGCATGTAAATAATTTATTTAACATTGATGTTATTAAAAATGAATCCTCATTAAATTTAAAGCGCCTTATAGATCAGTTGAATAAAAGCCTGAGAGCTTTAGAGTCACTGGGCGAACCGACCACGCATTGGGACACTCTCCTTATTCACATGATGACTCGTAAAATCGACCATAAGACGTTGCGTGAATGGGAAGAGTGCAAAGGTCGTCTAGATAAGGAAAAGCCCATTACTTTGTCCATTTTTCTCGATTTTATTCGTAATCGAGCCGATCTTTTAGAAACGATGGAATTTACTCGCCCTAATCCTTCTCACACCCAATTCCAGCCACCTAAAGGTCAGAAAATTAAAGCATTGGTTTCTGTAACCGGAGCACCACCGTCGTCGGGCGGCGGCGCTAGTTATACTTCCAGTTCCGGTACAAAGTCGTGTCCACACTGTAAGGGTGAGCATTACTTAGATAATTGCGATAAATTTCTAGGCCTTAGTAATGAGCAGAGATGGGAATTACTTCCCCAGCTTAAAGTGTGTTACAACTGCTTTCGTAGTGGTCACTATTCTAATCGCTGCAGGAAAGGTGGTTGTACTGTATGTAAGCGTAGGCATAACACGTTGCTGCACACTTTATCTAATAATAAACGAGGACCTAATCAGCCCGCTCCTGCGCATGACACTGCAGCGAGTGCCGCCGCCGTCCAGCCTCCCACTGTGACGCCTAGCGACCACAGCGTAACCTTAGCCACGTATTGTGCGGATGCACCTTTAGAGACCCGTCAAGATGTTTTGTTATCGACGGCTCTTGTTAAAGTGGTCGGTTCTGATGGCCACGAGCGCATCATACGTGTTCTGTTGGATTGTGCGAGCTCTTCATGCATAATTACCGAGAAAATGTGCCGCTTATTGGATGCAAAGTATATTGATATAGATAAACCTATCTTCGGCATCAATAAAACTAAAACAAACACGACAAAAATGTGTTATGTTTCCATTAGTTCACGCAGTGAAAATTATTCCAAATGTCTTCTTTGCTATGTACTGCCGTCCATAACTGATGACGTGCCTTGCCGTTCAATTGATATTTCGCATTTAAATATTCCCGCTAATATTATTTTAGCCGATCCCCAATTTTATAAGGCGTCAGAAATTGACATGATCATTGGATCCAATGTATTCTGGGATCTGCTCGGGTCGCGAAAGATCAATCTAGGAGCTAATAACCCAATCCTTTGGGAAACTCGACTTGGCTGGTTGGTTTCCGGTCCCATAAATGGTAGCCATGGGTCTTCTCCTCTCACGTGCAACTTTACAAAGATTTTAGACATTCCTCAGGATACTGATCTCGGAGTTGATGACACTCAGAACCTATTGTCACGGTTCTGGCAGCTGGAAGAAGTCGGCCTCAAGTCATCATACTCCGAAGAGGAACGAAAGTGTGAAGAACACTTCGTTCAAAATACGACACGTCTAGCCGACGGTCGCTTCTGTGTGCGTATACCTTTGAAACAGTCTCCTGACTGTCTAGGTGAGTCATTGCAACGCGCAAAGAGATGTCTGCAGGCTTTAGAGCGTAGGTTCGAGAAGCAGCCTGACTTTCGAGACAGGTATGCTCTATTCATGTCTGAATACCTTTCGCTCGACCATATGTCGGAATGTAAATTAAACCCCGATTCAACCGCGTACTTTATTCCGCATCATGGAGTATTGAATGAAAATAGTACTACAACGAAGCTCCGGGTAGTTTTCAACGCCAGTAGTCCTACCACCTCAGGGAAATCCTTGAATGAAATTCAGAGGGTGGGACCTACTGTGCAAGATGAGCTTCTTTCAATACTCCTTCGGTTTAGATTATATAAGTATATTTTGGCCGCAGATGTGGAAAAAATGTACAGACAGGTCGCGGTACATCCTGATGACAGACATCTTCAACAAATCCTTTGGCGCGATTCTGCAGACTCCCCACTCAAGGCATACCAACTTAATACCGTTACATACGGGTGCGCTAGTGCCAGTTACCTTGCTACGAGGTGCCTTAAGCAAATCGGCCTAGAATGCAGTGACCACAAGATTTCAGAGATCATCATTCACGACTATTACGTGGATGACCTCCTCACGGGGTCTGACTCATTTCAGGAGGCGTTGGACATTAAAAGGAAAGTTACCGCCGAGCTTGCATCCGCCAGGATGCCCTTGCGCAAGTGGAAGTCCAACGATCCTCGACTCTGTCTTACCTGTGATCCGTGCGACGCCAGTTCGTCCCTTAATTTAAATATCGGATCCTTGGAGTCGTGTAAGACACTAGGCCTCGGTTGGCAGACAGCAACAGATGAGCTTTATTTCTCCGTCGATTCGTGCGAAGCGTCGTCTTCGACGAAACGCTCTATGCTTTCTGTCACTGCACGCATTTTTGATCCCATGGGATTGGTTTCACCCTGCATCATTCCTATTAAAATTCTACTGCAGCGGCTATGGGTTCATAAATTATCATGGGATGAAGAGCTCCCATTGGAATTAGCCAAGTTTTGGGCTAATATAATTAAAGGCCTTCCGCTTTTAAATAATTTACGCATCCCTCGCCTTATTGTCTGCGAGGCTTACAAAAATGTGGATCTCCACATTTTCACTGATGCGTCGCAGAGCGCCTATGGTGCCTGCCTCTACGCGCGTAGCGTAAACGAGAACGGACAGGTCAAGGTCTCGTTACTTTTGGCCAAGAGTAGAGTTGCTCCATTAAAGCCGACTACGATCCCTCGGCTAGAGCTCTGTGGGGCTCTGGTAGGAGTACGCCTCTACGAGAAGGCTATTGAGTCTCTCCGGGTTGAAGTCAGCCAAACCACCTTTTGGACTGACTCGACGATTGTGCTAGGTTGGCTTAAGATGTTGCCCAATAAATTGCAGCCTTTCGTTCGCAATCGTACGGTGGAGATCATGGAGAAAACTGAGAACTGTAACTGGCGTCATGTCCCCACTGAGCAAAACCCTGCTGATCATATTTCTCGCGGCGTAAATGTCGCAGAGTTACAGGGTCTTGATCTGTGGTGGTCAGGTCCACACTTCCTACAAAAGAACTCCTCTCAGTGGCCTCCCAGTCCAATCCAGTCCAACGACTCCAAGCTCCCTGAAGTTCGTCCTGAAGTCTCGTTGCACGTTTCAGTTCCGTGCGATGATACGTTAATTGATTTCAGTAGATTTTCTAACCTATCACGATTAAAACGCGCTGTAGCTTATGCATTGCGGTTTATTAATTCATGCAGAAAGCTACCTCCGAAGACCGGTCATTTGAGCTCCGAGGAGTTACAAGCCGCGCTAAACTTGATTATTGGGAAGGCTCAATCAGAGTCGTTTGTCGAATATAAACTCCTAACTCAGGGACATGCGTTACCTTCTAAAAGTCCCCTTAGCAAGTTAAACGCCTTCTTAGACGACGCCAAAATTATGCGTGTTGGCGGCAGGTTAGAAAACGCGTCAGAGTTTTCGCATGAGAAAAAGCACCCTATAATCCTACAGTCCACTCATCTTCTCACGAAACTCATATTCAAGGCTGAACATATGAAACTTATGCATGCTGGGCCGCAGCTATTATTAGCTTCTATAAGAGAAGCCTATTGGCCTATCGGCGGCCGCAATTTGGCTAAGACCACTTACCATAGTTGTACTAGATGTACTCGCATGAGAGCTAAAATTATTACCCCACTCATGGGGAATTTACCTGAGCAGCGCCTCGTTCCCGGTCACCCGTTCGAATGTGTAGGTATCGACTATGCTGGACCCATCTCCTCCGCCAATCGCCTTGGTCGAGGTTGTAGAATCGTTAAGGTCTACATCGCGATCTTTGTATGTTTTAAGACGAAGGCGATTCATATCGAATTGGTAGGCGATTTAACCAGCAATAGCTTCCTCTCTGCTCTGCGCCGGTTCATATCGCGGAGAGGCAAACCTACTGATATATTTTCCGATAACGGTACGTCATTCGTAGGTGCCTATAATCAGATCGGACAATTTTTGAAAGCTAACTGCAATTCATTACCTGATTCTTTGGCCGAAGAAGGTATAAACTTTCACTTTTGTCCACCTTACTCTCCTCATTTTGGGGGGCTTTGGGAAGCGGGGGTTAAATCCATAAAATTTCATATGCACAGAGTATTGGGAAATTGTAACTTAATTTATGAGGAACTGATCACTGTCCTAACCCAAATTGAAGCCATACTGAACTCTCGGCCACTTACTCCACTCTCAAGCGATCCGGACGACCTAATGCCGCTTACTCCTGGGCATTTTTTAATCGGCAAGCCCCTTACGTCAATGCCTACTCCTGAGTACAAGGACTGCCAGCTGAGCCATCTGACCAGGTTCCAGCGACTAGAGCTCATGCGCCAACACTTCTGGACTAGATGGTCCAAGGAATATATTAGTGAGCTGCAGCAAAGAACTAAATGGCGCACTAACCAGTCATCGTTGAAGCTCAACAGTCTGGTCGTGGTGAAGGAAGAAAATCTCCCGCCACTTAAATGGAAGCTGGGCCGCATTGTAGCTGTTTATCCAGGGGCCGATGGAGTTAACCGGGTCGCGGACATAAGGACCTCGAGCGGAGTCATCAAGAGGTCATTCAGCAAGATTTGTCCTCTGATTGTGGATTAGTTTCGGTTGAAAGGAAACCTTTCAACATCCGGGGGCATGTTCGGAACTCCTTCCGAAATTAAATAGCAACGCTCTCAGCATGCATCACTCTCTTTTGCTATAACTTTTTTTCTGCCTTGTCATCTCTGTACTACTAGTCTAATTACTTACCAATAAATAGCCAATTGTCACACCATAAGGAACCGCTTTTAATTATCAAAATCCTACCAAAACCTCATCGAAGAAGCACAATCTGTACACTATATATTAAGTTCATCATTATTAGAAGCATCTTGGAGATGTAGAACAAAACAGTCTAAGTATATTCCTTTTAGCGTTATTTCTCCTTTTGTAAAATAGACCCTTCTCTTATATATCTACTTACTTTTCTCTGTATCTTGTGTCTCATATTGTGAGTAGAATATTTTGGATTAAGTGCCAAATATTTAAAAAGCCAATTCTGAAACAATACTCAGTTTAATGTTACGTTTAAGATATAGTTTATTAATTGTTAAGTTTTTAATATTTTAGAGGCCGGTGGTGCAGATTACCATTAGTGATTAAGAATATATGAGGTTCTACCTTCTAAGTGTTCAACATGATACTAAGGGTTGGAAAGTATGTTTATCCACCATAATAAAATATTATATATTTACATCCGTATTCAAGAACAACACCATGATGGCCCGAACGCATAGGGCCGTTAAATCCAATTGGAAACAATTGTCTGCCGTGACGAAATTCCTTACTTAGCAAAGTACTTTATGTAAGTATTGCTTTTGAACACGGGTGTTACAGTTTTAGAATTTTTTAATATTTCTTTGTTGTATAAAAGGTGTAAGTTTTAGATAAGCATAGGATTTTTATTGAAATTAACAATACTAATTTTGACTTTTCTTGATTCATTATCATCACCTCAGTCGTTTAATGTCCACTGCTGGACATGCTGGACCCACATAAGGGGAGGGTTTGCCAATACTCGACACGCTTGGCTGGCGGGTTGTCGAGCACAGTTCGATGTTTTTTTGCAGAGGACGCTGCTGCCCGTCCTCTGTATTTGTTAACCCTTAGCCGGCTCTTACGGCAACCACGGGGAGACAGGGTGGAGCATTATTCTAAAGCCGGTACCGCCAAGCTACTTATGTGTAATTTTTATTTTTTTTATGTTTACCGTCCTTAACTAAATTATGACTTAGGTACATACCTACTTTTCTTATGTATCTAATCTTTTTACTTTATCCTGGAGTTCTATTATGCAGAATAACTAGTAAAACAAATAATATGATAATGTTATGATAAATAAACACTTAACATTAAAGTTTATTAAACTATATAATTTATTTTGTACAGTAAAAATAATATTAAGATAATGATAACTGTTATTTATATTTTAATAAATTATACATAATTGTTGTAATATTTTATTTCACTTAAAAAACGTATTATCTATAATTTGTGATTGTGACATTTTTGACCTTTGCTCCTGATGCAATTAAAACATACTATCAAGCTTTTTCCAGAAGGGGTTGGCTGTAGGCAGAGATGTACCCAGGACTCAGTCCCATAGTAGTTAAACCCATATTTCACCAAAATGTTGTTTAGCCCCTGTAATAGGGGGCGAGTTTATGTTGCTATCTTCCGGATACCGGAGTTCCAGACTCCAGGCTGTTATTGATATAATTCCTAATGAAAAAATTAACACTGACTGACTTGGGGCTCGAGCCCAGGACCTCCTGATCGGCAGTCGAGCTTGCGAGTGATGGAGGGGAGAATTAAGTCACAAATATTAATTTTATTGGTTTCTTACTCTAAAAAAAATAATTGCTTTATAAAAAATTGGTCATGTGAAGAAAACATAAACATTGCCCTCGCAGGTCAAACCCAATATATTTTTTATGTTTGGGATTTGGAATTGAAATTTATTTGCCGCCAGTAATAAATCTAAGCTGGCAAATCAAATATAACCTTAACGAGAATTTATACATAGTTCTTTAGTTTAGGTCAGTAAACTATAGGTACGAAATATCGTAATGTATCGTAATAGGCGAATTGGATTGTTTTAATAGAGTTATCTACCGTTAAATGATATCAGTGTGAAGCTTGATCAAAAATGTACTGTTTTCCAATGTAGAAACAACAGAACCTCATTGTCCCCTTGATACGTTTGGTAAAATCAGCTCACCTGAGCCACCCGGGACCCGACAACCATCGTCTTGCCTCTCGCGGTTAACATTCTAGAAATGAAATTGTATGGAGATCAAGCAAGCAAGGCAAGTTGTCGACTATGCATCGCTCCTCCAACCACCCTTAATTTCTAGCTCAAGCCATTCCTTTTTTTGAAATGAAAATGCGAAGTTCACTGGTAGACTGTGACGCAGTGTTCATCTGTGGACAACGAGCGGACGCTGAAATTTGAGACAGTGCTTGTGTGCCGTGTGGTTCTAATGAGCTGGCGATCTCTACATTGTTGTAGGAATATTTTTTGTGTTTGTAGGTAGATATTAATAATTTCATACCAAAATACTGATGTGTTTTCCTGTTCCTAAAATTAGAATTCCTTAGTGGTTTTATTATCAGCCTTCATAATTATTTACGAGGGACAGGTTTACACAAAGAACTCTCTTTGCGGTCTGCGGTCAAACTTTGAGGAAAATTGGTAGGTTTCGATCGTGGTTCAAGATCCTGAAGATTTATTCTTCCATCCACCAGACTAGATTAAAAAATACCCAAGTAAGTACAAATACCAATAATTACTAGATAATAAGTACATGTAATATAAATATTTATAACCATTGCGGAAAAGGCTTTTCATAAAATAATATTATGAGTGCCTGCGCCTGTTTATTTTCAGTAAGTATCTACCAAATCACGATTCTAGATATTTATTTCCTAAGCCACGTATTCACTTGCGCAACTTCGAGGTCAAGGCAGCCACAGCCCCGAGCCTGCCTCAAGTGGATACGCGGCTGTATTTGGGATTCAGGTGGGTATATGTTTTACTGAAGTCAATGATTAGTTCCCAATTCTTAATTTTGATAAATTGAGTATGTATTTGAGTCAATTTTTTTGTCATATATGGAAAGATCATAATTATATAGGTACTCGATTTACTTGTCACTTACTTACGCTTTGTCAAATAAATAGCTTAACGCTGCGCAAGCATAACAGAAGACGCTACGCTGGGCCTGGTAAAGATTCTACGCCGCATAGGTTTGCAGGCTTAAACTCTACGACACGCCAAGCCTGGTGATTTTACACTTAGTTTGTAAGCCTTTGGTCTTGCTATTCGACTATCCCAATAGAACGTGAAAATAAAAAAAGGTAGCATCTTAGAAAACGCTGCACAAGTATTATAAGACGCTAGGTACTCCGTGCCTAGAGTATCTTCTACGTCGAATAAGTCGTGTAAACTCTACGACACGCCAAGCCAGGTGATTTGTTCACTTAGTTCGGAAGCCTTTAGTGCTTGCTATTCGACTAGTGGGGTATACTTACTGACGTATTCAAATCATGTCCACCGTCGTCGTCAACTCACTACTCTCTACGATCGCATCTCAGTGTCCGTACGAGCGCGCGCCTCGCCATCCGACGATGCTAAAGCCCGCGAAAAACTGATAATCAAATTGTTTTTTTTTAACCAGATCGGTAGCCAGTATGTGGAAGTGCGCATTTATCTTGGTGATTGGGACTTTGACTTTCACTTGTCCAGAGGTTGGTACATTGATTTTTTATATCTTTATTTATGCGTCGAGGTTTATGATCATTTGCGAAAATGCATAAAGGGCCGGATACCGGCTTTCCCTTGATACACTTATAAAACTGTCACTTTTCTCTTTAATATTAAAATCTTGCCGTAGTACCTTTTTATAAACAGTGCTGCTAGATTATGACTTCACTCCTAGCTGTATTGATTCTTTAAAAAATGCAAATATTGGGATAGCACACATATTATGGAATGCTCAAAAGACTATGTTTTTCAATATTCCGATAGGCAATATTATTCAGTATACTGGGTGTACAGGGGTAACCCTGTATACGTGTAAACGTATAGAGGGTTACTGGTATCCTTTTGCAATGTGGGTTCTCGTGATTCCTTTGATCATTTAACATTAAAGTTAGCGAGTTAGTCCATTGCCCCTTACTTCAGATGTCTCCTTGAAGAGTAAA
The DNA here is from genome assembly GCA_947063395.1 of Hemistola chrysoprasaria. Taxonomy (NCBI): domain Eukaryota; kingdom Metazoa; phylum Arthropoda; class Insecta; order Lepidoptera; family Geometridae; genus Hemistola; species Hemistola chrysoprasaria. The sequence goes on from OX346719.1 coordinate 10,802,802, forward strand.
ATATCCACTTGAAAAATCGCTATGAGTATACCTATTATTAAGAACGGTTTGGTATTTGTGAATACTAAAATATATCAGAATTTAAGCGCTCTCATAAATATTATGTTGAACCTGATAGAAAGTTCGTATTGACCGTTACAATCGGCTCACAATCCTGATTCGCTCTAGATTTAAGATTAAGTATGCACCTAGATATATCCTTAAAATATATATAAAAAAACTTAATTTTAAAATTAGCAGCTTTATGCTAATGAACGTTTGCATCCAAATAACATTAGAAATAATGGATTGATAGTCGAAAGCATACCGGGATATATATTATGTGTATCTATAAAGTAGACTGCCTCGGTGTCGTAGTGAGCGCAAGCTCTACTGCAGATCATGAGCTCCTGGGGTCGATCCCCAGGTCAGGCAAAGTGTTAAATATTGGATTTTTCTATTAAGAATTATCTTAATAACTGCCTCGAGTCTGGAACTGTGCCAGGTAGATGGCAATAGGCTCCTATTATATGGGACCAATAACATATTGGCGAAATGTGGGTGTACCTACTATGGGACTGAGTCCTGGGAATATCTCAGCCTACCCCTTCGGGAAAAGGGCGTGATTGTATTCTTTTATGATAGTAAGTGACAAGACCTGATGGTAAGCATCATGATTGCCCATATCAGACACAGTGCCACCCAGAGTTTTAAAATACAAAATTGTGCGCGGCACTGCACTGCGCCTGTCACTCTGAGATATTAGTTGTTGAAACTCGTCATGCCCAGTAATTTCGCTGGTAGCATTGCCCTTACCTTATTGGCGGATGAATAACTGACAAAGGTTAATGTTATGTTATAAAGTAGATATGTAGAAGATTTGCGTGTTCTGCTGACTTAAGTTGTTGGGTTCCCAACCAATCACATCCAAAAAAATACCACGGTTAGGAATAAAATCCCAGCAACGACGTCGTTGCTGTTCGATGGCGCTTAGAACCTGTGCACACAGCGCATTTTATTAGCGTAGATGACGTGTAAATGCAGTGCGTACTTACTAAAGGCAAAGAATAATAACTATTACTACGCTAAAGGTGTGCTATTCAGTTGGAGTCTCTGTGTTAAGCGATTCTACGGCGCTATAAACGCGCGATCATGAAACGTGCTTCGTTAGCGCTGATTGAACATGCCGTGTAGGTATATAGTGGTACATAGGCTCTGACTGCTATCGTGCTATCTTTTGTTTTCTACAGCCCCTGTGATTGACGAGATTCTTTTGTTGCGCAGAGTGATGCAGCTCGAGAGACACGCGGAGTGTTTACAAAGAATATCTTCGGCGGAGTATGGGGGAACCGGCCCCCGTTGTTAGAAGCTAATCGACCAAGATCCGCGTGCACTTGTAGTTAGTATTCTGTTAATGATTATGGCCTTTCTAACTTGGCATTAGGCCAGTCTTGGTCTGGATGTCACTTAACACGTTTTAGCAATGGAATTACTTAACAGGAGGATCTTTATTATTAAATTAATTGCGCTGAGCCCAAATGCATAAAAAATAAACTAGGTACTAGGTAGTAGTAGTAGTTACCGACTACTGTATCTGATAATCATATGAACAATGGTATTATGAATACTAGACCAGCAAACATAGAGAGACACCTCTATTTCATTCTGTGAAAATTCATTTGAGTTTCATCTAGGTAGGTAGTTTCATCGAGTTTCATTTGGGTTTGGCAAACTGCAACGTTCTATGTTTTCCAAGTAAAATGCTGATTTAATCTTCAAAACTCTTCTTTCTTTCTTTCTTTTTTAAGGCTGGTATTGATTTACGAAGAAGCTCAGAGAACCACCAAAACATTTCATTTTAATCTACAGACGTTCTATAAATGTCATCTCCAATGGACTTTAATATATGAATCTTCACACGTATCATAATTTGTATGTTCTCTGTTACTATTCCGTACATCCATTAAATTCCAGAATGCGGTGAAAGGAATGAAGTGTCTCGTATTGTGGGGGGAGAGGAGGCCGGCACCAACGAGTTCCCGTGGATGTGTCGGCTCTCTTATTTCAAGAGGTTCTACTGCGGATGCATGCTCATCAACGACCGATATGTCCTTACTGCTGCACATTGTGTTAAAGGGTTAGTATTATTTACTTAAATTACGGCCTACAACCTACGAGCATGTACCACTTTTACCACAAAAGTGGAAGAAGCGTAAATTTCAAATATATGTCAAATATATTATGGACGCGTTATCGAAGGAAGCTGGGCCTAGAAAACCTTACACTGTCTATCCCATATAGCCCTATATATATATAGGGTATCCTATATAAATAGGGTAGAGAAAATTATTCGCAATAATAATATTCCGAAACATAGTACTTATTCATCTCTTATTCATTATCGCCGTATAATTTATAATTTGATTTAAATAAAGTGAGGTTAAGTACTTAGTATTTTTATAATGGCGACGCACGTTCTAATTTTAGTAGAACATTTGCTTAATTCATAATATCAATGCCTATAATAAAAATATAATTTATCCACATTTGAGAGTATTATTATTGATTTTATTTGATAGGCCTTACTAAATAAAAACAATATTATAATGTATGGTCGACGTGGCTCTGAAACCAACCAGTCCATTATATCAGGATATAGCGCAAATTCGGAAATCAGTCGTGACTTTATGAAAATTATAGATGCGAAAGTTTGGATATGTGTTTGATGGAACTTCATCAGAATTAATGAATCGATTTAGTTGTAGTTTAGCAATTAGATAGAGCTATGCGGTAGCTCAAATTCCAGAAATAGGGTTCATTTTAGATAAATTCTTATTATATCGTGTGTAAACTTTATCAGGGGTAGGATTAGGTATAGGAGTTAGGAGGATAAGAAAAAAGGAGAGGAGGTAAAGCAAAACTCTGAGAAAGGAGCATTTTATAAAGGCATTAATGGTCTGGGAGTATGTAGAGACAACGATCGATAGACTAAAATGGAAGAACGTGCTGACCTAAGCAGCTTGTGCAGGGTAAGAGCAAGAAAAAGAAGATCATAAAAATATAGTGTACTAGCGACCCGCCCGGCTTCGCACGGGTAGCAGAAGTAGATATAGTGAACGTTTAACAGGAGTAAATTCGTGATACATTGTATTTTAATAGATAAAACCCTAATGGTTTACGCAGCGCACGCAAATTAATGACTATTTCTGTTACAATGACCAAACCTTAACCCATGTATAAATTTATCGTGGGCTATTTTGAAGTTATTGATAAGTACTACAAACCCCTAGTACATTCCTTTATTCTACCACCAATACTTTTCACATCGCATGCATATAATGACTTTCGATTATTGTGACTAAACCAAAATAAATGGATATAATTTATGTATACTGTTTTGTAGGTATTGATAAGTACTACAAACCCTTAGTACATTATTTTACTCTACCACCAATAGTTTTCACACCGCATGAAAAATAATCACTGCTTCGATTATTGTGACTAAACAAAAAAAGATGGATATAATCTATGTATACTGTTTTGTAGGTATTGATAATTACTACAAACCCCTAGTACATTACTTTACTCTACCACCAATAGTTTTCACACCGCATGAAAAATAGTCACTTTTTCGATTATTGTGACTAAACCAAAAAAGATGGATATAATCTATGTATACTGTTTTGTAGGTATTGATAAGTACTACAAACCCCTAGTACATTACTTCCCCACCAATAGTTTTCACACCGCATGAAAATAATCACTGCTTCAATTATTGTGACTAAACCAAAAAAGATGGATTTAATCTATGTATACTGTTTTGTAGGTATTGATAAGTTCTACAATCCCCTAGTACATTACTTTACTCTACCACCAATAGTTTTCACACCGCATGAAAAATAATCACTGCTTCGATTATTGTGACTAAACCAAAAAAGATGGATATAATCTATGTATACTGTTTTGTAGGTATTGATAAGTACTACAAACCCCTAGTACATTACTTTACTCTACCACCAATAGTTTTCATACCGCATGAAAAATAATCACTGTTTCGATTATTGTGACTAAACCAAAAAAGATGGATATAATCTATGTATACTGTTTTGTAGCTATTGATAAGTACTACAAACCCCTAGTACATTACTTTACTCTACCACCAATAGTTTTCACACCGCATGAAAAATAGTCACTTTTTCGATTATTGTGACTAAACCAAAAAAGATGGATATAATCTATGTATACTGTTTTGTAGGTATTAATAATTACTACAAACCCCTAGTACATTACTTTACCCTACCACCAATAGTTTTCACACCGCATGAAAAATAGTCACTTTTTCGATTTTTGTGACTAAAACAAAAAAGATGGATATAATCTATGTATATTGTTTTGTAGGTATTGATAAGTACTACAAACCCCTAGTACATTACTTTACTCTACCACCAATAGTTTTCACACCGCATGAAAAATAGTCACTTTTTCGATTATTGTGACTAAACCAAAAAAGATGAATATAATCTATGTATACTGTTTTGTAGGTATTGATAAGTACTACAAACCCCTAGTACATTATTTTATTCTACCTCCAATACTTATTACAGCGCATTCATATTATGTCTTTTTCGATTATTGTGACTAAACCAAAATAGATGGATGAAATTTCCGTGGACTGTTTTGTAGATATTGATAAGTACTACAAACCCCTAGTACATTATATTATTCTACCATCAATGGATTTCACAGCGCACGCAAATTTATGAATATGGTAATTATATTATGTGACACCTTGGTTCACAATATTGCAGTTTTCTTACGGATCCCTAATATTTTTCAAAATCTCATATAGCCTATGTCACTCACACTGAATTAAGCTATCCATAAGTGAAAGAATTTTTAAAATCGGTCCAGTAGTTTCGGAGCCTATTCGTTACAAACAAAAAAACAAAAAAACAAAGATTCTCTCTTTATAATATTAGTATAAGTATATAGTGTATTTAGACTGCCGTTATGCCTATTTATCCTAAACGCGGTAGTTTAGATACACCATTAAAAGCTCATAAAACTTGAGGTGTTAGCATAACACATCAAAATTCCATTTCTATTCATGCTTGGGCTGAGCTGGACCACACTCAGCGTTACTCCAGACGCCCGATATTATCGTATTGTTTAAGGCCAACTTCATTTTCCTTAAGATTGGGTAAAATATGCACAGTCTCTGCCGGGTTAAACAGGGTTAACATCAACAAAGTAACGATTTTCAATATTAAAAAGTGCAATTATCAACTCAACAAATTCTATGCTGTATGTTAAAAAAATAAATTCATTTGGTATAATATTCGGTTATAGGTGTTACATGTGAAGGTATCGTTCTAAAGTAGAGAATATTGCATAAGTATCTAATAAATTACCAAAACTACCAATGTTATCCTCTAGATAATAACTACCCCAAGCTTGGTCTAATCCGTTCTTACAGATATGTTTAAAGCAAAGTCAATAATCAAGTGCTTCCAAATGTTTGCTTTCATCTCGTGCGCGGATTGTGTGAGTCTGTGAACAAAGCTCTCGAAAGGATGTTGACTTAGCTTACAAACAACACACCTCGTAGGCATACAGGCACTTAGATTACCCATACCTGTTACTTCTTGAGCATATTAATATGTTAACATCTACACAACTTGTACCTCCACTTCATGACTCGATTGCAGTACTGCATAATATATTTTATCAGCTCAGGGCAAAGGAAGGTGGCACATGAGGGGGGAGACCTATTCTCACCAAATGGGTAAACATACTTGCTAAGTATTATCATGATAGATAGATGGATAGTCACCACAAAACAATAAATCTTAAAAATTAAACAAAACAGTATGTTAAATAGTGCAACAATTGGCGGTCTTATCGCTAAGAGATTATGGTATATAAACGTTATATAAATAAGTTAAGGCTCTTCTTAAGAGCATAATTTTTCACTCTATTGTTTGTGGTTGGCTCTTAATCTGGCCTTTATTTGCGTTAAACTATATTTGGTTTAAGAAAACCGTATGGTTCTTTTCATACATACAAAAAATCATTAAAATAACTCAAATGATTATTTTAACAATTTTTATTAATGAGAAAACACCCTACAGTTTTCTTCAAAACATAACATAACATACATTCACGCCTTTTTCCCGAAGGGGTAGGCAGAGGTGTACCCAGGACTCAGTCCCATAGTAGATACACCCACATTTCGCCAGTATGTTATTGGTCCCATGTTATAGGGGGCGAGCCTATTGCCATATACCGGGCACAGTTCCAGACTCCAGGCAGCTATTGAGATAATTCCTAATGGAAAAATCCAATATTTAGCACTATGCCTGACCTGGGGATCGAACCCTGGACCTCTTGATTGGCAGTCGAGCATCCGCCCACTACGCCACCGAGGCAGTCAAGTTTACAAATTAAGTTTTCTTCAACCAAATATATTTCGGCAAAATTATTCTCTCCTCCATATTTGGGATTTTTTTTTATGGAAGAGCAAACCCTCTTAATAAATGTAACCGTAACAGATTCGTATCGTTATATTTTACATAAAAGTCTCGAACTCTCGTAATCTATTCCTAATGATATAATGACTGCTAGAGCTATTGAAATTATAACAGCAACAACTTACAAAGAGAAAATATAATTATGTAGATAAGATAAGTGCATAAGTATTAAGTAGCTTAAACATGGTACATGAGTACAAAAGTAGATAGTAAGAACCTATTCATTGACAGTTGATTCATAAGCTTTCGCTTCTCTCGGTCAAGTAACGGCGATGTTCATATTTATATATTAATATATACATATTACCTAGGTATTTCCTTGCAGACAAATTCACAGGCCTGATAAAGATGGTTTTTTAACTAAAATTCAGTAGGACAGTAGGTAAAAGTTGTTAGGATAGATTTCAAAATCAAACTATGCAATGGCTCAATCTCTAGTGACGCAGTCATCGGTGTCTTTCTAAAAGACTAATTTATTTATTTATTTAAGCTTTTTCTTATTAATATAAATTGTGAAACCACCGTCCTTCCAGCATTTTGGTATGAGTCCTGTCACCGCATGGTTGCCTGGAAGAGATTGCTCTGAGCGATGAGCATTTTCTAGTTATAATATGTGATTTTACTGTTTTTTTGTACTAGTTGTGATAACAATAAAGAGTTTTCTATTCTATTCTATTCTATTTAGACATATCACTACTTATCATAGGGGGTTTTGCCAGATTGATATTTTTACGCAGAGGGCGGTGCTAACCATCTTACGGATTAGATATCTCTTAGCCGGTTCTTACGACAACCCAGGTAGAGATGTTGAGGTACTATTCTATTGCCGAAACCCCACGGCATCTACAAAATACCTCATGGCCTTAAGTCGAAGGTCTTCGACTGTTGTGTGTTACCAGTGATGACTTATGGCTCTGGAAGGTGGTCTTTTACAGTGGGCCTTATCAGTAATTTCATAATAGCGCAACGAGCTATGGAGAGGGCTATGCTCGATATTTCTCTGCAAGATCGAATCAGAAATGAGAAGATCCCTAGACGATCGAAAGTTCGCGATATAGTGCAGAAGATTTTAGTGGAGAGGAGGGCACGTTAAAGTGGCGAGGGACAGGGCACACAGCACGTAGAACTGATGGCCGAGGCAGGCCACAGACCGGCAAGCGTAGCGTAATAGAACGTCCACCCACAAGGTGGACAGACGATCTGATAAAGACAGCATGATCACGTTGAATGCAGGCTTACACCCGAACTAGTTGGAAATATATGGGGGAGTCCTATGTTCAGCAGTAAACGTTCTATGACTGAGATGATGATGATGAAAGATTTGACGGCCGGTCAAACCGCAAGGCACTTAATAGTTATTTAAAATAGAGCAGGTCTGTCTTAGTTAGGATCCTAATTAATCAACCATGAAGTCAAGGCTCAAGACAAGTAGCCATCTATATAATTAAGGTTAATACGTAAAAAAACCAAATAGTGAAGTATGTCAATTGTCATTATTTGAGTATTTAGGTTAATGACAAACATAATATATCTATTTAAGCTATTATTTAGGTTGCATACTATGTGTTATTCCAGAGTCTAAACTATAAACATACCGAATTTCAGGTAATAGGTAGTTCTAATTGGTTCAGTACTTTTGACGTGAAAGAGCAACAAACATCCATCCATCCTCACAAACTTTGTTTAACTGTTACAAACGTATCTTTTCTACATTGTACTGAGATTTGAAATTTATAATTAATATTATAAATTTCACCTACTTGTTCGGGCGGGGAGGCGAATAAAACTTGGTACTTTAGGTTAAAACCGATATATAATTCCGGGAACGGGTGATTTTGCTTAGCTTACATTTTCTTGCTCTTTTTTACGTCCACTGACACAACACCATAGATAATGTAGTAAATGTCCCAAAAAGGTGTTAAATCCTCTCCAACATTCCGCCCACCAAGGACAAAATGATTTATTTGTCCTTCACCCAAGGATGTTATCCATATTTGAACTATCTGTCCGCCCACCGTGAGAGAACCCATCAATTGCAACGGTTGCAATTGGAACGGTGGTTGGCCTTTTGTCCTTAGTGGTGAACTTACACATGAAACCCCATTATGCTAACAAACTGAACTTAAATCCAAAACAAATTACAAATATAACCCCAAGAAAGATTTACAACAAATACCAATACAAAAACAATTTACAGAATACAAGAAAATACAAAATAGGTACATAGGTATACAAAAACACACACTGCCTTGCTGTAATACCTACAGCATCACTAGCAACATCTTAAATATGCCAGCGATCTGAGTCTAGACCTATAAGCAGATGGTAAGACTGTACAGCAAGGTAAGCCATCATCTAACCCAAGATGTAGCTGATAACAAGTAAATACCTATTCCTATGCAGATGTTATTTTACCAAATTACCTCTTGTATCCTTGAAATTGCCGACCTAAAACCAAGAACCTAATAACCAAGAACCAAACCGAAAACAAGATGAAACACAAAAATAATAAACTAATAACTGATCCTGTTTCCTGTGACTCCAGTGGAAACCAAGAACTAGTACCTAGTTCCTGTTCCTTAACTTAGAGTAAGAACAAAACAAAACAATAACTCAACAATAAATATTTCCTAGATTGATCCTACTTCTAAACAAACTAAACTGCGTATAACAGTATACTGAAACCTATACGAGAAAACCTAATTCTTATTGACCTATCCTAGGACTTCACTTGCCGACATCCCATGTCCTATGTTGACAACCCTTTTTCCTCTTAGCTGGCCTATACAATCCTACTACCTCCGAAACTTCCATTGGTGACCTTTCACAACAACTAAAACTAACTTTTTCCAAAGATGCCTTTTGAGCTGGATAGCTCCCCAAGGTTCTCCGTGAACCCCTTTGAATGCATTCCTGAAGTGCATGATGCTTACAACCCTCACATCCTAACGAGTCCGTGTTAGGTGTGCTACACTCAGGAGCAGCAAACAAAGTGTTTGTTGGCATCTGGAAGTCTGACAAAGAGGGATCAGGTTCCACCTTTACTATTGCAGTCGCCACTACCATCTCTTCCTGTTCCGGCTGATGACCCAAGCGAAACAACGCTGGATTTGCGACAACAGAGCGTCCTATTCGGTTAGCTCCAGCATGTTTTTTGACGTCTTTGTTTGTCGGATGGAGAATAGAGTGGTGTTTTTTGCCACAATGTCTACAGCATGCTTTGAGAGGGCACACCCTTGCCCAGTGCCTGCCGCGTATACAGTTGTAACATAGCTTTTTCCTGGCTATGAACTTCCTCCTTTTCTCAAGACCCATTTTAATAAATCCCCTGCAAGACCCTAATAAGTGGTTGCCTGAACAGTAAGGACAGAACTCCCTTACTGCATGAAAAACCTGTGTGACGCGTGAGTGATGTGTTTGCACTTGAACAGACTCTGCCTGTGTGTCTGCTGATTCTATTGACTCCAGTGCCCGGTACCTTCTCTCCAAAAACGTCATGAATTGTGTTAGGTTTGGCAACTCACTGAGACTACCCCGTGACACTGTCATCTCCCACTCCTTGCGTGATTCCATGTCTAACTTACCCCCAATGATATGAATGATAATGACATCCCAGGTCCCAATGTCTATCCCAAGATTATGAAGAGCATGAAGACAATCTGATGTGGTGTTCAGTAACTCTCTCAGCGCATTCGGCGACTCTACATTACAGTGATTTTGCGAGAGCAATCGTGTCAGGATGCAATTGGCTAGATACCGCTTATTGTTGTACCGCTTCTCTAGAAAATCCCAACAGTGTTTGTAATTGGTGGCGGTTATTGGAACATGCCGTATCAATTGCTCTGCTTCCCCTGACAAATGTGCCTTGAGGTAATGAAGCTTTTGAACATCATCAAGCTCATTGTTGTCATGAATTAACGACCTAAAGAGATCCCTAAATGTTAACCACTCTGAATAACTACCGGAGAAGTTAGGTATCGTGATCTTCGGTAAGGTGACATTACTACGCGTGCGCGTACTACTCGAGTTGGTAGTGGATGGAGATGATGAATGAGCTGCTCTACTAATGTCAAAAGAATGCAACAACTCTACTAACTCACACTTGAACTCTATGTACAACCGCTCTGTCTCGTTGTACACATCCTCCTTGATGTACCACGTGTCTTGCAGACGATCCCAAGAAACAGATTCGATGATAGTCTGGTGAACCTGATTGAACCCTAACCATAGTTCTTCTAGTAAATCTAATCTGACCTGACAACATTGTTCTGACTTTCGATCTGCCGCTAACTCTCGAAAGTTGTATTGAGCGCGGTATATTCGCCCAAAGAAGTCCTTCTGTTGATTGAAGTTAGCCTCCATGGTCTAGAAACTCAAAATAAAGAACAAACTAAAATCAATATTCGAAACAAAATATCAACCACGAAAAAACAAAAGCTTACTGACGTTGTCAATAGAACAAAACCCCGTATGAAAATAAATCAATAAAAAATACAAAGTTCCCAAATAGTAAAATGTAAAAAAGCCGTACGAAACCAAAATAAATATGAATGATCACAATCACAACACTTAATGTCCTTAATCTTAGAGTCCCTAATACCACAGTCAATTCAGAACACACCACTCGCGAAACTGAATGTAGGAAACTCACGGATTGCGATCACACACTACACACGACTGTACACAAATCCCGTGGACTTGATGAGCACAGCCCATGCTGCGCTGCTGTCTGCAGACCTCCACGATACAGATGCAGGCTGCTGATGTACTCCTTCCTGGAATTCCCTCCTACGCCACCGAAACCTCGTTCTCGGTGCGTGAGCAGATGAGAAGCCCTTGCGCTCCACCGCTGCTGACTCTTCCAAGTACCAAATACCAAGCACTCCCCGCAACAAGCTTGGAAACCTTGCTTTCTGCGCTTGACGAGACCTCTTTCTCGGTTTGCTGCCGATCCTGACCTTGCCCTGGTGCGAGGTCGATCCGGCTCTCGAAGGACCAAATGTTCGGGCGGGGAGGCGAATAAAACTTGGTACTTTAGGTTAAAACCGATATATAATTCCGGGAACGGGTGATTTTGCTTAGCTTACATTTTCTTGCTCTTTTTTACGTCCACTGACACAACACCATAGATAATGTAGTAAATGTCCCAAAAAGGTGTTAAATCCTCTCCAACATACTAATGTAGGGTAATTCAGTATTTGTTTTTTTTTTTTGCATAAATTTATAGATCGTATATAAGATTCGTAAGAAAACTAAAATAGTTTTTTTTTTATTCGCTATTATTACAAAGTTATATCAAATTAAATAATCATTTTTAATCCAGTATCAAAAATACGCCGATAGTACCCGAATGAGCTCGTGTCCTGTAGTGAAGTCACAATGTGATAAAGTACCATACATATCTATAACATTACTACGTCACAAAAATGGCGAGCAATCGTGGCGCGTTCGAAATCAAGTGTTTTTTTAATCAGATGATACATAATTTTCATTAAACTTTCAAAATTGGATTAGTGATGTGATGTACCTTTTTATTTACATAATGCATCAGCAAACATTTTTTACAACATCTATTACCTATGTCATATGATAATTAGGAAAAATGTATGTACACATAGGTATATAGATGGATAAAAGTCTCTACATTCTAGAGTATTGAGGGGTTCCGCAAACAGTGCAAACTTGAGTTTCGTGTTGGGGCAACAGGCAACTACTTAAATGTTTAAGCAATTTAAAAATAAAATTGCCCTGACATACCAACTTCAGTTGCTATAGTTTCGGTGATCGACAGCAGTTTTTATTTGGCAGCAATCGACGACTGAATGAGTTTCAAATTGCCGGAACAACTAACTGTCGAATGGTTTTTTAAACTGAAGTGCCCCGTATGGACACACGATTCCCATACAAAAGCCACGATATATCTACCTACTACACAGACACTGCACACATGGAGTTTTGTACACATGCAAGAGTGTGCGTGACGTGCGTTCCGAGCTCACGGGGGCTCGTCGAGAGCTCAATCTCGCTCGCGGGGTGAAGAAGGCCCGATTATTGGGCGGCTGACAGTGTCCATTCTATACGTACTATACGTAGTGACCGTACATATAGGATATTCCAGAGTATTGTTTTTTTAAAGGGGTAAATTACGGTAGGTAATAAACATGTTTTATTATAACCATTAAACCTTAAAGGTTCCTCAGTAGTATCAGACTAATTGTGCGCAGTATGTATATAGACACACAAAACGCAGATGATATCGTTAATCATGCAAATTTGGGTCCGATAACCTACGATTTGGCAAACACGACCAAAAATAAATTGGTTGTTCGTATTAGTTGATTCCAATCGGTATCGATAGGTGCGTTCACCTTCAAACCGGCCCAAGATCAGACCCGAACTTAGGAGTTCATTATCCTCCACAAATGACCATCTTAGCGGCCATTGTGGCTTGTCTTAATGCGTCAGCTACGGCTAATCCCTGATTATTAAAATATCGAGAATAAAGTATAAAAAGTCTACCTCTTGATGTCGGAATGTTCAAAGATTTTTAAAAAAGTACATTTTATGTAATGAATAATGGGATTCATTTACTTTGAAAATCGAAATATTTAAGAAGGCATTTATGAAAAAAATGGAACTGAAAAGGGATTGTTCCACTCTGCCCCACCGTGCCGCCCCTCTGGTGGGGCATAGTGGAATGCTATAAATTTTGTAGTGGAATATGCCCCACTAAGTTGAATTGGTGGGGCGGATTCCGCGACTTGAAATGCCTAGTAAAGCCTTTATGTCAGAATGTTCATATATATAAAAAACTAGCTGTGCGTCGCGGTTACACCCGCCCGTGGTAATATCGGGTTAAAAAGTATTATTCCAGGATCTAACCTAACTACATACCAAATAACAGCTCAATCAGTTCAGTAGTTTTGGCGTGAAAGAGTAACAAACATCCATCTATCCCTCCTCACAAACATTCACATTTATAAAATAAATAACTTTCGCATTTATAATATTAATTAGTAGGTTATTAGTAGAATAGACTTAGTAGGATAGTAGGATTAACGGGAAACCTGAGTGACGAAGAATTTAAAATTTCGGTTTTTGTAAAAACTATCGCCGTCGCTCTGCTCCTGAAAGTATGAGCTATGAATGTGTGTGTAAGAAGATTATTATTGCGACTTCGCGCGCATATTCATGTCAGTAGTAAAGTTTGTGACGCTTGTATTCAAATTAGGTAGGTACTTATCGTAGGTATTCTTTTAGACTTTTATTTTTATTTACATTCTAATAAAGATGATTGCTTAAATTCATTAGCTACGTCTAGTATGAAATGGACCAGTGGTTGCAGTATTCAGACAGCGTTCACAAAATCGTGTCATCGATCAACGAATGCGAGTTCGAATCCAGTCCCAGGAGTAGTGATTTTTGCCCGGATATTTTTTTGTTAGGAACTTTTTTCTTCATTATCTGTATTTATATTATTGTGATATTATATAATAAAAAAATAGATACTAAAATATATATTTATAGTTTATATGACACCAGTCGCCCAGCGCTTAAAAATTCATATCAATGTGTATATTATTTTCGAAGGTAAGTATTGACTTTTTCAGTTCATCCTGTCAGTCTAGACGTTTGCTGACAATATAACTTTTCATTGTAATATCTACCTAATAATAGTTCGCCTAAATAATTTTCGACCTGTGCTGTTGTTTACGGACTTGTTTCTTTTGCTTAATATTTTAAATTTTTAGACAAAGCGGTCTACTCGCATGAAATACAATTCGAATAAGAAAAGAATTATTATTGTATTCGTATTGTATTTCATGCGAGTAGACCGCTTTGTCTAAAAATTTAAAATATTAAGCAAAAAGGAAGTGTTTATCAATTTCGATATGAATTCTAATAGTAACATTAGACTTGTCGGTGGGTAGATTGCGAAATGCATCACCTATAGATAAACACACGCCCCTAGAGCGTTAGGTAGAAGGGATAGAAAAATTTCGCCGACGACTAGTGCCTCCACTGTAGCTCAAGTGGTAGAGCGCCGACCGGGGTTGGTGCGGAGGGTGCGTGGTTCAAATCCCGCCCGTGGGTGAAATTTATCTTTCCTTATTCGTATTGATTCTTTTGCTTTAGTACTTACGGTTTTGGCTTGTTTGTATGAATTTCTTTCAGTATTTTGCTCTGAAAATGGGTAAAAGCAAAAGGGGCAGGACGTTTATTTTTGAACGCTCTACGAAAAATACTTTATGTATAAAACGGCAAATACATTTTGCGCCTTGGTCATCCGTTTGAGTATAGGTAATACGTACATACTTAATTATTTTGTGTTTTTCATCATGAAATTACGATAAAACGCAATTCAAATTAATTTCTTCAACCTAATGAGTGATGTTAGGGGTGAGCAGTTGATAGTCATGTCGACCGCAAAAATTCGATCCGTTCGAACCGTTGATCGCTATCAACTACAAACTTGAAAACCATTTAGGTGGTGTTTGAGCCAATCATATGATCATGAGAACCCGGGTTTGAATCATAAGTCAGCCAAAAAGTGTAATTGGATTTTCTATTAGGGGTTTTCTGAATGACAGCTTGGAGTCTGAACCCCATAGATGACAATAGGTACGACTTCTACTACAAGAGATTTAAAATATTACTGGCAAAGTGTTAGAAAATTTCACTGAGTCTTCACCCATGAACGCAAATGCCGTAGCTTGCGATAATGCTCTTGAACCATCTCTTTTTTAAAGATACTCGTACAAGGCCAATAATGATTATGATGATAAAGTAATACATTTTAATACAATTACATATTATATAATATTTATTAACAAATTACCTACTTAACAGTATAGAAGACAATGAAAGATCACCATAAAAACAAGTGCTATGCACTAGACATCTCAACATTAGGTTCTCCGAAGATCTAACTGAACGAGAATGGGCCATATGAAGATTGATATTATAGTTGAATTGCATTTAAATCGATATTGTTACATACTATTAGTCTTCTATTTTTTCGTAAGAAGTATTGGTTTAAACTCGTTTTGTATGAACATCACTAGGATTTTTCAAAATAATATGTCTATGAGTCCCTTCCCTAGTTGTATAAGTGTGAGTGGAACCCCCCCTCACCGCCTGCCGCTCCCCGTAGAACGCGAAAGGGACAACTGCAGCTCAAAGCGATTTTAACTACGAAAAAATGACGAAATCGATGTTTTGTATTCCCGTGTTCCCTCCGAGAATAATTAGTTTTATCCATAAATTTATATCTTAAAAATTAGGAAATAGATTAGGCTATGTCCCTGTTATTTTATTTTTTTTCCTTAACTCTTCATTTTTTTCTAGTGAACGTCTAATTGCGCGAGTAAAACTGGGACAGTTTTTCATGTTTTTAAAGGGTCATATTTCATTTAATAATGAGTTTGTAGAAAAATGAAAATAACAGGGACATGCTCACTGAAAACCTTGATTTTATAAAAAAAAAATCATTGCTCTGACGCAATTATCTAGGGAGGAAACACGGGAATACGTTTGTATGGAAAAATCGCCCCTAATGTATCCTCTTAATTAGTGAGAATTAGTGACAAGTATTCTTATAGTTACTTATTCAAACTTTCGAACTAAAACGTTAGAGAGATCTTATAGGTAAGCTTAAACAGTGGATGATAAATTATAATCATCACGTACACTGCAAGTAGTGAAAGCGCTAATGAGGCATTAATATTATTCATGAACCATGACCGTGGACAGCCGAAACAATGTGTCACTTTCGCTGAATGCCCTAGAGTTTGAACAAACTTGACTTCGAAACATTGACTTAAATATTATTCTGCTAATAATTAGCTATCCATTATACATACAACTGAAATAGTGGTAATTCAGTCAGTAGTTTTTTATGACTAAATCTCGTAAATTTTGCCATCTCATTACAATTTTGTATAAATTGCTATATAAGCATTTACTACTAAGTATTTAACATTACCTAGTAAAATATAGCCCGATACGAGTACGTAACGGTTGAATAAAAATAAATTTTTTGGTCATATTTACCTACATTAGGTACATAAATGGTATAATATCAGGTCATTTATAATTCAAATGATCGATCAAATACCCTTTTAGTACTTAATTTACGGAAATATGCCCAAACAATTTTTTTTGGTTAGGTGTTAGGTATTAAGGTTGTTCGTCTTCCATATAAAATGAAAATACACAAATACGAAGAAATAGAGAACCAATTTCCATTGAATTGTTTATGGTTGGCTCTGGATCTGACCTCTATTTCCGCGAAAACATATTTTGGTAAAGAAAACCGGATGGTTTTTTTATATTAAAAACAAACATAAACATCATCTAAAAAAAACTACTTTTTACAATTTTCATTAATACGAAGAAACTAAGGTTTTCATCAACCAAATATGTTTTGGCGCAAATAAAGGCCAGATTAAGAACCAACCACAAACCATAGAGTGGAAAATTATTCCATATTATTTTCATATTTGTGTATTTTAATTTTGTTTGGAAGACCAATCACCTTAAGGTATTTTACAAGGGAATATGCTTAAACGACTAAGCATATATCTAACCTAATTGATGAGCTTGCCATTTTCGAGAACCCAGTACCTCATCTCCCCTTTTCTTTAAATCAATGAAGCTGATTACTTTGTTTTCAATTACGGTATTTCGTTTTTCGCAATCGTCCTAGGTTTTCCTAATGATCTGCTGTTTTCGATTATCCGAGGACATGAATATATTAAGTAGATATATTAAAGAGAGCAAATCGATTAGGTACCACTCCGATGAGTGGTATTTAATATTTAGATTAGGTTTTATTATTTGAACGGTGAGTCTAATTTAATGTGCTTGCTTGTCCCATGTGAATATAATGTTTATTATTTGATTTCCAGCTTTATGTGGTTCATGATAAAGGTGACATTCGGGGAGCATAATCGCTGCAATGCGACGCAGCGGCCAGAGACCCGGTTTGTGCTGCGGGCCATCGCCAACAAGTTCACCCTGACTAACTTTGACAACGACATCGCCCTCTTGAGACTGAATGAAAGAGTACCCATATCTGAAGCTATTAAACCAATCTGCTTGCCTTCCGATCCAAGTAAGTCCTTTTATTCTATTTAATCCTTATTATTTTTATTTTGGGCCTATCGCGGTGCTGGAATTTATACAGACCACTTCCTGGTTATGAGCCGAATGAGAGGTCTGTTTAAAAAGTGGCGGCACCGAGATCGTGGGCCTAAAAGTTGAGAATTTGCAAGAAGGAAATGTGAATGAGGAGTTTGGACGTAAACTGAAAGAAATGTAAGAATGTATGTATGTAGTCCTTATAGGTTATAAGACACTTTTGCAAGTCAATTAAGCTTATCATATTTTTTTATAGACAAAGCGGTCTATTCCCTTGAAATAAAATAAGAAATTGTGATGAAAAATTTCACTCATAGATTTTTTTTGATACCAATTCTAATTGTCACATTATACTTGTCATATGCAGTTATATGCAAAATGCATCACCTATAGACACGCCCCTATAGGTCCCTATGGGTTAGAAAAATTTCCCCGATGACCTCCACGGTAGCTCAATTGGTATAGTGCCCATCCCGTGGATTGGTATGGAAGGTGCGGGTTGAAGTCCTGCTAGTGGGTGAATATTTTCTTTCCATTTTCATATTGTATTTCAATAAAGCTAATAAGTAGTTAATCTATCTTGCATTCGGATATATATCTCAACAAGGAGAATGCACAAGAAATTGGTAGGCTTAATGTTTTCTACTGATAAGTGTTCAAATTCTATGAAAGAGAAAGGAAGCCAAATGCAAGAGAGAGCAGTGATTAAGTATACCTACTCATGCTCGTAAGCTTTAGGCACTTTTTAATGAGGTACTTTATTGCAAAAAATAACACAAAATCCTTTCACCGGAACCGGATTTGCGCTTTTCCAATTACATAACCCTTTTCTTTGGTGTTTCTAACTATTTTAATGTAGGTACTTAGGGATTAGTAGGGATTGCCTACTTTTCTCAATATTCCTAGTAATAGGTAGATTGTGTAGATTGGATGTGTGTTTGTTACCTTCCCACGCCAAAAGTACTGAATTGACGACAGTTTTTCATATGTCTTGAATTAATTAGCAACATATTAAAGGCAAGAAATCAAGTGAAACCGTGGCAAGCAGCTAGTTAAAATTCTAAAATTGTTGTCAACACTGCCTCGGTGGCGCGGCGTAGAGGCCCTCCTGCCCCCTTTGTCCCGGGTTCGATTCCAGGTCACGCAAAATGTGTTATTGGATTTTTCCATTAGGAATTAGTTATCTCATTATCTCTATAAGTGTGGGATTCCTACTATGGGACTGGGTTCTGGGCACGCCTCTGTTTACCCCTTCGGGAAAAAGGCTGTATGTTATGTTATGTTTTCAACAGAGGAATTGTACGTGGGTACGAAGGCCGTGGCGTCTGGATGGGGTACCCTCACGGAAGAAGGCAAAGTTTCGTGTACTCTCCAAGAGGTCGAGGTGCCGGTCATCAGCAATCATGACTGTCGCAACACGAAATACACGTCCTCCATGATCACTGATAACATGATGTGTGCTGGTTACCCTAAAGTTGGACAAAAGGATTCTTGTCAGGTGAGAAAGTCGTAGCGCAACTAAGAGTGAATGATAATGCTGAAAGAGATAGTCTGATGATTCCATCAGAACAGATTGCCTGAACAAATTGGTGTTCAGGCGTCAAAAAGACAATAAAATGGTGTAGAAAATATTTCCCCGTGTCTGCTAGGCCTACATTCTTACTAGATTAAGCGGAAAATAACGTCTGTTTCGATCCTTCAAACAACCATTTATTTTGGCTTTGAATAAAATACATAATATATACAAACGTCGAGAGGGTTTCATCATCGTCACCCGGAAGACGTCCACTGCTGAATATTTTCAGCCTTTCCCATGGAACTCCATAAACTATTCTTATGGGGGGATTTTGCCGTAATCACTACGCTTGTTGTGCGGCTTGGTGATCGCAGTAGTTGGAATACTTGGTGCCGGAGAGCGCTGCTGCACACTCTCCTAATATGTCGCTCTGCCGGGTCTCACAGCTCCACGGCATAAGAAAGGGGTATCCTTATAATATATCGGGAACGACATGGCCAAGTGATTCTGAGAGGGTTTAGTCCTCCAAATCTATATAGTCTTTTAAATTCAATAATAATTTTTAACTTTTCAGGGAGATAGTGGTGGGCCACTCATCGCTGAGAGAAAGTTCGACAAAAGATACGAATTGATAGGTATAGTACATAGACGTACCTACAATATTTACTCGCTACCGCTTACGCAGTATAAACTCAAGTCATTTATGCTGCCACGGCGAATAAGTTGAATACTGATGTTTCAATTTAAGTACCTACATAATTGAAGGGTTGCTTTGGTGGCGTAGTGGTGGCAAGCGCTACTGCTAATCATGGCATCTACCGGGTTCGACCCAGGTCAGCCAAAAAGTGTTATTGGATTTTTCCATTAGGAATTATCTCAATAACTGCCTGGAGTCTGGAACTGTTGATGTAATTTGAAGAGCAGAGCGGAGTGGATCAACTGGTTAAATGCAAACGGCAAGAACTCTTGGTATAAATAAAATATAATACATCCGAAAAACACAAATTACATACTTAGACATCTTGACTTTTCTTGAACAACAAAAGCACATCAATAATAGACTAGGATATTTTCATTTTAACTAGTGATGTGAAACCTTGTCTACATAAACCGATCGATTATCAATTTATTAGTGATGTGAAAGTTACAAAACAATAATGATTTTTCAACAACTGCGCCCGGTAGATGGCAATAGGCTCGCCCCCTATTACATGGGACTAATAACATACTGGCGAAATGTGGGTGTATCTACTATGGGACCGAGTCCTGGGTACACCTCTGCCTACCCCTTCGGGAAAAGGCGTGACTGTATGTTATGTTATGTATTCCGGGATCTAAGCATGTAATTAAGCCGATTGCTTTTTTTGCGAATTTAGCAATTCTTTCTTTTGGAAGTTGTTCAGGTTGACAGGTAGATGCACCCCCTTAAGTATGACTACACCTCATTGTAAAACGTTGCATAATATTGGAAGAAATAAGTCTAAAAATGATTTAATGTGATTTCAGGAGTGGTATCGTGGGGTAACGGCTGCGCCCGGGTAGGCTACCCCGGCGTCTATACGAGAGTGGCCAACTACTTGGACTGGATCAAGGAGAACACGCAGGACGGATGTTACTGCACCGACTAGCTTCTTATGTTCATCCAACTCGTCTTAGTTACACCAACCTTGGAACATTTAGGATATTGCATCACGAATGTACTTGGAGACTTGCAGTGCAACATTTGCTAGTGATTATTTGCCAAGAATATTGTTTATAAAGGCAGCAGATGTATTCTGTAATACTACGAATAGACGATCGAACATGGTTCGACCGTCGTACCACGCGCCGTTCGATACGGCGTTTACGCCACACCACAGTACCAAGTAATAATAATGTTCGCAGGACAGTGCGTCACACGGTCAAATGGTATAGTGGTTAACCAAGTTATGGTACGGCTGTAACATGTTCGGTCGTCTATACGTAGTATTAAACGGGAACGAAATAGGTATCGCCAATCCATGCTAAACTTGCTGTATTATAATGACGGTGCGTCATGCGCAAAGCTTGTGATTATACCCTACACTATAATGATTTAGTGACTTCCCTATACAGTACAGTTGGTCTAAGTTGACACATGAAAAGAAGGTATCTGTGTGCAAATATTCGAAAAGTTTGTCAAGTCTGGTACCGCTTTTAGCCATAATATATTTTGTAGTTTTAGGTATACCTTATATATTGCAATAAGTTTGAGTTTAGGTGGATCTCAACATAGGTTTTATAAATATGAAATGGAATTGGAATAGCCCAAAAAAAAGGACCCAGCAGCCCAAATGCGCCTAGTACTTGTAACTCATGAACACAGACAGCTCAGACTAGATATTTTATATTTTAATAGGCGGTATATTCGCTCGAAATACAATATGAATATATGGGTCGAAAAATTTCACGTACGAGCGAAATTTTTATTTAGTAGTTCTAAGTAGTAGCTCAGGCTAGAGACGAAGGTTAAAGGGGTATGCTTTCATCAAGGGTCAGTAGCACTAATAAAATAGCCGACCTGTTTGTTTCGCATTAGGTTCAACGTTTGCGCATGACTCATGTAATAAAAACTAGCCGGCCTCACCCGCACCCCGCCACGAACTTTCATGGATTGTTTTTTCCACACTAATGCACGAATGCAGGGTATTTTAGGTTGAGTTGTCTCAGCTCTCAGCTCGTAACTGACCTTGACAATAATGCTGAAAAACGAAAGTTGTAAAAGAAAGTTCGCGTTGGTTAGACGTGGTTGTGTCATAAAACTTTGGCAAGTCTGGTACCGCTTTTAGCCATAATTTATTTTGTAGTTTTAGGTATACCTATATATACTAGTGATTTATTAGCTTTTTAAATGCCATAATAAACCATAAAAATAAGCTAGGGTTGTAGTTGTAATATTACCTTCGGTCGTTTAAACGTAAAATCTAGGTAGGTTTATATAGCTATAAATAAATATAATATACACCTATCTAGGGTGGGTACTGAAGTAAATTATTATATCATCAGAATAAATGTGACTTACATAATAATAAAATTGTATAGCCAACGTTTGGAGTTTGTTCTCTTTGGTACTGCCACAATTTTTTAAATTATTTTAGTCGCTAAATATTAATTAGGTACACCAACCTATCTTAAATTTTATAAGTTTCAGTAACATATTACGTAACAATTTTTATTTGGATAATTTAAATAAATCTTAGTCAGGAAGCTAAGAACAATGTTGAGAGTGTCTCATAATTATATCGTAGGTAAGCTTTATAAAATAAATTAGGTAATTAAGTGATCTTAAGTAACTTATGGCAAAATATACCAAGATATATTTACTTTGTTGTTTCATTTTCGGTAAAGAAAAGTTCCCGAAACCTAGATAATATTATAAACATCAAATGTAATGTAGCCCATTCCATCTACGGTCCCATGACTTAGATATTGATAATGCTTACTATAATGTGATCTATGTTTGAGGAGAATATAAATGTTCTTGAATTCTTATCCTATATAAGCACCGTGACGAGGATTAAATGTGTGCTACACTCATATTATAATATTGCGTTGTGACACGACAATGTGGGACAGACAGAGAAAACATAAAGCGTGGCGAGTATTGGCTTGTTGCCAATACTCGCCACGCTTGGCAGGCGGGTTGGCGAGCGCAATTTGGTTTTACGCAGAGGACGCTGCTGCCCATCCTCTGGATCTCATAACCCTTAGCCGGCTCTTACGGATACCATTCTACAGCCGGTAACTTCAGGGCTCAAAGTCAAATCAAGTCAAATACGCAGGCAGTTCTCCGCAACTCGACGACAATGCGCCTATTTTGCGTGTGGGTGCGGTGTGATTCCTCACTCGAGCCACCCTAGCTCTCCGAAGGGAAGGAAAGAAGGGAAGAACTTCAGGGCTCTTATAGCTTGATCATATTTTGCGAGACGAATAATTGCGCGTGTAAGTTCATTTTTGCAGGCGCAAAAAGAGCACAATTTCCTGCTCTGTATATACTAAGATAGTTTTATATAATAAAAAGTTTAATCTATGGCTGAATATTATGTCAAAGTCAAATTATGTCAATAAATACATTTTCATAGTCAACGCTCGAATCAAAGTTATTCTTCTATAGATTATAAACAAACACGTGCCCAAGATACTTCCTTGTAGGACGCCGACACCTAAAAAGCTTTCGACGAGTAAATTATGATAAATGACAATACATTCAAGTAAACAGGAAATTAAAAACATAGCAAATCACCTCTGAAAATTAAACTTAAAAATGCATGATGCTAGATGCTAAATTCAGTATAGGTAGGTAATGTATTATGATCTAGAAGAAAGGTGGTAATAGAAATTGACAAAAGCTTTTGTGAGGTCAATTAAATCGATTCGATTAAATTATTCTTAGCTTAATATGAAGTATTATTAAAACAATCAGAGCTATTAACACTCATAAATACTTACTCTAACAAACCGCACCGAGTAATTTTTTTTTTATTAACAGCTGGTGGATACCCGTACATTCTTCTTCTGAAAGTTCAAGTATTCTATCTTTACGCCGCGTTTTTTGTAACTATTATATGGAATAAAAAATAATATAGGTAAGCCACGCGATTAGAAGTGGGAAGAGGTATAGCTTCGGTCGAGGTGAATGATCTGCGACATGCGAGGTCAGTGCCAAATACATATTGGTCCGTAAAGCCTCCGCGGGCGTCTAAAGTGTCGCTTGTTCATTTGGACTTTATAGACCACCTGAGTTTTTAATAGCGTTTATTGATATTTAAATTTTTCACGACCACATCCGCTTATTAATTTATTCCGCCAATTAAACACGCGTGATATTATTCAAAAATTTTAACACCTGCATGAGACATTTTTAAAACTACATGCTACGTTTTATGGCTCCTTTATCCATAAAGTGCGTCGAGATTGGACACATGAGTTAGTGTATCAAAAACGTCGTGTCCCAAACGTATGAGCTTTCTTTGCAGTTATTTATTTTGAAGTTCGAAATATTTAATAATTAATTTTTTTTAAGTGTATAACAATGTGGTGGAATATAATATTATATTCCTGTTTTCTATGCGTGACGACTCCTGCTTTCGCACCTCCCTCCTTGAGTACGGTAAGTGACTACTATAAACTACAACTAAAAATAAGTATATTTATTTACCATTGCGCACACATCATAATGTATTTTGCATTTTTAACACTGCCTCTCCGAAAAATCTCTATATATTTCTATAGATCTTACGTACATACACTTGATTTGATATAATTTGGTATTATTTTTTCCTAACACCTAAAAACTAACAAAAACAATGATATTATTAAATTATTATCTTGGTGATAAATGACGCAGCCATACGTATGACCCCTAATACGACGACTGACCCGATGAGCCGCGCCGTGTCGGACCGTTATTATGAATTTACAGTTACTCATACACTCATAGATTATTTTGGTGACCAATAGTGGTTCCTAGTACCGTATGGTACTGCGTAGTAAAGCTTTTGCGTATTTCAGGAAGACCCCTATTTGTCAGCTCTTGCGTCTCTTCGCTTTGGTGGAGGCCTGCCCCCAGAATGTGAAGATTGCAGTACGTATTTTATTTTAAGCTATACTTAGAATAATATCTACGCGAATGTTAAACAATGCCAAAGTTACTCTGTATGAATGAATGAATATATTGAATGAATGAATGAATGAATATATGAATGAATATATTTATTGCATAAAATGTGGTACAATTTAAGGTCTTAAATTACGTTACAAGAATCACACACTTCGCCAAAACAACTTGACATGCAATGTATGTCTGTTACGCTTTCAAACAAACATTTTGATATAGATATATCTAGATAGAACCTATGGAAGGGAAAATAGTGTCTCTTATCCTAATATTCTACGTGAATTGAGTATGTATTAAATTTGAAACCAATTGTTTTTTGTCATTGCGTGAATTAAAGCAGTAATAAATATATTTTTTTGCAATAAATGAATATTTACAATCAAACACACTACTAACGTGAATTTCTTTTGTTATAATGACGTCACAATGTTAACGCCCAATCGTGGCGCATTTGTGACTCTTATTGAAATATTATCTATTTTGAATTACTTATAATTGATTAAAAATATATATATTTGTAAAGTGATTTTTGAATGGAAGATACATAGTTTATATTAAAGTTTTAAAATAAATTAAAAAAAAAAAACGATTTTTTATCAAATACTCAATTATGCCTACGTGTTTGAAAGCGCGGGGCACAGCTAGGAGAACAAAAACTTAAATTCTTAGTTGAAGTAACGCCTACAACATCGATATGTTTCATCACGGATTCTTGCGATTGAAATACGCACGTAGTAGCGTTTTATGAGAAGATGTCCAAAATAAGCGTAAATTAGGTACCTCAAAACATTATAATGTTATTAGGGATTAGGATTAGCATTTTGATGAGAAGGCGAGTGAGTCAGTCGGTCAGGGTTTCAAATTACACTTTTCGGACCCTAATATATCAAGACCTGTAATGATTTTATTAATGTTTAGGTATCAGGATTTTCGGGTGCCCTTATGATAAGCATGCAAAGGGTGTAGGCCTAATAACTTTTGAATCTGAACGACGCGACGCGACGTGGGATTCAAAATAGCCCGTCTGCCTTTTTGATTTATCTAAATTAGGTAGCATAAATTATTGTATCCTGGCCATGGTGGACTCCAAAAACCGGCTACATTTTGCTTATACAGCTTCTACAAGGATTTCTCAAGGAGTTACGTCTACCTGTGAGTGTGAACGACTTATATAAGAAATAATTTAAAATGTTTTGTGTAACAGCTAGCAGGAAAAATAATTTACCCTCATACAAAGTCTCTGATCAGTTGATCCATTTCGAAATTATTTTGCAGTGTAGGAAGGCAATATAGCTCTCTAAATTACCTAAAGTAAAGGTTTGTTGTAAAGGTTGTGGTGAGCGCAACGAAGAGCCGCGCGTGGTGGGTGGGATGACGTCACAAGTGAACGCTTACCCCTGGCTTGCAAGACTCATCTATCAGAAGTCATTCGGGTGCGGAGCTTCCCTCATCAATGATAGATACGTGGTCAGCGCTGCGCATTGTGTCAAAGGGTACATTTTTTGAAATAACATAACATTAACTTTTTCCAAAAGAGATAGGCAGAGGTGTACCCAGGACGATTGGGACTGTGTTCCCATAGTAGATACACCCCTATTTTACCAGTATGTTATTTTTGCCATGTAAGCCTATTACTGGGCACGCAGATTCTAGGCTGATAAAGAGATCATTCTTAATAGAAAAGGCCTTCATACATGCACTTAAAACGAAACAATAGCGTGCATGCTAGTTAGCTGCATGAAGATGTTACATTTATTCATTAGGCACGCCCGTTAGCGTATACACATAAGCACATACAAGAAGCTATTAAACCCCCAACCGAAAAAAGAAAAGTGTTACAATTTGGGGTGTGTTCTTGTGTGTTTGTGTATCTGTGTGTCTGTTTGTGGCATCGTAGCTCCTAAACGAGCGGAAGGATTTAGGATAAGGAGCTGATAATCTTCGAAAAGATTAACAGCTCTTTCCTAGCGGCTGAAGGTATATGAGCAACTTCCAGTAAAATTTGGCATCCTGTTATTTCATTAATATAACAATGACTTGGTAACCTTGACCTGATGCTGCAGCGTCAGGTTCAGATGGGGCAGTAGTCAAATAAATCGTGTTTGGTCTCGTAGGAATTATGTTACAGTTGACCAGGGTCTCATGATGGAGCAGGATTAAGACGAGGAAGGCGTTCTGTAAATTTCTTAACTAACACTAGATATGCAATTGTGCTGACCACAGACCTTAATGCCAAAGTTAAAAAAGCGTTCACAATCAGTCCAAGCCGTTAATGAGAAAATTTATAATTGAAAAATCTATTCATCGAACCCAGAGGAAGTAAACCGACCATAAAAGATTTTGACTAATTTTGTTTTCTTCACAGACTCCATTGGTTTTTTTTCCGTGTATCATTCGGCGAGCACAATCGCTGCGATAAGTTGCGAACACCTGTCACGCGCTACCTGATAAAAATTGTGGCCCACAACTTTGATTTGTCCGTATTAAGTAACGATATAGCCCTACTACAACTGAATGAACCGATATCGTATACCCATGCGATCAGACCTGTCTGCTTGCCGAAGAATTATGGTGAGTGCAAGTTTTTTGATAAGAATGTGATAGAGTATTTAGATAAATGAATATTTTTACTAAATTTGATGGAACGGCAGACTATGCTTGAGCTCGGTCGCCTGTGGAGATGGCTTCTTAAGTAGATATTATAAGTGCTTTAATAGAAAAAGCATACTATGTTGTATGTAGTTATGGAATTGGAAACTTTACATTAGTAAGTCACAAGAAGAAATTTACAATGTCAATGAAGGAAATAAATGAATCTACCGTGCGTCCGGAAATATACCTCTACAAGAAACCTGTATGATTTAATTTTTTCAACTGCGAGTTTTCCAATATTTGGTTTGGTCTGAATTCTACATACCATGTATAGCTCAGGGTAAGGGCTTATTCGGTTCACTTTTGCTCTGAAAGAGCAACAAAAAACAGATCTAAACTTTCGTATTTATAATTTATATCAAGAGTATAATGGGATGTTTATTTATTTTGGTAAGAAATCAATAACAATAAATTACCTGCGAATATGCCTTAATCCAACCTTAATAAAAGCCTTATCTCGTTTTATTGGAGAATTTATTGGTATTACCAATGTTTGCTACAAAGGTATTATTCGGACCCCGAAAGCATGCATCGACTGCAACAAGACACGACTGTCAGTCATCAGCTGCGGAATGACATTTCATATAAAACACATCAAAATTAGTGGTGATTTGCAGTCTGCGCCTTGTAGACAGCGTCCGAATGATAACTTTACGATTGAGTAAAAATGTACAGGTTACGAACGAACTTATAGCCAGAATAAAAACGTTTATTTTTCTTAAACAACTTTTCCTGCCCTTTTCTCCACTTCTCTACACGATCTTCTACCGATATAAATACCTTTATACCGCAGGCATCATATCCCTATCCCTACTAATATTATAAATGCGAAAGTAACTCTGTCTGTCTGTCTGTTACGCTTTCCCGCTTAAACCTCTCAACCGATTTTGATGAAATTTGGCACAGACAATCTTTAGACCCTGAGAAAGGACATAGGCTACCTAAAAGTACGCAGACGAAGTCGCGGGTACCAGCTAGTTTGTCTATATGTCTGAAAACCGAGCGGGCTACATTTTTTATTCTGACGGTCACTTCTGACCGTTTACAAAACGA
Organism: Hemistola chrysoprasaria; assembly: GCA_947063395.1. Lineage (NCBI taxonomy): Eukaryota > Metazoa > Arthropoda > Insecta > Lepidoptera > Geometridae > Hemistola > Hemistola chrysoprasaria. Next base: position 10,831,309 of record OX346719.1, read on the forward strand.
ACTTGTGCTGCTTGCGGAGACATCGACCAGGGCACATATCGTTAATTTCACTCAATTTTACATGCGATTAGACATTACAATTACATAGAGTTGCAGGATCAATTTGAATCTATATCTCCACTTTTAACCTTTATTCAACAGCTAGTGTTTACACGGGAACAAATGCAACAGTAGCAGGTTGGGGCGCCACCAGTGAAACGGGCACGTGGTCTTGTACTGTTTTGGAAACCGAGTTGCCAGTGCTGAGCAATGAGGAGTGTAGAAACACTAAGTACAACGAGTCGAAGATAAAGGACGAAATGATGTGCGCTGGGTTTCCTGTTACAGCGCATAGAGACGCTTGCACGGTTAGTAGATTTTACTTTATGTTAGGTCCTTCTTTTTATTATCAGTTAACTCTGCTATAGCCAGGGTCTGCTCCTCAACTTTTCCTTGCCTTTTCCTTTCACTGTGCTCGGTATTCGGCATGAGGCGTCCTCATTATTGCTTAATGATATCTGACTAAAATAAATTTAATTACGGTGAAAATGGGATCCGATGACAACGGTGCGGAGCCATGTGAATGTGTGATTGATTGTGTGTCCATGTAATTTTTATCAGTACTTTGAATTTTCTAAAGAGATCGTACATTCTACCTAAAGTATTTTGTAAATTTAACTATTGAATATTTTTTTAAACATACACATTTTGCTTAACTTTAGCCGCCCTCTCAAGCACAATAAAATTATGTTTGCAACGTAAATAAAAAAGCCTCGAACATGTCATGTGAACTAAGCCTTGAATAAGTACTGAATTATAGATAGAATATCAAACCATTTACTAGTTTCTGAATAATTAGGCCAAAGCCACATGGGAGTTACCTATTGATTACCTGTGTATTTTGTTTTGACAGGGCGACAGCGGTGGACCTTTGATTGCTGAAAATGAAGACAGGGCTTATGACTTGATTGGTAAATATTACAATTTTTTAACACTAGAGCATAAAACATATGTATGAAGATGCACACGGCTTCTACACTAGTAATGTCGTTTCCGTAATTCCTCGGTTAATTTCGTTTAATCCTTTTGCAAATCTTATGAAAAACTCTCTCAATTTCAAATCTCTACGTTAGACATTTCGTTGTTTGTCTATATTGTTTTAAATTTAGGACTTGGCCTCAATCTAGTTCATTCTTAGGGTTCCGTACCTCAAAAGGAAAAAAAGGAACCCTTAAAGAATCACTTTGTTGTCCGTCGGTCTGTCTGTCTGTCTTTCCATACTTTGCGCGTATAAAATGCATATCCTAATTTTGTTAAGTCCAATGTTACCGTGGCTCATGGTCCGAATCTCAGTATGTGATCACTTTTTGGATTTTATTTTATACTCATAGGTTTTAATGAAACGATTTTTTTTATAGAAAAAATTTCAAAACCGTAAAATAAAAAATAAAAGTGATATTTAATATGTTTGCTGTAGTTTGCAACTAGATTGCGCTGTATGTTCAATGAAGGTGGTAGGGTTTTGTTCAAGTATGTAGGTATGGAACGTACGTATGTATGCGTAGTGTAGGCTACGCATACTACATACGAATGCTTTAACGATTTGTTTATTAGATCGTCTGCTCACCTTGTGGACGAAAGTATACTAACGCTACGTTAGCCAGTCCCTTTACTTGTTTAATAAATAATTTAATTAATTAATGTTTGTCTTCTTTCCAGGCATCGTGTCATGGGGCTACGGCTGCGCCAGAAAAGGTTACCCAGGGGTGTTCACCAGAGTGACGAAATATTTGGACTGGATTAAAGATAATACTGAAACTGGTTGCTACTGCAGATATTAACTGTAATAACTTATGAATAAGATCCAAGCATGTTATTAATATGTAATTAAGCTTAATTACTTCATATATTATTTAACAAAACTTCGCCTAATAGTTAAGTCTTTATCAAATGTGTCATAATAATATTATTAACTTACGAATAATGTATACGTTACGTATGTATTATTTTTATTAACGTAAATAAAATTAAAATAGGTAATTTATGGAAATGAACTTTTATTTATTTTGGTAATTATGCCTGACACCTATGTTAGTGATGAATATAAGCAATCATCACCCAGGGGCAATATATGTTTGTCATAAGCTATCTATAACTGATGTCTTTTTGTATCACACAATATCATATACTTACGACATAATACCTATTAACTTTTATGTAACTTTCTCTTGTATCTTGTATTGCCGTAATGGCACCCAACCTGCGTGCTATTTCATGCAAGTAGATTTAAAAAAGTTTAGTTGATAAACATAATGAGGCATTTTAGTTTAAGCTTATTCATAATTTATGATACCCTGGTATCCGTTCGGGAGATTAAAAAAAAAGTTGTAATGGCTATGACAACTTTTTACTGTAAGATAGATTAGTTTACTAAGATAGTTTCGTATTCGTTTAAAAAGTGGTACTCGTTAGGAATTAGTTCCTAACGAATGGTAATTTTTTACCTAAAAAATAATAATAGTCCGATAGACAGATATATAGATAGGTATAGCCGATGATAGCGATCTATCTCTCCCGGTTTTCCATCATCACATCTAATAGAGAGAGAGCCAGGATTGGATTACTCCCTCCCGTCGCTGTCTAAGCTGGAGTCAATAGGGTTACGACGTTCCAGTCCTACGTACTCCAGTCGCTAGCGATTCATGGTTTTCCAATCTCATCGAATGGAGAGAGAGCCAGGATTGGATTACTCCCTCCCGTCGCTGTCTAAGCTGGAGTCAATAGGGTTACGACGTTTCAGTCCTACGTACTCCAGTCGCTAGCGATTCCTGGTTTTCCATCATCACATCGAATGGAGAGAGAGCCAGGATTGGATTACTACCTTGTGTCGCTGAATAAGCTGGAGTCAATAGGGTTACGACGTTCCAGTCCTACTCCAGTCGCTAGCGATGCACAGGGATATATTCCTGGCTCCTTCATTTTCGCCCGAAGATGTCGTTTTCCGGCGCCATCGGGGAGCGATACCGACATCATTGTGTAATTATTATTATAATAATTATGTTAGTCTATAAGGTATATGTTTATATGGGCCTCTGTTACTTTAAATTTAAGATTAACATTGCCTGAAATAAATTTCTTTATATATTGTTTATTTATAGTGGTTTTAAACAATTAGATAAAATCGGTTCAGAAAGACCAGAATATAATTGTCTAATTGACTGTGTTGAAGTAATCATCTAAATATTTATAGAGTACAAAATGGACCTTAGAGTCTAGTTCAATATGGTAATACCTACAAGATGTTACTATGTGTAACTAGGTAGATACACCGTCGAAGGAGCAACGTCCCCATTCCCCATTCCTGTTCGCAGCTTCCCGTAACGGGAGGCAGTCGTCTTGAACTTCAACTAATAACAAAACCAGTTCATTTTGTATTGTAATAATGATGAGATATCTATTTCTCGTGATTTTAATAGTCTATTTTGGAGATGTGGTAAGAATACAGCTTTTTGATACTAATTATTTTGTTTGAATGTGACTTTTTTAATAGTGATTGTGTTCAAGGTTTGTGAAAACACAGCAGAGTTGGAAGAGCAATTTCTTGGTGAATATGGAAGGAAGTGCAATTGTCGTAAGTATCTAATCAATTAATTACCAACTATTTTAATTGAGTACCTACCAACACCAACTCAAAACTTTTAATTGTATATAGCTCACTCTATTTTTATTACACTACCGTAACTCTTGTAGAGAATGCATATTAAAACATTTTTGCAAAGTAAAAACAAACTACAAAATCAATTTAGTTGTTGCTGTTAGTTTCTTTGTGTGAACACCTGTGCATTTGGGTTCTGTGCTTGGGGAATTATTGTTTTATTTGAATCAGTATATAAATACAGGTATTTGTAATATAAGCTATACTTTTTTTGAGCCTCTAACAAGATCTCGGCGCGTGAGCTATGAGGAAGGAACATCGAATATTATTGTCCGAAACCTAGATCAAAAGTTTCCATTAAGCCGTAATTTTATCGAAGGTAACTTTAATATAAGCTTTTAGTTGGTAAATTTATCTTGGCTACAAGAAACTTTGATGAAACAAAAAGCACTTAATGCTGTTCCCAGGATGTGGAGAAAGGAACGAAGCATCGAGAATAACTGGAGGTGAAGAGACGTTACTGAACGAGTTTCCGTGGGTGGCTCGTCTATCTCTCTTTAACAAGTTCTACTGTGGAGCAACGCTCATCAACGACAGATTCGTGGCTACCGCTGCACATTGTGTTAAAGGGTGAGTATTATGAAACAAAACACAGGGTAATAGGGAAAATAATTACTTTTTCCCCAATGACACTAGGGTAATCTCATAATTTTATTTCCATAGGAATTTCTGGAGTTCGTTTTTTATTCTTTGTTATTTATTATTCCATAGTTTAACATTATAATATAACATATTGTAATACTATGTGAAAAATTTCAGTTCGCTAGCATTTCAAATTTGGTTCAATAAAGATGACCAGGGTTTTGGGCTGGCCGTGAATACGTCTGTCAGGACCTGAGAAACTAAAAATCAAGGTCATCGATTTTTGAAATATAAAGGAATATTATAAGATAGAGATTCAAAATTCGGCAGGCTCTTAAGGTCTGCCGTCATTCGGCAGCCAGGTTCAAATCACGTACATCACGACTGTCAATTTGCTATTAAATGTTTATATGAAAATCTTTACATAGTTGACTACCTATGTAATAGCCAATTTTTGGCATATAAGTGCATAGAATATAAGTTTTAGACGCCTTGTACTCGCCAAGGTTGACCACATAAGAAACAAAATCTTAAATAATAAGTCGACGAATTTGAATAACCCGACACGCTGATCGTTCAATAAAATAACTATTACCGTCTGTCCCCGTGGAGGCAGAATAGATTTTAGTCCTATGTTCTGTTCACAGGTTTATGTGGTTCATGATCAAAGTGACCCTCGGGGAACACGATCGCTGTAACAAGACGCGGGGTCCCCTAACTAGATATGTCGTCCTGCGGCTTACGCATAACTTCACTTACAGCAATTTTAAGGATGACATAGCTCTTCTAAAGATGAATGATCGAGTGGTGATCTCGGACACTGTGAAGCCCGTCTGCTTACCTCATAACGATGGTAAGTTAAAGATAACGTTACATAACATCACAATTTGTGTCCGCTTAATAGACCAAAGACACAGTCAACGTTGAGTGGCACAATACGAGAAATAGGTATATCCGAGTCCCACAAAAGTATAGTGGCTAAAGAAAGTACTAGGAAACTTATGTGCCAGAATGACAAGTACTGTGCAATGCGTAGGACTTTCAATTGAACTTCTATATAATACTGTGATTGTAATAGGCAGGCATTTCGTTGCTGTTTGCAAGTATCATTTATTCACTTAAATATTGCTAGTATATAGTTGTAGTTTACCCGCAAAACGGGACCTAAACGCGCTTTAAACATTTATTATACGGCCACGAGAAGACTCAAGATCGCCTCACACTTTAACACGGGCGCGTCTCCTTGTGACTCCCGACCCGTCCTGCGCCCGCTTATAAACGCCATAAACTAGCATCTTGAAAAAATAATGTTGCTAGTAGTTAGCCACGGAATTACCAAACTTTATGACTATTACCCTTATTACACACATTGGCTTACTTGACTAATTAATCATTATTATCTATCCTCTCAATTCACATACTTGCCTAATTAAAATTGGCCTTATTACAGAAAATACCTATGAAGGAGTAAAAGCCATTGCAGCAGGCTGGGGATCTATATCAGAACAGAAAAATCATTCATGCAAGCTCATGGAGGTGGAGTTGCCAGTTCTGAGCAATCAAAAGTGCAGGGGCACTAAATATGATCCTTCTATGATCAGTGACGACATGCTATGCGCTGGTTACCCTGATAAGGGACAAAAGGATACTTGCCAGGTATTATAATAAAATTAAACGGGCAACAAATCTTTATTCTTCAATACCATTCAGCTTTATATTTGTACCATGTTCGCGTCAAAACTACTGAAGCTATTAGGCTGAAATTTGGTAGATAACTTAGACACGAATTATACAATTTGATATGTTTGGATATATGTATGAATCAGAAATGAAGAGATTCGTAGACGAACGAAAGTTACCGACATAGCCCAGCGGATTAGCAAGTTGAAGAGGCAATGGGCAGGGCACATAGCACGTAGAACTGATGGCCGATGGGGCCGTAAAGTTCTCGAATGGAGACCACGGATTGGTAAGCGCAGCGTAGGACGTCCTTCCACAAGGTGGACAGACGATCTGATAAGTACGGCAAGAGCACGCTGGATGCAGGCCGCTTACAACCGGACTGGATGGAAATCTGAGGAGGAGGCCTATGTTTAGCAGTGGACGTCCTATGGCTGAGATGATGATGATATGTTTGGATTAGTACATAGCGTATTTTTTCCAGGGGGATAGTGGAGGTCCTTTGTCAGCAGAGAGAAATGATAAACGATATGAACTTATTGGTAAGTTTTACTGATACTGAATTTTAAGGTACTAGTTAATTTTTTTTTTATTCTAGTTTTTGACAAGGTCTTGAGCACACTTATTGTGGCTATGCCAGCCTCATAGGTTTTAACAATTTTATAAATCTAACATAATTTGTAGTTCTTAACTTCATACATTTCTCCATAAAATAGTAAATTAACTTTGCTTTGTCTGCTAACGAGTCACTTAATAAAATGTTTATGCCACCATTATATAGCATATTCAATGGGATTTTAGTTCTTAAATCGTTGTTTTTAGGACATTCTAATATTGCTTCTTATGAAATATTCTGTTTGCAGGTGTGGTTTCCTGGGGCATCGGTTGTGGTCGTCCTGGGTATCCTGGAGTGTACACCAGAGTTTCCAAATACTTGTACTGGATCCGTCATAATTCCCGTCAAGGCTGTTTTTGTGCCGATTAGAAGTGTATCATCCTTCGTAGATCATCAGAAGCTATTTTAACGCTATAATATCTCTATATTTTCTGCATTTAGTCATAAAAATATATTCGCGTAATAATTCGAGGTTGTACTTTAGAAAATTATTTTATATATACGTAGTTTAGTACTAAATAATAAAAAGTATTTGTATCATTTCATTTATTTGTATATATCCACGATACGTATGTGTTCGGTTTTTTACTTGACAACAGCATAATATTTATTTTATATTCTAAATAGAACTTACCTACGCTTTGTCAAATATATAGCTTGATCGATGACAGCCGAACAAAAATCTATTTGTTGTCCATATATTTCCGTAAATTAAGTTCTAAGAGGGTTATTAATTTATCAATTGAATATTATCCGAAAAAATGCCATTTATGTACCTTTATGGAAATATGACCTAAAAATTTACCTATGTTCAGCTGTCAATCAAGCTAAATTAGATAAGGTATAATGCATAACAAGGAATACCAAAATTACGCCTCCCAAGATAACGTAGTGAACAGTCCTTTACACTCGCGTAAAGGTCTTTTGGTGAAATTTGAATTTATCGGCGTCAACGTTTTGTACACCTACAAATTAATTATGTGTCATCTCCATCCATCGTCTACTATCCAGAAGTAGCTTCTCTTTTTATAGTTGTAGCTCCAAACACATCTTTTTCGTGGAAGAGTGGGAGGCCTGCTGGTTCTAGTCTAAGTTCGGGAGCTTTCATCGTTGTAGTGTATAATGGGTTAAGAGGATGTAGAGGGCCGAAGGCTGTCACTGAAGATCTGGCCTCGTCATTACCAAGTCTAAAGTGCGTCCCATCTCCAGTTCTGAGTATTCGTTTGTCCACCTATAAAGTAACAATGTAAATTAATTTTCTATACAGCATCTTTCCAATGTGAAGTCGCGACAAAAAAAGGTTTGTTTAACCTATGAAATTGCTCACGCGGCTTTAAAATTGTTCCCGTAATCACACCAAAACATTGTTATGTAAAAATAGCCAAGACGAGACTACATGGCTCGCAAAGATATCAGATCTCATGTAGAGCCAAGCTTCTAACTCTACACGCTCTAACTCTACAAGTCCTAAGTTCACAAACTCTACGCCTTAGTCAAGATGAGATACTACAAGAACAATTGTGTAACAGGTAATAAGCAATGAATAAATTTTTCAGCTTACGCCCATGTGATTGTAGCTAAACGGCCAAGCCACATATTTTACTAAGGTGTGCAGTTTGTGAAGTTAGGGCTTGTAGAGTTAGAAGCTTGGCTCTACATGAGATCTGTTAACTTTTCACAGTGCAAGCCATCTCGATATTAAAGTTGTTCCAAATGATGCTAACTGAAATCATATCAGTATTAAAAATCAAAGTTCTGACTTATAAGTACACTCACTTATCAACGTAGAATCCCTTTTTTCACGTTAAAAACTAGATATTTCTTTCAATTCTTACCACTTCTGGTGACGCCGTTTTCAAGTCCCAAGCGAGTCCAATTTTCTCGAAGAACCTGATATAATCGGCTGATAAGTTAAAGTGCATTGTGAATTCGGCTGCCTTGTAGTCCCAGGGGTAAGTATGGTGGTAGTTGTGCCAACCTTCTCCCTGGGTGATTAATGATACGAACCATGATTCTACTGGCTGTATATTCCTGAAACATTATAGGTCTTAAAACACTTTCCAACAACATCTACATCTTATAAAAAATAAATCTTAGTAGGCGGTACAAGAGGTGATCTTGTCTTTTTCAGCGATTATTGAACGAGCGAGCGAAGCGTCTCAGTTTCGAAATAAGCCAAAAAATGCTTTTGTCCATCTGTCACTCTGTCTGTCTGTTCTTGCCTACTACAGGTCGCATTTTTCATCTGTTTTTGATGAAAATTGGCACACACGTGTCATTATTATCTAAATATTTATGTCCACCACGATTTTTGATTGGGTTGAAAATTGGGGGAAGTTTGCTTGTAACGTTATTTATCGACGGATTTTTATCAAAAAGAGGCTGTAAGAAATTAATTCACAAGAGTTGGGAAAAAAAAATGTAGGTACACTTACTTGTCATATGGTCTAGTCCCATAAATATGAGCAGCACTGTTAACAAGCCATGTACCATTCAATATAAGAATGTAGCGAGTGAAATAACAAACTATAAGAGAATTTAGCCACGGCTCGTGGAAATAATAAATCGGAATGGCCACGGGTATTAGAACTGCGATAATGAAGTATAAGTAGTAATAATACCTGAAACAACGTTAATCAATCAATCGGACATAGACTTCATAGATAAGTTTTGAAATGTTTAACCTAGGTTAAACAAATAGGCTAATAGAATTTATTCTGGAAATGTTTTATATTTTAAAGATTAAAGCGATCTTATTAGATTAAAATACAATATGAATAAATGGGAAGAACAATTGTTTCCGCTCGTGGGTAAAGTTTTTCTTCCGATATTAACATTACTGTAATTTTAGAAGCTTAATCAATTTAAGGAAGTTATTTTTATATGCCATGGAAGGTCAAAAAGCAGACATTTTTAGCAGACAGCTACCGTCACCAATTCATTACTGTAGCACTAAAGGTAGTACCTACATTTAGGACAAGATTGAGAACCACAGGCAGGTGGTGGCGGTGGCAGCTGTCTATATTAATGCCAAAGAACCTACAAACATCGGGTAACGCGGGTAAATTGTAGGACGCCATATTTTAGTGGCAAGCCAAAAAGGTGTACCTTACGAATATGTCCAGCATTAGAGGAACATATTGATTACTATATCATCATCACACCATATCAGCCGTTGGTAATCCACTACTGAACATAGGGCTCCCCATAAAGGGGGGTTTTGCCAATACTCGACACGCTTGGCAGGCGGGTTGTCGAGTGCAGTTCGATGGTTTGTTGCAGAGGACGCTGCTGCCCGTCCTCTGCATCTGTTAACCTTTAGCCGGCTCTTATGGCAACCACGGGTAGAGAGGATAGAGCACTATTCTAAAGCCGGTACCTTTACTAAATAATATATTAATAATTAATAATACATTACTATATACTAAATAATAATTATGGCTGGACTATCGCATGTTAGTCTAATACCTCGAGCTAGGTTTGAACTTGTCAATGTCCTTTATCTGGAGCCAAGGAACAAGGGTAAACTCTTGAATGATGATAATGTAATTACTTAGTTCGCTAACTTACTTCTTTTGAAACATGACCATCCAATCCGCCTGAAGATCACTCATGTCAATCAGCCTTCCAAGTTCTATAACTTTAGGATGTTTCTTGCTCATCAGCCATCCGATGTGTGAGAAGAAAAACCCACGTTTTGCGTTGTGAGGATCCCCATCGGTGTCCGAGTAACGGTGGTGCAAACGATGGTCTCGCGTCCAGGTGAATACTGAGTTCTAGAAAAGTTTTTTTTTGTACTGAAGGACATTTCGTATTGACGGACAAAACGTGATGGGGCAGATGGCGTCCGACTCGCATTTGACTTCAACTCTAGTAATCATGGTTTTCGCTTTAACAATGCTAGTTCACCACCAGCTATGGTTTGGACAGCCACGTTTGGGTTTTACTAGGAATTATAAAATTCTATGTTATATCTGACCTGCCAGGACCACCACCAGTACATTTTGTTTAATAACAATTTGAATAATACTTAACGGAGTGTTTTACCTCCCCGGCTAATGTTTGGAAAATGATGAATAGTGCCCTTAGACTTGGTTTGGCTTTAAACGATCTATGTGTGTAGTACCGATGTACTCCGATAGTAACACCTTCAGCTGCTAAGTACATCACAAAGAATCCTGGAAAATACCCATTTTAAATTTGTTAAAGGAGAAACTAAAAATTTAAAAAATATGTAACGGATAAAAAAAAAATATTACACATATTTTTTTCAAATAACTGAAATTATGGAGCCAAATCTGTAATCGCGAAACAAAAATTAGGTGTTCCATAAAAAAAAATGCATGGAACAGTAATTTATTTCGTGATTTAAGTGTAGAACCCTTTCAGATCTAAATTGCTCTTTCAGATGATGTTAATTGATTACCTTGTATGTTTTTATATAAAATTTTACTGTTTACTCACCCCATAAAATGGTATTACATTTTATTCTACCCATGAGTATTAAAATTACTCCATAAGCAGCGATGAGGTGCATGACCAGAAACCCTATTGCGTTCTTCCAGACTATCTCATGTTTGTAGGAATAATCCGTGCCTATGCTCTCTTTGTTAATTAAAATATCATTTTTAATTTCTTTATCACCACTGGGGTTTATTAAAGGATTATTATTGTTTTGTTGCATTCTATCTAAGTTGTTCTTATATCACTTAAATCCTGTCTCGTTTTTATCTTTTTAAATGTTCACTGATACTAAGTGTAAAATTCATTTCGAAGGGTTTATAAAGAATCTATTTCAGCATTAAGTGATTGTGTTATTAGGCTTAGATATTGAGCAAGGAGAACTTGAACTCGGTGCTCAGTGTTTCAATTGTATGTAAATATGATTATGTGTCAATGTTGCTGGTTGCTATTGATTATTGAGTAGGCACATATCACATACAATAATAGGTTGTAGGTAGATAGTTCATAATCAGAGACTTCTATGTAGAGTAAGTTCAATGTTCTAACAATAATGTTACACGGTTTGGTGATTTTTTGACAAAAGACTAAACAACTGCAGCCACCTACATATTACCTACCTTATCTTAATATACTATGCTATATATAGAATATTTCAAATTTTTTTCCCTTTTTCCCTTGGCCCGAATATGCCAGCTTATAGAAAATCCAAGTGCTTTAAACCATTATCAGATTGCAGTGTACCCAAGATGCTGGTGGCATTGCCGCGTTGAATTACAACGTATTGCAATGCTAATAGGTTGGACTTCATTTTGATCAATCGCCGCTTCGACCAATCGAGGCGCTCGTATAGATTTTTGAAAATGTGGAGAGCTTCCGGGACCCATGGTTCTAGAATCTCGACCCCAAACTCAGTTTAAATATGTGAGTTATACCACAAGTTAAACGTAGATACTTACTGGAGTTTAACTTGAGTCAAAATAGCAAGAAATGTAAGTATTGCGAGTCTAGTTTAAGTTCTACGCAAGCATTCTTCTAAATGTATCCTAGCGTACTTCTCTACAGATATAAACCTATTATGAATATTTATTTATGAATATTCAATTAGATCAGTCAACGAACTGTAATTATAATAAGATTGTGCTTTAAATATGTGAGTATCAATAAATATTTTATTAAATAGGTTTACGTGCAGTTAAAATTCAGCTTAGTAATAAATAAACAAAAAATAAGTTGCTTAAAATAATGTCTTTGTTGTTTGCATTACATTACATTACATCCTACCATTATTGTGATTACATTGAAAAATTTTCCACGCGGCTGGTTTTCGATTTCCACGCAATGTTTTAATTAAAATCTTAATTCAAGCCATTTTATTGCTAAAACTCAAAGCATGATATTGAAGATAAAAATGGTATTTTCTCTTCCTTTTGACCGATCCCAAGTGCGCCAATGAAATGAAAGATATATTATGGCTTGTACTGTGTTTGGTCACGTCTGTAAGTTTAAAAACTCATTAATAAAACATGTAGATAGGTGCATTAATAAAAATACTATTCGTAATAAAGTCAAGTAACATGACGAGGCTTCCAGCGTTGCAATGCAATTAGATAATAGAATAAAATCTAATTTTATCTTGATTAATTGCAAATAAACAGATTTTATTATCTTAAGCTCTATATAAATAAATTACATTTATGATTTCATCGTTAACTGATTCATCTTATTCCAGATTTATGGACAAAACTTCAATAATTCATGTGGTAATAAAATAGCTGAAATAAAATTTCTTAAAGCATTTGTATAACGGATAATTTTTGCTAAGGCTTTTCATTTTTCAGAATGTGGGTTAGAAGGCAAGAACAGGAGGATTGTGGGGGGGACTACAGTCCAGCCGCACCAGTATCCATGGCTAGTGTCGCTGATGCTGGGACCTAAGCTCCATTGTGGAGGAGCCATCATCAGCGACTTGCATATTTTAACTGCTGGACATTGTATTACATTTGGGTAAGATTCTATAAACCTTTGACTAATTCAAAGTTCGCCATCACTTTAATTACTGCTCCTATCTTTGTAACGGAGAACCCAATTATCTCAAGCTCAACACTATAAACGAGCACCTAGAACCACTCAGTATGCGCAAATACATCGGGTCTCTTAGTGTTTTTACCGCATTTACACAACGAAGAGTGTTCTGATGAACTTTTCGGTATCACGGTTCTATCACCGTACCAGCTGCCATCGCCGTATACGTGGACGTCGCACACTGCATAATTTTCCCGTTCTTTTCTGCCGCAAACTGTGAAATAATCTTCCTGCTGCGGTCTACAAAATTTGGCTCTTCAAAAGGCGAGTGAATAGAGTGTTGAAGGGTCGGCAACATACTGGCAAAAAATTGGAAAAACACTTTTGTGAGTCATAATAGTGATATGAACATAAGAAATTCTACGGCTTCGTCCTGGTAAGCCACAGTCCCGGAGAGACAAGTACCAGAATTGCTAATTTTGTACTTGTACTTTTTTAATTTGATAAAACCTTGTTGGGTTTCATTTCTTCCACTGCCATTCTTATTGAACGTGTTACAAAAAGGTGTAGTAATACTTACGGGTCTACCCATCAAACTAAACAACTCAAAAAAGAAAGAACTGTAAAATTCTTGAAATAAACATTACGTCTTTCTATACAAATTTACTGATCAGCTGATCTAATTTTGAATGGGAAGTAATTTTTTTTTCTAATTTCGCAATTCTATCTTTTGACCTTTTTATAACATGTGTATAGTAATATGTATTCTTCAACGACAAAGTAAAAAAGTAAACATTTCCCAAATAATAACTGTCTTACTTATAGACGAAAACTTCACAAAACCATTTTAATTTAGTCTCGAATACACAAAACACTATTTACAAAACTCACTAACTACGCTATTTACATTTTCTACACAAAACCTTACTCATTAATTTAAATCTATTAAACCCTTGGAGGAAGGGTAGGTGGCCAGAATGCTGGCGGCATTGCCCCGTTGGATGCAGATGCTTATCCTCTGTGCAAAATACAGGCCAGCATTCTGGTCACCCGATGCCTCCACCAAGCGTTTAGCTAGCTCCTTGTATAGTTCCAGAGCGGAAGGCCCCCGTCAGTCTCTACCCCAAAATTAGTAATCATTTCATAGATATGTTCAAGTGGATTAATATAATACGTATCGATTTCAGAGTAAACTTCCGAGATCTCACAGTATACGTGGGCATGCACGATCGTTTGGACAACTCGTACAGTACCTATCGGTTGGTTAACGGCGTGAAGCACCCTCAGTTCACTTCAAACGCGGTCAGGGACATCAACGACATCGCTGTTCTTAAACTTGACAAAAAACTCAAGTTTTCCGATAAGGTTCGGCCCATCTGTTTGCCAGGAATAAGCACAACAGGTGATAATTATAGTAACGATTCTTTACATAAGTATAAGTTATGAGTAGGTATATGTATATTCAATCTGGTTTTAGATCCAAATTAATTAAGATCCAATCGTCATGTCAACATCTATAGGTAATTAATTTATTATTTTCGATCTTTAAAAGGACGTTATCATGTATTATAAGATATATTAATTAAGCTGAAATGAAAGTGTTTATAGAAAAGATATTGATTCCAAACGAACTAATAGGTTGTTTGGAAAGTAATTTCGTTTTTTTTTTGTGGAAATGAAAGACAGTTTTCTTATAACAAATACTTTATTAAATTATATATTGGCCGTTCTGGTCCAACACCTTTTGCCATATTTCTGGTAGTAGCATAATTTCACGCTCATAACATTTTTGGTCATTGCTGGCAAAAAACTGTCGGGAAAAAACGAAATTACTTTCCGAACACCTAATAGTAACTCGTAGATTTCAAAAGAGACCTAATAATTATTTTATTTTTCTAGATTTGGATTTCAACAATGTTCTTCTAACCGTGGCGGGCTGGGGCAAAACTAGACAGGGAGCATTGACCTCTTCTAGATACCTGTTAGAGACTAAAGTCAAAATAGTCGATGGAAATAAGTGCAAGAGGTCATCTATCTATAGAGATAACCTGGTCACAGACTCCATGATGTGTGCCTATAATTTAGGTAAAGATGCCTGCCAGGTATGTAACCTGTAAATAACACTTTAATTTTCTTCTTGATGTAATTCTGTCATAACTTCATGTATTTTCTTTAAGGGTGATAGCGGTGGACCTTTATTTTCAACGCATGACAAAACTAATAATAGGAAATGGTACCAAGTTGGTAAGGAATACAATAAATAATCTATATTACGCACTTTTCTCTTTCTGTAAACGCTAAACTGAGAGCAACGCGAACTTTTTCAAGAAGTTTGGAACAAAGTTGTGGAACTAATCCAATAGAATTGTGCGAGAATGTTATGTGTGTGGTAAGAAGCTATGTGACCACATTCAGAAGAAGACGCTGCTGCCCGTCCTCTGGATCTGATACCACTTACCCTTACCCTTAGTTTCCGTAAAGTGTGGGGTACCCTCTATTCTCTTTTTTTATGATAGTGAGTGACAAGACGAGCAAATCAGGTGCTTGATGGTAAGAATCATGTTCGCCCATCACCACACACTCACCACCACAGTGCCACCCAGTGTTTTAAAATTCAAAATTCTGCGCTCACTGAAACTCATCATACCCAGTAATTTCGCTGGAAACAATTCCGTTTAGACCGGAACACAGTAGTGTTTGCACATTACTGCTTGGCGGAAAAAATAACTGGCAGAGGTGTGGTACTTCGCCAGGCGGCCCCCTGCAAAAGAGACTTACCACTACAAGTCTATAGTCCAATCACCCATAAACCTAACATACCAACACGGTGTCCACCAAAGATAACTGCAATACAATAATAATAGCAGAGCGGGTAAGCTAAGAAATAATTCCATAGCATCCAGGGCATCTCTAAATATTGTATTTTATGAGAATCATGCCGAGGTGAGCTATGAAAATAAATTATTTTGAGTGGTAGATTTAAAATGCATCCTCAGCTTATCTTCTCGCACAGCTCTGGTGGAAACTCAACCTGTCCGTATGTGTGTAACCGTGCCACAGCTATCTCATTAGCAAATTTACAAGTTCTAGTAAATGAGTGTTAAATTTTTAAAAACGATACGTTGAGTTTCTTAACGATATCATAAGTATTATATGTTAGAAAAGTTTGTTTTGATATCTTTTAATTTAACTGAAGAGATCGATTGAACCGTTGAGAATTTACTTTTTTTTTCAATCTATTTCAACAACTGAAGAGACAACAAAATCAAAATTTATGAAAACATATAATTTAAATATAAAGAAAAACATCGTTTGTTTATTGGAATTTCACATATAGTGATTTTTTAAATGTTAATTGCGCGAGCGAGATGGAAATTTGACGGGTACAGGCGCCTATACTGGTTTGTCGAAGGTGACGCTACGCTACACTTGACACGTTTCTTGAAGTTATTTATTTTCAGGTATTGTTTCCTGGGGAATAGATTGCGCAATGCCAGATTATCCAGGTAATATACCTCATCGTCATCATCAATTCAGACGTTGGTTATCAACTACTGAACATTAACCTCGCCCATAAAAGGGGGGTTTGCCAATCGACACGCTTTGCAGGCGGGTTGTCGAGCGCAGTTCGATGGTTTTTCTGCAGAGGACGCTGCTGCCTGTCCTCTGGATCTGTTAACCCTTAGCCGGCTCTTACGGCAACCAAAGGTAGAGAGGGTTATCGAACCGTAACCGGTGTGGCGAACCGTAGTATTAAGGGAAGATTCTGGAGATAGATTTAACGATTGCGAGTGTGGCTGAAATAACAGTAGGATGATAGAGAGGAACATTTTAGCAATACGCTAAGTAGATGATGAAGTTATTGACAAAAAGTAGATCGAATGGGTGATTGCGGACGTTAATGAATAATAGTGTCTACAAAGTACGAGTTAGAAGGGGATAAAAGAGAATACGATCCTAATAATGGCCTGGAGTCTACAAAGTAAAAAAGACAACGTGTTAAGAGTTCTTAGGTACAGCCGTAGATTGACATGACCTGAAAACTACCTTTATATCGCCTATAGCCTATGTTGCCAGGCGAGATCAATTACTACTACTATGCCTTCAGAAGCACGGCTCAGAGCTCGCCAAAAATTAAGGCTCATCCAATTAACTAACAGCAGATGATGTTTTTTGATTAACAGGTGTCTACACCATCGTATCGAAGTACTCCCAGTGGATCAGACATCAGACTCAAGATGGGACGTACTGTGTGTAAATTGAATAAAAGAAATAGCATTAAATTACTTATTGATGTAGGATTTTCATGTAGCTTTCTTTTTCCATCTAAATTACCTAGTATTTAGTATATACCTATGATCTGTAAGCTTTAAGCGAACTGCAGTAAATAGAACATCAGCTAACATCGATAATGGCATGATTGGTAAAGGTTGTCTTTAGTTTCAACTATAAAATGAGGTACATTATATAGGTTAGATGATATGTCAATATATAGGCCAAATTTAAAAACCGTTATACCGACATTATTTGCATATAATTATTGCAGTATAATCATGTAAGAGACAGTAGTTAACGGGAAACCTGAGTGACGAAGAATTTAAAATTTCGGTTTTTGTAAAAACTATCGCCGTCGCTCTACTCCTGAAAGTATGAGCTATGAATGTGTGTGTAAGAAGATTATTATTGCGACTTCGCGCGCATATTCATGTCAGTAGTAAAGTTTGTGACGCTTGTATTCAAATTAGGTACCTAGGTACTTATCGTAGGTATTCTTTTATTTTTATTTACATTCTAGTAAAGATGATTGCTTAAATTCAATAGCTACGTCTAGTATGAAATGGACCAGTGGTTGCAGTATTCAGACAGCGTTCACTAAATCGTGTCATCGATCAACGAATGCGAGTTCGAATCCAGTCCCAGGAGTAGTAATTTTTGCCCGGATATTTTTTTGTTAGGAACTTTTTTCTTCATTATCTGTATTTATATTATTGTGATATTATATAATAAAAAAATAGATACTATAATATATATTTATAGTTTATATGACACCAGTCGCCCAGCGCTTAAAAATTCATATCAATGTGTATATTATCTTCGAAGGTAAGTATTGACTTTTTCAGTTCATCCTGTCAGTCTAGACGTTTGCTGAAAATATAACTTTTCATAGTAATATCTACCTAATAATAGTTCGCCTAAATAATTTTCGACCTGTTCAGTTGTTTACGGACTTGATTCTTTTGCTTAATATTTTAAATTTATAGACAAAGCGGTCTACTCGCATGAAATACAATTCGAATAAGAAAATAATTATTATTATATTCGTATTGTATTTCATGCGAGTAGACCGCTTTGTCTAAAAATTTAAAATATTAAGCAAAAATGAAGTGTTTATCAATTTCGATATGAATTCTAATTGTAACATTAGACTTGTCGGTAGGTAGATTGCGAAATGCATCACCTATAGATAAACACACGCCCCTAGAGCGTTAGGTAGAAGGGATAGAAAAATTTCGCCGACGACTAGTACCTCCACGGTAGCTCAAGTGGTAGAGCGCCGACCGTGGTTGGTGCGGAGGGTGCGTGGTTCAAATCCCGCCCGTGGGTGAAATTTTTCTTTCCTTATTCGTATTGATTCTTTTGCTTTAGTACTTACGGTTTTGGCTTGTTTGTATGAATTTCTTTCAGTATTTTGCTCTGAAAATGGGTAAAAGCAAAAGGGGCAGGACGTTTATTTTTGAACGCTCTACGAAAAATACACCATTTACGTATAAAACGGCAAATACATTTTGCGCCTTTGCCATCCGTTTGAGTATAGGTAATACGTACATACTTAATTATTTTGTGTTTTTTACATGAAATTACGATAAAACGCAATTCAAATTAATTTCTTCAACCTAATGAGTGATGTTAGGGGTGAGCAGTTGATAGTCATGTCAACCGCAAAAATTCGATCCGTTCGAACCGTTGATCGCTATCAACTACAAACTTGAAAACCATTTAGGTGGTGTTTGAGCCAATCATATGATCATGAGAACCCGGGTTTGATCCACAAGTCAGCCAAAAAGTGTAATTGGATTTTCTATTAGGGGTTTTCTGAATGACAGCTTGGAGTCTGAACCCAATAGATGACAATAGGTACGACTTCTACTACAAGAGATTTAAAATATTACTGGCAAAGTGTTTTTAAATTTCACTGAGTCTTCACCCATGAACGCAAATGCCGTAGCTTGCGATAATGCTCTTGAACCATCTCTTTTTTAAAGATGTATCTACTCGTACAATGCCAATAATGATTATAATGATAAAGTAATACATTTTAATACAATTACATATTATATAATATTTATTAACAAATTACCTACTTAACAGAGTTAGTATAGACTTAGTATAGAAGACAATGAAAGATCACCATAAAAACAAGTGCTATGCACTAGACATCTCAACATTAGGTTCTCCGAAGGTCTAACTGAACGAGAATGGGCCATATGAAGATTGATATAGTTGAATTGCATTTAAATCGATATTGTTACATACTATTAGTCTTCTATTTTTTCGTAAGAAGTATTGGTTTAAACTCGTTTTCTATGAACATCACTAGGATTTTTCAAAATACTATATCTATGAGTCCCTTCCCTAGTTGTATAAGTGTGAGTGGAACCCCCCCTCACCGCCTGCCGCACCCCGTAGAACGCGAAAGGGACAACTGCAGCTCAAAGCGATTATAACTACGAAAAAATGAAGAAATCGATGTTTTGTATTCCCGTGTTCCCTCCGAGAATAATTAGTTTTATCCATAAATTTATATCTTGAAAATTAGGAAATAGATTAGGCTATGTCCCTGTTATTTTATTTTTTTTCCTCAACTCTTCATTTTTTTCTAGTGAACGTCTAATTGCGCGAGTAAAACTGGGACAGTTTTTCATGTTTTTAGAGGGTCATATTTCATTTAATAATGAGTTTGTAGAAAAATGAAAATAACAGGGACATGCTCACTGAAAACCTTGATTTTATAAAAAAAAAACCATTGCTCTGACGCAATTATCTAGGGAGGAAACACGGGAATACGTTTGTATGGAAAAATCACCCCTAATGTATCCTCTTAACAACAAAGTTGATTGCAACAAATTACAATATATATTCAATCTAGAAAAAAAAACATGGGTTAAGTCGAGACTGAGGCTAAAATAAATTGTTAAGGCATACGTATGTGTGCATAGTGTGGGGTTCCAAACCTAGATAGGTTAACCTTTAACAAAACGCTTCCAATCTCAAAAACAATCCGCATACTAAGATAACTTTTGATTGCGTTAACTTAGAAATATGATTTTTTTTTACAGCCACAAGGGACTGCAGACCTGAGTAGTTGATATCAATTTCAACATGATACCTCCACGCATTCCCGTTAAAAAGTGTCCTGACAGACGGACAGACAGACAGGCGCACAACTAAACGGAACCCTAAATACTTAAAAACTTTCTTCTATTATTTATATTTTATTTGTTCCATTAAAAATTGTTCCGTTGGGTTACCTGCTTTAGAATAGTACTCTCTCTAATGCCGGCAGAGGATGGGCGTCCTCTGCGTAAAACCATCAAACTACGCTCGCCAACTCGCCTGCCAAGCGTGGTAAGTATTGCCATCAACCCTCCTAATGGGGAGGCCATGTTCAGCAGTGGAGTTCCAAAGGCTGTATGATGTTGATGATGATGACGATTAAAAATACTATACCTAAGGATATCGAAATTGAAAATATGAAACTTTTAATAGACCTATTGTATAATGCAGTTATTTCAATGTCACACTATATTTTCTTCAATTTCCGTGAAACGAATATAAACGAATAAGCGATAAAATAAATTGAACTTTAAATTTTTAGTTATTATTCAAGACCTAACCGAAGTAGCCTGAGTCTGATTTATAATTTAATGCGATTTGATTAAATTTAATACCGTGTAAGGGAACCACGACAAATACTGTAATAAACTACTTATTGAGTCGTATAGGTAAATGATGTTAGATGTTAGAGTACGTATAGATAAGACGTTCTTTTTTTAATTGCTTTTTGTTTTACACAAACGACATCATCAATCTTCTATGGTCAGTTCAATTAAATAGAAATCTTTGTTTTGAATTAAAGCAATGAAAAATAAATGACGCCCGTGGTCACAAAGCGTCTTCATTAGAATTTATAGCCATTACTTATGCAACATCCGAAATCGTGCACAAAACTATGAAGTATCAATAAAACATTTAGTTTAAAATTCTTGACAAATATAAGACAGACTATCTACCAATTGAGAGTAGGTACCTACCTAATATTATGATAGTTGATGATACAAAGACTTTCCGTTATTGATAATTTATTATTCATTTGCTATTTGTGACTGTGTTTAGTTAGAGAGCATACCCTTGCATGAATAACAGTCCAATAGTAATTCATGGTTCCTTTACATCCGTATCCCTAATTCGTTTTAATACACCTCAGGTACATCGCAGTATAATAAATATATCGCTCACAGCATTAATATATGACACAAAAAATAATAAATAATCATCAAGTTTAGTAAATCAAATGCGACATGTAAAATTTACAAGGATATTATCGCGTGAAAATTATATTTCCTTCGCTTGGATTCACGTGAAACGTACGGCTACAAACTAGGTGTAGCCTAGAGTGTGCAGTGAGTTTTTTGTGGCTATGAAGTGCAGTAACTGTACATAAACTTCAGTAATAAAATGTTGGCTACGTCGAGAGTTGTTTGCTACTACATAGCCATCAGTCAGGTACGAGTCAAAATAATTGGATGTGTTCTAGATTCACAAATGTGTGGGAAACTAAATTGCAACTCGGTTTTCTAGGTGGTGCTCATAGTTTTAGGATTGAACTGTCGTAAGTATCGACCACGAATTTGCTAATTAAACGATAAGAATCCAATGGAAGCTAATCGATTGTGGAAACACCGGTTCGCGTAATTTTATTTGGACGCGCGTTAGAAGCTTGTAACGATAAAGTAAATAACGAATGTTCTCGAGGCTATACCAACTGGGCATAATGCGCACATTTACATCAAATGCAAATAACATTAATATTACGATTTCAAAACTCAAAACAAAAATGGCAGTGGGTCCACCAAGTGGGAGTGCCACATATCATTGCACGGCTTGAAAAGCTTAACATAATAGTTCACTAACTAGAAGTCTGTAAAGGCAGCGAATTATTGACACGGTCATATATAATTATTAATTAGCGCAAAAGTTTTTTTGTGAATAAAATCTCAAATTATGTGAGGAAATTGTTGATTAGATAAAATTTTCATTACAATTCTTATAGCAAACTGTTCACTAGAAGTCTGTAATAATAGCAAATCATTTATTTTATGAATAAAATCTTAAATTATGTTAAGGAGATTGCTGCTGAGATAAGACTTTTTTAATAATTTTATACCTATCCACCGAGACTCGGTAACCTTTTACAGTTATGAGATATTATGACAATTTGAAATTAAACAAAGCTCTCTGGCTCCCGCGGGATCAGTTGACCTATTAATAAGGCTTTAGATACTTAGTTATAGACGTAAGGATTAAAATTGTGATCTCAATCAGAAAATACATTCTCTTTTGTTTAAGTCGTTTTTATAGGAACATTGTTTAGCTAATAGAACACTCTCGACTCTAGAACATTCTATCTGTATCCAGAATGCGGTAAACATTCTGATGCCATAATGTCAATGAGGATAGTAGGCGGCAGGCGTGCTGAGCCCCACTCCTTTCCGTGGACAGTGGCCATATTGAAGAATGATCGCATGCACTGCGGGGCAGCTGTCATCACCACCCGGCATATTTTGAGCGCCGGTCATTGTTTCAAATGGTCAGTATATCCTGGAGCTAGGCCTTGAAATTTAACAACTATATAGACAGGAATGGAACAGGCCATAGGGTGCCGGCAATAGAATATGAAGATACCGTCTCTACCTGTGGTTGACGTAAGATCCGGCTAAGGGGATATGGAGCACGGGCAGCAGGGTCCTATTCGTAAAACCATCGACCTGCGCTCGCTCACTCACCTGCCAAGCGTGGCGAGTCTTGGCAAAACCCCCCCAATGGGGGACGCCTATGATTTTTTGTTGATCTTTAACGTTCATTTATTCAATATGGGTGAGGAACACAGTATAGACAATTTTTAGGAGCAAAATACTTTGGAGTGAACAAGTTTCTTCTTAGAACAATATTTAGTAACTTTACAACTTGACTTGCAATGTGATTTTAAACATATTTAATTCAATGACTGCCTTGGTGGCGCAGTGGTTCGCAAGCGCTACTGCCGATCATAAAGTCCAGGGTTCGATTCCCAGGTCAGGCAAAATGATATTTACATTAGGAATTTTCATAATGACGGCCTGGAAACTGGAATAGTGCAATAATGGCAATAGGCTTGCAACCCATTAGATGGGATCGTAGAAAACATTACTAGCGAAGTGAGGGTGCATCTTCGTACAATGAGACTAGGTTCTGGTTACACCTCTGCCTACCTTCAGTCCACATATCCCTTGACCAGGGGATCCTCTAAGGGGATTTGTGGAATATGCCAGTAAAAAGGCGTGATTTTATATTAATTCAATGAATATTAATGTATAGATAGAGGTTTCTGACTCATAGTCCTTTGAACAAAGCTGACACCACGCTAGGGTGTATCCGCTAGGTACAACTTTTTATAACTTTATTTTGACTGAAACCACAGAATACTAAAGGGACAGAAGGGACACTCCACAAAATCATTTAAATAAATAGCGACTCTAGCCCCGACGCAATAAAGTGCAATTAAAGTCGCACAGCGCCTAACTTATTATCGTTCTATTAACATACAAGCTGCCTCTCTTTCTATCGTGTATCCTTCTATCTGTTCTCTCTGTCTAGCCCATAGAAATGTTCCCGTCCAGACGGACTACCAAAACATCAAAATCCACAACTATTTTATTTTGATATTTTGGACGTTAAGGTCTACTTAACAGGCATAATTTATAGGGATAACATAGCACAAATGAAGGTGCTCATCGGGTTGGACAGCATGACTGACCTTAAAAACGTGGAAGAGAGGAATATATCGAGTGTCGTCATACACGAAGGGTTCAAGTCCACTGCAGTGAGAGATGAGAATGACATCGCCATAGCCACGCTGAATTTGCCACTGCAGTTCTCTGACATCATCGTGCCTGTCTGCTTGCCACTTCCAGGTATGTAAGTATAGTTTAATTGCTGAGGTTCACACCTCATCACAAAGACACAAAGACACAGATCACTCTGTGTCTTCCTTTCAATTTGCTAGAAAACATAGATTTTGTTTTTAAATGTATACTCTACTTAATCGCAACGATTAGGTACGAGTATTGGACGCATAGTTTTTTAATTGATGATACAAGTATAATAAATGCCTTATCATCATCATCTTAGCCATAGGACGTCCACTGCTCTGCACAGTTCCACCATAGATTTCCATCCAGTCCGGTTGTAAGCGTAATAAATGCCTGCTGTGGTTTAAAATCCGCATTCACACAATTTGTTGTGCTCTATTAGACCTAAAGGTCTATCTACATAACATCAGGTAGATACCGTCATAATTTAGGATTATCTTTTACAGGAGAAGAATTTCATGACAGAGTGGGAACTATTGTTGGTTGGGGGCGTATAGGAGTAGAAAAATCATCGTCAAAAGTCTTACTTAAAGCAAGCCTGAGGATTCAAACGGATGAAGAATGCTTGAAGTCTCAGCTGGCCGAACATCTTAAGATAGAAACCATGATGTGTGCATTCACTAAAGGGAGGGATGGATGTCAGGTATTAATGAATATTCCTTTTCAAGAAAATTGTCTAATGAAAAGCAGTGGGTTTTTAATGGAATCAACTTTGCGTTAAAGCTTAGTTTCGGTATAAAATGGCCAATATTGAACTCTATAATTGGGCTACACATTGCTTTCAATACCAATTAGCAATGGACAGATCATATATAGATGTATGACAGATCATATATGCCCCAATATATTATATTGCATTGGTGCAAATTTCTCTTCACTTGTAGATACACTTGAGCATTATTTACTTATACATAACACTGAGCATTCACCATTTTTTTATTTATTTGAGTGAACTTCGAACTCGACGTTCGAAGTTTTGTTACAACAAAGTGAGCATTGAGTCGACACCAACGTCGAGTAGTCCCAGGAACGTTACATTTTACGGAAATCCTTATGTGCTGCGGTCTTCTCGTTGAGCTTCAACATGGGACTCTTCAAAAGGAGAGTCTTGAAGGGGGAAGGGCAACATACTGGCAATAATACCCTTAGAGATGCAGGTATCTATAGGTGGCGGTAATCACTCACCATTAGGCGCCCCGTCTGCTTGTTTGCCACAAATTGCATAAAAAATCTCATGGAAGGGTCTATTGTATTTTAAAAATCCTAAAAATAGCTAGAAAGAGCTTCTTAGTTTCCCAATAATTTCTGTCCGGTTTTTTGCAATGATCCGCATTATTTCGATTATCTTGCTACCTAAACTATATATACGTATAAAATTCATAATAGTCCTGATAAGAATATATTATAGCTGCACGATTAACCATATTATTATAAAACTCATGTTTACAGGGTGATAGCGGTGGACCATTTTTAGTTTTTCAAACTACGGGAAGATACGTCCAAGCAGGTATATTAATTAATTTTATATATTACTCCAATATTTAGAAAACATTTGGTCGATTTTGATGCGATTCACTGAAAATGATCACTTTATATCATATTCTAAGAATTCCATCAATAATATTATGTTTATTAATAAAATAAACCTCGGTGGCGTAGTGGGCGCGAGCTCGACTGCCGATCATGAGGTCCCGGGTTCAATCTTCAGGTCAGGCAGCGTTAAATAATTCGATATTTCCTTTAGGAAATATCTCAATTACTGCCTGGAGTTTGGAAATGTGCTCGGTAGGTGATAATAGGCTAGCCCCCTATTACATGGGACTAATAACATACTGGTGAAATGTGAGTGTGCCTACAATGATGGATATGGATTGAGTCCTGGGTACACCTCTGCCTACCCCTTCGGGAAAAGGCGTGAATGTATGTTTGTATGTTTTTATGTATATTGATTTATGGCTGTTTTAAAGGTATTGTCTCATGGGGCATAGGATGTGCCGATCCAAGATATCCCGGTAAGTAACAAAAGTTTCTTGATTGATTTGCATGTCATCTTGGAAATTTTGTTCGTGAATAAAATACCTACATACCTTAGTACGTAAGAGATCGAGAAAGAGGAATTTAGATCTTGAATGAAGTACCTACCTGCCTCGTGTATAACTAACTAGACTGGCGAGCGAGACTTGACCTCCGACACAAGAAGACTCCACACTTCTGTCTGTCCTGCTGTGTAGCTTGCCACGATTCTAATTGACGCGTCTTCAGCTTTTTTTAACTTAGTCATTCCAGCGGGACTTTGGACGGACTTTTCCCGGTTACACGTCCCAAGTACGCCCTCTTTACCACCCGGTCCTCCCCATACGTTCAACGTGGCCAAGTTAGCGAAGTCTGTTAGATTTTATCTCGCCAATGATATTTGGCTCGGCCACTAGATCTGTGTGTAGAATGAATATTCTTCTGAACAGCCAGTTCCATCTTTTTTCCTTACTCCTTAGGAAAGTGCTAAGAGAAATTCTGGGACCCAAATTTTTTTAGCACTTTTCTCTGAAAGAGTTTCTGGGACAGAGCTCCCACAGGAAGTTTATTCTCCTTCTGTGTTAGTGTCCAAGCCTCATAACATATATTAGGAATCCTAGTTTTTTAAATCCGTAATTTTGTACTTTTGCTGAGAAGCTTGGACACCAACACTTAATGAAGGCCTGCACTACATCGTAGTGTTTTGTACTCGTATGCCTCATGTATAATAATATTTATTATGTCGATATTATGTGACGGGACCTGAGGCTCAAAAGGAACAGTTACTACCAATCGAGCTATTGGGATAGCCATTAACTCATAATAATAAAAAATCATAGTAATATACTCCTATAAATCATTTATATTGTGTGTTAACTTCGTTATTGTAATCTGTATATTTTCAGGCGTTTACACTAAAGTCAGCAAATATATCGATTGGATAAACCAACATTCCGTTGATGCAGAAAGGTGTGAAAACTGAACCTTTATCCCAAAATATTTTTATACTAAATAAATATTTGTAAAATATCAGTGCTTTTATTACCGCCTTATTTATTACCTTAGTAATTAACAAATAGGCGTCAGCTCAGTAAATAGAAAGCAAAATGTTATTATTCTTTATTTATAGAAATGAGAAATCGTATTGATGCTTTTTTTTCCTGAGCTCTTTTATTTCTTTTTTGTGTTTGACGTTACAGCAGTTTTTGCAGCATTTGTAAATTTTGCCATCGGACCTGTAATAAAATAAAGAGGATGGTTAATGTTTGTCATGTCCCTTAATAAGTGGAACAAAATACGTATGCTTGCGTTGTAGACCATTATCTTCTCTCTAATATGGTTGAGGAGAATGGCGCTGTTACATGCGTCATCTCGTGAGCGGGTGCTGCGAGCGGGGTCTGTACCGGGTGTTCTCTGCTACATTAGATTTAAGTCCAAATTGTAAATTGACAAAAATTACGTTATGGACTCTACTAGAGAGTCTACTAGAGTCTCTCCTAAGCTCTGTTCACAAAACAAATAAGTTTGTTTTGTGATGAGGATGAGTACAAGAAGTCGTATATCAAGGTCATAGCAATAGCAAGTGGAGATATGAAGTCTTTGCCTACCCCGATGGGTATGTACCTAGGTATGTACCCATGGTGGCGTGACTGTACATACATGTATATAAAGCGAGCGTTGTGAATAGAAAATGAAGATAAACCATAAAAATGCACGCACCAGCCTACTTACAGTTCCAATCCAACTAATAGCTTGTACACAACATTAATCGTCTACTCAGAGAGCGAAGGAAGGCCTCGCTATTTTTGTGAGAAAAAAAATGTTTGCTGTCGTACAGAGGGGTAACAAACACGGCACGTTTAATGGGGCCTATTAATTAGTCATGGATCTCAAGATGGACCTAGTGGTTATAGGTATACCTACTGATTATTTGTATCTATATTAAGTCCTGTATCGATTCCCAGATAAGGCATACATTTGTTATTAGAGTTTCCGTTATGTATTTTCACATTAACAACCTGGATTTTTGCCCAGTTGATACGGGGATGGTCAAACACTCGTGGTCATTCCCGGGCCCCTCCCAGTTGGGAAGGGCGCGAAGGCCCCGCTGTAAAGGCGGGCGGTCGTCGGAGGGGGACTGGATGTAAAGGCTCTGCCGGTTTCCCAGTCTTCCTCCAATAAGACGATGCCGGTGTGTCGCTGGGTCGTTTTAGTGGGTATACCGGTAGCAACCGGGGAGTCCCACATAACCCTTCCTTCCCCCGATGGAAGGGTATGCGTAGTGCATTTTTTCCCAGCGTCAAAAAAAAAAAATAAATAAATAAAAAAAAAAAAAAAAAAAAAAAGGCTCCCTATTACATAGGGTTTATATGTTTATAAATCATCACAAAACTAGGACTAACTTAATGCTAGTGTTGCATTTTCTACCAGCTATCCCAAAGCTTGAGAAAATGGAGTGTAAGACATGAAAAGTTTAAAATAACTAAAACTACTTTAATAAAACCAACAGCAAATAATTAAGTATACAAAAATTAAATACTAAATAATAGTCTACATTATGTACTTATATATAAAACAAAAAATAAAGGTATAATATAATTACTTAGCCCCTTTAGCAGGGGGCCGCCTGGGGAAGTACCACACCTTTGCCAGTCATTCATCCGCCAAGCAGTAATGTGCAAACATTACTGTGTTCCGGCAATGAAGGGCAATGTTGGATGATGAGTTTCAACAAACCATATCTCAGGTTGACAGGCGCAGTGCAGTGCCGCGCAGAATTTTGAATTTTAAAACACTTGGTGGCACTGTGTCTATGGGCAATCATGATGCTTACAATCAGGCACCTGATTTGCTCGTCTTGTTACTCACTATCATAAAAAAAACACTTACTACATACATAATATAAAACAATTAATATAGCTACTTATATTTTTAATATGAATGAAAATGTATACCTACATAATAATATATTAAGTAATGTATATATGTATATAATGTATAATTAATAACGCCTCTCTTCATTTGAAGGGTTCCAAACTAGTACTCACGGTAAATTTTCAGTGATCCAAGAACAGTAGCAACTCATCTTCATTCCGATAGCGACGCGGTCTCCCTCGTTGTAGACAACTCCCACAGTGATTGCCACGAGGTGACCGTGACGAATTGCGGGCGCTCCTGAATCATCCTGACATTGCAACAACAATCAATTTTAACATGAAAATTAAGGATATGGCCATTATTGCAAATATACCCAAACTGTGGCCGCCACATTATAATTATGATAAAAGTGGGAAGTGGTAATTAGAACAACATTTCGCATCATCATCATAATCTCAGCCATAGGATGTCGGACGTCCACTGCTGAACATAGGCCTCTCCCATAGATTTCCATCCAGTCCGGTTGTAAGCGGCCCTCCTCCAGCGCGTTCCTGCCGTCTTTATTGTTAAGGCATATGTAGTGGTAGGCCTCTTTTGCAGGGGGCCGCCTGGGGAAGTACCACACCTTTGCCAGTTATTCATCCGCCAAACAGTAATGTGCAAACATGACTCCCTCGATGGCGTAGTGGGCGCATGCTCGACTGCAAATCAAGAGGTCCCGGGTTCGATCCCCAGGTCAGGCAGTGTTAAATATTGGATTTTTCCATTAGGAATTATCTTAATAACTGCCTGGAGTCTGGAACTGTGCCCGGTAGATGGCAATAGGCTCGCCCCCTATTACATGGGACCAATGACATACTGGCGAAATGTGGGTGTATCTACTATGGGACTGAGTCCTGGGTACACCTCTGCCTACCCCTTCGGGAAAAAGGCGTGAATGTATGTTATGTTATGTCGTTCATTGTTTCAAATAGTTAAAATATAATAATAATTTTATTAACATAAAAATGGCATGGAGCAGTGTCCATGGTGTGTAATAAATAACAATAAAAAAAATAAAAACCCTTAGCCGGCTCTCACGGCAACCACAGGTAGAGAGGGTGGAGCACTATTCTAAAGCCGGTAATTCCTCGGCGACGGCACGGTTTTTTAGCACGTTGTATACAAATATACTTACATCACCAACTTGGAGTCCGTCGTTAGTATAACATACAACATCATTATTCTTCGCTGAAACATAATATAGGTAAATAATAACAAAATTTATTAAATACGTACGAGGGTAAAGGGTGTTTTCCGATAATTCATATCAAACCACAAACTCTGCCAATATAATAATAATATGAGACAACTTCCACACACGGTCCTCTGGTCCCAAACTAGGCTAGAAGCCTGTACTATGGTAACCAGAAGACTGATATACATACTTATATAAGCTTATAACACCCAGACACAGATCAAACAGACATGTTCATGCACACAAATGTTTGACCTGACCGGGGATTGAACCCGAGGCCTGCAGCACAGAAAGCAGAGTTACTACCGTCGTATTATTTTAGAAAAGAAAAAAAAAAAAAACACAAAATGAAATGAATTTACTCACAAATATCATATTCACCAGGCATAGCTTTTTCCACAAGTTGTTTGCACGATTGCAAATTAACAAAAACGAAATTGTCGACTGACAATTTGTTTTCCTGGAAAATTGTTAAAAATCAAATAAATGTCACAAAGTTATTTCGGTTATGTCATCAACTCGATACAGAGAACTGGTCACGTGTGTTGAGTTGGTATAACTCAAAATAGTGTCTCATGTTATTTCGTCATGGGGATACGCTGAGGTTTTGATGGTGAACATAACGGGGTGGCAACGGGGAGTTCCCCATAAAAACTTAATAGTTCAATAATTTAAAATCAGAACATATTTCCAACATATAATGACGTTATTCGGAATGAGACAATAGTTATCTAGGTTCCTAATTATATTTTAGTCTAAAATGCTTATGATTTGGTGTTGTATTTGAAAATACCTATATTTTATCAAAATAAATATTATTTTGTATTTTTATCATTAATATGTTAGTCTAAAGTACTTCTATTTTGGATTGAATTCCGAATAAGGTCATTAAATGTTGGAAATAATAATCTAGGACAACTTCCACACACGGTCATTTGGTCCCAACCTAGGCTAGAAGCCTGAACTATGGTAACCAGATGACTGTTATACATACCTATATACGCTTAGCCAAACACAGATCAAACAGACATGTTCATGCACACAAATGTATGACCTGGCCGGGGATCGAACCCAGGGCCTACGGCACAAAAAGCAGAGTTACTACCATCTGAGCTGAAGATGCTGTCAAATATGCTCTGATTTCAAATTATTTAACTATTACTTTTGCATTGGGAATTCTCCGGTCGCCGCCTCCATAAAATAAATCACTACAGTGCCACCAACTTGGTTCAGGTGGGCAAAATTGGAACTACGGCCTGTCAGCCGCTATTTTGAGTACGTCTCTCTGCTGAGTTACCACCAGCGACATAAGTAATTGAACAAATAAGATTATGGGATAATTAGAATAACACTACCATTACATAGTGGGGTAGCGCCGCAAGCTACTGAGAGCGCAATGTGTCGAAATTCGGTGGTGTGCTCAAAATAATACAAGAAAAATATACAGGTTTTTTTCCGTGCAACTTGGTGCGAGACTTATTTGCGACAAAAAATTTCCTAAAACGCCTTTTGTTATTTTAATCGTCGTGCGTTCAGACGCACGCAAGCAATAATTGGTTGCAACAATTTATATTATGAAAGTAGCGATTCCGTAGCTGTCTGACTGTATGCAGTTTGCAGTCGGAATGAAACCTTTAATCACATCAACATACTTACGTGACCTCCCATTTGTCGCCTCCAGTTCCCATAATATGATTTGATGTTGAAGAACTGTGCTTCATCTTGAACCTCCAGACCCCTATCACCTTCGTCAGAATTTCTCACTGGGATCTCAAACTAAACATTAATACATTTTTAAGGCATACATACATACATAGTGTAGTGTATCAAAAGTATGGAAATATGTGCAGTAAAATGGCCATAACTGCCTCGGTGGCGTAGAGGGCGCATGCTCGACTGCCAATCAAGAGGTCCCGGGTTCGATCCCCAGGTCAGGCAAAGTGTTAAGTATTGGATTTTTCCATTAGGAATTATCTCAAAAATTGCCTGGAGTCTGGAACTGTGCCCGGTAGATGGCAATAGGCCTCGCCCCCTATTACATGGGACCAATAACATACTGGCGAAATGTGGGTGTATCTACTATGGGACTGTCCTGGGTACACCTCTGCCTACCCCTTCGGGAAAAAAGGCGTGAATGTATGTTATGTTATGTTAAATGGCCATAACTTTTGATAGCGTTAACTTAGAAGTATGATTTTTTACAGCCACAGGGGACCGCAGATCTTAGAGATCATATCAATTTCAACTTGATACCTCTACGAATTCCCGTTAAAAAGTGTCTTGACAGACGATAGACAGACAGATAGACAACAAAGTGATCTTATAATTTGATTTTTTTGCTTTTGAGGTACGGCACCCTAAAAAATATTATGCGTTTAGTTTTCATTAAGTATCAGGACTTATTTAGAACTAGACTCCCTTCAACAACTAGACAAGTACTTCGTTAGTGAAAAAAAAACTCCATAGAAAAAAGAACTTTAGACGAATTTAATTTTTTCCGTCAATATCCACAATTTTTAATTGTATTAGAACCCGATCCGCAAAATAATGACCATAAAGAGATAATATTAACTTCAATACTCATCCTAAATCGCATTAAAAGTCTATTTATTATATTAAATTAAGACCTAGTCAAGCGCTGTCATTTACAAAATGAGTTTACACTAGAAGTTCGTATCGAAATGAGAACGAACTTAAGTAAACATTTAAGATAGTTTTTAGTTCGGTATGTAGGCTTTATTCTAGTTTGGTTTTAGTTTTTATTTTGTATATATTGATGTGTAATTTTGAACACAGTCAGGAGAGACCCAGATAGCCTGGAAAGGCTGATCATCACTGGCTGTGTTGAGGGTAAGAGAGGCAGAGGGCGCTCTCCTACAAGATGGACACACACGACGCAGGATAGGAATGTCTGGAAGGAGATGGTCGCAAGGGTGTTGACGCACCATAATCACGTCCCTCAGTCATGAAGTCACGCCTAAGAAGAGATGTGTAATTTAACAATGTTTCACGACTGTCTCCTATTGTGAGCTTACCTAACAGAACGATACCGCGAGTGATTCGTGGCAACGTTACCCTACTAAACGAATCTTTGGCAAAACTACCATATTATTATAGAGTAATAATACGGTAGTTTTGACTTAGGAAGAATATTGTCCTAACCATCATCATCATTGCCAGCCTTTATTGACCTACTGTTGGGCACAGACTTTCTCACTTTTTGCCATTATCTTTCGTCCTGTGCGGATGGCATCCAGGTCTTTCCTGTAATCAACGCAATGCCGACCTATCACGCATGTGGTTCGGCAGATTATCATACCACTTACCTGAGATCCTGATGTTTCTGCGCTTTCGTTCTCATTTCTGTCATTGTCTTCCTGTTTTTTGTAGGTCCAGTATCTGTTACTATGAACGTTTTGCACGAGTTTTGTTGTATCCTGATTAATAAAGTTAAATATGCATGAAACTGCATGCCTTGTTGGTGTATCGGCCGACACTAGTTCCTGGGTGGGAGCTCCTGGGTTCAATTCTTTGGAATTGCTCATCTAGATGAAGCCATATTTTGGGGCTATTGCTATTGAGCCGACCTATTGCTGAATGAGTTCCTCAATTAAAATTCGAATTACACTTTTTACCTGACCTGGGAATCGAACCCCGGACCTCAGGATCGTCAGTAGCATTTGCGACTGCTACGCCACCGAGACAGTAAACAATAAACACTTACATATTGATTTTTCGCCCGTTCTCTTCGCAGTGGATTATAGGGGATCTTGTTTTTTCGTTTATTTAACTTACTCGCTTGCGCATTATTCATTGAAAGACGCTAGAATCAAAGAACTTATTTATCCAGTTGGCAGAAAACTAAAAGATTTAGGCCTAGTTGCACCAAAATAAGGGTTAAATAATAGTTTATAAACACAGACACAGGTTAGATTAAACTCACGTATTATTATTAATATTATAACTAATATTACACTACTAATGTTATAAATCTGGAATCATTACGTAACAGCTAAACAAAACAATAGCGAGTTCTAACTCGATCCCAGCACCATCTAGATATCATAAAAAACAGTGCTGGCGTATTTTTTTGTGTGTAAGTTTGTTCCGTTTTCACGTTAAAACTATAGAGAATCGATTGAGCTGAAATTTGGTATGTAGATAGCTCAGATCCCGGAATAATATAGGGTACGTTTTATCCCGATATTTCCACGGAAACAAAGAAGACTACTTTGCCGTGGGGTTACAGGCTTTAGAATAGTGCTCCACCCTTTCTCCCCGTGGTTGCCGTAAGAGCCGGCTAAGGGTTAACAGATCCACCGGACGGGCAGCAGCGTCCTCTGCGTAAACCATCAAACTGCGCTCGCCAACCCGCCTGCCAAGCGTGGTGAGTATTGGCAACAACCCCCCTTATCGGGGAGGCCTATGTTCAGCAGTGGACTTCCAACGGCTGGATGATGATGATGATGAAAGAAGACTACGCAGGTGAAACCGCGGGGAAAAGCTAGTAAAATAAAAAAAGTAGTAAATAAATTAAACGTTAATTTCAGTATCTTGCGGTATCCATACTTCTATTAATCATGAGTTCAGCTACCATAAACTTATACCACACTTTTGTCGAAGCAATGTAATCGAGTAAAATTCTCTAGAACTTGGTTTGCTGAAAGTACTTTGAGACGTGTGGCGAAGTAACAAACACGTATAGGTATCTAAAATCAATTTCAACTCCCCAAACAATTTGCCGATCAGTTGATCCAATTTGCATGGGAAGCCAAATATTTTTTGGTGTATTTCGAAATTATTATGAATGATTTTCAGTTCGACGAGTTGAACACATTGTGTACATTTGTCATCCTCGGGTCAATCCGCAGTCAAAAGTGAGTGAAATCATACTTTGACTATAATTTAATCCAATCAGAGCTAAATAGTAAGAGTACGGGGTAAATGATAGGGTTATTTGTTAAAGTAGACAGTAAAGAAAGCAACAAGCTAAGTTTTTCATCCAAAAAAAAACTGTGGTATATTTATTATATTTCCATAATATGTGAGTCTCTCACAATGTGCATCACTTACTACTTGTGGTATTTTTTTAAACTGACGACCTGCCAGTTTCGAAGGCGCTATTCGGTTCAACTTGGGTAACCTACTTCTCAGCTTCATGGATAATGTACTCAGATAAGTTTCTTTTATTTTTTCTTCATCTTCTTTAGACTCACTTTTCTGTAAGTCAATATAGTTACCTATATATTAATAAAAGGTGACTTTATTGGCGAATCCCACACCACCCCGCATCACGCTGCGAGGTGCGGGAACGCGTGACGTAGTGTTGTATGTCAATTTTTAAAGAAATAACGCATGGTACCACACTCTAATATAACGCAACCAGGCGTGAGCATGCAGTTCCCGCATCCATACGCTGAGAATACGCGCTCCCGTGAATGCGGCGTGAAAAGATTACAAATTTACGGCGAATGGGTTATTGTCCATTATTATTAAAATCTTGTAAATATTTAATAATAATTCAATTTAATATAATACAATACAATAATTAAAGTCTGGCAATATCTGGACCCTATCGATATTATAAGCAGCGCGTAACTAACACCGTATGCAGAGCTACGTCTGATTAATTGAATCATCATTCATCGAAGCCACCGACCCTTGAAAGTATTCTTCACCACCGGACAATCCATCTAAACTAATCAAGTTTATTTTTCTAAAATAAGAAAATGCCATAGTTTTTAGCGTAAAAATCTTATAAGCAAAAGAATCGTTATCACTGTGATAAACACCTCCTTCCTTCCTTCGTACCCCCTCCTCCTTCCTCTCCTTTTTTCCTTTCCGTTTTTCCATTCTTTTTTTTCCTTTATCAATTGATCACTCATCCTAATATAATCATCATCATCTCAGGATACCATAGGACGTCCACTACTGAACATAGGCCTCCCCCATAGATTTCCATCTATTCTTTAGACCAACATAGTAATGTTTGTACATTACTGCTTGGCGGATGAATAACTGGCAAAGGTGTGGGCACTTTCCCAGGCCGCCCCCTGCAAAAGAGGCCTACCTCTACAAAAATTGTATAGTTTATTGTAGATAAATAAAAAATCTCACCAAATTGGATTCACAACTAGAAGTAGTTATTACGTCCCGAGTTACGAGTCTATTATGCAGTGTCGATAGTTGGTGGTAATTGTAACCATTCATTTTGGTCTTGGATATATGCTGTAATATATATTGATACTGATTATAAAGATTATCTTTATATTCCTACTAAATAATACAGCTACCTACTAACTATCTACCCCAACTAAATACACTATGTCTTAGAACACTTCGAAAATCCACAGGCTGTTCGAAGTGTCAGCATATAGAAGATCCAAGTGCTCTAAACCAGTCAGATGGCAGCGTACCCGAGATGCTAGCGGCATTGCCACGTTGAATAGCAATGCTTATACGTTGGGTCAGATAAAAGTCGCGTCGACCAAGCACTCTGATAGTAAATACATTTATAACTTGACAATGAATGTTGAAGGAATAAAGACAAAATAGCTGTACCTAGCTTTAGATTATCTAAAACAAATAAAAAGACATTCTTAGGAAATAGTGTACGTTTCTATAATAAAATCCCAAAAGAGATAACTGGGCTCTCAGAGGGTAAATTCAAAACCTATATAAAATCTACTTTACTTAAGAAGGCTTATTATAAAGTCAACCAGTACATAGAGGACAAAGATGCCTGGAAACTTCTGCATAGCCGCCTCGCGGCACCTTCAAAGAAAACGAATGTAACCAAACCAAATATTGTGAAACTATCTGTTGAAAAAATTAAGCCCTACAAGTTTCTTGTGCGTTCTTCTTGTAGAGGTATCTTTCCGAACGCACGGTAGACTCAGTACTGTATCTTCATTGACGTACAAAAGTGTCAGATTATGACCTATTTGAATAAATCTGTTTGAGTTTTGAGTTTTTTTTTGAGTTTTGAAGTGGTTGGAAAAACATGCCGAGACAGAGCTTTATTAGTAAACCTTATCAGGATTATAATTAGTATAATACTCACATAAGAAGATTTTAAATGTCCCCAACTCAGTACAGTAACATTGTTATCTACATACGCGGAAGTCTTCTCCCCAGCCAAAGGTATAATAGTGCCAGGTTTATCAGAGGTCATGCCCGCAAACGTGTAAACCAGACATAGGTCAGCGGTCCACCCTCTGTACTTAGGGTGGGTTATGACCCGCTCTATAGGAAGATACTGCTCGTATTCCGTGTCAAACATCACCTTTGTCCCGATCACTACAAACGACGCGGTGAGCTCTGGTTGTATATTCGAGTGTGATTTGCTGGGAATATCAAAATGTTTTTTTTTTATTTCTAACAAAATAAAGTAATACTAGAGTGACTCTGTTCCGGAGAAATTTAGAGAATTTCTTTTTTAGATTAATTATTAATTCATCCTAATTCTAAACTGCGTGTTTCATCAACTTCTGCCAGCTTTCTGATATGCTGTGCCAGCCGTTAATGATTGTATCAGTCAGTGAGGTCAAGAATTTGATTTTTAAAGGTATTAAAAAAATCTTTGTATTAATCCCATAGGTAAGCAGTAGCCGCGATTTTACTCAGCCGTTCTTGATTGGATTTTAATCCTAGCGAGTGACCCTCTGAATGCCGGCCGCTTACAACCGAAATAGACTTTTTGTAGAGGTAGGCCCCTTTTGCAGGGGACCGCCTGGGGAAGTACCACACCTTTGCCAGTTATTCATCCGCCAAGCAGTAATGTCCAAACATTACTGTGTTCCGGTCTGAAGGGCAATGTTACCAGCGAAATTACAGGGCATGATGAGATTCACCAACTAATATTTCAGGGTGACAGGCGCAGTGCAGTGCCGCGCAGAATTTTGGATTTTAAAACACTGGGTGGCACTGTGTCTGATATGGGCAATCATGATGCTTACCATCAGGAACCTGATTTGCTCGACTTGTCACTCACTATAATAAAAAAAAAATTATGGAAATTGGAAATATGTGGGTGAGGCCTATGTTCAGCAGTGGACGTCCTATATACCGGCAAATGCAGCGTAGGATGTTCACGCACAAAGTAGACAGACGTCCTTATAAAGACTGCAGGAACACGGTGGATGCCAGCCTTACAACTGGACTAGATATGGAAAAGAAGGACCTTAGTCCAGCAGAGGATGGCTAAAATATCCAAGTTACTGGTGACATTGCGATGTTTCTTATACTTAGAGCCTCTTTCACCATCCTTGAGTAAAGTGTTGTTTGACTATTCATCGATTAATGCTACTCGGCAAAGCATAACTCGAACATCATGAAATAAGCACTGCGCCTTACTCGCTACTTTAATAGACGAGTTGCTTAAGAGTAGTAATGTTGGACCATAATGGAAAGCTAGCACATAATTCATACTTACAAGCAGTGTGCAGCGGTAAGGACCACGTTATCGTGTATAATTGCTCCAGTGCATGTTCTCTTAGATCCGTCCGTAAACACTACACTATAAACAAATTATATATAAATTAATTCAACGAGTAAGTGGAGCGATTTCAATAATTAGGTAAATTAAACTTACTCAATTAATGCCACAAAACTGTGGTTGTCTAATAGATTTGAATCAGCTTGAACTTCTTCGTTCTTTTCGTCAGAAACCTCTTTGCCTGATAATGAAATTATAAAATAATTTAAATTAATCATGACCAAATAGCTGTCTTGTGACACATAATCAAAGGTTCATATTTTGTATTTAGGTTCCCTTTAATACCCACAAACAATAGTATTTTATGATATGTTAATCTTTCCTGGTTATAACTATAACATAACATCACATCTTTTTGCCGAAGGGTTAGGCAGAGGTGTACTCAGTACACCCACATTACACCTGTTATGCACAGTCCCACGCTCCACTGACCTCCGCTGTTACTAAGAAAATTCCTAATGGAAAAATCCAATAAAAAATTTGCCTGACCTAGGGAATAAACTGTCATCGAACGCTTTAAGTCGAAACCAGTTCAAAACCTGAATAAAATCGACTTTATTAAGGAAGGCTTATTATAAGTTAAAAAAAACTAATACATAGAGGACAAAGATGTCTGGAAACTTCTGCATAGCCACCACCCGGCATCTTACAAGCAAACAAATGTAACCAAACCAAATATTATTGTAAAACTCGTAGTTGAAAAAATTTAATTCTACAAGTTTCTTGTGCGTTCATTTTGTACAAGTATATTTCCGAACGCACAGTAGACTCATCACGGTAGATAAGTTATTGATATTTATAATTATTGATATTTATTGTCATTTAAAAATGTCTTTTTAGTACTTATTTGAATTGAATACTTAATATGTCTTTGAGTTAGAGAACTATCATATTATTATTTTACCCGGGATAATTACTGGTTATGATTAGACAGATACATAAAATAACTTTTCTTTCATACTGTCAACATTCCCTTCGTTTTTTTCGTCTTCATTTTCTTTTTCCAGAACTTCTTTCTTGTTGTCTGATAATTAATAATTGAATAATTAATTATTATCATGAGAATATTAGCAGGTACGTTATGGAAATGCTTTTTATATGTCTTGTAACTTGTGTCGCAATTGATAAAAAAGAACATAACATACAATAACGCCTTTTCCACAAAGGGGTAGGCAGAGATGTACTCAGGACTCAATCCCATAGTATAGGTACCCACATTGCGCCGGTATGTCATTGATCCCAATTCTATTACTCTCTAAAAATTCTACTCTCTACAAAATTTTAAAAATGCTTTTTTTCGGATGGATGCAATTTCTAAATTAAAAGATTAAATAATGACACCAGGAACTCTTGAGTGGGTTAAATCGCAGGGTACAGTTAGTTCTCTCAATAAACTGGCTGTTGTTAACTAATCCTCCTACATATAACATTACCTCCGCTTTGTCCCTTTACAAGAACAAAATTGTATATTAGACCCACAGCGAGCGCAGTGCGCAATAAATACATCTCGGACTTATTAGTTTCATGTCGATACCAACAACGTGTAGACGATAAGTTAAGTTTTAATTAAAATATAAGCGACTTCCTTTCGCTCTTCGATATAATTTTTTGTTTAGAATCGGTGCTTGGTTTTAATTCGATTTTTGTATGCAACCAGAGCGTTTGCCTGATGTTAAAAAATATGCAGGCAAATAATAAATTAAAACTGTAAATATAAAGTCTTTCGTGGAATCTCGTTTCATAGACAAATAGTACGCAAAGTAAAATAATCTAGCTTGGCTTTTGGTCATTTTAAATTAACAAAAGACCCTTTGTCCAAAAATGTCCCTAAAAATACGTAAGCACTTTGCGCCCTACCGCTCTAGGGCATTAAGGGACATGAGTACTGAAGGCTGAGGGCTGAGGGCCTCTGGGTCCGTAATTACAAAGTCAAATAATTAAGAGTTCCTTGCGCGGACTACGCGAAACAAAACTAAATCTGGGCACAAACAAAATAAATGATTACACTCATTGTTCTCACCAACAACTGGCAAAAAAGATTTAGCAACAAAAACAATTGAATCAAAACTTAAAATTAGTTTCCGTTTCAAAGAACTTTTGCTAAGCTGTACCGGTACCGGCTGTACCTATTATTGTCAATAGGAATGTGCATTTAAATTAAAACTCATTA
Organism: Hemistola chrysoprasaria; assembly: GCA_947063395.1. Classification (NCBI taxonomy): domain Eukaryota; kingdom Metazoa; phylum Arthropoda; class Insecta; order Lepidoptera; family Geometridae; genus Hemistola; species Hemistola chrysoprasaria. The sequence goes on from OX346719.1 coordinate 10,872,350, forward strand.
TTTTAGGTCATTTCACCCATACCACAGAATACCAATCCCATACATCAAATAACTGTTCAAATCCGATAGTAAATATGTAATATTTATAATGTACATAATAAATACTGTAATATTTTATATTTTTATAGAATAATCGGTCTAATCGCTTGGTATTGGTTAGTAGAATGCGAAATATATCATCATCATCATCTCAGCCATAGGACGTCCACTGGCGAACATAGGCCTCCCCCTTAGAGAAATCCCCCTTAAACGGCCTGCATCCAGCATGCTCCCGCTGTACTTATCAGATATACTTATCAGGACGTCCTGCGCTGCGCTTACCAGTCCGTGGTGTCCATTCGAGAACTTTACGGTCCCATCGGACATTATCTCTACATGCAATGTGCCCTGCCTATTGCCACTTCAACTATCCTCTGGGCTATGTTGTTAACTTTCATTTGCCTACAGATCTCCTTATTACTGACTCGATCTCGCAGAGAAATCCTGAGCATAGCCCTCTCCATAGAGCTTACTGATAAGGGTCACAGTCAGAGACCACGTTTCAGATCCATATGTCATCACTGGCAACACACACTGGTCGAAGACCTAACGATTATAATCTATTTATCGAAATACACACACGCCCCAATAGGCGTAAGGTAGATGGGATAGAAAAATTTCGTCGATGATAAGTAACCTTCACGGTAGCTCAAATGGTAGAGTGCCGCCACGCGGATAGGTGTGGAAGGTGCGTGTTCAAATCCCGCTCGTGAGTGACATTTTTCTTTCCTTATTCGTTCTGCGTTGCATGTCAATCTGTGAGTCATTTAGGATTTTATAATAGGTAATTTATACGGTAGTAAAAGGCAAAAAGTGTTTTTTTTTAAGAATATACGCAATAACGTCCCGCAGTGCGGTTTTGTGCAATACGCATCACATAGGACTATAAAAAAATTACTGGCAAAGTTTTTTGTGCAAAATTTATTATTTGTAGCTCAAAAAATTGCTAATAACATAAGCTGCATAAACATAATTTCCTTTAGATAGAAGCAGGACTATAGCTTATTACGTACTTATAGCATTCGCATAATTCGCTCACAGAGCTCCTTATTCACTGAACAACACAAAGTAAAAGCCGTCTCCTATCCAAGGAGCCGTAAAATTAATTAAGTAAACGAAACGCGGAGGAGTCTGCGCACACTGCAACGCGCTCACGCGGTAAGGCATGTAGCTCACTGGAGTGGAGATGAAGGATATAAGAAAAGTTATTATAATATAATATTAGTTTTTAATATTGCATATTGCATAAAATTGCATGTTTTAGGTGCAAAAAAGTACATTTGTTAGTCTTAGAAGTCTTAGATTATAGCTATTTTTAATTTTTTTTTTGTTTTTAGCACGATAAGTCCCGTCTCTTTCATAAAATATAGCCATTTTTACATAACATAACATACATTCACGCCTTTTTCCCGAAGGGGTAGGCAGAGGTCTACCCAGGACTCAGTCCCATAGTAGATACACCCACATTTCGCCAGTATTATGTTATTGGTCCCATGTAATAGGGGGCGAGCCTATTGCCATATGCCGGGCACAGTTCCAGACTCCAGGCAGCTATTGAGATAATTCCTAATGGAAAAATCCAATTTTTAACACTATGCCTGACCAGGGGATCGAACCCGGGACCTCTTAATTGGCAGTCGAGCATGCGCCCACTACGCCACAGAGGCAGTCACAACACTAATTTTACCTATACAACATGTTACAAAAAGGTATTTTAACTTATTTTCTTTTTGTATCTTACAGCACAGCATGCTCAGTTAAGCGAAAAAGCCAAAGATCCAAAATTTTAGGGTAGGTTTGTATAGTATGATCGCAATCAATTTCACGTTGTAATGTTAAGTCAACCAAACCATCCTTACATCCTTGCATTTCTTTATGAAAACAAAGTCTGAGGTTCTAATTGAATTATCAAAGGTTTTATTAATTTTGTTGTGGTAGGTCTCTTTTGCAGGGGACCGCCTGGGGAAGTACCACACCTTTGCCAGTTATTCGTCCGCCAAGCAGTAATGTGCTAACATTATTGTATTCCGGTCTGAAGGGCAATGTTTACAGCGAAATTACGGGCATGACGAGTTTCAACGACTAATACCTCAGGGTGACAGGCGCAGTGCAGTGCCGCGCAGAATTTTGAATATTAAAATACTGGGTGGCACTGTGTCTGATATGGGCAATCATGATGCTTACCATCAGGCACCTGATTTGCTCGTCTTGTCACTCACTATCATAAAAAAAAAATAAGCTGGACGTGTTGGTTGGTAAGACATTTCTTGTTTAGTGAGTTAAAATTTTCCCCCTTTCATGTTGAATGGCAATTTAATTAAACCTTTACAAAATTGTACTTGTTATATATCTAAATATTAAATGGAACACTAGCCTTACATAACACGTTGTTAGTACGTGCACAAGTGCACAAGTCGTCGCTCTTTTGAGACTTTAAGAATAACGACACGTTACGTGTACGTTTTGTCACAAATGCGACTTCAGATGCTCTCACAGAGATTAAAATCTTGTAGGTCTGAGATTAAATTCTTCAGTTTTACACCAAAATATTACAACGTACCTAAAAATAACGAGCATTACTATGTACTATGCGACGTCGGTGCTACGACATTGCTACGGCTATGACTTTGCTACGACTCTGCTACGCAGCTGCTATGAGAAACATAAAGCTCGGGTTCGAAATTATTAAACAATATTTTATAATAATAATAATATGGGACAACTTCCACACACGGTCTTCTGGTCCCAAACTAGGCTAGAAGCCTATACTATGGTAACCACCTTGTTTGTATGATCTTTGGGTAACCAGATGACTGATATACATACTTATTTACGCTTATAACACCCAGGCACAGATCAAACAGACATGCTCATTCACACAAATGTTTGACTTGGCCGGGGATCGAACCTGGGGCCTGTGGCACAGAATTCAACGTGCTAATCATCTAGTATTATAATTGCGCTATCCAATTGCCAAGATACTATGAATTTTTGGTAGATCCTATTAATTACCTCTGACTGACCTGGGATCGAACTGGGGACGACATGATCGGCTGTAGCGTTTGCAAACCTCTATGCTACCGCAGTTCTAGTTAATTGATACAGCTTTTGCTATCTTCGCCCTTTGCCTTTTCGCTTTTTGGCCTACAATAGTAAAAAAGGAAAATATCGTTCTCGTTTATCTGCAAACGATCCCAGCGGCATCGTGTGTACCGCATAATAAGACCGAGTAAAATGACAATTTGAATTTCAAAAGTAGGTGGATAAGTCAAGCGAAGTGTGACTTGCGCATTTCACGCGGTCCTTGTCGAGCTTGCCGGTTTCGACGTTGACGTTTTCAGTGTATCTCCAGACTTCACGTGAGGTGGTCGCGTTCACGCTTCATCCGGACTTCCACAGTTCTTCCGCGTAATTAAATTACATAATATTACTAATGTGTTTGTTTTGTGACTGAAGTTATCTGGACGGATTTCATAAAAAACGAGGTAAAAAAAATTATGTTGTTATATAGGAATTTGAAATAGGTAAATAATGACCTAAACACCTTTGTAACGCGTAGAGAGGGTCAAAAGCTCTTGTAAATAATGCAAAGGTTCCCTCGAGGTAAACACGAGCGAGTATTCAAAGGAATTTGTCGTAGTACTACAGTTTACCACAAAGTGACGGAAACTCCCTTGAGAAAGGGGCTCGAGGTCCTGAGTATTAGGTTATGTTGCATGGTTATTATAATTTAACGTACTTAAATAAATTAAAATTGCTTTTAAAAAATTTAAAGTGGTGCGGCGATGACAATAAAATTGTAAACGTTAATCTGTATAACCCATGTTATTTTTAAGTATTATTTAATTAATAAAATATAATATGGGACAACTTCCACACACGGTCATCTGGTCCCAAACTAGGCTAGAAGCCTAGTGTAACCTATGGTAACCAGATGACTGATATACATACTTATATAAGCTTATAACACCCAAACACAGATCAAACAGACATGTTCATGCACACAAATGTTTGACCTGGCCGGGGTTCGAACCCGGGCCCTGCGGCGCAGAAAGCAGAGTTACTACCATCTGTGCCAACTAGGCTGTAAATGTAATTAATTTAGTACGTAAAATTTTAGTAAGTAGATATGATTATAATTTTCACATAATATGATAAAAAATATCTTTTGAGTAAAGGCTAAGCAATAGCTACCAGAAATATTCATATTTCTACTCCTTTCCGTTAGGTTGTCTGGATTTTAAGCGATAAGACCGCCAATTGTACTAGCCTAAGACTAACTGTAAGGTGTACAATAAAGTGTTTATCTATAGAAAATCCAACTCTAAACTACTCACTGTCAACTGGAGGCGTTCTCAAGATGCTGGCGGCATTGCCACGTTGGATAGCAATAAGTGAAACAACATCTATTCATTTCACTTGATAATCTTCATAATCTACTTATGACTGCCTCGGTGGCGTGGAGGGCGCATGCTCGACTGCCAATCAAGAGGTCCCGGGTTCGATCCCCAGGTCAGGCAAGTGTTAAATATTGGATTTTTTCCATTAGGAATTATCTCAATAACTGCCTGGAGTCTGGAACTGTGCCCGGTAGATGGCAATAGGCTCGCCCCCTATTACATGGGACCAATAACATACTGGCGAAATGTGGGTGTATCTACTATGGGACTGAGTCCTACACCTCTGCCTACTCCTTCGGGAAAAAGGCGTGAATGTATGTTTATGTACTTATAATTGGGTTCTGCTATAGTTTCTAATTTGCCGTGGAGTTACCGGCTTTAGAATAGTGATCCACCCTCTCTACCCGTGGTTGCCGTAAGAGCCGGCTCAGGGTTAACAGATCCAGAAGACGTACAGCAGCGTCCTCTGCATGAAACCATCGAACTGCGCTCGACAACCCGCCTGACAAGCGTGTCGACTATTGGCAAAAACCCACTTCTATGGGGGAGGCATATGTTCATTAGTGGATTATCAACGGCTGAGATGATGATGATGATTATAGGTATACTTTGCCAGTTACCATGTACTTATACTTATTAAAAAGTATAAGTACATGGTAACTGGCAAAGTGTGGGTGTACCTACTATGGGACTGTGTTTTGGGTACAACTTTGCCTACCCCTTTGGGATCGTAATGTAATCGTACAACGGTGAGATATAGCTTTTTTTTTTTTTTTTTTTTATGATATTGAGTGAAAAGACGAGCAAATCAGGTGCCTGATGGTAAGCATCATGATTGTCCATATCAGACGCAGTGCCACCCAGTGTTTTAAAATTCAAAATTCTGCGCGGCACTGCACTGCGCCTGTCACCCTGAGATATGAGTTGTTGAATCTCATCATGCCCAGTAATTTCGCTGGTAACATTGCCCTTCATACCGGAACACAGTAATGTTTGCACATTACTGCTTGGCGGATGAATAACTGGCAAAGGTGTGGTACTTCCCCAGGCGGCCCCCTGCAAAAGAGGCCTACCACTACAAATAGCTGTTTATCATCATCATCATTATCAGTCAACATTCATCCACTGCAGGCTAGGACGATTTCCACTAATTCGTTCAAGACTGCATATTCTCCTATTATGCGCAACTCAACCCGGTTCTCATTCTGTTACCACTCCCAATAACGTATTGAGTTTGCCGTTGCTCCACCTAGCTTCAGTATGCCCTACACTACGCTTTTCGAGGCACGGTGTTATAGAATAGAATAGAATAGAAATCGTTTATTGATAAACTGTGTACATTGTGGTGGTGTTACATAACATTATGTTTAGTGTGTTCCAACAGTTTGCCCTTTGCGAGCATACAATATTATTTTTAAAACTTATAAACTATAGTATAGTTAATATCTAATAAGTTTACAATGTTTTTATATAATAATATAGGTATATATACCTACATAATTATTGTTTTAAGAATGTTATAAAAATTTAGTTTTATGATTGTACATGAATAAAGAGACTAATAAGTAAAAGTAAAATTTAACTTAAATCTATTATTGCTAACATTTTTGGTTTAGTAGTATGTTATAATATTATTCTTATATAATATAATATAATAGTGCTCTTATTCGTAACTTTATATAACTTATATTTAAATGTCTATGCAAGGTATTTACTCGTTAAAATACTCCTTCATGGTGTAATAAGCTTTAGGGATCAGCCATAATTTTAATTGAGATCTGAATTTTTGATTATTTAACATTTTTAGTTCTAAAGGTAACTTATTATAAATTTTAAGCGCCATAACATAAGGACTATTTTGATACATACTATTGTGGATTTGTGGTATTAAAATATTATATTTATACTTATTTCGTAAGATTTCAATGCGAGTTGATTGTGATTCAAAAAAGTAACTTTTATTGGATTTCACAAATAGACAGATTTCATATATATAAATACTAGTGAGAGTAAGGATTTTATAGTTTTTAAATATATTGCGAAGAGTGTCTGTATTTTTGAGTTTAAAGATTATCCTTAAACATCTCTTTTGTAAAATAAATGTTGATTGAATTTCGACTGAATTTCCCCAAAATATTATTCCATAACTTAACTGAGGGTAAACATAACCGTAATAGGCGTTTAATGCAATTTGTTTTGTTGATATATTTGTAAGTATTGATAGTACATAGCAGTATTGAGACAGTTTATTGTTGATTTTGTTAATGTGGGATTTCCAATTAAGATTTGAATCTATGGAAATGCCTAAAAAGTTAGCTTCTGTTACCGTTTTTACTAGATGGCCTCTATAGGTGATTTCAAGTAGTATTTGATGTTGTTTATAATTACGAAATTGAATGAGCTTAGTTTTATCTATGTTTAATTTTAAATTTATATTTTCTAGCCAATTACCTACTGTATTTAATGTACTGTTTATTTCTGACTGAAATTCTAGGTTAGTAAGATTTTGTTTAGGTATATATATAGTAGCATCATCTGCGAACATTATGCACAAGTGTTTTGTTATTTGTGGCAGTTGATTGATATATATTAAAAATAATATTGGACCTAATATACTCCCTTGAGGTACACCTATAGTTATGCTTTTAGGCTCTGAAAACACTTTTTCAATAGTTTTGGTTGATTTATTATAAACATCTAGTACGACTGATTGAGTTCTGTTTTCTAGATATGATTTCATGAGCTTTAATGCAGTTCCAGTTTATTTAATAGTGTCATATGTATAACACAATCAAAAGCTTTTGATAAATCTAAGAATAGAGCAATACCTGGTTTTTTTGAATTGATATCCTCACTCAGTTCTCTTAACATCTTAAAGACTGCAGAAGAGGTATTCTTACCTTTAAGAAAACCATATTGATTACAATTGATTACGTTATTAATGTTAAAAAATGAAATTATCCTATCATAGATGACCTTTTCAAATATTTTTGAAAAACAGGGAAGAAGTGCTATAGGTCTGTAGTTATTTGGGTCGTGCTTAGGGCCTTTTTTATGGATAGGTTTGATAAGTGCAATCTTTAGCTTTTCTGGGAATATGCCTGTTTCTAGAGTTAGGTTTATAATAAATACAAGTGGTTCAAGGATGAATGATATACTATGTTTAATGACTTGCATGGAAATATTATCGAAGCCAGTCGTTTTTTTGTTTTTAAATCTATTTACAATGTTGACTACTTCTGAGTTATCTACTGGTGCTAAGAAAATTGATTTGCAATTAGTCTGATTAGGACTATTTATTACATGAGGTATTTTTATATTTCTACATGTATTTGAGAAGTGGTTTACCAATTCGTTAGCTATATTGGTGGGTTCAATAATTATTTTATTATTTATATTAAGATTGTCAATTGTAGTTTTGATAATATTTGATTGCGATGTATGTTGTTTAATGAGTCCCCAAGTAGCCTTTGTTTTATTTGTACTTCTGTTTATATATCTTATGTTTGCAACCTTTTTAGAATACTTAATTACCTTTTTTAGTTTATTAGTATATATTTTGTAGTTAGTTTTATTTAGTTCATCATTTGTTGATATAGTATTAAGATACATTTTTCTCTTTTTTTTACTGGATATCATTATACCTTTCGTTTTCCAGTTGGGTTTCTTTTTGTGAGTCACTTTGGATTTCTCAATTGGAATACATAAGTTATATATTAAAGAATATATGTCCATAAAAATATTAAAGGCAGTATTTGGATTGTTTTGGTCATATATTTCTGAAAAGTTAATTTGAGTTATATATTTTAGAAATATCTCTAAGTATGTATCGATGTTTCTACGTTCAGTAAACCAGTATTTTTCATCATAGCTTAAACTTGTCTTTATTTCTATTTTTAGTGCACTATGGTCAGATATGTCTACATTTATTATTTCAGCTTTGTACGTTTTCTTGTTGGTTAGTATATTGTCTAAACACGTTTGGCTATGACATGTAGATCTAGTTGGATCTTTGAAGACTGGGTGTAATTTAAAAGAATTTATAGTCGTTAAGAATTGTTCAGTTTTTCTATTTTTTTCGAGTGTATTTATGTTGTAATCACCCAGAATGAATATTTTCTTTAAGTGATTTCTATTTCTCATTAGTTTAATAAGAAGATATTCTATAGAATTGATAAAAAGTTTAAAATTTCCGTTAGGTGCTCTGTAAATACAAATTATAATTATATTTATGTCAGGAATTGTTATGCCACAGCTCTCAAAATGAGTTTCTATTGACATATCGGATATCCAATCTAGTTTAGTATACTTAATATTTGACCTTATATAAATACCAACACCTCCATTTTTTTTGTATTTCCGGGAATAATGAGAAGCTTTTATGTAGCCATCAAGTTGAAGAACATCTGCTTGTTTGTCGTTGAGATGAGTTTCTGAGAAGCAACAGACGTCGAAATTGTGTTCAGTATTTAGTATTTCTAGTTGGTCGATTTTAGATTTAAGGCTACGGACATTGAGGTGCATTAATGTAAAAGAATTTTTATTATATAATTTATTAGAAGGAGAGTTTACATTTTGGGAAGTGTCATGTTTTTTAGTCTCGAAAAAGCGGATTGTTTGTTGCATTTTTTCCATTTAAGATTTTAAAATAATAGGGTATTGTGCCGCGTTTAGGCTTCTCATTGTTGTTTTTTCCATTGGTCACTTCATTCATAGGTGCGGGCAATGGTTTTTTGTCGATAGTTTTTTTGAAGAAATAAGGAATGGTTCCTGGTTTTAGAGCCAAGCTTTCTCTTTTTTTATTTATGGGGTTATTGGTTTGACACGGCGATGTTGTTTTGGTTAGATTCAATGTATTTTTATTCGTTTGATTAGTTTTACTAATATTTTTACCTAGAAAATTATCTTGATAATCGTATGTATTGATAGTAGTATTTAGTTGTGCGCAAAGTAATTTACAGTTGTATGAGGTATTTATGTTCAGTTTAGGACACGCCTCTAAGTAATGACATTTTTTAAAGTTTCTAGCAATCAATTTAAGGGCCAAGTTTAATTTACCCTCATTCAAGTATCGATTGTGCCTTACATCAGTTAATATTATTTTTGTATTTTTGAATTTCTTACAGATTGCCGATATTTCAATTTGGAATTTGATGGGGTTCATATCGTTTGAACCTAGTGAGATGATTATCCAATCGTGTTTGCCCAAGTCTTGTTCCCTTAATTTGATGTTATTAAAGATGACATCGGTTGGTGCTTCCGGATAGCAGTAGGTGATAACTTCATATTCTTTGGTGTTATTATGTGAGCTTCGTAACTGAATGAGTGTAGAAGATATATTTCTGCAACTTTGATCTCCTATGACAATTATTTTTGATTTGGTTTGGGTTTTCTTAACATTGTCGTTTTCATTCATTCTGTCATTTGCCTTTTCCTTTTTATATTGTGATTTATCTGTCCTTGTAATTTTTGGGTTATTTGTTTCTTTTGTAGATGCATCTGTAGTTTCGGCGTTTATGTTACTATTGTTCTTCTCGGTTAATGTGTTTGTAGATGTCGATGACCTTTTTTTCTTTTTTTTCTTTACCTCTATAAAATCCTCTTCGACGCTTGTTTTGTTTGGGGTAGAAGTTTCTCGGAGTTCGTAGAAGCTATTGTTACGTAGATAATGGTCCTGGGTATTGTTAAGTTGAGATTCTTTGAGGGTTTGTACTTCTATAATTAACATACCGATTTGCTCTTGAGCTTTTGCAAGTTGTTCAGTCATTTTCCTGATTTCTTGTTGAAGCTCAAAGTTTGTTTTAGCAGAGTTCTGGTCAGTTGCATTTTCGGTGAACGTGTCGGCGAAGCAAAGAGTTTCATTTAATGGGTTGCTGCTATTCGTGTCGTCTGTTGAATCACTGGATATTGAAATATTGTTTAAATCTGGGATGGTCTTTCGTGGTTTTCTTACAGTTACATAATCATCAGTGCTATAGTGAATACCAACAGGAGTATTGGTGTTGTCTGTTTTTGTTTTTTTTAATAGACAAGGTACACATTCCCAATTTTGTTTATGTTCACGTGACATTAATATAAATCGACGTTCCGATACTTTCCCGCAAATCAAGTCATATATATGTCCACATCGATAACATTTAACGTAATCTCTATTCGTTATTTTGTTTTGGCATGCTGCGCAGTTTAGAATTGGATTAGGTGGTCTTTCCATAGCGATTATTGGATTTAATTTGTTTACACTTTGATTATATCATTAATGTTAATTTTTATATATCACACACAGATTCTGGATCACTGTCTATAGTTTAGATTAGTTTATGTTTTACAAAATTAATAATTTACACTAGCACACTTTAGAACCGTCTGCATCGCGTGGCGGTCGCGAGGGGACTTCTCGCCTACTCCAACGGTTATCATTATATATTATAAAATCCTAAATGAATAACTGACTGACATGCAACGCAGAGCCCAAACCACTGATCCTAGAGACTTGCAACTTGGAATTGTCTTGTCTGGAATCATCTTGGGTTGTTTTCGATGTATGGACGTGAGCTAAGAAAGATTTTTGAAAATTCACATTTAAGGGGTCCAAAAAGGGCGTCAAAGGTACCTATTTACTACCTATTTACTCGTAAAATAAAACGGGAACCTAACAACGGTAACAAATAATTAATATGTGTCAGATTTCAGAGCTTTTAGAACACTTTAGACCGTTATACCAAATATCCAAAACCTTTCAGCAAAATACGTTAGCGTAAAAGCTACATTGGAACTCTCAGTTAACGTTTCTGCGATATTTTCTAAGCAAATCGCAAAAATTCAGTTCCCATTTAAATATTTTTTTAGGAAACCATGACTAAGTGACTGAACATATTGGGTTTAAAAGCACATGGTTATTATGATGTAGGCATTAGGCACCCTATATGAAAAGATTTTCAAAAATAAATAATTCAAAATAAATAATCAAAATTAATTTCATAACTTTGATAATTCAAAACGAGAGTGAATAGAGTCTTAAAATGTCGGTATACTGGCATTATCTATGCTGTTGCATCCAAAAGTGGCGGCAACCGCTTACCATCAGGAGGTCCGTCTAATTGTTTGCCATCTATGGCATAAAAAAAATAGGACAAATCCTACAAGCTTGAAACGGGATAGTAAACTGAGTATCAGGAAAGCCGCGCGAAAAAAAATTTGAACAATATGCCTCTTATTAATTATTAGTGATATTTGCAACAATGACAACACCGGGTCCAATACACCATTGTGTGAATCGGTGCTCTTTACATATTTTTGATGGTATTTTGGACCCATAATATTGGCGCAAATATTATGGCCAATATTATGTCGGCAACGAAGCAAGAAGGTATGAAGGGACATGGTAATGTTGTGATTTACACATTTTAATATTAACACGGCGCCCAGCAGCTCTACGCCTGAGTATAACACGTCCCGCCCTACAGAATTACGTATTTGACAGATGTGAAATGTTTTTATTATGAATAGGTTTTACCCGAGGTTGTACTTCCTATAAAATTGTATAAAAAACTAAAATATAGCTTAGTAGTGTTCTTATTAGTGTTCTTCTTTAAGACGTCTTGCTCGTGGCAAGACGAGCAAATCAGGTGCCTGATGGTAAGCATCATGATTGCCCAAATCAGACACAGCGCCACCCAGTGTTTCAAAATTCTGAGATATGAGTTGTTAAATCTCATCATGCCCAGTAATTTCGCTGGTAACATTACATTTACCTTCATACCGGAACACAGTAATTGCACATTACTGCTTGGCGGATGAATAACTGGCAAAATTGTGGTACTTCCCCAGGCGGCCCCCTGCAAAAGAGGCCTACCACTACAATACAGCTTGATACGTGACAGCTAAACATAAATCAATTTTTTGGTTATATTTCCTTAAATTAATAGGTTCATTTATGGTACAAATGGTTTTTCAAATACCCTCTTAAAATTTAATTTACGGAAATGTGGCCAAAAAATTATTTTTGTTTAGCTGTTTGGTATAAAGTTAATTTTTACATGCCATGCCATATAGTACTAATATAGTAATGCAGACTTTTCACCTGCGGGTGCGAGTAAAAAACGAACACACCGTCACTTACCATACCGTAGTCCGTACATATATCTATAAATAATAAACAAGTAGATTATAGTGAAGATTTAGCCCGCGAAATTACTGGACATGACGAGTTACAACAACTGATATCTCAGGGTGACAGGCGCAGTGCAGTGCTGCGCAGAATTTTTAATTTTAATACACTGGGTGATACTGTGTCTGATATGGGGAATCATGATGCTTACCATCAGGCACCCTGATTTACTCGATTTACTCACTATCATAAAAAAATCTAGGACAAAACATTCATAAATTGCTTAATATCATAATGACAATCCAAATAAGGGATATATTTCCATGAAAATCAATAAGTTATGTACATTATTAGTACCTAGTATTTTCGAGAACCCTCCCGGGGATCTAAAGACGTATTTAATTTAGAATTTTCTGAAGGCTAGCTATGAGGTTTTCGAAGAGTTCTACGAGTATAATAGTGTCACAAAATTAGAACATAGTGTATACCTAAGTAGTTTCGTTGGTATATAGGTACATAATAAGTAAGTAGCTATAGGATAGTTTATTTAAATAAAGACCTTCCTATTTAAACGGTTTATTTCGTTTGATCTGTTTGCTTTTGTTTTTATTGTTCGGGTCCCTTATTAGTATTCTGTGGTTCGGGTAAAATTTATTAATTGAATTTTAACCATTTCCTCTCGTTAGATTGATAAGATATATTCGATACAAAGCTTATTTAGCTCTTATGAAAAAAAAAATAAAAAAATGTAAATGTTTTTTTTTTACTTTTACTTATTACTTGTTTATTGATTTTTTTTTATGCCGCGTAACTAAATACACTATGGTTATCTGAATGATACATGGTTGCCTGGAAGAGATTGCTCTGAGCGATAAGGTCGCCAATTGTTTTCTAGTTTTAATTTTTGATATTTGTTGTTTTTTATACTAATTGTTTTACCAATAAAGAGTTTGTATTCTATTCTATTCTAAATACAACACTAACGACCAATAAAAGATTTTTTACTGACTAAGTATCATATTCGTTTTAATTGTTTGGTAATTGTGTGGAATATAAACGAAATTGGTTTAAAAAGAATTACCAATGGTAATAGGATGATGGTACTGGATAGGAACAAATCAAAATATTGTAGATCTTTACACTCTATTCCATAATACAGAGTACATACTTACCTATAGTTGATTTATGACCAACGGTAGATCACGTACCTTCGTAACGCGTCAGATGCCCTAACAAGCTTGTCTCGCTCCCATTACAGCGGCGGACAAAATAATAGGTGCTTCATACCTTCCTATATCTATAATATATATAAACATAAACATACATACATTCACGCCTTTTTCCCGAAGGGGTCGGCAGAGGTGTATACCCAGGACTCAGTCCCATAGTAGATACACCCACATTTCGCCAGTACATAATATATATAGGAAGCTTTGTTATCGGGATGTACCTAGAATGTAGAATATTATCAGTGGACTTACTGAGCACTGACTAGGGTAGAGCGGTGGAAGAAGGACTGTCCATACATATCTAGCATGTATACACTTAAATAATTTAGATATGTTACCGCTAAGTATATCACTAATATGTATATTGCACATTTTATAATAACTTACTATGTTTAGTTGCGTACGCTGTGGCTCCCTGTAAATGCGGGAACACACTGTCATGATTCCTTAGTCATAAGATAATATTGTACTGTGTATCCCCAGTTGGGAGATCTGATAAATAAATAAATCCTCCTTCATCGACCTTTGCACCTGCAGAGAAACTTCCACCGGGTAGCAATCTTCCCTGGCCAGTTAGAAACAGACCTTAAACAAACTACGAGCTGGTGTCGGAAAATGCCAAAAAAACTGGTAAGTTATGGTTTCTAGCAACGACAAATGTTATTGTGGGGTTGTTCAGTCATTATAAGCTAAGTGTAGGTTATAATATCTACAAATTAAGGGATTGGGTCCTTAAATATTGTCGGAAGCTTATAGGCAACTTGGTGACCTAAAACTCGATATATTTAATAGGTATAGGTTTGCCGCACAATCCATAATATAATGCCATTAGCAGTGTAATTAGGAAAACCTATTTTGTTCGCGTATAAATTACAATTATTATATTGGATTAACGTTTTCTTCGCCCACTCTATTAGGCGTGTTTGTAAAAGGTCCTTCTATTTTTGTGATACGAGTAAAACAATTACCTAATTCCTTTGTTGGTGTAATGTTAATTAATGATACATCACATAGCAGTCGTGTGTCCATTAATCATTAGTAGAACTGTTATAGTTTGATACACCTACGTACAAGGGAGGATGACTTATTTGGAAGGTTACTTTGTTTAAGACTAGTTAGACATTTTCTCCGTATTGATTTTAGTTTATTTTTCTTATCTTCAAGTTTGTACAGTCTATAGAAGGGAGTATAGGTCTCATTTCTTTTTGTAGGTGGTCCTCGCTTTTTACTAATTAATGTAGATATCTATAAATACAACCACATAATTGTTATAGTGGTAGGCCTCTTTTGCAGGGGGTTATTCATCCGCCAAGCAGTAATGTGCAAACATTACTGTATTCCGGTTTGGAAATGTTACAAGCGAAATTACTGTAATACTTAATTGTAAGGAAAAACAGCAATAAAGGCTATTTTATTTTTTATTTTATTTTAGTGTAGAGCTCCTTACCTAGATACCAAGACCATACAGCGCTATCTACTAGTTCCTTGCACAAAGTATGGAAATATGCAGTAAAGTGGCTATAACTTTTGATTGCGTTAACTTAGAAGTATGATTTTTGTAAAGCCACAAGGGACCGCAGATCTGAGTAGTTGTTATTAATTTCAACTTAATACCTCCACGAATTCCCATTAACAAATGTCTTAACAGACGGACGGACGGACAGACAGACAGACAGACGGACAACAAAGTGACCCTTTAAGGGTTTCTTTTCATCAGGTTCAAGTTGGTCGGTCTGCTAGACTGGAAGAATCTACATTATTATCATATATATTAAGGGACAACTACCACACACGGTCATCTGGTCCCAAACAAGGCTAGAAGCCGATACTATATTATATATATACTATATTATAATATATTGATGTACAGTATTTTATTACTTAGTACTTCGGCTATCTCGATGAATATTTTTTTTTTAGATAGTGAGTAACAAGACGAGCAAACCAGGTGCCTGATAGTAAGCATCATGATTGCCCATATCAGAGACAGTGCCAACCAGTGTTTTTATATTCAACATTCTGCGCGGCACTGCACTGCGCCTGTCACCCTGAGATATAAGTTGTTGAAACTCATCATGCCCAGTAATTTCGCTGGTAGCATTGCCCTTCAGACCGGAGCACAGTATGTTTGCACATTACTGCTTGGTGGATGAATAACTGGCAAAGGTGTGGTACTTTCCCAGGCCTCCCCCTGTAAAAGAGGCCTACCATTACCTAATTGTAAATTGAAATTGTTAAAATAAGCGTTCGGAGATATATTTGAACCAATAATATTATTATTATTTATATCCATTTTTAAGGTCCATTTACGTATGTATATTGTCAGTACATGTACGTAAATAACTACCAAAGCTACATTACGTATAATAAATCATCTTTTATTAACGAAGCTAATGCAATTATGACGAAAGCTCATGAAAACAGATTAGAATCTTATTTAATTTGGTAATCCTGGTATCAAATAATCCAATTTACATAATTAAATAGCTCTTAAGACGTCTCGGAAAATAAATATGCTTTTGATGATGGAAAGGCGTGTTAGGATCAGGACACATAATATAAGTATATAATATGTTCTGTTGACCTGATCAGACTAGGAAATGGCGAATTATGGCGAAATTGGATCGAGTGACCGACTTCAATCAATATTAGTAAACAGTAAAAGTAAGGACTGCCTCGTCAGGCAAAGTGTTAAATATTGGATTTTTCCATTAGGAATTATCCATTAGGAATTATCTCCATAATTGCCTGGAGTCTGGAACTGTGCCTGGTAGATGGCAATAGGCTCGCCACCTATTACATGGGACCAATAACATACTGGCGAAATTTGGGTGTATCTACTATGGGACTGAGTCCTGGGTACACCTCTGCCTACCCCTTCGGGAAAAAGGCGTGAATGTATGTTGTTGTTATGTCAAAGTAATTAAAATGTAACAAATACATGGCTCTTAGACTTCAATTCAATTAACTTAATAAACATAGCATAATATACAATCACTTTTTTTGGTAGGCAGGTGTATCCAGGACTCAGGACGCCATATATTATATTATATTACAGTTCTAGATTCCAGGCAGTTATTGAGATAATTTCTAATGGAAAAGTCCAATATTTAACACTTTGCCTGACGATCCCTAGGAACGAACCCGGGTCCACATGATCAGCAGTCGAGCTTGCGTTGTATGCAGGCCGCTTACAACCGGACTAGATGGCAATCTATGGGGGAGGCCTGTTCAGCAGTGGACGTCTTGCGGCTGATAAGATTATGTCATTCCGATAGGCACTCGCTAAACTCGATAGATACAATTAATAAAAGAAGAAAAATTTCACTCACGAACGGGATCCATATCAATATTGTATTTCAAATTTCAAGCGAATAGCATCAGTCAGTCGTTCTATGAACAATTCGGAAGTGTGTTTCCACTCCTGTTTAATTTTCCAAGTTTCGAGAACTAGTGTAAAATGTAAAATAGTTTTCGTCGTAAAAGTTGAAGGCGGTTGGGAATAAGTGACTCGGGTCGTGGTCGGAATAGGCCCTTGTACGGGGAATATTATACGCCTTAATTAATTATCAATGTACCATGAAACTGGTGTAGGGTTCCAGTTCCCAGTATATGGCGGTCCGTGACCGAAATATTCGTAGAGATTCCGAAGAAACTTGGGCGTTATGGGTTGTATTTACGATATTGCTACGTGTGCTTGTTATACGATCGCTAGTTTGCGTAACTACCAAAGATAATAGGCACTTGTGCCTAGGTAACTTTACTGTATGCTTTATGCCTATGTTTAATACATACATACATTCATACGCCTTGTTCCCGGTGGGGTAGGCAGAGACTATTTCCCTCCACTTGCTACAATCCTGACATACAACTTTCGCTTCGTTCACTTTCATGTAATTTTTCATACATGCTCGTCGGTTGTAGGTACTTTTAACTTGGCCTTTCCGAAGAACAACGTCAACTTGTTCATGAAATAAATGTACGCCTAGGTCGACCGCTGCCGACTTGACCATTATATATGTATCTAATAGTAGGTAACTAAGTCCTAGGTATATTCGTAGGTTTGGTGTAGTGGAAGGTCTCTTTTGCAGGGGGCCGCTTGGGGAAGTAGGTACCACGTCTTTGTCAGTTATTCATCCGCCAAACAGTAATGTGCACGGCATGATTACACTATGGGAGTATTTACTTTTACGAATACAATGTACTTTGGACGATGGGAACAACTAATTAAAAATAAAAAATTTAAATATAATCTTATAACATTATTATCTGAGATTATTATACCACAAAGTCCTTAAATAACGTCCACAAAGACAGTCGTATTTATGTTGTAAGTCGAACACTGAATCTGGTTTGAGATAAACAGCGTTAAGTATAGTCAGCAGTTTGAAAGTTTAGCTTGAGTCTTAAATTGTTGAAATCAACTAATTTCGCATATCTGCGAGTTTTGCTAAACTTATCTTATTACTTAATTACTTATTAGTTAAGGCTCATTTTCATTGGTCATTAATTATCGACTAATGAGATAAAATATCGATAAAAGTAGACTATCAATAGCTCCTTCGATAGGTATAGGTACCGATGCGGTAGCATGGGATAGAAAACAATTACAGCATGCGGTCCCTAAGGTATGCAGGAACAGAGATCCTCTGAAACCCGCATGCGGTCTCTAACATCCAATGAAAATGAGCCTTTATATAATATTTAGGTATCTCATCTTCTCACTAGATGGACACACACATGCGCACATGCGCGCTAATTATTTCCTACGTTTATCGGTTTTATGGGTTAGATAGGTACTCATATTTATTTTTGTATTAAATAAAAGGAACAATTATTATTATAGCGTTAATCTTATATCTTTAAATGAGCAATTCTTGTATATATATATATATATATATATATATATATAATTGGAATCTCGGAATCGGCTCCAACGATTTTCATAAAATTTAGTATATAGGGGGTTTCGGGGGCGATAAATCGATCTAGCTAGGAATCATTTTTAGAAAATGTCATTTTATTAAAAAAATACCGAGCAAAGCTCGGTCATCCAGGTACTTATTTTGATAGCTAAAAAATTTGGTTTTAGCTTTGATGTAGCCAAATAAGCAGTGACCTACAAAAGCAAACTTTATTCGTTGTTCTGACTTATTTAACAGCAAAGGTATAAGGTTAACTATAAAATAGCCACGATTGCTCTAATTTTCCTCCGTAGGAAATTCGGGAATTCCTAACTTTAAAAGAATATATATTTTGTTATTCCATAGGTGGCAAACAAGTAGACGGGCCGCTTGATAGTGAGCGGTTACCGCCGCCTATACCAGAGTAGTTATTATTCTTTGCCAGGGGTATTGCCAGGGGATTCTTATTCCTTGTCTACATTAAAAGTGCAAAACTTCAGCTTTCCCAAGGCTGGAGCTGGGTGTTGATGAATTATTTGTCAGTCAGTCATGACTGACAATTTTATATTTAACAGTGTATTTTAATTGTATGGTCAATGCGTCATTTGATAATAAGACCATTGTCAAATGAAAGAGAGCCTTAAGTCTAAAAAGCTCTCGAGTTTTGGCTTTATAGGACGTCAAGATTTTTCTATAAGCCCAAGTATGAAGATGAATCAATAAAGACGACGAGAATTCCTCGGTGGTGAGCAGAGGCGAGATAAATGACCTAATTCTAAAAGAAGTGAGCGCCGGCCATCTGTAATGACCGCAGGAGGGTATGGAATCGATGTCGGTCGACACTGCCTCTAATAAAAATCAACCTTGATGAACAGCCCAGCGGGAAAAGAATTCTCGGCGATTTTTCCCCAAAACGAATCTGCGGAGAAACTTTCTAGAGGACGACGATCAAAGTCAAACTCTAATCATTTATTAAAAAACCTTAAAAAGCACTTTAGAAAGTCAAATTACATTTAACGACTACGTTTTACGATTGCTAAAAGATGATATTTTAATGCTTTCGTATCGAATTAATCAATGAAAATAATTTTAGCTATAAAACCTATCGTTATAATGACGTAGATTTAAGTCCCATAAGATAACGATAACATTTTAGTAAGATGCAAAAGTAATTTAGAAATGTGCCGAGATAGCTTTTGTACAGCGCTAAACAGCCAAGCGACGCGGTGGCCAATCCGCAAATTGCCAAATTGTTAAAATCAAGCTCTATAATTTTGTTTCAGAATGACCACGAACTGAATCCGACCAGATGCGTGCCTAGTTAAGAGACAATGTAAAGCCGAGTGGTAATTCGGTGGGATGTGATCGAGAATATGATCCGTATTAGGCAGTGGGTGACGATGGTGGCGGTGGTGGCGCTGGCCGGCGCGGTGCGGGAGTGGCACTGCGTCTGCAACCCTCGGGAGTGTGAGCTGTTGGAGCCGAGTGGGTGTCCAGGCTTGGGGATCATGGTCTTAGACTCATGCGGGTAAGAACTTATTATTTATTTTATTTATTTAGTTCAACATAATCTACGTACATGTTATAGGTCTTAATATATAAGTGTTAATATCAACTACATATTATATCCTGTTAGGGCGCTTGTGTAATTTTTTTTTATATATAATATAATATATATAATATAATTTAAAACGACAATATAATAAAATTTCAAATTCCATTTCTGTATTAAAATTCTATAAAATACTTATTGGTGGTATTTAAAATTATTAACTCATCTCTCAACTACCTTGAAGGTTTTATTGTTAAAACATCCCATTTTTTTTCTACTACCTACTTTACCTACATAACTAAACAAATTGCAAAATCATTCTTTTCAAAACCCGTGATATATTCTCAAACGTTCCACCTCAAAGACCTTTGTGACCCATCTAGTATCTTTAATGAAATGAAATGGTTTATTTGCGTAACGTATAGAAGATAGAACTTTTGAAATCTTCGATATACAGTACAGCATTTTGTCCGGTTTTCTGGCATACAAAATTATTAGGAAATACAATTAATTATACTTATGTCAAGATATACGAATTGAGTTTGGATTTATTATCATTATTGAATAACAAGAGAAAATATTTATATGTTATTTAAATTTAAGAATTGGAGTTAAAAATTAAGGTCAATGATATATAATAATAAAAAAGATATGTCATATACATATATATTCAAAATGGATTCAAATCCAATGTTAATAGCTTGTTTACACATTTTAATTAATATATAATTGTACATGCTTTCATTGTCTCTTTAACTGACAGCGCCTGTAAAAGATAGAGAATATTACATTACGCCCCGGATACACCGGTTAATGCCCGCCTACCTACACACCGGCCAGTTACCTACACACCGGCCAGTTACCTACACACCGGCCAGTTACCTACAAATGCGATAAATAGCAAAAACGATACGATGACAATAAGAGTTTTACATTTTACCTTTTGTTTTCTTTATTTATTAAATAATTTTGTCTGTTTTAATACCATTTCTACAAATTACAGAGTAGGTCATCGTAAGTATTTTGATACATCAATAAAGTTGAAATACGAATATAGTATGATACGACGTGATAACAGCAATTTCACTGTTTACTTATCACAATATTTTCAATTGTTCATAACTTTTGACACGTTTATATAATCATCATCATCATCATCATCATCATCATCATCATCAGGCGGAAGACGTCGACTGCTGAACATCTCGTAGGCCTCTGGTTGGAATACTTGGAAACGGAGAGCGCTCTTGCCCACTCTCCGAATATGTCCCTCTGCCCTATTACGCAGCTGGGAACCACAGTGCCATTAAATATAATAATAATAGATAGAAAATACTTTATTTTAAAATAGGTCATGTGCATATACGCGGTATTATATACGCATACAACACACAGAAAGAGATCAATCAAACAGTCATGCACAAATGTTTGATCTGCTCGGGGATCAAACCTGCGGCTCAGCTGGCAGAGTTATTATCAACTGAGCCATTGGGTTTTTTGTTTATCAAGGTTCGCAAATCACAGGTCGTGACACCTAAAAGTATTTTTCATTCATCTTGCTCAAAAGTCCGTCATTGTTGCGTACCAGAGCGGGGCTAAAATAATTTTTCAACCTTTAGTAGATAGAGTAAATTTAGTTTTTGATTTTTGTCTGTTACCAACGAGTTTTTTTTAGTGTCGCACATATAGAAATTAAGTATTTTATTTTCTCGCATTCGTAATGAAAAGAAGAGTCTAACACACGGTGCTAAAACCAATTATAACTCGATTTTTATTTACTTACTCCCAAACTACCTCGTATACAATGGGTCTCGTTAGCCCCTTGTGTAGTATAGTAGTTTTAATCATACGGACTATGCGCAAATCCAGTCATTTTGCTACTGGCGCAATCTTTTATGTGTCGTCCAGCTGAGATGACTATTTTCTGAATGGACACTCTGCTTTTGTGTACTCTAGCTGAATTGTCTTTTGATTATTTTTGGTAACCTGCTTTTATGTCAATCCCTTCCGTAGTCTTTCAGCTAAAAAGGTCATTCCAATGGAGACCTCATAAAACCTACTAACCATAAGTTTAAGTGAAGAAGCCAGAGAAATTTCTAGGCATAAATATAAGATGTATGATTTCGCATATTATATTTAACTTCTAGTTTTAGCACCGCGATTGCATTGGGTCGGCGTAATCATCGAGGTGGGTACTTATATGAAAAACTATATATTCCTTGATGTGTCCCGCGGTTTTACCAGCGTAGTAACCTTTTCCGTGGGAGCATCGGGAATTTCTTTCGTATTCCTTGTCTACATCATAATGGTAACTTATGTGCAAAATTTGAGCTCTCTGTAAATAAAGAAGAGAAGAAGAAGAGAGACTCTTATTGTATTTGTAAACACAAAACAAATGAGAATTGTTCGAATCGAAGTAAAGGAAATCATTCATGTCACCTACTTTTTGTTTTACCCCTGGTTTGAATGTTTATTACGAGGTCACGAATTCGTCAGAAATAAAACCTTGGTTCAGTTTTTTGAATTCGATTACCAGTTCTATATGTAACACATAATATTATTATAAAACAAGTTGAAGTTCAAATGTCTAATACAAGTGTTATAAGATTCAACGATAGACTAAGCGACCTTGTTTCATAATATCTTGCTTTTGACCCAATTTATAAGCCTCAGGTCACCTTTTAAAATAACTATTACCCTCACAATACGACTTTAGATGTGGTTTAATACATAGACTACATAGAAAATAATAATTTAATAATTTTATACATGACTGCCTCGGTGGCGTAGAGGGCGCATGCTCGACTGCCAATCAAGAGGTCCCGGGTTCGATCCCCAGGTCAGGCATAGTGTTAAATATTGGATTTTTCCATTAGGAATTATCTCAATAACTGCCTGGAGTCTGGAACTGTGCCCGGTAGATGGCAATAAGCTCTCCACCTATTACATGGGACCAATAACATACTGGCGAAATGTGGGTGTTTCTACTATGGGACTGAGTCCTGGGTACACCTCTGCCTATCCCTTCGGGAATCAGGCGTGAATGTATGTTATGTTATGTTATGTTTAATATATAGAAAATATACTGCTTGAAATATGCGTTTTTATATTATCTGACTTGAGAGCAAATCAATTAATATCAAAATTTAAATCAATCTTCGAAATTAGGCGATAACGCGCAATCTCTATCAGCAGGTAATTATCGAGGGCTTTTACCGAATAACTTTTATTCGGCAAGGGACTGATCCACTTAACAGAAGTTACGTCCGTGAACTTCAAAATAAGGAAGTTGGTCGAACGATAATGCAATTATTAAACTTCCATCGCGACTCGCCTCGAGCTAAACAAAAAACATCAGAAGTCCTTCAGGAATTTGAAATCTTTTTTTTTCTTTGGTTCGGTTGTCCCGTCCCTAACATAGTTGAATTAGAGAGGAACCTAATCTGCTAAAATGTTCTCGTTATGCTAATATCCATTTTCCCTAATATTCGCGGGAATACGAGTATGTAAATGAGTTCGCTATATTTTTATTTTTAGATGCTGCAAAGTGTGCGCGAGGACGTTAGGAGAAGACTGCGGGGGTTTCAGCGGGACTTGTGAGCCTGGACTCAAGTGTTTCGAAGGTTCTTGTACTCCGATCACGTGAACTACATGAAACCCGGCCTGTATTATATGTGTATAGTGTTGTTTGTAATACGAAACATATCCGCGACAACGTAGCAAACGAGAGGACCAGCCTAGACGTGTAGACACGAATATACGGCGTCGTGTGACAATAAATTCTATGAGATGCCAAGTCTGTGGAACCATCGAACCCAAAAAACATAAGACTATGATAAAATTCATAAATCGAGACCAAAATAGAAATCACATATAGAAATGTTCTGAAGACTTTGACGATAAGCACATAGCTCAGCTTAAACTGATCTCTGATTTTAGATTGAATATGAACCTGGAATTGATAAAGGATTAACGGGTCGACGACTGGAGAATTCCCCACACAAACGTAATAGATAAATCATTTTAAATCAGAGCATATTTCCAACATTTAATGACGTTATTCGGAATGAGACACTAGTTCCTTATTTAATTTTAGTCTAAAACTCTTATAATTTGAGTTACATTTGAAAATACCTATAATTTGGAGTTACATTTGAAAATACCTATAATTTGGAGTTTTATCATATTTAAATCCAAAGTACTTCTATTTTGGATTGAAATATAATTAGGAACCTAGATAACTAGTGTCTAATTCCGAATAACGTCATTAAATGTTGGAAATCAGATCTGATTTTAAATGATTTAACTAATACGTTTGTATGGGGAATATTGGGGAATTCTCCGGTCGCCACCTCTTTAAAGCTGAATCTCGATTTATGTTTTAACTATAGCATAGCTGTAATGTGTAACATAATTCAATATTTCTACAAAGCTAAATTTGCTTTAATATCAACAGCAATAGAGCGGGAGATGTAAGGTTGTTGTTGAGATCGCTCGTTAAAACTCCATTCCACTATATTTTCTTGGCATTTGCTTTCCGTACGCGGAATTTGGAGATAAGCTTCGAGATATGTTTCCTTATTTATGTAATATGTTTGTTCGTGACTTAAACAATATACAGAGTTATTCCTTATTGTATTCGTGGAAGGCCTAATTTTAGTTTTCCAGTTAGTCTTACACAGTGAAATGTAATTTATCGTGAGTTGAAATTAGATGACATGCGTTTGATCTCTTCTAAATTGTTATTGTACCGTCCTGAAGAAGTGACATGTTTTTTGTATTGTAATAATAATTATGATAATGTACATTCCGTGTTTATTTATTCTTTCTGCCTTCAGTTGATTATAAAATACAAACTCTATAAGCCCGATAGGGTAAAATACCATCTGATTACAACAACGTGGTCTTCATCGTCCGAATTATTTTCTCTTAAAAATACAGCTATGAACATTTTCGGAGAAAAATTGTCAACTCATAATGGAGGCGTCGCACATGGACATATTTTTACCAACGTAAATAATTGGTAAGATTATAATAATGGGTAGGATATCAGACTCATTGTTAACCTATTACAAAGTTTATTTTAGTAAGTTTGTATACATTAGAGTCAATCGGTATTTAGATACAATGTTAACATTGAATGTTTAATATATAATTGTATTTTAATTTTTTTCAATTTTTTTAAAACATAAAGAAATTAAAATAAAAAACAAATAGTTTTTTTTTTTTTATTATCTATATTTAAATCAATGTAATTGGTGTACCTAAGCTATGAACAATAATAATAATCAAGCTAAGATAGGCGCACAGTTAGTTAATTTATCAATAGTGCAACACTGACTAGCTTGGGTTCAAATTTGACATTTTTGATTGGAGCCCAGTTCAGACCCATGTGGCGACTCCACTTTATAAAAATATTGATAGACAACGTATTGTAACTATTCTATATTTCTGTGTGCTTCCAGGTTACATGTATGTAGTAGTAAGTATTATAACAGACAGTAATCTGTGAATTTATCGTAAAAATGGTAATATATTTATTGGTTTGTAAATAATAATCTTATTAGCATTTTTATCTTGTAGAGTTGGTATTATTAGACAGACGAAAACATGTAATTGGTATAAGAAGTATGTTTAGATATAATACGTGTAATATTAACTATCCTATATTTTTTTGCGTCGTAATTGACGTTATAGTTTTATGATAAGTTAAGTGTATGACAAAGTTATTACTTGAACGAATTAACCATTAACCACTAAATCGTCCTAGAGTTATTATTATGTTTTAATTTTTTTTTAAACAGTGTCATCCACGAAGACGGACGCCTTGCGTTTCTATTGTACTATAATGCGGTGGACACACATTGGACATTCTTGTCCAATGTTAGTATTAGGTCCAATACAAAAATGCTTGGATCAGTAGGGTTGCATTGTGCCCATCAATGTGGCAAACATTAGCTTAATAGAAAACGGATGATTGAGCGATCAAAAGAGCACCGTATTCATTAATGACACTAAATTTATCAAAAAAATCGTGTTGCTGACATTAATTTAGTTTTTCAAATTTTTTGTATCTCTTACTTATCTAAAAGCTTTAAGCGTCTAAATAATATCTCAAAAGACCATTTTAACAAAGTAAATTAAATGATTAATTGCTTGGCTATTACTTCTGAAAGGGTAACGACACTAAACCGCAGGCAATGAGTTTGTAATCCGTATCGGAACCACGATTATTCATCTTAATGCGTTCAAAATTAACCATTAAAACTTTACTACAATTATTTAACCTAAATATTTATAATCTGTTTGTTTTAATACATAAAAATATATGTATAGTTTATAGTAGATAATATATAGTTTATATATTATATTCATAGCTGATGTGGTTCGAGTGGCAGACTGAGTGAAGATAAAAGTAGTTGTGTCGGACTGTTAGACACATATTTTTACGCGTTTGCTGCTTCAGTAAGTGTCTAGTTATACAGTACTCTAGGTACATAATATATCATACATAATTTGTACCTAGAATTCTTTTCTTAGTACACCTCTACTTAGTAAGGGAAAAACACCCTCGAAATCTCAAGTTTCTACGTCAAGCGGTTTAGTCTGTGCGTTGTCATCAATCTCAGTCACGTCAAAGCCTTTTATTAATTTTAAATGATACATAATATTACCAGATATGTCAATAGTCTTTTAATTTGGATTATTATTAAGTAGCAAACCCCGTATAAAATATATTAGCATTAAACGTGTAACCCGAGTAGTTCTCTTACATCATTGTAATAAGTTGTAAAAATAACATGCTACTTGTTAAATGTGCACTTATAATTAAAAAGTTTAAAACTGATCTATTTTTATTCAACCTATATCTATCCACAAACAAACATTTATACAGTCATGATTTGTCTCCACTTGCTATGATCCTGATCGGCTTTCGCTTCTTCCACTTTTATCACATTCTTGTTACATGCTCTTCGGTTGTAGGCATCTATTGACCTGGCTTTGCCTTAGAACAACATCGATTTGTCCATACAAGTAAAGAAAGAAGAAGAAGAGCCTAGGTCGACCCCTATTGAAATTCACACTCGCATTATAAACCTATTTTCATCCTTCCTCTCCACATGTCCAATCCACCTGTGCATTCCTTTCCCTATCTTTGTCACTACATCTTGATGGAACGCCACAGCGTTCCATTATCGCGATTTTTCTTATTTTATAGATCAATGCCACAAACATATAAACTATATATAAAGCGCCGGATACATTTAGGTGACTAGGCTGTGCTTATTACGAACAGCAGAAGAAGTGTGGAAAGCGTTTAATTGGTTAATGTCTGCTGTTAAAACGACATACAAAAATGACGTTTGACAGCAAATTTTACTGTTACGCGAGTGCACATTCGTAATAGCACCCCCGATTCGTAATGCATTTATTTTTCCACCAGAGATGTGCTTAGCACCTAAGCAGTGGGTGAAGTCAACTTTATGAAACTCAATTTACCAGTGTTTGTCGCCGTACACACTAGGGTGAGCACCTCACAGCTTTACCTATACAAGTAAAACTGTAGCACGTATGGGGAAACCTGCGCAGTTGTTGATTTTTATGTGAGAATATATATTCTATGAGATCTAGATCTAGCAAAAGAATAAACAAAGCCGTTAAAATAAACCAAAATAAATAGTCCCTTATATACTAATATGCAGGGTTACTAGCGATCAATAAGCTACTTTTTAAAGAGTCATTGTACTCTTCCATACATAGTTAAAGGTTAAGGAGCTCCTTCCCACGAAACGACTGTTTTAAGCAATTTCAGAGTTACTTTTTATGGGATAATTAGACGTTTTATGATTTCGATGTTTCGACGCAATGCGAAATAATCACGGAATTTTTTATTGGCAGATAAAATACAAACATGATAGTCTCAAATCATAAATTTCAGAGTTGGTTCCATATTCATAGTGAAAGTTGTTCCAAATGATATCACTATTTGTGAGGATGCTAACTGATTACCAGTAACACTGTTTATCATGGGCTTCTTCCATATGGATAGTTTATTAAGAATTTAGTGTACACCGCTGTCAGAGAAACACCTTCGTCAAACGTTTATTGAGGTCCGACGATGCGGAAAACTAAGTGGTAGCCACTAAATGGACAGTGAGAAAGGTTTGCCTCAGTTTACTTTTATTTAAGAGATGAAGGATTTGGTTTATACTTTGAAAGCGGGTATTGCGGTTGGGGGTAGCCATTTTGTGATCGCTTTTGATTTGGGGATGGATTTCCTGTTTATACCGAGCTGCTATACTATCATTATTATGCCATCCCATAAATAAAAAAACATACATTCACGCCTTTTTCCCGAAGGGGTAGGCAGAGGTGTACCCAGAACTCAGTCCCATAGTAGATACACCCACATTTCGCCAGTATGTTATTGGTCCTATGTAATAGGGGACGATCCTATTGCCATCTACCGGGCACAGCTCCAGACTCCAGGCTGGCATAGAGATAATTCCTATTGGAAAAATCTATTATCACTTTGTCTGACCTGAGGATCAAACCCGCGGGACCTCATGATCAGCAGTCGAGCTTCGGCCCAACACGCCACCGAGGCAATCAATAATATTATATAAAAATAATAATATTACTAATAATAAATACTAATAATAATTAACACATTATTTATATTATTACACTCTCCTACCCTTCTACGCTTACATCGACGTTGCAGTGTCGTCGTCTTTATTCCCTTGTGGTGGCCGACCTTTATAGGGGGCCCATTTAGTGAGCGGCATCGTCTGCCATCATATTTTACTATGAAGTGGCAGATGCCGGAGTCTCTAGCAATGGCCCGGTAACCATCCATCTAGAAATCACATCCTAATCCCAAGCCAAGTCAAGTATTTTCCATCCATTCACAATAGTCCTTACACCTCGCGAGGGATGTCTTTGAGCTCATCATCTGAGATGGTTTCAGAGATGGACCCCGATGGGTGGTCCATTACCTTTAGATTAAAATCTCAAAGGGACCTCTGCATGTTGGACTTAAAAAAAGCTTTCCGTGAACGGCTTTTCAAAAGACCGGGTATAGCCCTTGTTTTCGAGCGTCATTAAATAAAGGCGTTCACATAAGTAAATCGTTACATTTTCTAAGTTTGGTTTTTATTTAGGTAAGTTTACAAGTTTAACTAACCAACCAACTGACTGAAATTCCACAAAATATCCTTTAAAACAATAAAAACAGCCGTCAGTTGCTTATATTGTGCCATTCTGTGCACTATTTTATTTTATGTGCACCCTTTATACGGTAACATGTTTAATTTAAAACTTTATTACATACCTATAGTATTCTACTTACTTACGTAGTCTTGCCTATCCCGTGCACGGCTATCTCCACCCCTCGGCTTTAGCGTTCAGGATCTAATAATATGTTACTAATAATTAGTAGGTACTTTCATTTTAACAGTAACATAACTTTACTACAAATACCTGCTTATTCTTCTTCTTCTCCCTAGCAATTTTCCCGGCTATAGCCAGCGGTTGTGAAGTGTCGTCATATTATTGACTTTACGATTTGGTATACAACGGGGCCTAAAGATCCTTGTGTTCATTGAATTTTAATAATTATATTAAGGTCGTTGGGTCGACATCATTTCTCATACCAACTTTGAGTAACCAATGACGATAATAGAAGAGATATAATTTCTTCATTAGTATTTTATATTTGCAGTCATAAAATGTATTTTTGGAGTAAAAGTAGATGAAGCCATAATTCCTATAAAAATTTATCTCTTCTAAAATAGTCATTGGTACCTCAAAGTTTGTATGGGAAATGATGTCGGCCCAATGAAAAAAACAAAAAAAAATTGCTTATAGATAAATCTTCGCGCGCGATTTAGCCAGACCGCAATACCTAAAAACAAAAGCTTCGAAAAATTTTAGCATGCGTAAAAAAATGCTGGTCATGTTCGGGTACGCCGCGTTGTTTACTAAAACAAAAAATCGACGTCCCAAATATAAAAAAAAATGTAGTCAAATGCAGCTCCTAAGCTGATGGCCGATGGGATGTAAAGTTCTTGGATGGAGCAATGGAGCAGCAAGCGTAGCGTAGGACGTTCACCCACAAGGTGGACAGAAGATCTGATAAGGACGGCAGGGACACGCTGGATGCAGGCTGCTTACAACCGGACTGGATGGAAATTATGAGGGAGGTCTATGTTCAGCAGTGGACGTCCTATGGCTGGGATGATGATGATGATTTGACTAGTATGGCAGCGGTATCTTGTCGGAGCGTGCGCGGCGATCTGTCAATATAATTAAGATAATTATATAATGTAAATAGAAAATGCTGACACGGTAGGAAACTGGAATGAATACAACTCCAACGAGGAAACCTCTTCAATTACTTTAAAACAAACGAAAGACCGAGTCGATTCTCAGAGTGATGTTTTAATTACACGCACCACCAGTTCGAGCACATATCCTTCGGTGAAAATGTTTTATTTCTCCCTGTTTCTCATTAATTACGGTTCTCACGTGAACCTTCCTATCCTCCCCTATCATGTACCCATACGTACTTGGGAATTATCCACCGTTTCGGCTTACAAAAGTACTTCAAAAGGGGAATCTTTCAATGATAACATTGAGGTTTCGTTACACTTTCATAATGGGGTTTCAGTTACTTTATATTTTAATATTTTATTAATAAAATATAAATAATACTATATAGACTCCAACAAAGAGTTGAATTTCAAGTCCACGAAGTCATCATCATCATCTGCCGGAAGACGTCCACTGCTGCACATAGGCCTCCCCCATAGAACGCCACTCTGCGCGATTGTTCGCCGTCCGCATTCACCGCGAGCCTGCGATCCTGATCAGCCCCGGTAGCAAAGTGACCAGAGAAAGCGAAGTCTTAGGGGTTAGAACGTGACAGCAGATATGCAATATTCGGGTGCGATAGAGACAAAATAACGAGGAAAATGAGTTAGCCCTTGTCATGCTAGGCGGGCTGGTCGTCGTTCAACCGCGTAAGGGCGTAAGACGACGAAGTATGCACTGCAAATATAACAATATTATAATAAACACAAATTAGGCTATATAAAGTTAGAGTCTTAAATGTATAAAATAATAATAAAAGTCCAGGCTCTGGGCTTGCAAGAGCTATATAATAGAACGCAGTATCTTGGGAGTCAGATTTTCAGACCATGTAAGACTATTGCGCGGTCTGTAAGTCTGCGCGGTGCTTCTTTAAAAAACCAAAGTCATTGGCGTTGGTGAAAAAGCTGCAAGCTTGAAGTGAAATTAGGCGGGACACATCTGCCGCTGTCTGATGAGCGGTGGACCAGAAGGTGCTTCTGTTATGGACTCCATCGCGAATTGACGTCGCGGTAGGCCCAGATAGAGATGACGGGGCGAACTGGACAAAAGCCGGAGAAACATTGCACTTAACAGGCAACAAAAAAAATTTTCATTTCAAAATCCATCGGCGTCTTTACATTGAATTGTCTGTCATGAATGTCCTAGTATTCAATAGGTACCTGGGTATATTAACTATAAGGAGACTATTACACTAATCCTACTAATGTTATAAATGCGAAAGTTTTTAAGGATGGATGGATGAATGGATGTATGTTACTCTTTTAGGCCAAAATTACTGAACCGATTGAACTGAAATTCGGTATGTCGGTAGGTAAGACCCTTTAATAACAAACACATGAGGTACTTTTTTCCCGTTATACCTACGGGAACGATGTCTACGCGGGTGAAACCGCGGGGCGCAGCTAGCTATATTATAAACGCGAAAAATGGTATGGATAGGAGTGTGGATGTTTGATACTCTTACACGCAATAAATACTGAATGGATTGGGTTGAAATTTGGTATGTAGGTAGCTTAGATCCTGAATTAATACACAGGGTACTTATTATCCCGATATTCCCACGGGAACGATGACTACACGGGTGAAACCGTGGAACATAGCTAGTTACTAGATTATATATCAGTAGGTACCTAACCAGTATCTACTGATAAAGCGTAACAAGTGGAAGTAGATTCCAATCAATTTTACAAACCATTAGAGAGCTCCCAACAACACTAGAGTTTCATTTAACTTTACTCCGCTAAAAGTATGCGGAACAGACAGCGAGTAGACCACTTTTTATTAATGACTCAGCTCTAGATTGTAAAAATGTCGTTTACAGCTAAGTTGGTAGCATATTGAGAGGGCAATATTGGAACTACGGCCTGTCTGTCGCCAGTTTGAAGAACATGTAAGGTTCATAATCACTAACAATAACTAATTATTATTGTTTAATCATTATTGAAATTATATCGACAGGATGAATCTAAGTTGATTTTGGCTTCCGGTCAGTTTTAATTAATTGTATGTATTTATTTATTGAATTTATTATTATCTAGTATTAAAAATTTAACAGAGTTGGACGCACAGCAGTTGGGGAAGCACAGCCGGAGTTCGAACGTGTTCACGGTGGG
Organism: Hemistola chrysoprasaria; assembly: GCA_947063395.1. NCBI lineage: Eukaryota > Metazoa > Arthropoda > Insecta > Lepidoptera > Geometridae > Hemistola > Hemistola chrysoprasaria. The sequence goes on from OX346719.1 coordinate 10,905,069, forward strand.
TACGGCTATGGACGAGTCAATGCAGAGGGAGATTCTATTCTCAGGGCCTGCCTTGTCTCTGACCTGGCCATAGTGAACACGTTCTTTGAAAAGAAACCTGAGCACCTCATCACGTACAAGAGCGGGTCTCACGCCACCCAAATAGACTACTTGCTTATAAGACGGTGTCACATTGGCAAAGTGACAAACTGCAAAGTCATTCCAGGGGAGAGCCTTACAGCCCAGCATCGTCTCCTTGTTATGGATATTAAAGTGGTTCCCAAAAAGAAAGGCTTTGAACACACTAGACCGAGAACCAAATGGTGGTTGCTGAATGGACCCAAAAGTGAGGACTTTCGTGCCGGTATTCAGTGTCTCGACCTACAACCTGGAGAAGACACTTCGCCCGAAGAACAATGGGGCAAAATCCATTCAGCTATCACAAGTGTTGGAAAGAACACTCTTGGCACCACAAAGGGGGGGAAATCCATAGACAAGGAGACATGGTGGTGGAATGACGTGGTGCAGGGGGCAACTCGAGAGAAAAAGACTCTGTTCCGCAAATGGCAGGAAACCAAAACTCCTGAAGACCGTGCCGAATACATCAAAGCCAAACATGCCACGAAGAAAGCTGTATAGCTAAAGCCCGCAGCCAACAACTGTCGCCGCTTTACGATAAGTTGGAGACAGATGAGGGTCGTAAGATCATTTTCCGGTTGGCTAGAACCCGAGAGAAAGCGACGCAAGACATAACCAAATGTCTATGTGTCAAAGATTCCTCGGGTAGGCTAGTTCATGATGTAGCACAGGTGAAGGAACGTTGGGAAGCCTACTTTTGCGAACTGCTAAACAAGCAACACAGCCACTCTATTTCTGTCGATTTGCCTCCTAACCTAGGACTTGTTGCTGCCATACAACCAGATGAAGTGCTCAATAATCTTCGTCGCATGAAGAACCGGAAAGCCGTTGGCCCTGATGACATTCCAATTGAAGCGTGGAAATCGATGGGTCCTCGTGGTGTGGCACTACTCACTGACCTATTTAACCGCATACTTGCCAATAAAAGCATGCCAAACCTTTGGAGGAGTAGTATTATTACACCTGTATACAAAGGTAAAGGCAGCGTACAGGAGTGTGGCAGCTATCGCGGTATCAAGGTCATGTGTCACACCATGAAACTCTTCGAGCGCATAATTGAAGGTCGCCTACGGCACGAGTGCACTGTCTCAGATTGTCAGTTCGGCTTCCGACCCGGTTTTGGGACTGTGGACCCCATATTTGCTCTCAGGACACTGCTCGAAGCCTATAGTGAACGTGGAAAACCTCTGCACTTAGCGTTCCTCGACTTGCAGAAAGCTTTCGACTGTGTCCCAAGGGAGGTAATATGGTGGGCTTTAAGAACCAGAAACGTGCCGGAAGCTTACATTGACGTGATCAGAGACATGTACACCGAATCCGTGTCATTAGTAAGGACCGCCGTTGGCGATACTGAACCATTCCCGGTCACTGTAGGCGTGCACCAAGGCTCTACTTTGAGTCCCTTTCTGTTTAGTGTTGTGCTTGATGCTGTCACTGCGCACATCCATATGCCGCCTCCTTTGGTGATGATGTATGCAGATGACATAGCACTGATAGATGAAGAGCGACTGAGCCTGGAGCTGAAGGTGAACCAGTGGAAGGTTGCGCTTGAGAACGGTGGTCTTAAACTGAACGTGGCGAAGACTGAGTATCTGGTGTGTGGCGATACGGATCCAGAGACCATTCATATTGGGAACGAAGAGGCCGCAAAGTCGAAAAATTCAAGTACCTCGGGTCCGTACTTCATGCGTCTGGGGATATAGACCACGACGTCAAAGCCCGTATTAGTGCCGCGTGGGCAAAATGGCGCGAGGTCACTGGTGTGCTCTGATACAAAAAGTTTTTTTTTTTTTTTTTTTTATTTTATTTAAGAGGGCTTTGTCGGTAACCGACCACACCGCCCTATTGGAACATAACACAAATGTAGACTTAAAAAAAAACACAATTAAACACATAAAGCCAAATCAACAAGCTTATACAGAAGTATGGCCTGATCTGACATTGGATCAGCTAAAATACTATTACAGTATCCGACGTCATAAATACCATGCCTATAAAACCATTGTCTTCTATATTGTTCGTTATGTAGATGCCACTGAGACTAAAAGGTCTCATATACAAAAGCATTGTTCGACCTGTTCTCTTATACGGTAGCGAGACGTGGCCTACCCTGCAGCGACATGTCCAAGAGCTTCACGTCACGGAAATGAAAAAGCTGCGATGGATGTGTGACGTTACGAGACGTGATCGTATTCGTAACGAATACATCCGTGGCAGCCTTCATGTACGTGACGTAGCGGATAAGCTCCAGGAGAGTCGCTTGAGATGGTATGGCCATGTCTTGCGTAGACCAGCCGAGTATATAGGGAACAGGTGTCTAGACCTCATTGTCACAGGAGCAAGACCTCGCGGTAGGCCAAAGCGACGCTGGCTTGACGTAGTAAGGGACGACATGAATGCCAATAAACTCACCGTAGAGGATGCACAAGACCGAGCGAAGTGGAGAAGAAATAGCCGGAAAGCAGACCCTGGCTATAGCCGGGAAAATTGCTAGGGAGAAGAAGAAGATCTACCTACATAAAATTGGGAATTTCTTGGAAAACTAGTAAAAAAAACGATATCGTTAAGCATTTTTCTGTTGACTTTATAAAAACTTTTTTGGCTAAATCAAATAAGGGCAAATTGACTGAAACCGTGGGTAACATCATCTCCTTGGGACCGTGGCTCTCCGGGGCCAAACTTGACCACAAGCTAAGTACTTATATCTCAATAAATAGTTAAATGACCACGTAAAGCTCAAGCAGAGATAGAGATAGCAAGACTAGGTAGAGATTTATATATTTTCATAATTAGATCGAAATAATAATCCGTTCAATTGACATCGCATAAAGGAACAACAAACAATAAATAATTATGATAACGCATGTACTTACCGTTTTCATAGACATACACAATAAAATGTACCGAATAAAACAATCTCATAAAATTTTAGGCGCGTTGTGCGAAATAAAAGCCCAATTTCGTCGGTGGTCGTAAATCTTAACAATCGCAACATCGCGGTCCTTCTGTCATGATGCTGTCGCTACAACAATAGCTAAGTGTATTCTCCACAAAAGCTATTGAATAGGAGGGAACCGCCTTGCCCACAGGGTTGCCATAAGAGCCGCGTCATAAAACTAATTGGCCATTACCGCGGTTATCGCCAATCCGGTTGTCGTAAAATCTCGGCAGCGTAATCGAAGTCGAGCGATATGCAGATATGTCGATCGTACGTTTTACCGACCGCACTATAGCTTGCACGATTTACAGAATTTAACAAACAATATTCTGTTTTCAGACCATCCCTGAAAATAGTTACGATGATGTACTGTTTAACAATGAGGCGGAGCTTCAAAAAATGATTAGAGCAGGTTTAAAATTAAAATTATGTAAATAATATATCTTACAGAAACACCCGGAATCAAACTCTTGACTAGCAGCGTCTCTGGGGAAATAGTAACTTAGCGTCAAGTTAAATACAACAGTACAAATTCTTATTTTTTTGTGTAATAAAATATGTAACTGACGATAAAGTCAAAAAATTTCAACTTTACAGTACTGCAAAATAACTGATATCACTGTCATTAAAAACTTATACTAACGCCTACTATCGGATGTCTATATAATAGTCGAGTGCCAATCAATGTGTGCCGGTGCGGAAAATACGGCTGAACATTTGCGTTATAGCACCACGGGTGTAATGTGGAAATTTGTTGGCATCGAGCCTATAATGTGTTTCACAACACTATCACTACTTCACTACACTACTTGATAACCTAGTACTTACCTGTATATTTTACTACAAGCCCGACATATTATTTGCTTAGCCATCTCTATTAATAATTTTGTTGACAGACTGACCGATGCAGCAGTAAAGATAGATAGATAATTTAAGCAGGGTTATGTCCAAAATCCCCATTGATTTTTCCCATCAATGGAGATTTAAGCACTGGCGAACTACAGCGCCATTCGCGTCCAATATTTGCGTTTAGGGCGGTGATGGGGCTGACTCGTTTCTGTAGCGCATCAGAAATGTTTGCGACGGCTGCCACAGATTGTTTTCATGCATGCATGAGAAGGCGTGCTACCTCCCTGGTGCTCAGAGTGCGGGGCAGCTCCAACACCGTCCTGGCAATGATCGCAACAAGACTGGACTGCCCGTGGACGTGCCAATGCCGGTTAGGATATTTTTATGTTAAAAATTAAATTTAAATTGACATTAAAGGATTTTCATTATTATTTTATTTTGATTTTATATTATTTAATTTAATTATTATATGAATTGTTTTTTGATTTACTTTTACTTATTTTAATATTATGATCTTATTCAGTTTTACTTTGATTCCATTCTTAATTTAATTTAATACTTTTTGATTTTGTGTGTTTATAACCCATGTTGGGTTTATGTTGCCTGAATAAAAACTATTTTATTTTTCTCACTTGTACACTACTTGACTGTAACTCGAAGAGTGAATTACTTTATGTAAAGGCTCAGAAAGTTATTGATATTCCCACGAGAAAAAATCACGGAAATTATTATGGGTATATACTTATTTATTATATTACTTATAATATACCGACATTATCCTTAAAAAAAAGGATTCGTATAAAATTTTGCTAAGGAATATGGATGAACAATAATATAAAACTTGTAGGTATATAGCAGACCTACTTATTTTACTAAATGATGCCCAAGGGACTAAAGGTAGGCACTAGATTTATCAAGTGGGTGTAAGGGTAGTTAGAATACAATGCCCATGCTAAAACTAGGGTAAACATAACTTAAGATATATTATTATTAGGGTAAAAACCTTTTTCTTCCGAATGATACCTAGTAAATACTTGATTATGGTGAAGCGTTGTCCATTACCGTGGCCAAAGTTTATCTCAAAGACTAAATTTACCCGGAAAAAACCCTTTATTATGTTCTGTGTAGTGAGATTTTAGATAACAACGAAAGGTTTGATTTACTACCGAAAAATAAGGGCAAATCAAACAAACAAGATATCGGATATTTATATTAAACAAGAGATTGTTTCAATTTATATTAAGGGTACGAATATAAGAGCAGAAAGACAAATAGAATTTAGGAAAACACAAATTATCATAAGATTTACTTGCCGTACAAGGGAAACCTTTCATCCATGCGTACGAAAAACCATTATAAATTACAGATGGCAAGAAAGTGTTTACCCCTCGGCTGTATATTTAAGCTACCTTTTGAACGGATTTACATGAAATCCCTACTTAAATCCGAGTTCCTTGTTGAAGATACTTTAAAATGGAAATTCAGGCCAGCGCGGATGACGATGGCTTATTCCATTCTACACAAAAAGTTAAACGATGGAACCCTCCCAGGAATTTTATTTCAATTAGTTTGGAGACTGAGAATAATTGAAATAATGACCACGTTCTACCTCATTTAACTCACGAACCGACACGTAAACGGCAAACTTCTACAGGAGCTGGATTCTTTTAAGAAAATGTGCCAAATATATCAAAGAAAAGAAAAACAATTGAGCTAAAAACAACTTCGAATTTAGGATAATAATTAAATTAATTAATAAAGCGAAGTAAGGCGGAAAAATCAGAAAAAATATATCAGAACCCGGTACCTACTCCATGTCAAAACAGAAGTTAACTACCGCTAATGAGAGCTCGTTAAGATAATAATTTCCTCATAAAAGGAAAAAACGGGTGGCTGGAATAATAAAGCTCATTTCGTAATATATTTTAATACATGAAATTCTAAAATAAAACAATATATCAACCAACGGCACATAATCTAAACACACATCAAAATCTTAGCAAAATTTGAGTTTCTCAGTGAAAATGTATTTAAATAAGTCTTAAAAAGACACTTTTAAACAGCAATAAATAATATTTAGTAATTAATCTACCACACGTTTGGAAATATACCTCTACAAATACACACAAGAAACTTGTGGGGATTAATTTTTTCAACTGCGACTTTAACAATATTTGGTGTGGTTACATTTGTTTGCTTGTAAGATGCCGGGTGGTGGCTATGCAGACGTTTGCAGGCATCTTTGTCCTCTATGTATGGGTATTGGTCATTGGTTAACTATATAAGTACATTATATACAGGTTTTGAATTTACTCTCTAAGAGCCAAGCCAGATTTCATTATAGAAACGTTCATAGTTCCTTAAGAAAGATTTTTTATTTGTTAAGATAATATAACGCTAGGTACGGCTAAAATATCTTTATTCCTAGGATTAATCAAGTAATAGTAACATGTGACACCATTTCGAGTTTTAATTCAACCAACTCTACACACGTGTGTTTATCTATAGTCCTCCGAGTCGAGTTGATGACATACCCTAAATTTAAACAAACTAGTTATTTTAAATCCCACAAGACAGACAACTTCACACATAGAATATTTCTCCACAATTTTTACATTGCCTAGAATTTAATTGAAAATTTAAGAAAAAGCTAACATTATCAATTCAGCGAGCAAAAATACTAAGAAAATATCTATCATATTATTTAAATAATATATTCATCGTTTTAATATTCACTGAATACTCTACTGACTGCCTCGGTGGCGTAGTGGGCGCATGCTCGACTGCCAATCAAGAGGTCCCGGGTTCGATCCCTAGGTCAGGCATAGTGCAAAATATTGGATTTTTCCATTAGGAATTATCTCAATAGCTGCCTGGAGTCTGGAACTGTGCCCGGTATATGGCAATAGGCTCGCCCCCTATTACATGGGACCGATAACATACTGGCGAAATGTGGGTGTATCTACTATGGGACTGAGTCCTGGGTACACCTCTGCCTACCCCTTCGGGAAAAAGGCGTGAATGTATGTTATGTTATGTTATGTGAATACTCTTCTCAACAGATGTTTTTTTTTTCTTTTATATTAACGTTCAAGAATGCGCCAGAAAGATAAATCTTTTCCAACATTAATGCAAAACTCATGTTGCTTTATGAACGAGCGAGCGGAGCTAAATGTTATACTAGATGACTATAGGCATTGGGTACATATATTATAATATTATGATACATATATTATTGTATGTTATGACTGTCTCGGTTGGCATAGTGATCGCAAGTACTACGGCTGATCATGAGGTCCCGGGTTCGGTCCCCAGGTCAAGCAAAAAGTGTTATTGGATTTTTCATTAGCAATTTTACCTATCAAATATATTGGACAGTTTGGAACTGCGTCCAATAGATAAAAATAGGCTTGCGGACTTGGGACTTAAATCATTAATGGCGAAGAGTGGAGTGGATGATCGAGTCCTGGGTACACCTCTGCCTACCCCTAGGGGAAAAGAAACACACACACACACATAACACACATTCACGCCTTTTTCCCGAAGGGGTAGGCATAGGTGTACCCAGGACACAGTCCCATAGTAGATACACCCACATTTCGCCAGTATATTGGTCCCATGTAATAGGGGGCGAACCTATTGCCATCTACCGGGCACAGTTCCAGACTCCAGGCAGTTATTGAGATAATTCCTAATTGAAAAATCCAATATTTAACACTATGCCTGACCTGGGGATCGAACCCGGGACCTCTTTATTGGCAGTCGAGCATGCGCCCACTACGCCACCGAGGCAGTCCTAAGGGAAAAGAGATAGAGGAAGATTCTTGTTCCAGAAGTCTCATGAAATCATAGCAAAAGCCAAACATCCAGCTCAAACAGCTTGATGAATTGGAGTAGGTACAGCCCATTTCTTAAAATTTCTAGGCATTTAGTACAGAATTCCCAAAATTCCCACGAGAACGAAGTGATGCAGTTGAGGTTATTCTATTTTATTTTATATAAACTTCGAGAATTGTATGATAATTAACAGATATTTTACACAGGTGCTTGTGTAACTCAAAGGAAGAGTCATATTTAATTTGATGACACCACATAAGGCGTAGGAGAAATTTCTTTCTCTTGCCAGGTTGAAGAACGATTTTAAAGTTCGGTGCTCCGTAATATCTGAAAAAAAAAAAAAAACTTATATAATAAAAGAGCAATTATTTTGATTGTGAAGATGGATGAATGAATGGATGTTTGTTGCTTTTTCACGCCAAAACTACGGAAACGATTGGGATGAAATTCGGTATCTACGAGTAGATAGCTTAGACTCTGGAATAACATAGTGTACTTATTATCCCGATAGTCCCACGGGAATGAAGCCTTCGCGGATAAAACTGCAGGGCACAGTAATTATAGGCCTGATAATTATATAAAATTATAATGTAATATCAATTTTATATTATTACATATTTTTCATAACCGGTTTGAACGAATCGGATCAAATTTCGTATGTAGTTATGGGTTCATTTTCACGTACACACTGAGATCCTATCAAACACTGATACACAGAGCTCCCTTGATCTCATTATTAAGATTATAATTTGGGACTTCCAAAATTTCTCTAAAAAGAGGTACTTATGAATATACTCGATATAGACTGCCTCGGTGGTGTAGTGGGCGCATGCTCGACTCAAGAGGTCCCGGGTTCGATCCCCAGGTCAGGCAAAGTGGCAAATATTGAATTTTTCCATTAGAAAATAATCTCAATAACTGCCTGGAGTCTGGAACTGTGCCCGGTAGATGGCAATAGGCTCGCCCCCTATTACATGGCCCATAACATACTGGCGAAATGTGGGTGTATCTACTATGGGACTGAGTCCCGGGTACACCTCTGCCACCCCTTCGGGAAAAAGGCGTGAATGTATGTTATGTTATACACAACGTGCTACAAAAAGATGTAGTAATACTGAGGGAGTGCATCTACCCATCAAACTGAGTAACTTTCAAAAGAAAGAATTGCGAAATTCGCGAAAATTACGACTTTACATATAAAATGTCTGAGCTGATCGGCGAATTTGTATGGGAAGTCGATTTTTTTTTTGCGAATTTCGAAATTGTTTTGTTTGCAAGTTGTTAAAGTTCTCAGGTAGATACTCCCCCTTAAATATTACTACATTTTTTTGTAACACGTTGAATACCTATATTTTTTTAATAATATCCTTAATTCTAAATTAAGTGCCCACCCCTTCATAAAATTTTACGGTAGGGGTAAAACAATGGAGAGGCGGGCACATTTGGATTGAAATATCTACCTAATGTTCGATCAAAAACGTCAATAAAGTGACTTTCAGTAACCCCTAAATGCTCGGCTACCGTTTATAGCATTTTCAGTAAACGATGACGTGGCAGGTCGCAAGGGTTGACGGGAACAAAGTGGCGAGTCGGAAGTGAACGGCACAAACCCTAACGCGGTCGTGGAATAATGATGAACATCATTTAAAAATAGAGTCATCTTAGACCTCACCTGTCTCCTTAAAAACCGTGACTTCGTGTAAGTAGTTGCGTATTAAGTTAGCGTGGACCGTAGTTTTGCTAGAATAGTAACATGGTATGATCAATAAAATAGTATTCTTCAAAACACGCAGAAGTATATAAATCACAGATGGATTGCATATCTGGAAATAAAGTGGATTTTTTAAAGAATTAATAAAATACAAAGTATTTATTTAGAATTAATTATAAGAGTAATAAAGGTACTAACAACATCCAGAAATCCGGATATAGGTTGCAAATTCTTAATACAATACTTCAATAAAACAACTGTGACAACGGCTGATGTAAAAAACATTGAGGACATCTGCAAATAAATGTTGATTTTTAATTTATTTGTCTTAAATTATATTTCCTAAACACGATAATTATAAAATATAATTAAAATACTGACTGGGATATTCATGCAAGAACCTAATTGCGTGGAAATCTTGTCCAGAAGCTTGTAGGCTTTGAGCAATCCTTTTATGTCAATATCTATTTTCTTCGACAACATTTCCAACTGATTGCTTTTCTCATTATTAATTTTAAGATCGTTTTGAAATATTTTTTTAATGTGTGCCTCTATTATAATTATTCTTACGTAGACTAGTCTAATTAATGTGAATAGCAAGACATTTTCACAGTCATGGGATAGTCTTGCCGAAAAGCGGATAAAAAGGGACACCATGTTTCCATTAACGTCTCTTAATTCGTAGAACTCATATATGGAATGTACGACACACGGCATAATCCATAATAATATAACTTTATTTGGTGATGTAATATTTATATCATGTTGAATGTTTAACATCTCATCGAGCTTGTCGATATTAGCGAAGAACTTTTTCGTCTTCTTTTTGTAGGTAGTGAATGATAATGTCACTATTATCAGATACTCTACAATGACGACAGTTTTCAATACTGAAATTATAATTAAGCTTTTTTCTAAAAACATTATATACCAAGATGTATATACGATTAAAATCGATAAAATAGCGTAGTAAGCGTTACATAAGTGCTTTATAATATTAGGCAGTTGAAGTAAATATGTTCTGTTAGCTCCAAGAAATGTTTGCACCATTATTAAATATTTAAACTGATTTACAGCTTTTAGTTCCGGTTTCATAAAGTTATTGTGTTTTGGTGGCAATAATTGAGACTTAGATACATCCACTGTAGATATTGCACTAATTTTGTTGGTGTACATATTGGTTGGGAGTGAGTGATCACGTTCACACTGAACAATAGATTAAAGAATCGTAATACATACATCAGAAGCTCATAGCTCATCCAAATTTTCATTTATTATGTTAACGATAACATCGCACGTATACAGCGTATATTAAATATTTTTCAATCAATTAATATAAGTTGATTGATTTTGAATAAGTAATATTGACCAGAAGTAAGGTTATATTGAATTATACTCTCGTATGTTATGGATTTACCTATCAATTTATTAAATGAGTTTGATATCAATCAAGACCATTTATTACAAGATAAATATCGATGGTAAACCGATTCCAAAATTAAAATATATTCTGAAAATAAAAGGAAAATTCGCGTGCGATGAACATTTTTCTCACACTAAATAAAATAATCCACTCTCATAGAATAAATCCCAACATGGCTTTGTATTCATCAAAGCCAATTTATTCTCGGGGTAAGTTGCCTTAACACACATGATTGATGAACCATATTCTGGCTTGTCCGTGAGCATTTATAGCGGCCTAGTGTACGGGATTTAACCTTGGCACCTATTATGTCAGTACGGGTAAGATTGATAACACATCCGTTGCAGAAAAGCGAGCGTAACAAAGCGTTTTAAATATGTGTGTAACACGATAGGTATTGGTAGCAGGTGTATACAGCTTACCCAGACCTTTTAACAGCGAGTTTTCGAGTGAAATCGTCTTATGATTGTTGATGGTAAACGAATTGGTGGACATTATTAATTCCTTTTTCGTAATACTTCGTTTTCGAATTCTGTTTTTTTGCGTACCGTTTCAAGTCAAAGATAATCAAATGGACATGAGTGTATTATATACAATTTATGTGAGTACCTATATAATATTTATACAAAATATTGTGTTAGTTTGGTAAAGTTTGATAAAGGTACTTTCAAATTATACTGAATCATAAATCAATTTCAATTATTGATATACATTGTAGACCACGGTAATGTAATTAATTAACTACATTAAATATGTATGAAGGCATACGGTTATTTCATACAGAAAAGTTAAATTAATTAATTATATCTAAGTAAGTAAGGGTATTGTAGCTTTGAAATAATATCATTATTGTATTGACGAAGGAATCATTTAGGCGGGCACCATGCCTAACAAAATTAGTATTATATCGACTTTAACGCTCCGGAATCATAATTCAAAAGTAAAATCACAGAGAAATTGGCAAGTTATGCAACAAGCAAAATATCCCATTATGTTGGAAACATTGCTCGGAATAAACAGAATGTACATAGTTTCATGTCCTAAGTTTATGAACATTTTGAGCTATGCTTACGTTATTTTTATTACGTGTTTCGTTGTTTTTTATTTCGTCTATTTCGGCGTAGTTAATAGAAAAAGCCAAACTATTTTAAGAGTTATAACTTTCTTAGAATACGTCTGCTTAGTGATACTTCCTCTCGCGACCGGTAAAAATAAATTCAAAAAATTAGTCATGGGCATATACAAATTTGACCAAAGGTTAAACTTACATAGCAGCATACTTGTATCTACCTCAATAATGAGAATCTTTGGCTGGGTGATATCATCTATCATATTTATGACAGCAAATAACATTATACTCCTTTATATACTGCATGACGTGTCGTTTAGAGAAATTTTTGATATATGCATCGTATCATTTACTAGTTTAGCTCATGATTGTGAGCAAATATTTTTTTTAAGTCATTTAAGGCTTATATATTTGAGAGTATTGGTGCTTAGAGCTCACGTTGATAATATGTTTTTTGGTAATTTATTACATCGAACCCAGTTAACCGAAATTGAACGATTATCACTCAAAATACAACCGGATTTAATATCTTTGCATAATGCTTATGGACTAATTCACAAATGTTCAAGGAAATTCAATGGCATAATGAGTTTACCAGTAAGTGTAAAAAAAAAACGGTCAAATTGCGCAATTACTGCTGCCAAATATTACACACAAAAATGAGTTTTAACAGCAGTAATTAAGCAATTTTACTGCTGTCACTCCGCGATTAATTACGTAGTCGATTTCTTACTTAAGTATTTTTATAGCTTTTAGTGATGACCCTAACGTCAGGCATATCAACTGTGCTGCTCTTGAAATGGCTGTTGGAAATATTTCGAAGGTTACTGTCCGGACACTATAATACGGTATGAAAATAATATCTTGCTCGAGTAGAAGTTTTATAAGATTAAAAAGAGACATGGAAGACCAATAATAAATATGGACAAACATTTTTAATCAGAAATGGAATAAATTAGGATGCGGATGCAAAGGTACGGTAAAGAGACTCTTTAAGAGAGGCTTACGCCACAGAGGCAACAAAATACTTAATATTTTATACGTATCTTATATGTCTCTTTCTTACAACCTGGAAAAAGATATTTTATCACCATGTTATGATACTGTGGTATGATAGGCCAATTTAGAACAACTTTAGTAGAATATCTAAATTAATTGTCAACGCGCGTTACTAAAACGCGCGCTTACGCAAGTATTGCTATATAGTCATATCATATAATATATTTCAGGTGTTTTTAAACTTCAATTTATAATTATGACACCTACATTTATAAACATGGTAATTAGTGTCCGACCGAAACAAGATTTTCAGCCGAAACCGAAACCGAAAACGAACCTTCGGTATCTATTTCAGTTTCGGCCGAAACCGAAACCGAAACCGAAACTTTTTCAGAGATGTTAAAATCTACTGTTTACTGAAATTTGGCTTATTTTATACACTTGTGCAGACATTTAATAGTGTTGAATGAAATACAAAACAATGATGTATGTAAAAGTATGCGAAGTCGATTTTGAAAAAGAACCTTACATACATTAACATTACCCACAATTAAATATTTGATGAAATGACGTTATGTTCGTTATGTTAGAATATTAATATTTCCAGAAAAATTATGGGATATTCATTGATTGTATCCTTTTCCCAATATTTTTTTTAAAACCTTAGGTTTCATTTTACCTAAAATTTTTACTTAGATATGTATGTCACGTTCCAATCGATCCGTACATAATGCTACCAAAATAAATAAAGTATCTGAAGGTCACACAGTTACATTATAGCTGGTAGTTGTTTTGGTAGTTACAATTAAAATATCTTCCAACAACAACTAAATTACCTTAACAATAAATGTATATTGTAAGTAATAAATGAATTCGTGAATAAAAATATTTTACATACTTCTCATAATTTAAAAATACGTGTTAATAACTCAACAGAAAGGACTTCATTGCCTAATAAAGATCAATAAAATATGTTAGACATAAACAAAAACAAACACGTACCTCATCACTATGCGCGAAAAATAATACAATATAAACTAAACTCACAACGAAAACACGCCGGACCGGCCGGCGATCTGACAACTGACGATGGCGGGTGACACGCGAGATACGAACTCCCACGAAGTCAACCGAGCGACGCGCGATAGTTCACGAACGTAGTTTCGGTTTGGCCGAAGATTCGGCCATTTTATGGCCGAAACCGAAACTCGTGCCGAAACTAGATTTTTGAGCCGAAACTGGCCGAAACCGAAACCGAAACCGAACCTTCGGTCGGTCACTAATGGTAATATTATAGTGTTGAGCATGTAATTTATACCTTATTCTATTATTATTTTTAGAATTACGACTTCACGCTATCAACAATATACATCGTGCTTCATTTAATTAGAATTACTACGTTACTGATAGTTCCGTGTTACTATGGCAGTATTACGCACACGCAAGCTTCAGCTCTACACAAAATGCTTTACAATGCTTTGGAGAATGTTCATCTAGGTGGGTTAAACATTTGCTATTTTTACGAATAATATGTGCACTGGGAATCAATTCCACCGAACACCGAGCTTTTGTTAGTGAACAGCGAAGATATACACCAAATATGATATGTATTTAACGAAATGTATTAAACTAAATTCGACTGCCTCGGTGGCGTAGTGTGTGCAAGCTCGTCAGCCGATCATGATCTACCTCTTTGGGAATAAGGTGTGGTTTTATGTATTGTTTTATACCATAAACCATAAGTTAATAATTAAATCTTTGAATATGGCCCGTGATTTACCAAACACTGTGAACCACCCTGTATATAACATCATAAGAATGAAACCGCGGGGCACATGCAGTAACTATTGTGGAATAAATAAGAAACTAGCACAGAACTTAGTAGATTTTCTTTGTAAATGTGCACATATTTCGAAGTCTCGTTTTGAGAAGTGCTTCATCTGGGTTGTGCACGTTTTATGACCAATGTGCATTTTGCAATACGTCCGTGAAATAACTTACATACTAATACATTAAATAAACATTAAAATAAATGGTTAGATAACATACGAAATGATAGAGGACAATAATTATTATGTTATTAGAAGGTGAAGTAATTCGCAAATGTGTTTATTTTATTGTAAACCATCTCAGAAATTAAATACTAAATCGAACTAAATATATAAAAGTAAAAAATGCATCTTCACAAATTCGAGAATATATAATAATAGCTGTGCCCCGCGGTTTAACCCGCGTAGTCAACGTTCCCGTGGGAATATAGGAAAAAAAGTACCTCATGTGTTATTCCAGGGTCTAAGATACCTACATACCAAATTTCAGGCTAATCGGTTTAGTGGTTTTGACGTGAAAGAGTAACAAACATCCATCCACCCTCACAAACTTTCGCATTTATAATATTACCTACTTGAATTCCCCTAACTACACTAATTAATTTTTTAAGGAAAGTAGATTTTTTGGTCGAATTTTGAAATAAAGTCGTATCAAGTCAATTACTTTGACAGGTAGATATGCACTATAAGTTTTATTTTACCTCTCTGTCTGTTGTTACATTAATGAATATTTCTTAGTGCTTTAGATAGCACTAAAAAAAGCATCTAAAACATTTATAATTGTCTTACAATAAGGTGTAGGGGGTTCATCTACCCCTCAACCTAAACGAATTTCAAAAGAAAGAATATTGAAACTATGAAAAAAAATCGACTTCTCATATAAATTTGTTTATTCTTTTGTAAGTTGTTCAGGTTGATGGGTAGATATGTATCTCTAATACATCATTTTTAACACGTTGTACAACGATGCTTATCTCGTTCCAGATAAGGAAGATCGGCGCAAAGTGAAGGCTTTCCTCTACCTAACCCGCGAGTGTAAATTCAACTACGCTCTCTGTGGGGTCATCAAACTAAACATGTCCATGCCAGTCAAATACTTTAGTCTTTGTATCACTTACTTTATTATTGCTATACAATTTTCTAAGTTTTTTGATTAATTCGCTAATCTTTTAAACACTGAGCATAATTTTATAACTATGTTTTCAGAGCAAGCTGGATGTATAAAGCTTTAACCAATATTCGAATGTTTTTCTGCAACTTCTCGTACAACATATAATATATTACAGAGAAAATACATGGGTTGCTTTTCAGTAGGTGGAACTGCCGGGTATAACTAGTCATAAATATTTTAATCATCAAATGGAATGGTGATTTTATTTGTAATTTAAATCGAATTAAAACAATTTGAGACTTTATCATCATTTTCAAATGGAAGTTCTTAAAATGAGGAGTGTGACGGCAATGTCGAAAATTCGACCGGAAGGTATTCCACCATCGAATAAAAATAACTTTATCGGTAAAACATTTGATGTTATCAACCAACTGAAGCTATTGATTATATTGGAAACCATGCTCGGAATAAATCGGATTTATTTATTTCAAAAGTCGAAGTTAATTGCAATGCTTTGTAACGTATATTGCATACTATTGTTATTGTTCAACATTTATTTTACATTTCATGGAATACAGGCAGGAACTACTTACTTTGTCGTAAAGAATTCACTGACCGTGGAATACGTAACATTGGCGATATTCGTTTTAACTTTGATGAAAAATAAATTGTTGGATTTCTTTCGGAATATCAGTGAATTCGACAATACGTTGAAAATACAGAACGAGTTGAATATAACAAGTTCGTCGCGAAGGAATTTAGTAGCTGTTATATGTTGCCTTATATACGGATTATGTGAATATTATTTGGAGATCAGAATCTACTACAACGATACGATAACTCTGAGCCATCTGTATATGCTCATTGTATCCTTAACCCACGACATCGAACAAATATTTTTCTACACTATCCTTAGATATATTTACATTAGATTAATAATAGTGAAAGCTCATATTGTTAAAGTGCTTAATATAGATGACAAAGTTGATGAAATGAGTTACGCTGAGAGGTTGTGCAATAAAGTGAACCTTGATATAAGTAGTTTGCACAAAGTGTATGAGTTATTGCATACATGTTCGAGTCAACTGAACTTTGTGATGAGTATACCGGTAAGCAATATAATAATCTATAGAAATTAAGACACAATGGAGGATTAGTAGCACAAGAACAGTCCCAATCATATTATCCAACACTGGTGCTATACCAAAGACTCTATACATAAGCTTGGAAACACTCAACAGACAGAAACACATTTATAAACAACTACAAAAAGCAACTATTTTGAATACATGTAGGATAGTTAGGAAATTTTTAAATTTTACTTAGACCTTGGCTTCGGCCCGTGCCTATACCCTATATTACCTCCAGAAAGGGAGAGAGAAAAGAGAATAAACCGATAATATTAATAATAATAATAATATGGGACAACTTCCACACACGGTATAATCTGGTCCTAAACTAGGCTAGAAGCCTGAACTATGGTAACGAGAGGACTGATATACATACTTGTATAAGCTTATAACACTCAGACACAGATCAAACAGATATGTTCATGCACACAAATGTTTGACCTGGCCGGGGATCGAACACGGGGCCTGCGGCACAGAAAGCATATTAACGATTGTTGATTTATTCCTAGTTACCAACATTCTATTATCAACGGTAATTAATTATCGCTCAAGTTTATATTCGTAGCGTGTGCCACTTTTTAAAACAATTGAATGAAATGTCATATCGATTCCTTTTTTTTTAAGGGAAATGCCTTCGCACTACTCTCCCAAAACTAGAGTGTCGGAAGGGGGAGTGTGGGACTCGTACCCACTAAAACCTCCGCCATGTGAATAGTCCTCCGCCGAAAAGCGGGGCCACCTAACCTATCAGTTTTGATATACATAATAACATAACATCTCGTCTTTTTCCCGAAGGGGTAGGTTGAGATGTACCAGGACTCAGACCCATAGTAGGTACCTACGCCAGCACTACGTACTACGTAGGCACTTTGCCAGTTAAATTTTTTATATTTCATGTCATGGTTATAACACTTCCAGACTCGCTGTCTTTGAGAAAATTCCTAGTGGAAAAATCACACTTTTTGTCTAACCTGGGGTCCGAACCCAGAACCTCATGATCGGTTTGAAAACCACTACACCACCGAGGCACTCGATTCGTAATAATTTCGTTTAATCAACTTTACAGATGCTGTTAATATTCTTTACCTCTGGAATATCGACGATAATGATGCTTAAATTATGTGTGAACATATTCCAAATCAGTCCGGATAACTACGTAAGTTTTTATGTTTAACACTAGCGAAGCCCCGCAGATTTAATTGCTGAAAGTAGTATAAGGGTTTTTGTGTCCAAATCCAGGCTCAGATCCTGAATTAACACTTATTAGCTTAGACTCTAAAGTAACAATCCACATACTAAAAACCACAATCGGTTTACTAGTTTTGGCATAAAGAGGTTTCACAAATTTTTTTTAGTTAATTTATAATCATGAATATAGAGTTCGGTACCTACAACATACAGCGCCATCTATTAGTCCCTTGCGCAAAGTATGCAATAAATGGTCTTTTGATTGCGTTAACTTAGATGGATAATTTTTTTACAGCCACAAGAGACCGCAGATCTCGAATACTCGATATCAATTTCAACTTGTTACCTCCACGCGTTCCTGTTGAAAAGTGTCTTGACATACGGGCACACACAGACGGACAGACGGACAACAAAGTGATCCTATATGGGTTTTTTTATTCCTTTTGAGGTACGAAACCCTTAAAAAAAAACAAAGGTTCTCTCTTTATAATATTGTAAGTACTGTATTGTAAGTATTGTATGTTGTATAAGAGATAATAACTTCTTTTTGAACCCGATGTTCATTATTTATCTTCGGCTATCTAAATTACTCAAACTCAAAAAGATTTATTCAAATAGGTCACATAATCTAACACTTTGGCACGTCAATGAAGATAAACAGTACTGAGTCTACCGTGCGTTTGGAAATATACCTCTACAAGAAGAACGCACAAGAAACTTGTAGGGCTTAATTTTTTCAACAGATGGTTTCACAATATTTGGTTTGCTTACATTCGTTTTCTTTGAAGGTGCCGCTACTGTACTGTACTGTACTGTTTCTAACTATAAAGTACTACCAATTTCCTTATTCATTATAATACCTATTATTTTTTTCAGAAAACAAACCCAACCATAATAGTAGCGTACCTGATCCTGAGATGTGTGAAGCACACACTGTTACTGGTCGTCCCATGTTATTACTCGAGCATCACTAATACTGTAGCGGTTGTTATTAGAACTACTCTCCACGACGCGGTTAATAGCATGCCATTAGGTAAAATACTTCGTTATTATATCCTTATGGGCGCTTCACACTCCGCGCGCTTTCGCCGCGAATAGCGAGTGTGAAGACGGTTCGTATTATTTTACGTTTTTTTTTATGATAGTGAGTGACAAGACGAGCAAATCAGATGCCTGATGGTAAGCATCATGATTGCCCATATCAGACACAGTGCCACCCAGTGTTTTAAAATTCTAAATTCTGCCCAACACTGCACTGCGCCTGTCACCCTGAGATATTAGTTGTTGAAATTCGTCATGCCCAGTAATTTCGCTGTATATGTATTATTGTTATGTATTATTTTTTAATGATATCTTTCTCGGTTGAGCACAAGTTGAGATATTTTATTTAGTTTAAAAACTAACATCAGATTAAGTAATGTCTATGTCACTCTCGATAACAATAAATCTATTTACATCTCATTCATGACTGCCTCGGCTGCGTAGAGGGCGCATGCTCGACTGCCAATCAAAAGGTCCCGGGTTCGATTCCCAGGTCAGGCAAAGTGTTAAATATTGGATTTTTCATTAGGAAATATCTCGATAACTGCCTGGAGTCTGGAACTGTGCCCGGTAGATGGCAATAGGCTCGCCCCCTATTACATGGGACCAATAACATACTGGTGAAATGTGGGTGTATCTACTATGAGACTGAGTCCTGGGTACACCTCTGCCTACCCCTTCGGGAAAAAAGGCGTGAATGTATGTAATGTATGTACATCTCATTCATTAACGTCAGACGCGTAGTTTGGGAGCTACGGTAAATACCTACTAATGTTGAAGATAATATAATATTTTGATGTTCCCTGGTCGATGATTTCGCGAGCAGCGAGTCTTTTGTCATAAAACATGTTTGCATTTGTGGTACAAAGGCAGTTGAAAAAATACATTGCCATTTCATCAAAAAAATACAACTTATATTATGACATTGCGAATTCACATTCGATGTTTGCTTCACCATGTCTACGCGAGCGATGCTCTGCGCAGTTATTTAAATTTTATGGTTTTAAAAATACAATGTTCTATGTTGAGAGTATAATATAAATAATATACCTACGTAACTAGCGTTATTCCCGCAACTTTTTTCTTTTCTCATTGTCTAAGTCATATGAACATGGACAAGACGAAGGTGATGTCTAATGTAATTTAAAAAAAATAGTACGTAGAACTGATGGCCGATGGGGCTGTAAAGTTCTCGAATGGAGACCACGGACCGGCAGGCGTAGCGTAGGACGTCCACCCACAAGGTTGATAGACGATCTGATAAAGACAGCAGGATCACGCTGGATTCACGGCGCATACAACTAGACAAGATGGAAATCTAAGGGGAAGCCTATGTTCAGCAGTGGAAGTCACAGAGGAGACTTTCATCTTGATCTGTGGTGGACGTCCTATGGCTGAGATGATGATGATGATCGTAAAAAAAATCTGCAAATTTTCAGCTTCATATAAGAGATCTTGATGAGTAACTGTGTTAGTCAGACGGGACTTTGATTTTTATTTATAGCAAAGTAAAAAATTATAAGTATGTTTTCTAAAGCCGTCGTAGCACTGGGGTATATTTCCATTGGGCTCTTTGTTTGCCTACTTAAGGAGCACTTTTTGAACTTTTTCCTTAATGCTTATGCTATTTTTAACAATAATCTTTATAATAAAAAACTGACAAATAAAAAACCTAATTTCGTTTTTTTTTTTCAGATAAACACAGCCGTCGGAAGGTTAAAACGTTTTTCCACTTGACTAGAGAGAATGACTTCAGCTACGCATTATGCGGTGTCATTAAACTAAATATGTCGTTGCCTCTCAGTTACATGAGCCTGTGTACTACATACCTTGTTATTATCATACAATTCTCTAAGTTTATTGATTGAATTTATTTTTAAAGTATTTTTCCTTGTTATTTCGTGTAATGTTAAGCGGCACTTGTATGTTGGTATTTTTGTGTATTTTGTGTATGTTGGTATTGGTGTATTTTAAACAAAAATGAGTCATAAAAAATATGAAATGGGTAGTTATATAAATATTGAGTAGTAAAAAGCGGAACTAGTTCCCATTTATGAATAGAGTTGGTTCGTAATCCGTAAATAGAGAAGTAGGCTTATTTTTTGTATTATATTGTAAGACATCACGCATTTTTCATTGAAAGCTGAGGATCTATTCCCACCTGCAAACTCCTTCACAATACTGTGGTCCGGGTGTTCTGCTGCGTTTCGCAGTGACAAAACGCTAGGTTAAAATGCCGAGCTCGGTGTTTTATCGTTGTTGCCGGATCCGGCATCATGTGAACAGATTTATTTAAATTCTTTAGCCACTAGGTCCTCCAGCAGTTTTGCCATGCCAGTAAATCTGCCGGTCCGGCGTAGTCCTGGCCTTATCTCAGAGGTTACTTATTCCCAAAGTTTTTTGTAAGTCTGAAGGGCCAAAAATCAGGCACAAATCCAGAATTCAGTCTGTTAGTGAAATAATCATAATGGAATATTGTTTTAACAGTTTTTCTTGATCTGGAAATCGAATCCGAAACTTTATTCTCATTCTAGTAGTGCCCACATACTCATAAATACATACAAAGAATTACACTTGGCTTACTTTATAACATGTAAGGTAATGAAAGAAGTTATGAATCAAGTGTATATCGTGACAAGACGAGCTCAATCAGATGCCTGATGGTAAGCATCATGATTGTCCAAATCAGACACAGTGCCACCCAGTGTTATAAATTTTCAAAATTCTGCACGGCACATCAGGCAGGCGCAGTGCACTACGCCTGTCACCCTGAGAATATTAATTATTGTAATTTAGTTATTGTTATACATTTTAGATATTAGAGTTGTGTGTTATTAACCCTATCAAAATATTTGTTGTATTTGTAAAGGTGTATATGAATGTTAATAAAGGCACTTTGCACGATAAAAATAAAAAAATAAAAGAAAATGATTATGTCTATAAATATAGTAGCTATAAGTACTACATTATAATGGCGAACTCATTTTACATTGTTATATTTTTACAAAAACTTTTAAAAATATAAAACCAATTTAATAAAAATGATAATGCTCAACAAGCGTTGACAAATTGCCAAGTCAATATTAGATGGAGCATTAATTCCGCCAAATACTTTTAGTTGAACAGAGTTCGGCGACTTGTTTTTAAAACGAAAACATCATTAAGGACCCTGTTCACTGTTATGAAGGGTCAAATAGGCCTACAAATTGCACGAAACACCGACCCTCTTGATTAACTTTCAGGAGAGCCGGTACTTTGGATCTAATAAAATAAAATTGGGTTCTATCAATATAGACTGTTTATTGTTCGACTGGGGACCGAATAGCGTAATCTTTGTTTAAAACTAAACAGATTTCTGATAATGATAAGCAAACGCACAAATTAAATTGGTACGAATGAAACTCCTGTAAAGATCAAAGTGTTCTTACGAATGGGATCAATCAAACTCTCTTAAGGTACCGAGATATATTATAACTAGTTGTAACCTGCGGTTTTACCCGTTGAAATGGGTTATTACAGGGTTGGTCTAAGCTAAACATGATGTCACAACTTGCAAAGGAATCGCAAGGTCCGTGAAAAGAATATTGACTTCCCATACTAAATAAATAGATCAACTGATAGGTTTTGTATGAGAAGAAAATTCTTCGGTGAATTTTAGCATTTAGATACGTGTGTTTATGCTGTGTATTGTGTTTATGTGAAAAGTAAGAGAACACGTGTGAAGACTATGACACGGTAACACGGAATGAGAAATAATTCTGCCGGTAGTCCCTATGAAGACTCGTGACTAAAAAGATAAATTGAGTGACTGAAATCACTCAATTGACTTTTTATTTCATTTTATATCTTTAAAAATACCGTGCAAGGCTGTAGCGTGGCAACACTACTACATAATGTTATAAATCGCAAAGAATGAAGCTGGAAACATAATTATATTATGTATAATCCTTTTTTAACAGCAATGAGTATACGATGCCGACCAGAAATATTCATAATTGACTGGGCCCCGCGGTTTCACCCCGTATACATCGTTCCCGTGGGAATATCGAGATAAAAGTACCCTATGTGGGTCCAGGGTCTAAGCTACCTACCAAATTTCAGCCCAATCTGTTTAGTAGTTTTGGCGTGAAAGAGTAACAAACATCCATCCATCTATCAATCTAACCAAAACCGCACTAGATGGCGCTGGAGGTGAGTTAGAACTCGTAAGCTTTTCGTTCACCTGCTAAAAACGTAAGTTTTTTACACTGTACTGAAATTTGAGATTTATAATATCAGTAAGATTCTACCCCTCTTCGTTCGGTTGTCTGGAAGAAATCGCTTTAAGCGATAAGACCGCCACTTGTCTAAGTCCGCCTAAGACTAACTGTACCTACTTTATTTTCAAATTATTATGTTTGCTGTAAGGTGTACAATTAAGTGTTTATCTATCTATCTACACATCATATTATTTTATTATTACACCTTTCTATGACATCTTGTAAACTCAATTGGTTCAGCCATTTCGGCGTAAAGCGTACATATGTGTGTGTATACACACACACATACACATACACCAGACAAATATACCCATTTATATAATATTAGGAAGTGGAATGATAAAACTTAAGCGTAATCAGCCTTACGTCGAATAAACCATTTTCTGTGATATATCTCCGTCTTCGTTTGATGAAAATGTGACTTGGCAAATTTCGATTTTCTTTACGGAATCCGCGCAAACTTTGTTCGTAATATCCCTGAAGATTTCTGTTATAGCGAACCACGGCCGAGTTTTGAGGGTAGGGAAAAAATTAGCGAGATAGCATTCAGCTTTATTGCTAGCCGTTCATCTCTACGAAATTCGGGGGTGACGCAAATGGCACCGCTCCTTTTATCTCCGCGAAAACCAAGGGGTTTCTCTGAAAACAAGAATATTAAACCTTTGTAGTTGAGGCTACAGGCGGCACGGCGCGCGGCACCCGACACAGATGATAACCGACGCAGAAACAAAATAAAGGCACCGTCTTTAAATATTTTTAGCGATAACTTTTCTAGATTATCTCAGGGAACAATCTGATTCCAGATGCTTTCAAAGGTCTCTGTGTGGCTTAAATTTCTACCTCAGAAAAGTCTGTAGAATTATTAATATTCTCACTCTTAAGGACACAGTGTGATGAGAGGGCGAATTTTCACAACACTTAACACGTTTGTCAGCCATTATGAGGGAGATTCATCGTGGAAACTCTTGAACAAAGCACTTGCAAGCTTTGAGAATTTGTATACAAAAAAGTGAGAAAAGTAGGAAAAACAGCTATTGTTATCCATAAAATATAAAAATAAACGAAAGCTGACCCAAAAAACTTTCCTACGTTATTGCTCTAACGACAGTTAACATGATGACAGCACGCTACTAAATTAATGGAGATTAAGAGCCTACGTGGCCTTCTAAGAATTTGACACAATCTTATGAAAAATTTACCAAATCGATATTTTGTATTCATGTGTTTGCTCCGAATATAATGAACCCATACTATAAATTTATATCGTGATATTTTTATAGTGAACCTATGTTCCTGTCATTTAAATTTTTCTTATAAACCCTTCGTTTTTTCATAGTGAACTTCCAAAAATTCCAGTTTATCTTGTGAAAAAAGTTTTAAATAAAATCATAGGGGCATAGTTCACTTCATCTTTAAAATATTAGGATATAAATATTATATTCTTACTGTACTTGGTACTGTAATTGGTTGACTGTATTTGGAGGAAACAAGGGAATACGAAACGTCGATTTTCGACTTCCCATACAAAATGGATCAGCTGATCAACAATTTTGTATGGAGAATAAAAATTTTTTTTCGTTAATTTCGCAATTCTTTCTTTCGTAAGTTGTTTAGGTTGACGGGTAGATGCACCTCCTTAAGTATTGCTACACCTTTTTGTAACACGTTGTATTTTTCTTTTTTTTTTATATGTAACTAAACAGGCGTTTGACCGCAATCTCACCTGCTGGTAAGTGATGATGCGGCCTAAGTTGGAGCACGCTTCGTTCAGTAAATACCTATTCACTCTTGATTTGAATATACCCACGTTATAGTTTTCGGGAAAAACGGACGACGGCAGCGAGTTCCATTGCTTCGTCATTCTCATATATTATACAGGGTTACCTTTAAAACACCAGCAACCCCGAAGAATCGGGCAGCCAACATAATAAATAACAACATTTGTTCTACGAGTTTTGACATAACTCAGCAAATTAAAAAAAAAATATTTTCAGGTTTTTTACTGTACTGTCGTGACATTTGTAAGTCTATGTTTCATTCACAAACTAAAAGACGACGCGACGCTCGCATACGCTGCTAGTAATAATAATAGCACTTTCTTCGCCAGAGACCCAGGGGCTTGTTGGTAGTACGCGTACCGTAACGTAATCTGTTACGGTAAGCGTAGAGTTAAGAACATTCAAGTGGAATATTAAATTGATATTTATTTTTGTATGAAAGTAAAATCTTAAAAATTATGAAAACTCGTAGAACAAATATTGTTATTTATGATGTTGGCTGCTTGGTTCTACGAGGTAGCTGGTGTTCTTAAGGTAACCCTGTATACGTCAAATCAAATAAAGAGAAATCATTAATATTATAAATTTTCTTTACATAGCAGACCTCAATACTCAATAATTTATTTGCATCCTTAGTTGAACGAGGTCTTAAAAATACATGAAATATTTTAAAATTAAATTATTTATAGAAATAAAAAAAAAAAGAAACCTATAGCCAATTTTTTAAATTTTAATCGGCGATGTCCTCCAATGTGACCTTTATATACGTCCTTAAATAACCGCGACTGACAGATTTAACGTGCTACAAAGGAGCTCGGTTGTAGTAATACGAGTATCACACAAAGGTCCCATCTAATTCAGGACCTTAAGGTACTTTAATAATTTTAATAAAATAATGTTCGTATTAGTTAATAGTATTCTAACAGGTGCAACCGAATACACGGTTGAAACCGAATCTTGTAATGAAAAACTAACTGTGTCCCGCGGTTTAGCCCGCGTAGATTTCGTTCTCGTGAGAATATCGGTACAAAAAGTACTCTATATGTGTTATTCCAAGGCATAAACCATCCTGACAAGATTTCATATATATAATATTACTAGTGTAAGAACAGCGGCTTTGCCAGCTCGCAATTATGAAATATGGGTGTTTGACGCCCTTTTTGGACGTCTCAGAATGTGAATTTTTAAAAATCCTTTTTTAGCACTGGTCCAGACATCGAAAAGAACCTACATTCCAAGTTTCAAGTCTGTAGGATCAGTGGTTTGTGCTTTGCGTTGCATGTCAGTCAGTGAGTCATTTAGGATTTTATAATATAGTGATTATAGTAATAAAGATAGTAAGATCGTCTCTTCTAGTATCTGTCCCTGGATAGAAATAGTCCCAAAGTAGACAAGTTAAACTTTAAAAGTTAGTTACTATTATAATAGGATCCAATGCCTATAGAACCGTGAGGGTGATTGCTATTAAGGTTTAATGGTATTGACAATTAAGCAATTAAGAGGTGTACACACTTTAATTACTCTACGATTGTTCTAATAGCTGCGTTTACTGACTTGATTGCTTTAATATGAATGTGATAGTTCCGTAAGTGTCAATAAAATTAATTGGTCTGGTAAAAATATATCAGTTAGTCTGATATATTTTTTCTTTCCATAAGTGAAAGAATTATAAATCGGTAAATCCAGTAGTTTCGGAGTTCGTTACAAACAAAAAAACAAAGTTTCTCTTTTTATAATATTAGTATAGATTAGTATATTATATACAGTGTTAGTACTTTTTAAGCACGCAAAATACCAGGATATCAAAAATGTCAAAGAAGTATAAGGTGCCAACTAAAACTAGATGCACTAGTTTTAGTTGGAAATAATTTATCTACCTCTTCGTAGCTTAAGATACCCTGGTACTTCCAATTTTAAAAATAAATTCAAAATTTAATGTATGTATGGCATCTTGCGTTTAAGGCGTATAAGCGAAATAAATCTTGATAATCTAAATTATTTATTATCTTTATATTAATACCTGGAAAACTTTCCCTCTATAATGTACGAACGAACGAATTTGTATCGAACGAAAAATACATTAATTTTTAATTCGTCCAAATGGGACAAACCTGTTGTGGAACGAAACGACGAAGGAGCCGATTTTTCAGGCTTTGGGGAATAACATCTGAGCCGTTGATCGTTAATTACCTAGGCGATGAATTATCTCAATAACTGCCTGGAGTCTGGAACCCGTTAGCTGGCAAAAAGCTCGCCTCCTATTACATAAAACAATAACATACTGGCGACATGTGGGCGTGCCTGCAATGCGACTGACGAGTCTAGGAAAAAGGCGTTATTGTATGTTATGTTATGTGAACAATAAAGTAATAACAGTGAGTGATCTTTCTGTTGCGGTCAACCAACCCTTGGACGATTTATCCACGGTCATCCCATTGAGCTACAACATGGAGATCTTCAAAAGGAGAGTGAACAGAGTCTTGAAGGGTCGGTAACATACTGGCAATACCCCTGGTGTTGCAGGTATCCATAGCCGGCGGTAACCGCTCACCATCAGGCGGTCCGTCTGCTTGTTTACCACCTCGGGCGTACAAAAAAACGTTTATGTTATTCTATTCTTTTCTTTGCCAAGCTGTACCTAATGCTGCTGCTACGGATGATAAAAAAAATTAGATGCCTTCAAGTACCTAAAATCTAACACGGTTATTTAAAAATTGATTAAACATCAAGAAGAAAAAGTTTATACTAGATCATTAAACTAAATAAATTGTAAAGGCATAGTGTAGGGTTCCATACCTAAATACCAAGAACATGAAGGGGGGCATCTATTAGTTCCTTGCACAAGGTATGGAAATATGTAAAATGGCCATAACTTTTGAGTGCGTTAACTTAGAAGTATAATTTTTTTACAGCCATAAGCGATCGCAGATCTGAGTAGTTGATATAAATTTAAACATGATACCTCAACGTGTTCTCGTTAAAAAGTATCTTGGCAGACGGACAGAGAGACAGACAGACAGACGGACAACAAAGTGATCTAACAAGGGTTCCTTTTCCTTTTGATGTACGGAACCCTTAAAAAGATGTATCTATTAAAAACTCTAACTCAATATTCTCTGAAATCATGAGATCTGGTATCCTTGGACTAAATTAACATCACTGTTCTATCGCGAAACAAGTAGGTTTGGAGGAACTGAAAGATTTTATTACGATAAAATACTATTAAGGAATCGTCGTGGTATTCAATAGTGATGAACTAATTCATTAATATTTCTTGTCACGCATCAAACGCACGCATGTGTTTACGCATGTATGCACGCATGCATTCACACGGAATTGTATTTGTAGTGGTAGGCCTCTTTTGCAGGGGGCCGCCTGGGGAAGTACCACACCTTTGCCAGTTATTCATCCGCCAAGCAGTAATGTGCAAACATTACTGTGTTCCGGTCTGAAGGGCATTGTTACCAGCGAAATTACTGGGCATGACGAGATTAAACAACTAATATCTCAGCGTGACAGGCGCAGTGCAGTGCCGCGCAGAATTTTTAAGTATAAGCGTGCGAAATACATTAAATTTTATTATGAAAAATAATTAATAACTCTTTTATTTATTATTTTCCGTAATCGCCTACTCCTTGTATAGATTAGCTCATTAAGGATTAAGTACATAGTTCTTCTGATTAGAATAAGTTTAGTTTTAGTTTGTTTTCTATTTTTGTTTATCTACAGGATGATAAAGTCGCTAAGCGACATAGTTCTAAATAAATAATTAAAAAATCTATAATAAAATTTTGTCTTTCGCACGCCTATAGGAGGCAGAATGTACTAAATCATGCAATCTTTATCGATTTAGTAGATTGACATGGCAGATTTCATATCCTCGTTACTTATGTATAGACTCGTCAAATACCCATTTACACGACTGTGGCAAAGAGTCACTTATACCATTGGAGTTGCTCCCTTGATGTTAAATATGACACAACGTTGTATATCACGTACAATGTTAGAAAATTGTGCGCCCTCTGCAAAAAACCATCGTACTGCGCTCGACAACCCGCCTGCCAAGTGTTTCGATTATTGGCAAAACCCCCCTTTATGAGGGAGGCCTATGTTCAGTAGTGAATTACCAACGGCTGAGATGATGATGATGAATATTCGTAGTTATAATGGAACTAGTGGTACAATTTTGCTTAATAGCGAAGAAACCACTGGACTGATTAATGATGCCATATCAGTGTGGATAGTTAAGAATGAACAGAGCACGTATAAAATTGCCGCATGTAATCCTTTGATTATATACGTGTACATAATATTATACCTACACTCGACATAAATCATTAACAGACGCAATCACGCAAACTCCTATAATATTTTTTTTTGTCTTGAATTAAGCAACTTTCAACGGGTTTTATAGTTTATTTTATACACACTTTTTTATGATAGAGAGTGGCAAGACGAGCAAATCAGGTGCCTGATGGTAAGCATCATGATTGCCCATATCAGACACAGTGCCACCCAGTGTTTTAAAATTGAAAACCCTGCGCGACACTACACTGCGCCTGTCACCCTGAGATATGAGTTGTTGAATCTCATCATGCCCAGTAATTTCGCTGGTAACATTGCCCGTCATACCGGAACACAGTAATGCTTGCACATTACTGCTTGGCGGACGAATAACTGGCAAAGGTGTGGTACTTCCCCAGGCGGCCCCCTGCAAAAGAGGCCTACTACTACAATAATAATTATAATATATATCTTCTTATATTATAAATTTGACATTTCAAACACTGCAACGTTGGTAGTTACAGGAATTCTAGATGACATTCGACAACAAAGTTAACTCTATCAGTAATGTAACATGGCAGCATCTCGTCACCTGCGGATGGCGAGTGAGCAGAGTGGATTCATTCCGTTTTATTGCAGCTGTGTTGGATAGGACACCTAGGGGACCTCGTGTAATCGGATAACCTAGCTTTGATAGACCGATGTGAATGATGGAACTTTTTTGTTTTTTGACAGGCATCGGCTACGATGAGAATGGACATTGAAT
Source organism: Hemistola chrysoprasaria (assembly GCA_947063395.1). Taxonomy (NCBI): domain Eukaryota; kingdom Metazoa; phylum Arthropoda; class Insecta; order Lepidoptera; family Geometridae; genus Hemistola; species Hemistola chrysoprasaria. Next base: position 10,935,398 of record OX346719.1, read on the forward strand.
TTCTGTGATCCAGTACCACCTGCTTCTCGGATTTATGAAATACTAGCTTTGCCTCGCAATTTCAGTTATTCCAAAGTTAAACAAAGCTGACCACACAATTCAACCTGATCGGTTCAGTCTTTTGGCTTGAAGAAGTAACAAACATAACACTATATTAATTATTAGTCTTCAGTCCGTGGTTGTATCAGAAAAAAGTATGAATGTGTTCAATTTAAATGTAGGATATAAGCTAACTAACATGGCTGGAAGAAATAAATAGCACACAATTCGTCCATCCAAATATTCGCATTGAGGAATAATAGTGGGCTGGAAAGAAAAATAAATTAAGAAAAGAAGCAGGTGGCACAGAATTTTTTCATAATATAAGGCCGTCATTCCTCAAACGAAATTTCATCGCATGCCACGTATAAGTATTACATAAAATATCAAAGGCTCGTGCGGTTTACTAAGTAATTTCGACAACCTTGTACCTCCCAGACCTCGAATATTCACCGCAAGCTAACAACGTTATGTCAAAGGTTGTAGACTGGAGAAACCACATAATGGGTGTGCACATCGTGTCACAGTTTAACCACTAGTCACTTATAAAACGTCCTGTCACAAAATATCTAATACAGAAGGAAAATTCCATCAAGTCTGCAGCAGTGCTACAGTAGCAGGTAAACTTCCATAGAAAGCAAGTCGCGCTGCAAAAGCTGCAATGACAAGGCACACACTGCTGTCACGCAGCTGCCGCGCTGTTTGCGATCTACTGTGAAGCAACCCTAGCAGAACGGGTGCGAAGTGGAAATTATTTTATTTTATTAGGGGATTACAGCTAAATAATTGAGGTAACTATTCTAATTTATAAACAAAAAGCAAATTACAAGCTTTCACAGATAGCGGCGAGTAAAAGGTAATATAACACATTAACAAAGGTAATTTATTATACGCAAGTATAAGGTATAGTTAGAACGAAATAATTTTGGCACTATGTGTGTAATGGTATCATAATACAATAATGCACACGTGATGGGGCCGACAGTATACAATCGTCTCCCAGAGTTTATTAGGGAAGCACCTAGTTTTATAACTTTTAAGATAAAATTGACAAACTGGCTCGTCGAGAAATCGTTTTATACTAATGATGAATTTATGAAATGTTAATTTTTATGCTTGAATTATATACATATACTATGAATCTAATTTATTTAATGCAATTATTACAATATACATTTATTTATTTTTAATTTTAATTTTTTTGAAATTGACTTATAATTGACAAATTATCAATAAAAGGTTTATCTGTTTATCTGTTATCTGTTTAAGTACTACTATTAATGAGCTATTAGCCATTACCTGATCAAATGGAGCGTATTAATATTTTTGACTGCCTCGGTGGCGTAGAGGGCGCATGCTCGACTGCCAATCAAGAGGTCCCGGGTTCGATACCCAGGTCAGACAGTGTTAAATATTGGATTTTTCCATTAGGAATTATCTCAATAACTGCCTGGAGTCTAGAACTGTGCCCGGTAGATGGCAATAGGCTCGCCCCCTATTACATGGGACCAATAACATACTGGCGAAATGTGGGTGTATCTACTATGGGACTAAGTCCTGGGTACACCTCTGCCTACCCCTTCGGGAAAAGGGCGTGAATGTATGTATGTACATTTCCGGCCGGGACCGGCATCACTGTATTATAAAACGGTGTAGTAATACTCAAGAAGGTGGTATCAATCCGCCAAACAACTAACAAAAGAAATAATTGCAATAATCGCTAAATAACGACTCTCTTATCGGTTTTGTAAAGGAAGTCGAAATCTTTTATGTCAATATTGCAATTTTTCTTATACAAGTTGTTCAGTTTGACGCGATGTACTTATTTAAGTACTGCATAGATGCATTGAAACACCTTGAATATTAATTGATGGATCTCTCCACGGCAACAACTCAAGTGAGTAGGTGTTTAGAATTGAAAACCGGCTAGAGTCGACTTTCTGTACCTATGCCATTTTATCATTCTGTCGCCAAGTCACTATCGCAGCAAAGGAAAGCTCGGACCCTCACCGGATTCTGTCTTCACCCTTGAGTGACATGTTTTTGTGGCGTGCGGTTGTCTTTGACTTGCGGGCTTAAAATTAGCTCACAAGCTTTTATAGACAAAAAGGTATGGGATCCTTTTTGTCAAAGAATTTCGTGGCTATTAGTTTGAACTTTTTACCCGAACGGAGTTTTGTACAACTACTCTTACTTACTAGAGACCATAAGAAATACAACAGTAATCGAGAAAAGGACACTGATAGGTTCATTATCACTAGTAACACTAATCTTCAATCTCAGATTTTATAATAAAATTAGGTGAAGGGCTTTGGAGTGTAAACGAAAGCGGTGTTCACTCTAACCTATTTAAAAACTGGCTGAAGGAGCTTATTGTAAAAGAGGTTAAGTGTGCAGCGGCTGCCCTCGAGAGTCTTCTTACTTCTAGTGTCTCAGGCCTTTGAACGCTTTTTGTCTTCTTGAACGACAAAGCTCAATTAAATGCCTCTTTGGCAGCACTTTTATAATATTGAAAAATGCTTTTGTCCAGCCCTTTTGTTTTCAGTAGGTACCATATAAATTATAATTGTTATACCCGTTTACGATGAATAAATAATTAAGTATTCAATTTGAAAATAACTTAAAATAGTGATCAAAATCGTTAATTAATATCCATTGGAAGTGTTCGTAGAAATACATTTTTCAGAAACAAATAAATTCGTTGTAACCAAATGACGGGTATTTTACTATACTATTTTGTATTTTTAGAGACTACGCGGTCTATTCGCTTGAAATACAATATGAAATGGCAAGAATTTTCACCCACGGGCGGGATTGAACCACGCGCCCTCCGCATCATTTCGTTAATTTCCGCGGTGAAATTTTTCTTAGCATTTCAGATTGTATTTCACTAAACTACTAAAATCCATTACGTCTTATATGCAAACACAACACCAATTTGGTAAAAAGGTATAATAGGTACTTAATGTGAAAAATATAATTTTCTTCTAGTATAAGCCATGCAAAGAAATGGTAGAAATAAAAAGGTTTTTAGCATAAAAGTGTTTTTATAACAAAATGAAAACAGACATAAAATGTTTAGACCCTCCAGCTAAGGATAGTCTAATTCAATAATCCTTTGTATCTTTATGCTTACATAGGTTGGTGGTATGGTCACGTCTGCAGTAGGTAGGGTAGCGACGTACCCTTTTTGCATATTTATTCATACTAGCTTAACGTCTACGCCTTTACTTGTGCACCTCTTTTCTCCAAATAAAACTTTTAAAAGCGTACAGTTTTTTAGGAATTTGACACAATCCTATGAAAAAATGACCAAATTGTTATGTAATCCCATATTTCCTCCGTATATTATTAACCCATTTTATAAATTTATATCGTGATATCTTTTTAAGTGAAGTAAACTTTGTCCCTGTTTCTCTTGCAAACCTATGGTGTTTTCCTGTTGAAATTCTAAAAATCTCAGTTTTACTTCTGTAATTGGAAATTTACTAAAAAAAAAAAGAGTTTCTAAAAAAATATAGTTTACTTCATTTTCAAAATATCAAGATATAAATGTATCAAATAGGTTTACTATATTCGGAGGAAACAGGGGAATAAAAAACATAGATTTGGTAAATTTTCAATTCTGATGAAAAGGCATGTTATCATATCATAATATTATGGCACAAGCTTTTAGAAAACCTGGTGGTGTAATTAGAATTCATTCACAGATAAAGGAACTAACAAAATGATTTGATTTTTTCATTATGAATTATCTTAATGACAGCTTGGAGTCTGGAACTGTGCCCGGTAGATGCGGCTACATACTCTACATATTTCTACATATTATTTATTTATTTATATTTATTATATTCTACATATTAGTTTCTACATATTGTTTGTAGAAACTAACAAAAGTGAATTGCATACAAAATCAAATTAGAATTTCAGTGGACGATAATATGAACTAAGAAAAGATATTTGGTGAATTTTCTAACCAGGATAAAAGTATTCCGAAAGGAGAGGAAAGGGTGTTAAGTAGATGGAAGGATTATTTTGAAAGTTTATTTTGAAAGGTTATATCTCAGAAGGAGAATTTGCAAGTAGGCCCCATCCGGGGACTGAAAGAGTTTGTGGAAGCGTTGAAAATTATGAAAACGGGTAAGGCTGCAGGGTATGATAGAGTTTCAGCCGAGATGCTTCAAGTTGGACAAGGTGTGGTAGCTACTCAGCTGTACCGCCTTTTCAACCTTTGCTGGAGGAGCGGCAGAGTACCAGAAGACTGGTGCACGGCTGGAATCATACCGTTGTACAAAGGAAAGGGTCGCAGCAAGACTGTAAAAACCTAGCCTAGGTCGCCTTGGCCGACCTAGGCATACCTTTCATGAACAAGTTGATGTTATCTTAAAGAAAGGCCAGGTCAAAAGTACCAACAACCGACGAGCTAGTATGCAAAATGTGTTGAAAGTGGAAGAAGAGAAGTTTGTATTTCAGGATCGTGGCAAATGGAAAGAAATAATCTCTGCCTACGCCTATGGGAACACGGCGTGACTGTATGTATGTATGTTTAAATTTTCTAAGGTTCTGACAAATTAATAGGACAAAGGATATAATTATTACGTGGAATGTTCCAAAAAAAGTTCATTGGTTTCGAAGAGTTTTAAAATAACATCTGTATTAAATCTAAGAAATGAAAATAAAGTGTATACAGTGTTACCTGAATAGGCAGACAGACATTATACAAGAATGTTTTATTGTAAATGTCTGTATTTTCCCGAGTTTTTCGAGAAAATGGAAGTAATTAAAACGCGCGGGTAGAATCCCAGGTAGCAGTTTTTGATATTTTATCGTTAAAATAATATTAACAGTTTGACAGTGAATGAATTAAATGTTTATGTATGTATATAACTATGTATGTTTTTAACGAACTGGAATTGGTATGTTTTTGACAACATTTCATTATAACCATAAAACGAATGATATTATTATTAATTTATTAACGAGTAATTACAAACTCAAACTCAAAGAAAATTTATTTAAATAAGTCTTAAAAAGACATTTTTAAACGTCAATCAGTAATATCAAACTAGTTAAGAATCTACCGTGCGTTCGCAAATATACCTCTACAAGAAGAACGCACATGAAACTTGGTAGGTGTATTTTTTCAACTGCGAGTTAATAATTAATAAAAATTTAAATATTTGGTTTGGTTACATTTGATGAGTGTATTTATTATTTATGTTTAAAACCTAAACCAGACAGCAAAATTTTAAATGTGTCTAAACTACACTATGATTAATGAAAACATCTCGATAGGTCAGACATCACAATGAAAAAAAAGTGACCATAAGTTACATGCTAAAAATATATAATCCATTAGTAATTGGCATTTTAAAACTCAACAGGAAATTAGCAGTTTGTAACAATCCTATGGAAAATTTACCAAATCAATGATTTGTTTTGTCCTGTTTCCTACTGCTAGCTTTCAATCTCCAATTCCATGTGCAATTTCCGCGAAATGTTTATAAAATTTTGAAGCGATTGCGTTTGGCATACACAATACACGACATACAATGTAGAGCGTGGGACGCGACAAAAGGTACAATTCATGTACCAATAGACTTTGTGATGGTTGGTGAGTGCGAGAGTGGCGTTAGTTCGCTTTGTCTAGCTTCTATGGGCTTATCTTAACGGTTAGTGCTTAGTGCTTACCTAGTACCTACCTGCTTGGTTATTTCGTTGCATTATTTTATTAATTACGTTATACCTAACTATATATCGCCCAAAAAGTTCTAGGATAAGTGAAACTTGGCATTACTGACCAATTGTGATTTACGGGACTCTCCTCTTCCTGCACGGTTGTCTGGAAGAGATCGCTTTTAGCGATAAGACCGCCAATTGTTAAAGTATTTGTTTTTAATGTATTTTTAATTTTAAGGATTATTTTTTTTGTGACTGCCTCGGTGGCGTAGAGGGCGCATGCTCGACTGCCAATCAAGAGGTCCCGGGTTCGATCCCCAGGTCAGGCATAGTGTTAAATATTGGATTTTTCCATTAGGAATTATCTCAATAGCTGCCTGGAGTCTGGAACTGTGCCCGGTAGATGGCAATAGGCTCGCCCCCTATTACATGGGACCAATAACATACTGGCGAAATGTGGGTGTATCTACTATGGGACTGAGTCCTGGGTACACCTCTGCCTACCCCTTCGGGAAAAAGGCGTGAATGTATGTTATGTTATGTTATGTTTTTTGTGGTGTAACAATAAAGTGTTAATCTGTCTATCTACTGATTTGGAATGTATGATCGAAAAGTGCAATGTAATTGAGAGCATTTGTAATCGTGATAAGTTATGAGTGCAGTGCTCAGTGCTCAATAACAAAAGCCCGCCGCTTTGTGAAATCAACCTGCAGTACTTAAACCTTTAAAAGTAATCGTATACTAGCTGTGCACCGCGGTTCCATCCGCTGTAAAGTACAGCACTAAGTATGTGTTATTCCAGATTCTACATAATATCCAGGTATACTTCCAAAATTATTAGATTAGATCGCCAAAAGATAAAATAACATTACGACCAAGTTGTCATCTCTGTTTTCTGTAGTATACTTTTAGTATTATTGAGAAGTAGTCTTTATTATCAAAAGTCACTAAGTATGACATTTTACGATCTCAGAATGCACTTAAAGTTGGTATTTTTAAAAAGAACATGTCTCTGAAATGTTGAGTTTGGAAGTTATTTGCTACGAATAAATGTCTTTGAATTTTCGTATTTTTCAACCCTATTAAATTAGTTTATGATGTCGTTAAAGCCCAATGCACACTTGACTGCGAGCGCAGGGCATGCGTCGTTGTATTTGTATGAAGGACAACACGTGCGCGGGATGGGCGCGTTTCCTTGTATTTGATACCCGACCTGTAACGCGCCTTCTCAAGTGTGTTTTGACCTTATAATAGTGACTTTTGACTAATTATCAGTTTGTATTCAAATAGAAATGAATTTGCCAGCAGTCTTAGCCATAGGAGGGGCTTCTATTGCATTAAACGGGTCGCTCTCATTTACTATCCGTAATTGGCAATTAGTGCGGTCGACGCTGTTTTCGTTATCGACGCAGAACCTATTTGTACTCAATGCGCTGCAGCTGCGCTTAAGAGTGCGGCGTTTAATTGCACATTCATATAATTGTAGGGCAATTTGAGCGGCTGTTGAAAATTTATAACCTATGAATTTGGCGTAAAATTTGTACTTTAGAATCGATTTTCGTTGAAACAAAGTGTTACAGATAGGTGTTATATTAAATTTTCCATCAAACTAAACAACTTGCAAAAAATATATAATTCGCGAAATATTGGACTCATAGAATTTTCGGTTCAGCTGATCCATTTGAATGGAAAGTCGAAGTGGACCCTCAAAAAAAAGTTTTTAGGTTCTTGCAACTATTCTTTTGGAATTAACTGATTAAAGGCTTCTGTTCTCTTTCCATGAGCCTTCGGTCACTTATGACGTATATAATTAATAATTAAATAAAATAACACTTTTTAACCGGTAAAAATCACAAAAGTACTAGTAACCGAAAAAATCTTAAAATTAAATGTAAAACGACATTATCCGAGCTACTATTCGAAAATGTTCCGCCATTCCAACATACTTACTTCACTTAAACCAATAAGATTTTATATACACAACATAACATACATTCACGCCTTTTTCCCGAAGGGGTAGGCAGAGGTGTACCCAGGACTCAGTCCCATAGTAGATAGTAGATACACCCACATTTCGCCAGTATGTTATTGGTCCCATGTAATAAGGGGCGAGCCTTTTGCCATCTACCGGGCACAGTTCCAGGCAGTTATTGAGATAATTCCTAATGGAAAAATCCAATATTTATTACTGAGACCTGGGGATCGAACCCGGGACCTCTTCATTGGCAGTCGAGCATGCGCCCTCTACGCCACCGAGGCAATCCTCGAGGTAAGATTTTATTAGTGTGTTTATTTTGAATTGAGTACTATTATGACCAACATTTTGTCATCCAACTCCATGGGTGCTATTGAGAAATAAAAACTATCATGGTGGCTTATAGTATTGTACTCGAAAGCGGTTTGAACCACTTTTTTATCTTTTGGCAGGCTACACAAATCTTAAATGAAGAATAGTTTGTTGAAAAGACAGATTTTTTGGTATAATTGTCTTTTTGCCAGAATGCTACTCATTTGTGGCCAGGAGTGCACATCGAGTTTTGATAGGTGGATGCACCCCCTTAAATATTACTAAGTTCACCAGTAGATTATATTGTGTATCTAATTTCCCTTCTATCTCCTTATTCATATCAAATTCTGTGGTCTACATTAATAAAGGATTTGTTCATAATTACTTTTACTTATGTTTCTTATCATTTTCCTAGCATGACTAGATCGAATAACCAACTACGAGTATTACCAAATAATGCCTACTAGTATTACCTAACTGTTTTTCTTTATAATAGCTGAATCACCCCCTTCGTGTGTGTTATCACGAGAATCGTTAGGTAATGGCTTTTTTATCTTTCCTTTATCTTAACATGGCATGAATGTAATATCCGAAAGAGATTCCTTTTATTTCTTATGGGTATTATTTTTCCTTAACTTCTTGATTCTTGACAATGGAAGAATAAAAATATTCGTGTTAAGTCTCAGAGTAAGAACAATTCAACGTCATTGTGTTAAAGTCTAAGAATACGTATAAAGTTCCGAGGATCCATTGGACGATCGATTTGTTATCAAAGCTACCTATTTATAGATACCAGCTAAATCTCGTGGTTTTAATAAAAGATGATGAAATGACATATTTCTTTATATTTTATAAACTAGAGCGGCCTATTGGTGTTGTAAGCAAGAGTGAGTGCAGAGATGACGGTTAGACTAGAATCGGAGAAAAATAATCTTAAATATGGTAAGGAAGGTTTTGGAAGATTGCCTATTACTAGTATTATTATTATATCACTATCACTATATATTATAAAATCCTAAACGACTCACTGACTGACATGCAACGCAGAGTCCAAACTACTGATCCTAGAGTCTTGAAACTTGAAACGTAGGTTGTTTTCGTTGTCTGGACGCGTGCTAAGAAAGGATTTTTGAAAATTCACTTTCTAAGGTGTCCAAACAGGGCGTCAAAGTTTAGGTATAAAACTCCCATATTCCATAATTGCGAGCAAGCAAAGACGCTTTTCTTACACTAGTATAAAATAAATTGTTAAGACATACCTATGTATGCATAGTATAGGTTTCCATACCTATATACCTGAACAAAACGCTATCGTTTCATTCGCTAAGAACATACAGCGTCATCTAGTTGCAAACTACAGCAACCAATTAGCGGATAACAAAGTGATCCTATTAGGGTTACTTGTTTCCTTTTGAGGTACGGATCCCTAAAAATGATCCAGCCTTAATCAATAACCTGAAATTGCTTATTGATCTAAATGTAAAAAAAATATGTAGTATCATGAATTTGCAAAATACCACTAATAAGTTTTTTTTTTTTTTTATGATAGTGAGTAATAAGACGAGCAAATCAGGTGCCTGATGATAAGCATCATGATTGCCCATATCAGACACAGTGCCCCCCAGTGTGTTAAAATTTAAAATTCTGCGCGGCACTGCACTGCGCCTGTCACCCTGAGATATGAGTTGGTGAATATCATCATGCCCAGTAATTTCGCTGGAAACATTGCCCTTCATACCGGAACACAGTAATGTTTGCACATTACTGCTTGGCGGATGAATAACTGGCAAAGGTGTGGTACTTCCCCAGGCGGCCCCCTGCAAAAGAGGCCTACCACTACTAAAAGTAAGTTTAGTTAAATACCGTTGTCAGCATGCAAGATCATAATACTTATTAAAACTACTTTCTAATAGGATTTGTATAAATAAATATAAAAATTATAATTTGCCTATTTTTTTACAGTACTAGCCCAGAGTGAACAAAACTTTGTATTAAAATTACTGCGGGGTACAGGGGCGGAGAGGGGGAGGTGGAGGTAGACGTAAGCGGGGGCCGGGAGAGGTGCGGGCGGGCGGTGCCTGCACCTCACCAGTCCTACGCACCTTTACCCCGCAGGCGAGGACTCAATTAAGCGGTCTCTACCTATAAGATACACAGTAGATGGTAAGAAGCACTATTGTTTACTCTTTTTTCAATAAAGGCACTCTGCCCAATCTCAATATTATTAATTTCACAGTCTCGGTCGTCGTGCTCAAGTTCTACTGATGATCATGAGGTCCCGGGTTCGATCCCCAGGTCAGGCAAAGTCTTATTTGATTTTTCTACAAGAATTATTTAATGCCTAGGAGTATGGAACTGTGCCCAATAATGTGGCCTTATAGATTTGCCCCATATTAAATGGGACTAAAAGAGATGACCGTGAGTGGAAGTTGTCCCATATTGTTAAAAATAATAATAATAACAGGGGTAGTGTGGGTGTGGGCACGGTGAAGTACTGTTTTTCTTCATTGACGTGCAAAATTGTCATCATCATCATCATCATTTCAGCCATAGGACGTCCACTGCTGAACATAGGCCTCCCCCTTAGATTTCCATCCAGTCCGGTTGTAAGCGGCCTGCATCCAGCGTGCTCCTGCCGTACTTATCAGATCGTCTGTCCACCTTGTGGGAGGACGTCAACAAAATTGTCAGATTATGACCTATTTGAATAAATCTGTTTGAGTTTGAGTTTGAACCTACTATGGGATTGCGGGTCCTGGGTCCTGCTTACCCCTTCGGAAAAAAGGCGTAATGTTATGTAATATTAATTTTACCGTTTAAGTAAATCTTAGAGCGATGCTGCATATTGCGTAATAACACCTGTACGTAATGGCTCCGACGTCAATGGTTTAATTAAACGCGATCGCAATCACGATACATATGTATACATACACGTTATATATTGAGCGTACGTACAAATATGTTCTCACTATGCTCATTAGAATGCAGGTAATTATAACGTAAGTACTCATTGCTGATTTTATGATTAAAGGTAGCCAACATAATATTTTATGATCAGAGAATGATCGTATAAAACGGGTGACATCATCATAATACGAATTTACACAATCAGATTCATTTTAAAAGGATTTTTTCGTTCTTTTTAGCCTTTCATTTCAAATACATCATAATTGCATATTAATCTAAAAAAAAACTGTCAAGTCAGGCGGACTTACATTTACAGATTTAAATATTTTTTTCTTATAAGTACTTATTCATTGATCAAAATCCTTATAATGAAACTACAGTTCTGTACACATAATTCGTGTATTGGGCCCTACTTGTAGTGTAGTTGGATTGAGTTGACATATTATATGTCAAGGTCACAAAAAACAAAAAAATAATCTCAATAGGTTGAAGATAACTGCTTAAAAATTTTGTTGTAAGATTTGACCCGAAAGCCGAACATACATAGGTGCATATCTACATAATATGTAGGTGGTACTACATAGAAATATTGCTAAAGTTTGTAGAAATGACGATATGTCTATTATTCTACGCGTATCTATAGGTACAGCAAAAGCGAAAAAAATAATCCATTAAAATAGTCTACAAGATATACGAGGTAATTTTTTTTTTTATTCGCTTAGGTGCATAGACTTAGGTAGGAGGTACATAGTACATAGATCCGAAGTCTAAAAATTTTATTTTTAAGTATAGTCTAAAAGTATTTAATTTTTATTTTGTTTTAAATGTTGAACTAAAAAGCATATGAATAAAAGAGTTATGAAATTTTAATAAATAACGTATAAATAAACATTGGATTAAGTTGAATTCAAGCGCAGATTTAGTTGTTAAAAATGCTCGAGATTAACGGTATTATGGCCGACGGCTACTATCCACATCCTGTTTAGGACGTTTTAACTAAGATTACGCTACAATCCACGCTTAATTCTATATTTTTAAGGCAGCTTTGGGTGTCGTTGGATATGGTTTTCGTGGAATTTTGTAACCAATATACAACACAATCAAAAACCACCGATTACGCTACGCTTCGGGGATTATTTATGATTACTTCATTTACAAATTTTTGTTTGTGTATTTGACACAATTGATGGGTTCACTTCTGCCTAGCCACCCTACGAAGAAAAAGGTGCTATGACCTTTTTGTGAACCCATCAATTGTGTCAAATACACAAACAAAAATTTGTAAATGAAGTAATCATAAAAAATCCCCGAAGCGTAGCGTAATCGGTGGTTTTTGATTGATAACGTACCAAAGTGAACCACATTTAACCTTTTCATATTTGGATGGGTTACCATTTGTGTGCTATAAATTAGATACAGTCACGCCTTGTTCCCGTTGGAGTCGGCAGAGACTATTTCTCTCCACTTGCTACGATCTTGACATACAGCTTTCGCTTCTTCTACTTTCATCACATTCTTCATGCATGCTCGTCGGTTGATGGTACTTTTGACCTGGCCTTTCCTTAAGATCACATCAACTTGTTCATGAAAGGTACGCCTAGGTCGACCCCTACCGACTTGACCACTCACACTATAATAAATTTCTATAAATTCTGGGTGCTAAAGTACTCTAAAAGTATATAAAAATCTCGTACAAACAGAATGAAATGCCTAATGTGCAAACAACTGTTCAAAACTCAAGCACACAAGCGCGGATATGTTATGCAAGCCAGAATAAGGTACTCTGGAAGAACGTGTCCCGCGAGAGCATCTTATCTTCCTCATAATGAGCATTGGGCATGATGTACCAATGCATTACTTTCCTATTTGTATCTTTTTTCTGTCAGAAGGTACGTATGTTTGGTTTCGGTAGTCATTGACGAGAAAAGACCATCAGGGCGTGTACGAGTAATATAATACCATCACTAATACACAAGAAGGATAAATTTGAGTAGGAATATGACCAAAACACAAAATCTTCATCTTAGCACAAAACATGGTGTAAACTGCTAAAACTATACACATGTACACAAACACCTTTAAAAATTCATTCATCTAGTTTGTATTCAGTTTTTTTCTTGTAACGGTTGAAAATTGCATTTATTTTGTGAGGGTTATTTCGGAAGCAGCGGGTAGGTAGGGTTTTACCTTACATTCTTTCTGGGATACAGAGATTTGCACTTACATTGAACGAGTTTCATTCGTGCTCTTTTTCGATTTTCCTATTACAAGGAACCAAGTATTCCGACCACAATGAGAAAATCTGGAATCTGGGAAATACTTTCTTTTAAAGCATTACAAAAAGATAATTTGTGTAAAAATTTTAAAGGGGTTTCACTTGCGTAGTTATCGTTCCCGTGGGAATATCGAGATAAAAAGTACCCTATGTGTTAGGTATTCCAGGGTCTAAAATATCTACATACTTACCGAATTTCAGCCCAATCACTGAGTTTATAATTTTGGCGTGAATGAGTAACACACATCCAGCCTTACAAACTTTCGCATTTATTGATATTACTAGCTGTGCCCTGCGGTTTCACCCGCGTAGACATAGTTCCCTATACGTTATTCCGGGGTCTAAGCTACCTACATACCAAATTTCAGCCCAATCTGTTCATTAGTTTTGGCGTGAAAAAGTGAAAACATCCATCCATCCATCTATCAATCCAACCAAAACCGCGCTAGATGGCGCTGGTTTTTTACAATGTACTAAAATATGAGATTTATAATACTAATAGGATTAGTAGAAATTTGTAGGATAGTATGATTGGTCTCAATGAACAGTATTCCATTCTATGTAAGTACTTGTATATATGTACTATACAAAATTATTACAATAATTATTAAAAAACTTTCTAGCTTTCTAAATTTTTTTACTCGATGACTTATTAGGGCATTAAAACTTGATAAGTTGATAACCTTTACGAATAATACTTGCTAATAAAAATATGTCTCAATCACGACTTTTTAATAAAAGTTGGTACAAGAAATTGATCTAATTATTCGTATTTTCAGTAATTTATTACTTCTTCAGTACTGTTGACGGTTAGAGTTTTCTAATTATCTCATTTTCTATTGTAAATTATTTTATTTAGATTGCGTTTTTATCATTACCGATGACGCGTGCTAAATTAGCATATACATACATTCACGCCTTTTTCCCGAAGGGGTAGGCAGAGGTGTACCCAGGACTCAGTTCCATAGTAGATACACCCACATTTCGCCAGTATGTTATTGGTCCCATGTAATAGGGGGCGAGCCTACTGCCATCTACCGGGCACAGTTCTAGACTCCAGGCAGTTATTGAGATAATTCCTAATGGAAAAATCCAATATTTAACACTGCCTGACCTGGGGATCGAACCCGGGACCTCTTGATTGGCAGTCGAACATGCGCCCTCTACGCCACCGAGGCAGTCGAGGAGTAAATTAGAACTAAATTTATATGTTCGATTTGAGTTTGAATCACGTTTATACGCAGCATCCATATGTCGTCTGCGATGATAAGGTAGTAAGCAATGTGTAGAGGCTCTAAGATTTAAAATAATTATTACCGTTGTATATCTACCTAACGTAACGTAATGATGAGACGGAATAATCTCGCAACAGCCGCTCCATTTTGGGTACTGGTGCCGGATACCAGATCCTCCAACTCACATAATCACAACACCGACCTAGCCAGCGAGGTCGAAGATCTCTCAGATCCTTCAGATTGGTTAGTTTCTCTCCAAATAATCAAACAGATCAAACCTTTGATAGGGGGCCCAAGGACTCTTCCTATCTAGGGTGCCAGGGCAAGTCTGATCCCACGTATTCTGGTGAGGTTCGTACGGTCTAAGTGCCCTTAAGCTAGTCGACCTTAAACCTAAACTTTGGGTCGAGCGCCTCCTGCGAGCAACACTGACCGGTTTACCGGTCAGTGTTGCTCGCAGGAGGCGCTGAAGCTGTAGAGGCCATCTGAGGCCAAAAGTCATTTAAAATTAAAAAAAAAATTCAGATTAATGCTGCAAGTTTTCAATTCAAAATAAAGCAAGTCGCGGTTTCAGTGAACCCCACTATCCCGGCCACGTCTTTCATTACCTACCTGCATAGAGTAAAAGAAACTCATTAAAAGTTTCCCTGTTTTATACACCCATACCGTGCGACAGCCGTGACGTCTCTACAACGTCTATACAACGTAAACAAAACTTTGTCCATTTTAAAACTTGCTGAATACATAATTGACGTTTTTATTAACGGAGGGAGATGAAGTTTTTCGGATCGATATTGCTAGATAGAGATGAGATCAAGGTCCGGAGAATTTAGATTATCCAGACTTTTTAGATCATAAGCATTGCAAGACCTTCAGTTGTAAGTTTTGTGACGGACATAAATACAAACGTTGCAAGGTAAATACAAGTTGGTTAAACATTGAGGGATTAGTAAAAAAATTATATACAACATTTAGAATTAAGACTATTCTGAGCTCTGGCGTTTAGCACATAAAGCAGCATAAAGCAGCACTTTTTCGGCTTATTCATTTCATCAATCTTGTACTGCTGTCACAAGAGAGACTACAACCATCACGCCTTCATAATAATATGCTTATGCTCGCGCAGTGTGCAAAACTTCGAGCCCTCAAAAAATGCACCACATCAATATATTAACAACAGTCAAACTTTGGTTACTATCATTAAACGTAGCTATCATAATTCATGTTCTAACGCACATAGCATGCAACTTTTTCACATCCTTTTCGAATGCGTAAAGAAATAATCTATGTACAGTTTCGTATACCTTACGAAATTTACAATAAGTAAACCATTCGTCCGCGAATATTGGCCAAGTAATTGTATCAATCCTACGAGCCGTGCCGCACGGTATACAACATGAATACAGTATATAACATAATAATAGGCTTATTCTTCATAGTATTTTATGTGGAAGGGAGGTTTTACGACCGACTCAGTGGGAAAAAAGCAGATGTCGCGCAAACAGAGGACTTGGGGCGACAAAATGCCTCGCGGTAAGTCACTATCAGTGTAATTTATCCGAAGTTTTTCATCCGTGAAATAATAAACCATCTAACTTGGACTTTGAACAGTTTTCCGTAACTAACGTTGGTAGAGGGACAGGCCTGTTATGGAATCACTAGGTAGGTCCTTATTCAATAATAGAGTAAATATTCGTACTTAATTTTTTTGTTGTCTTTATTTATTTATCATCATCATTATCCAGTCGTTGGAAGTCTGCTGAACATAGGCCACCACCTTAAAGGGTATACTTGCCACGCTTGGCAGGCGGGTTGGCGAGCGCAGTTTAATGGTTTTACGCAGAGGATGCTGCTGCCGCTCATTGGATCTTATAACCCAGCTCATACGGTAACCACGGGTAGAGAGAGTGAGGTACTATTCTAAAGCCGGTAACCCCACGGCATTGGCCTTTATTTATATTATTGTGATATCAGACTTTTGAACTTGAAAAGGTATTTGTATGCTGTCCAACTTTTCCACACATACTCGGTGATATTATTGATTTAGGATGAATAATATATTTGGGGTGCAGTACAAAATTTAGCAATGGGGTGAGCTAGAAATATACTGTTTGGGATAACTGAAGAATGTTATACCTAATGGGATACGAACTCATTAGGATAAAATAAGGATCTTTTTCATTGTTATCATATTACAAGATGTGCCTCTTTGTTTCTTCCATTGAAAATTACCCTTTATTTTATTCCAGGGTCTAAGCCCTAAGCTATACTCACACACAAACTTTTGCATTTATGATATTAGTAATGTGTTCTCGAATGATCATCATGTCAATGAGCACAGTACGATCTTTTTATCTTGGCGAGTCTGAACATAGGCTCTGCGAACTTTAGCGTATGTAAACTCGTGAACAAAACTCTTACTATTATAATTGAACTGAACTGAACATAACATTAAATTTACAATATACATTTGTTCGTATATATTTGTTTATCTGACAATAACAGTTTTGTTCACGAGTTTACATGCGCTAAGACTCGCCAAGATAAAACAACCGTACTGTATATACCTATATATATATATTATGTACAGTGTACAGAGTTCAGCCAGTCAGTCTCTATATTCTAGTCTCAGTGACAGCGGGGACGCGACGTAACTGACACGTTGACTTGCCTCTTGTATACATATAATTAACTAGGCGCTCAACCGACCACCTAAGTGACTTGCCAACGACATGGCATCTACGCCTCGACTTTAATGTGGCACTAAAAATAGTATGGCCTACTTTCTGAACAAAAATACATTGAACCTTTGCATAATCTGATATGTAGGGTACACATACATACAGTAGGCGAATTGTTATTGGGATTGGAAGTGTTTTGTTCAGGTATCTAAGTATGGAACCCTACACTATGCATACATACATATGCCATAACAATTTATTTAGTTTATGTGGTAACACCTCACCGCTCATGTAGAAGTAAGGAATGTTCGTGAAGTCAGTGCTGGTTATGATAAGTTGGTACCGTTTCGCGGCACACGCAATGTTAGTAGTTAGACGAATATTTTTGTGTGCTGTGAATAAACAATTTTTCTTCCATATAATATTAATTATTCAGCATATTCTTAAAGAGTTGGAAAAGAAGACCTCATTGTCAAATTACAAAACACTTAAAAATTAAATAATATTTCCGCAATTTTGCTGTTGACTCTACCGAAATTATTTTGGAGTCAAGTGGGATTAAAATAGGAAAACAATTTTTAAATATCCAGGAATCGTTTTGGACTCGAAGTGGAAGCAATGTATGGGTTGTAAAATTTTGAAAACAAAGGGCTTGAAGTTAGGTGGAATAAACCGTACATTTAGAACAACTCCACGAAATAGAAATGAGTTGTTTTGCATTATACATATATAAAAGGTTTCGTGATCTCAAGACAAAATTTATGGAATAGCTGCTTTTTTTTTGATGTGACAGTTGGCGCTATTGTGAAAGTGGTTCCACATGATGACTACAATGACTTTTGAGAGGAGTTATATGTTAATTGATTGCCCACTGGCAATTTAGCACTACTAAAGCGGCACGGGAGGGGTATAGCGAGACAGTTTACATGTCATCCTACCCGTGCCGAACCCATATCTCAGGAATAGGCACAGTTAGAAGCTAGACCTTTAGTAACTCTATATAAAATTAAAATACCTAGTAATTACATAAAAATAATATACCAAAAGCATACCTAGTAGTAGGCGCAAGGAAGGTCCCGCGTTCTATCTCCAGGTCAGAAAAAGTATTAAATATTAGATTTTTCCATTAGGAATTGTCTCAATAACTGCCTGGAGGCTGGAACTGTGCCCGGTAGATGGCAATTAATAGGCTCGCTCCCTATGTAATAGGGACCAATAACATACTGGCGAAATGTGTTGTATATACCTGCTAAGGGAGTAAGTCCTGGGTACACCTCTGCCTACCCCTTCGGGAATAAGTATGTTATGTTTATCAAAAGCAATAAGCCTTTGTCAATATTATGTCAAATAAATAAATAATTTGAATTTATACTCTAACAGAATGGGTTACCCCCATTACACTGCTTGAGTCAATTCATATGGGTTATGTGAATAACCCATATTGTCAGACTTTCAGGTCGCCAAGATTCCTACAAGGCCTCTGACATGACCTAACGTTTTTTTTTTTTTTTTTTTTTAAATGACCTATGCTGTTGGCCTCAGATGGCCTCTACAGCTTTACCGGGCAGTGGTGAGCGCAGGGGGCGCTCGACCCAAAGTTAAAGGGCGACTAGCACAAGGGCACCTAGACGGTACGAACCTCGGCTTGGGCCGTCGCCAGAATACGTGGGGTCAGACTTGCCCTGGCACCCCAGAAGGGGAGTGTCCTAGGGCCCTATCAATGGTTTGATCTGTTTGATTATTTGGTGAGAAACTAACCGATCTGAAGGATCTGAGAGATCTTCGACCTCGCCGGCGAGGTCGGTGTTGTGATTGTGTGAGTCGGTGTTGTGATTGCACAATCACATGACCTAACGACTGCTCCCTACATATTATCTTATAGGAAACAGCCGGGACCTACAGTTTAACGTGCCATCCGAAACAAGGTAGCGCCTAGATGAAAAGTAAACTTGAATATTTTTAAGGCACTAGTAATACAATGGTAAAAATCCTAGGTAAATATTGGTACATATGTAATATTATAATATTGTGTCCACAGTGCTTGTTCAATTGAGATAAAATCATGTACGCCTCACGAAGGAAGCCGGGTGGATGGAACTTGTAACAACATCAAGAACCCTGTGAAAGGCGCCGCGAGAGGACCTTACTTGCGACTTCTTAAACCGGACTATGCTAATAGTAAGTTTTAAGGGGATTGCTCGTGCATACAAAGTGAACATGCACAAATATAAAGAAACAGGGAATAATTTTCCGCTGAATTGTGTGTTGAACTGGTTGAACTGGTTGGCTCTGGATCCGGCCCTAATTTGAGTGAAAACATATTTAGTTAATGAAAGCCGTATCGTTTTTTTTATAACACATAACATAACATACATTCACGCCTTTTTCCCGAAGGGGTAGGCAGAGGTGTACCCAGGACTCGGTCCCACAGTAGATACACCCACATTTCGCCAGTATGTTATTGGTCCCATGTAATAGGGGGCGAGCCTATTGCCATCTACCGGGCACAGTTCCAGACTCCAGGCAGTTATTGAGATAATTCCTAATGGAAAAATTTAATATTTAACACTGCCTGACCTGGGGATCGAACCCGGGACCTCTTGATTGGCAGTCGAGCATGCGCCCTCTACGCCACCGAGGCAGGTTTTTTTATATTCAAATAAAAAGTTTATAAGTACAAAATTTTGTGAAAAAAGGAAGTTTTTATCAATTTCAATATGAATTCATATCGTAACATTAGACTTCTCGCTAGGTAGAATGCGAAATGCATCACACACGCCCGTATAAGTGTGATAGATAGATGGGATAGAAAAAAATCAGCGATGACTACTTAGTGCCTCCACGGTAGCTCAAGTGGTGGATTGCTACCTACTACGGAATGGAGCGGAGGGTGCGTGGTTCGAATCCCCGCGCCCGTGGGTGAAATTTTTCTTCTCTTTTCAGATTGTGTATTATGTATTTTTGGCCGAGTTCTCTCAGTTACTGCGACTCATAACTGGTTTTTTCCAAGTTTGTAAGTCATTTTGATGCAGTTACCTACCACTTTTACCCATGTGTGTATATCACGATTTTGAAAACTACCGTGTTACTTATATTGATCTCATATCGGATATGTCCGACACCTAGGTCGAGCGTTTCTGTTTTTTTTTATTATGTAACAAAGGGGCTTTGCCGATCTTTTTATAACCTAATAAACACTTCTATATTATAATATTATATACACGAAAACGAATAGTGAATTGCATTCGCTGCATACAGTTTGCTCTGAAGCGAAACTTTTAATTAAAAAGGAAAAACGAAGATAGTAGTTAAAAACAAACCTATAAACCAGCAAGTAACGTGATCAAATTTATTATACGACTAAGGAAAAGCAATACGCAAAGTTTAGCATTTATTTTGGCATAACCTTATCTCATAACATAAACCTGACAAAAACCTTTGTAGAGGAGCTACAAATAATACTTATTATTATTCGTAGTAGAGGAGTTACTAATTTATCCGATTTCAGATCGTGGCATCCGCATGAACAAGCACGGCGACCAGTTGCCCTCAGCTCGTAAAGTACGGACGATGCTGCAGACCACAGGTCGTGTGGTAGACAAAAGAACATTTACCGACGCTGCGACTTCCATGCTCGAGTTTATTCATAGAGACATCAGCTTACTGCATGGACCTAGTGAGTTTATTTAAACAAAATCATTGGTAATCCTCTTATAAGTAGTCATCTGGTTGTCTGGAAGAAATCGCTTTAAGCGATAAGACCGCCACTTGTACTAGCCTAAGATTCTTTTAATTGCTATATTTGTATTGTTATGTCCATGTTTTGGTGTACAATAAAGTGTTTACCAATCAACAGTTAAGTCAAATAATCAAAGTTATCAATCAATCAATCAATCATCATTTCAAATATACATTAAAATCTGTTTATTATATGATTCCGTACGTAATTACACAAAGAGTTTGGTTTTCATATAAAATTCTTTTTATTACAAAGTCGGGTATGATGACTTAGCTTATAGTGACATGTTGCTTATCATGACCCATTTTTAATTAATTATATCCGGTTATAGTGACCAACATGATATCTTTACACCTTCGGCAATTTAGAATAACTGTCATGGTCGCAGCAAATATGAGCGACACAGAGAAAAAGAATTCATTATTGGAAAGTCACAAAAACCAAGATGTTTTCCTAACAAAAATAGGAGGTTGTTATTTTGTATGACGGCCGCTTAGTACATCAGCCCCTTAGAAGTAGTTGACGTGTTTGACTTTTCCCTTCGATGTCATTATAAACGGATTCCATTGTAGTTCACTAAAGGCGCCAAACTGACAGCAAAATTACTTTCTGCCCCAGTCGCAGCTATGATTGATGGTTAACAAGAAAGCAATACAATGTCATTGTGGTTAACCCATCGTCTTATCAATTCTAATGTGATAATTTACGTCATTAAACGAAAAAAAGAGTCGTTACTGATTGACGAGTAACATATCATATACTGGACGCCTGTGAAACCAACTTTAAAATACGACTTAGTCTTATATTATACGACCGTGTTAGTTTCGGGTAAAAGAGGAATATGTTAAGGGTAATTAATAAGCATACGAGACTTAGGCCTCTTCACACACGTTATTTTGTGTGTGTACAAGACTGTGGGAGCTTACACGGCGGCTACGGTACGGTGCCGCCGCCTAACTTGCCGTGCCTATCAACAAGCTTCCACAGTGTTCTATACAACAATGGCTACCGTAGCTACACATGGCGAATTAACCAAATAAGTTTCACAGCGAAAAATAAGTGTGTGTACAAGAGACCTTAACGAGACAAGTGTGACAAGTGCAGTGAAGCGACGCGTAGGACTTCGCATAGGACTTTGAAGTCCTATGTTTTGTACTGCAAATGTAAAGAGTCGGCGTTTCGCTTAGCATCAGGCGCCTCATTCACTCATTTGCAAAATAATATATTGAGCATCTTTTAAAAAGCTCTGTATTATATTTCAATCAAAGCTGAAGCCTGAGTGCATTGCCATTAATTAATAGGTATGATAATTGATGTAACGGAATAGTTAAGAACCTATTTTTAGAGCTCTGTCGTATGCGAGCGTTTGTCTCGTTTGTCCGTCTGTCGGAGCCAATATTCTCCAAATTTTGCGGACGGATATTTCCGTCCGCTAAAAAAATTAAAATAAAAAATTAAATTAAAGAAATTTAGATCTTAACAATAGTTAAGCACATCGACAGATCTAAATTTCGAGTTAAACCCAATCGATGCAAGATGCATTTACTCTCGTATAAGTATGAAAATAAATCTAATTTTGGAAGGTTATTAACTATATCTTTAAAAATAATTCATCAAAAAACGGCCGTATATATTAGTTGACTTTCAATCCTAGCAGCAAACTGGTTAAGGCTGTTTAAACATGGTAAACTTTGCTTAGCAGGTATGCAGGCTCACTACGTTAATTAATATTTGACGGCATAAAATCGTGTTATTTCAGGAGATTACCTGATTGAACGAAAACACTGCTGCCAAGCATCGGGCGAATCTGATCCTCGCTGCATACCCATTAGCGTTCCAACAGACGACCCCTATCTCAAAGTGACTGGTATAACCTGTCTAAACTTCTCCAGAGCCGAAACTTTCCAAGACTCTGGCTGCACACCCGAAATAATACCCCCAGAACAGGTTTGCAAGTTACCAACTTTAGCTCTATAAACTTTATGATACATGTGAAAATGATCTCGCTTTTGAACCCGCATTATATTTTCCGATATTAAAATATTCAGAGGGCGACTTAAATCGTGACTTTATCCTCGTACGGATGTGATAGGAATACTAAATGACATTTGCACGTGCCAGTTTGGCTCTGGAGTAGTTCTGAATTGATTCGTAGGGAATTATGATTCACATGAAACTTGGCATCCTTTGGCTCTTACATAACATTGATATTCAAAAAGTTATAAAATAGATGCTTACTTTTTATAAGCTTTAAAGTTCAGGGAAGACAGAACGCAGGTGCGGGCACATGTGGGTCAATACAATGACATGAAGCGTTGTCCATATTATGTTCTCGTTCATATAAGTACAAGGAATAAGATTTGCCGTACTTCTCCGCCTCTTTTTGCGTTGACCTTTAAGATCCCATAATAAGAATGAAAGAAAGATAGAATCAATATTTATTATGAGTACCTTTTTAGTTTTACTTATTTTACTTTGCCTAGTGGTTGATAATGAAGCTAGAAGTAATTATTTCTCCAACAAAAGGATGAACGTAACCCTAGCTTTTGAATGAAAACTAGTTTTTATAAGTCTTAAAAAAGTTCAGTGGCGTAGTGGTTTGCAAGCCTGACCATGAGGTCTCGGGTTCGATCCCCAGGTCAGGCAAAGCGTTATTTATTGGATCTTTCCATTAGGAATTTTCTCAATGACAGCCTGGAATTTGGAACTGTGCCCGGTAGATGGCAATAGGCTGGCCCTTATTACATATGAGATCAAAAACATACTAGCGAAATGTAGGTGTTCCTACTATGAGACTGTCTTGGGTACACCTCTGCCTACCCCTTCGGGAAAAAGGCGTGATTGTATGTTATGTTAAAAAAGAGTAAAACATTGTTTGAATTTTTCCATAGATAAACTTCCAAACTCCGCTGCTCGACCTATCAACAATTTACGGAGTTGACGAAAGTTCACTTGCAACTGTGAAGAAGGGTGAACTAGGTCTTCTCAAGCTCGAAAGAAGAGGCGATAGATACGTGCCTCTAATCATAAACAATACAGTTGATAATGAAGTCGATATTGCCAATTCTAGTGTCGTTGGTAATTCATCAACACAAAACGTTGTCCTGAACGTTGATATGGCTGGGGCAGTGACTACAGCAATGGAAAATGTTACGAGATATAGAGACGTGTGTATTCAAAACCGGCAAAATGAAACTAAATGCTATCAGTTTGGTGAGTAATCAAAATATTAAGCTGTTTAATACATATGTAAGAGATACAGTATATGCAAGAGGGCTCCCTACATTTTTTATAAATGGCTTGAAAGAGAAGTAAATGAAAGAGGAGTAGAATTTCCTATCTACTTTATTTTATTCATTCACTAGACGTATCGTATCGAATTTAGAATGCCTACCTAAGCTGAAGAACGTAAGTTTAATGTTTGTATTACATAATTTGAATAAAAAACTAAGTATATTCAGAGTAACAATCATATTTGAACTACACCTATTTTCTTATCTTTAAAGGTTTACCCGAAGCAGGAAATTATAACCTAAGAACGACAACCTTAGGAATATTTTTCATGCGGGAACACAATCGAATCGCGACAGCTTTACACAAAATTAACTCATGTTGGAAAGATGACAGACTCTTCAAAGTTGCGCGGCAGATAAATATTGCTACAGCTGCTCACATATTTATGTACGAATTGTTACCGTCTTTGCTTGGTAAGCTTTTTGTTTTATGGTTTTTAATGTACTACTATAAATGTATCTTAAACGTAAAGAAAGATCGATCGATCTTTAGGTAATTATGAAGTATGATCACAGTAATTAGCTTATCTAATCTTTTTAATCATAAGAAATTCCTCGACAGGTTTCAGGAATATGGTAAACTATGGCCTTCTCTCTGAGAGTGTCGAACATGTTTCCACGTATGATGAACATCCTCCATTGGTTTATGCTGAATTCGAGATTGCTATGCGCTACTTTCATACAATGAAGGACGGCAGAGTTAAGTAAGTAACATTTTACGTTATTTATTCATAATAAAGCTGAATAGACAATAGGCATGTTATAATATTATAACATTATAATGTCGCATCGACAATATTTGGTGTAGACCTAAGGTGTAGACACGTGCAAGAATGGAGACTGAGTCTATGAAAGCTTACTGTGATGCGTACTTTGGCTAGATAGGGCGATGATATTTATTAACGCAAAGTAATTAGAAGTGGTAGAAGAAGAACGAAAGAAAGAGTTTAGTGGCGTAGCAGAATTACTAAGCACAGGCCTATGTCCAGCAGTGAAAAAACCTAAAGTGATGATTAATATTGCTCTCAAGAACATTTTTCGTAACACCTTACAGAGAAGATATGAGACTGGATATTTTGTATAGAAACTTTAATATCGTTTTCAGAACTTACGCAGAAAAGCATCACTACACCGGCGAATTTTATGCAAGTGAAACAATTTTCAGGCAAGCTCTCATTGAACAAAATAAAAACTTTGAAGGAATAAACCGTGGCACATTTTATCAGAGTACTGGCAAAATTGACGATAATTTGGACCCAGAGGTACGTGTTCATGGTATTTGCTATATATCTTTAGTTAGAATGACAGACCAGACTTCACAACTCGGAGAGTGATGTGTGTAGGGCAGTCATATCAAAGTCCTAGGTGTAAGATTAAGCAAAAGTTACCTACATAAAAAAATGTTTTAGGTGTCGGAGAACTATTTTGGTGATTTGCAACGAGCTCACGATTTAGGATCAATAGATATACAAAGAGGGAGAGATATGGGCATCAGAGGTTACAACGACTATAGGCACATGTGTGGCCTGAAACCGGTTCATAAGTTCGAAGAACTCGTTGATGTTATGGAAGTAGAGGTAAAGTGAATTCTGTGTACGATCATTGTGGACTTTTATATTAAAATGAATGGTAATGTTACCAAAAACAACTTTTAACTAGCAGTGCAAACAAAAAGTTCAATGAGGTTCATATTATATATGATCTATATATATAAATAAAGTCATTCTTGTTTCCTTTACTAACAAATGTCAAAATCAGATACTTCATGCTGCGTAAATATCTCAATTTGTGAAATCTGTGATCTCAATTTGTGAAAGTGCTTTATAAGATCACTTTAAATAAATGATTATAAAGACTTCATCATAAAAGTGCTTTTATCATAAAATTATCTAAAAATAATTTATTTTTTTATAAAATAAACCTTTAACTTTATGCTAAGTCTGGTGCTTGATTTTGATTTTTAATATTTTTTTAGAAAATGGAAGCTCTCAAAAGCTTGTACGAAGAGGTGGACGATATAGACTTGCTAGCTGGCATCATCAGTGAGAACTTTATCCAGGGCACGTACGTGGGACCCACACTATTCTGTATCATCACGAAACAGCTGGAGCTGTTCAGATTCTCCGACCGATTCTGGTTTGAGAGAGGTGATCAGGTCCATAGTTTCAGTTTAGGTATGATAATCTTTACATATTATTTAGGTATGATAGGTATGACTGCCTCGGTGGCGTAGAGGGCGCATGCTCGACTGCCAATCAAGAGGTCCCGGGTTCGATCCCCAGGTCAGGCAAAGTGTTAAATATTGGATTTTTCCATTAGGAATTATCTCAATAACTGCCTGGAGTCTGGAACTGTGCCCGGTAGATGGCAATAGGCTCGCCCCCTATTTCATGGGACCAATAACATACTGGCGAAATGTGGGTGTATCTACTATGGGACTTAGTCTTGGGTACACCTCTGCCTACCCCTTCGGGAAAAAGGCGTGAATGTATGTTATATGTTAGAAAAAAATAGAAAACAGAATTCTTAAAATTCTGAATTTTGGTCAGGCAAAACCATCGAGATAACTCTAGTATAATATTATTTTGC
This sequence comes from Hemistola chrysoprasaria, assembly GCA_947063395.1. Lineage (NCBI taxonomy): Eukaryota > Metazoa > Arthropoda > Insecta > Lepidoptera > Geometridae > Hemistola > Hemistola chrysoprasaria. The sequence goes on from OX346719.1 coordinate 10,962,122, forward strand.
AACAGGTAACATTGGTTCAAAAATAAATAAAAGATATTAAATAATATAAGCAATGTGAGCACAGTTAAACCGCCTAAAAACGCACAATTTATAATCCTCTTTCAATTAAATAGTTCTAAAAAAATAAAAATGCCGAGCCATAAAAATGAACAAACACTCCCATTTAACACAAGTTTTCAGGCACAATCGTTATTCACAGCAAACGCTGGAAACATTTTGCTTTCGGATTTAATATTTTAACTTTTATTGAAAATAATCTGTTGCAGGTCAACTGAATGAGATCAGGAAAACTAGCATGGCCCGGCTTGCCTGTGACAATGCTGAAGGCATTAAGTCCATACAACCGCAAGCCTTCTTAAATGTAAAGCCTGGGTAAGCTGCGCGTTATTTTTTACTACTCTTCCTAGTTTATTTCTCCATGCAGTTGGTTCACTCAAAATAAATTGGAGAATTACGCGGCTGAATGTAATACTAGCTATACAGATATATATTTTTATCTTTCAGTTTTTTACGGGAAATGACTTTTTAGCTGAAAGACAGTTAGATTGACATAAAAGAGATTGCCTAAATAGTCAAAATTAAGGTCATTTAGCTAGAAATGATATAAAAGCAGAATGCCAAGTGACTAGGTAGTCATCCTAGCTGGACGACATAAAAGCAGAATTAGGCTCGACAATAAAATAACTAGATTTCGTTTATATTCCCGTGGCTAATTTTCTTACGTGGAATTTGGTGCCCTGGTGTATTGTAAATTTAAATCTCATCAAGATCCGTTCACTTTGCACGGACGCACTGAAATTACAATTCTTCGAAGAGCTTCTTTGAAAACTCAAAATTATGCAGAGTTACTGGTTTAATCAGGGAGCATTTTCTCTTAAAGGGTCATTGTACACAACACATGTAGAACAACTTCTACAATGCGGATCGCATTAAAATTGTGAAAAACAGTTGTTTTATAGAAAAGGTCCCTTGAACTTAAACAAAATTTATGGAACAACTGATTTTTTTCGCGATTTTAGAGTTGTCTCCATTCCATAATGGAGACAACACTAAAAAGCTGTTCCACATAAAAAGGACAAAAGGATACTTAGGTACTGATTACCAGCAACTCTCTATATCCTAACAAAAAGATACACCTTATATGTTTTATTTAATATCTCTGTTAAAATGTTAAATTATATGTTAGTAGATGTGCCCTGTGCCTTTACTCGCGTTGTCTTCGTTCCCGTGGGAATATCGAGATAAAAAGTACCCCATCTTTGCAGGGTCTAAGCTATCTACATACAAAATTTTAGCTCAAACGGTTCAGGTAGTTTTAGCATCAAAACGGAACAAACATATACATATAAAAAACAGCGCCAGATGGCCCCGGGGTCAATTTAGAACAAATTTAACCTTAAAAATACATTAAGTATAATAAAATGGTGTAACAATTAGCGGTTTTATCGCTAAGCGCGATCTCTTCCAGACAACCGTGGAGAGGAGTTATTGTTTTTGTTACAAAGGTAACTTTTTTACATTGTACTGATTTTTGAGATTTATTGCATAAGTAGGACAGTAGGACTATTAACATGAGTAAAATAAACTCGAATGGACTGCGGACTGCGACTGTGCGACAGTGCAAAATACTTTTCGCCATCTTGAAACGCTAGTTTTTATAGCCTCAAACTTGAGAGGTTTTTAATTAGTTTTTAAAGGAGCTGAAAGTTTTTCGCTCAGTGTAGTTAGGAAGGCTAATTACTTGAATTAATCAGGTTCCAACGAAAATACTACATCTGTAGGTTCAATTAAATGTATTCTCTACTCTCAATTTTAATACAACTTGTGTAAGAGCGTACGCCTACAAAAAAAAATTGTATATAAAAAAAATGATAAGGACTTCATCTTTAAAATATCAGGATATATGTATCGAATAGGTTTTCTATATTCAGAGAGAACAAGGTAATTACAAAACACCGATTTGGTAAATTTTCCTTAGGATTGTGTCTAATTGCTAAGAGATCGCGTTTCCTGTTAAGTTAAAAGGAGCCATTCTTTGAAACAGCTGATCTCATATTCCACAATTTCAGAGTAGCTTCTTGGTCAAAGTTTTACAATAAGGAGCCATTAATTACTGTACTCATAAAATAATTAATGGCTCCTTAAGAGGATGGACTAGTTATCAGTAAGCATGTAAGTAAGTGTACATTTGGCCCAGTGGGATTATGTCCGGCTTTGAAACAAGAGCCTCTGGATCGAATCTCAATAACATCTGGTATGCTCAATAACATTTGGCTATTGGTTTCATCTGGAAGCTGCCGTATTTTTCGAGCAGTGCGAATCGGGAGTAGTGCGAAGCGGGCCTAACCCACGAAGTAAGCCTGTTTATAAATAAATGTAGATTGGTCTCTTTGCCAATACCATACCTAGAAGTACCATACCTTTGCCAGTTATTCATCCGCCAAGCAGTAATGTGTAAACATTACTGTGTTCCGGTATGAAAGGCAATGTTACCAGCGAAATTACTATGGGCATGATGAATTTCAACAACTAATATGTCAGGATGACAAGCACAGTGCAGTGCCGCGCAGAATTTTGATTTTAAAACACTGGGTGGCGCAGTGTCTGTTAATATGGACTATCATGATGCCATCTGATTTGGTAGTCTTGTCACTTACTATCATAAAAAAATCTCAACTACCTATTGTGGCCTTGCGGTTGAGACCATGGGTTGTTGGGGCTCAGAGGCGAGGGACCTGATAGGAGAGCTAGGTCGCAGATTATGGGAGAGGACGGGTGACTCCCGCTCCGGCACGGATCTGGTGCAAAGGTTTTAATCATGTCAATTGTCATACAGCGCGACAATGCAGCTAGCGTCTTGGGTACCCTTGCCATAGAATAGACAATAATACTACGTATAGAATGGACACTGTCATCCACCAACCGGGCCTACCTCACCTCACGCACACTCTTGCGCATGTACAAAACTCCATATGTGCAGTGTCTGTGTAGTAGGTATTTATAGCGCGACTTTTGTATGGGAATTGAGTCGAGTGTCTGGGGAGTACCTTTGCTATATATTTATTTGTAACATTCAATGTTACAAATAAACACATTAACATTCAATAAATAACATAATATTATTAAACAGAAAAATATAATGTACTGTAGAATCGTTAAAACGGGTAACAAACACAACTCAGTATAAAACAAACTCAAACTCATTTAACTTTCGCATTTCATGAAAGTGAGAAGACTGAAAGTACAAAAACGAAAATAAACGACGTCACACAGATTATTATAATTTATTTACCCGTACAAAGAAACCTCCATCCCAGCAACCTCCCACATAAGCTAAAAGCCAATTCCATTTAAAAATAAGACAAAATTAAATAAAGAAAGAGGGAAAGCGACGCATGACATTAGAGAGCGGGATAGCTCAACGCACACATTTCAAAATGTAATCAAGTGTAGGTACGCGAGGAAGACGGATATAAAAGTGAATAAAGGGCACAATTTGAATATATCTAAAAAGGGCTTGAGAACGGTTTAGTCGTCAAGTATCCTTCGCCTGAAAACAGGAGAATGACATTACGATAACTTAAATTCTCTAGTCAGTGAGACGAGTTAGTAAGACTTTTAGATCTAATACTATTTTATATCACTGTTTCGGATGATGTTACAGTAAGTAAGTTACGTAAATAAACAAAAGTTACCGACATAACCCAGCGGATTAGCAAGTTGAAGTGACAATAGGCAGGGCACATTGCACGTAAAACAGCAGATGGCCGATAGGGAGATAAGGTCCTCAGGAGTACACATACGATCTTTTATTATGACAACAGGAACATAGTGGATCCAAGCGATTTACAACCGGACTATATGGAAATCTATTGGGGAAGCTTATATATAGCAGTGGACGTCTTACGGCTGAGATGATTATAACGACGTTACCTTAAATCCGACTGGTTAGAGTTTAACATCTGATAGAAAACTGCGGCTTGCTTTCCCACTCAGCGTATACTTACTATTCTTACTAAGTAATAAATATAATCCTTGTCATTGTATCACAGTACTGACTACTCATTTCTGACACTTTGGCCGCAGTCAAAAGAAGCATTATTATTACTATGTATTATAAAATCCTAAATGACTCACAGACTGACATGCAACGCAGAGCCCAAACCACTGATCCTAGAGATTTGAAACTTTGAATGTCGGTTCTTTTCGTTATCTGGACGTGTGCTAAGGAAGGATTTTTAAAAATTCACATGCTAAGGGGTCCAAAAATGGCGTTAATGTTTTGGTATAAAACTGCCATATTTCATAATTGCGAGCGGGCAAAGTCGGTTCTTACACTAGTTTCTCATAAAATGGGTTAAAAAAGTGTAGTAACACTTAAGAGGGTACATCTACACATCAAACTGAAATTGTGAAATTCACAGAAATATTTTTCACTTCTCATAAATGGTTTTCTATCAGATCTAAAACTCTGACCAGTCAGATTTAAGTTATCGTCATTATAATCATTTCAGCCGTAGAACGTCCGCTGCTGGACGTAGGCTTCCCCAATAGATTTTCATCTAGTCAACGCGGTGTTCGGTCCATTTGAGTATATTGTCACTGTCTCCAGAGAATTCGTGTATTATGAAAGCAAATGGCGTTGTGAAATTTCAGTGCGGGGGTTACGAAATCTTTTGTATAAATGTAATCAGTTAAATATCGTATTTAGGTTGACTTTGTTAGGTGTAAGGCTAGTTTAAGCAACATATTATTATGATACGAGAGCTACGAGAATGCTAGTCATATTGCCTTTGAGTATTGATATTATTGAGACAAAAGACATGCGGCACGTTGAATGCACAGACTGCTTAAGTTAAACGTGTCTATTGTTATGTCCTGACTTTGTAATACAGGGAAACATTGGTTTTAGTAAAAGGAGTGCCTTTTGTAGTGCAGTCAAATGTCAAACTTTATACTCCAAAAAGCTGTACCTACAATAAAAGAAACCTGATGTGTTAATTTACTTTTGTAGTTTCTGTATAAAATCAATCAAACAATAATTTTGGTGATTTGCGAAAAAAAAATAGGTATATATTTTATTACGATGTCGTGGGATCCAAATTAACAATAACAAAAAGGAGCACGGCTTAGACGCAAAAAGTCCAATAACAAAAAGATTGATGGTCAAAAGATTAACAAGCTGCAACAAATAATTTATAGCTAATTACGGTAACCTTTCCTGTCATTCTATTCTAACCATAATGCGTTTATCTTGAAGGAACACGCCCGTCCCGTGCAGGCACATCGACCAACCGGACCTCACCAAGTGGCGGGATGAAAGCTGCTACAAACACAAGTACACCCACGAGGCGACCCATCTGCCTATTAGTTTCATGGAACAGGGAGATTCTGTGAACTTCACGGCGTTCTTCAATGATTTAATGTTTTATGATCCTAGTAATGCACAACCAAAATCATGATCAGAAATAGGTAACATAGATTTTTTATCTTTAATAATTATTTTACATGAAATGTACTAAAAATGTATCAAACTTAAACTCAAAACAGCTCTAATCAAATAGGTCATAATCTGACACTTTTGTACGTCAATGAAGATAAACAGTACTGAGTCTACCGTGCGTTCGGTAAGATACCTCTACAAGAAGAACGCACAAGAAACTTACGTATTCCATTACGTATATGTATTCCATTATTTTATGAATTTAAAATGGTAAACAAATAATAAAAATTGACATAAAATACTTTAATAATAAAGCCATTTTGCTTATTCCTTGAAGTTTTACGAATTTGTATATAAGAGACTTTGCATAAAATCGTTATAATTTTGTGTTAGGAATTTTACATACATTGATTAGGTAACATTAAAAGGGGGAAATTAAATAGGTGTATTAACATTGTGAAAATATTTTTTCCGCAGAGCTTATTCAAATATCTTACCTAAAAGTTATACTTATTTATTATAAAGCCTTTATATTTTATATTGTTATAGTTCTTCGTCCATACATCATTTATCCAAGTATTATGTTACGGACCGTTAATCAAACCGTTACAGCACTAAGCTCTCGAGAACTTTCGAGGTCTTATGCGGTAATAAAATAAATTAAAAAGAAAAGCTCTGAGTAGTGCAGCTCTCATTTATTCAACGGGGGAATTGGAGTAATTTCCAGAAGGAAAATTAAAAAATAAACGAGTTTATCTTAGCGGCCCCTCGACGCAATTACAGCACGGCTAAACAAGATTTTTAGATAATCTACATCTTACAATATACTTAAACTGCTTATATTATTGTGATCACTAAAAAAAGTTAAGAGCGTATCTAGACTATAAGAAATAATAATAATAATAATATGGGACAACTTCCACACACGGTCATCTGGTCCCAAACTAGGCAGAGCCTGTACTATGGTAACCAGTTAACTGATATACATACTTATATTACCCAGACACAGATCAAACAGACAAGTTCATGCACAAAAATGTTTGACCTGGCCGGGGATCGAACCCGGAGCCTGCGGCACAGAAAGCAGATTTACTACAATCTGAGCCAACGCGGCTGTCAAAAAAAAATTAAGTCCCATAAAAATAACCGAAATTTTGTTTTGTTTTTCTATGTTTCCTGCGAATTATAGTGACAGCATGGAGTCTGGGGCTGTGGCTGGTAGATAGTAATAGGTCCGCCCTAATACATGTGACTTAATAAACATAACTGGCAATTTTTTTTAATGACCTAAGCTGTTGGCGTCAGGTGGCCTCCACAGCTTTACCGGGCACTGGTGACCGTAGGAGGCGCTCGACCCAAAGATAAGGGTTAAGGGCGATAGGCTCAAGGGCACCTAGTCGGTACAAACCTTGACTTGGGCCGTCGCCATAATACGTGGGGTCAGACTTGCCCTAGCACCTCAGAAGGGGAGTTCTAGGGCCCTATCAATAGTTTGATCTGTTTGATTATTGGTTCGTAATGGTAGGCCTCTTTTGCAGGGGGCCGCCTGAGGAAGTACCACACCTTTGCCAGTTATTCATCCGCCAAGCAGTAATGTGCAACCATTTCTGTGTTCTGGTATGAAGGGCAATGTTGCCAGCAAAATTACTGGGCATGATGAGATTCAACAACTCATATCTCAGGGTGACAGGCGCAGTGTAGTGCCACGCAGAATTTTGAATTTAAGAACACTGTGGCACTGTGTCTGATATGGGCAGTCATGATGTTTACCATCAGACACTACTATCATAAAAAAAGGAACTAACCGATCGAAGGATCTGAGAGATCTTCGACCTCGCCGGCGAGGTCGGTGTTGTGATTGTGTGAGCTGGTGGATCTGGTTTCCGGCACCTGTACCGAACACGGAGCGAAAGAACTTGCGGGGTGTGGGTGTATCTACTATGTGACTATATACTGTGTACACCTCTACCTACCCCTTTAGGAAAAAGTCATGATTTTATGTAGTTGTATTAAAAGAACATGATATGACAAAATATTTCCAAGGCACTATTGAAACACTATTGAAGGTGTTATCGGAAACTTTAACTATATGAGCACACATAATACCTACCCAGTTTTAATTAATACTCCTCGTAATTAATTGGATAACGTCAAGTCAAACGAAATTAATAAATCGAGATTCGAAGCGTAAATCTGTCTTGTATTTGAAAGGTCAGCCTGAATAGAAATGAGAACAAAGGCAGAAAAACATGAAATAATGAAAATCTGAATTATTATTGCGTATTTTTGAGATTGCTTAAAAATATTTTGTAATAGTGTTGGATTGCACCTACTCGTTGTGATATCGAAAAATAAGCAAAAAGTATAAGTAAGCACTTCAAAAGTTATTGTTAGGGAAAAGTAAGCAAGTACATACATACATACATACATACATTCACGCCTTTTTTCCTGAAGGGGTAGGCAGAGGTGTACCCAGGACTCAGTCCCATAGTAGATACACCCACATTTCGCCAGTATGTTATTGGTCCCATGTAATAGGGGGCGAGCCTATTGCCATTTACCGGGCACAGTTCCAGACTCCAGGCAGTTATTGAGATAATTCCTAATGGAAAAATCCAATATATATCACTTTGCCTGACCTGGGGATCGAACCCGGGACCTCTTGATTGGCAGTCGAGCATGCGCCCTCTACGCCACCGAGGCAGTCAACAAGAAGAAGTAAGCAAGTAGATGTTACAATATTATATTATATAATACCATTACATACTGTCTAATACCTATTTTATTTTATTTGGTCTGCTTGGTTTAAGAATTTGTAGTTTCTGAAATTTAACATTTGAATGAATTAACTGCTGCAAAGGTTTAATGTACTTTACAATCACGCCTTTTTTCCGAAGGGGTTACCCAGAGTACCCAGGACTCAGTCCGAATAGTAGGCACACCCACATTTCGCCAGTATGTTATTGGTCCCATGTAAAATGGGGCGAGTCTATTGCCATCTACCGGGCACAGTTCCAGACTCCAGGCAGTTGTTGAGATGATTCCTAATGGACAAATCCAGTGTTCATCACTTTGCCTGACCTAGGGATTAAGCCCGGGATCTCCTGATCGGCAGTTGAGCTTGCGTTTTAAATATACCATAATAATATTGTAAATATTCTAAAACTACATGACATGGATTTAAAACTTTAATATAAATTGAAGTTTAGTATGAATTGGAAGCGGATTCAGCGAGCAACAGATGTGCCGAATGTCGGGTCACCAAACGAAAGATAACATTCATAGGAAGAAATACCGACCCACACAATACGTTACTACATTGAATATAAAGCTTTCAACTCGCATTGTGCCAGTTTCGTCCATACAATATAATATAGTAATCTCTTCATCTTATTATCACAGAAGCTTATATATATTATTATAGGCTTGACTGAACTAGTCTCACACGAGATATGACGTTATGATATGACGAGCTTACATTATTGTAAACTTTTGTTGTATTCAATTTTTCTAAGTGTAATTTTGACCGAAAAAAACAAAGTGACAGGACGTCATACAACACCCGGTTTTCTAATATTCACGATTTACCCCGAAAACATAATTTAAGCTTAACATTAAAAAATAACGTGTCCTTTCCAAAGGCCTTTAGAATCGAGATTGAACCATTTTCCCCGACCACAAAAAATACATTCTAACCATATCGCTTTAAACAATGTCATGCCCTCAAACAGCTACGCAGAATGCTCTGAATTCTAAATATGACAAGGTACTTAAACGTTGAGATATTTTAGGGATTTACTTACTTGTATTCGTAAGCTACCGCTGAAAGGGTGAAGGGGTCGCTTGCAAGGCCGCATTTTGTCGGATTGACGATTATTGGGGTCTTGAACTTGGGAACGAAAGAGCTGATTTACTGCTATTCTCATCTGAAATGTTGATTGTGGGCACAATTTACCGAAAAATAAGGGTATAAGGTCATAATTTGCTTGTACCGTGTTAGGAATAAACAAGCTTGGGGCTCGAGGTACAGTATATAAGACTAACGTCTAGGTATCCTTTAGCATTTCATAATTTAGTTTTTGGACCGATGCCATAGCATGTGAATCAAGGGGATTACAGACGTATCTATTTCTAAGGGTAAACTAGGTACTTGCATATTTTTTTACGAAAAGATAACAGGAATCAATTAATTATCAAACAATAAGTAGTGAAGTATGCAAATTTGTTAGCCTCATAACTTTGACCTATATTCGACCCTTGTCTCATGTCTTTTAGATAGATTACTAAGAATTTATAATCTAACAGATGTTTGAGGTTATACCTATTATACACACAAAATAATGTATTCTAAATTGAAAGTGTAATTTATTTTAGACGACTTACTGTTAAATTTACATCAACAATGTTCTCCGATAAATTTAATTTGAGTCATGTTTATAGAAGTGCTTGCAAACTAAATAAAACGATTTTAATATTGTTTACTTGATCCTGGTTTTAACTTAAATAAATTGAATTTAACACTCCGTAATACCTCTTAATTACACTCGTTTGCCGCTGAAACACTAATTGCAATTTTGAACAAATGTTTTATCTCAGAAATAAATTGCTTCGGGGTTGGGACAATTTTAGGTGTAAATAAATACTTTTACCTACCTATTAAGGTAGTTGATGAACCTGAGTTAAAATAGACTAAAAAAGTAAACGATGTTTTAAACATTTGCGTTTCATTAACGTTTTGCAGGATTTTAGCAGGAATTTAGGTGTATTTAGATAAGATTGCAGATTTTGATTAGGGTATAGTAAAAAATCTAGTTAAGCCTTTTGATATCGCTATGAAAACAATTTGGCCTGTTAATTATTATTGTAATTACTATGTTACACAAAAACAAAAACTCATAAATTCAGTAATTAATTATTATCGTTACACAAAAAGGTCGAAACACAGCCATGTTTTTGTAGTGGTAGGCCTCTTTAGCAGGGGGCCGCCTGTGGAAGTACCACACCTTTGCCAGTTATTCATCTGCCAAGCAGTAATGTGCAAATATTAGTGTGTTCCGGTCTGAAGGGCAATGTTACCAGTGAAATTACTGGGCATGACGGATTCCAACAACCAATATCTCGGGGTGACAGGCGCAGTGCAGTGCCACGCAGAATTTTGAATATTAAAACACTGGGTGGCACTGTGTCTGATATGGGCAATCATGATTCTTTTTTTTTTTTTATATTAAATAGGTCTGCGTTTGACCTCAATCTCACCTGATGGAAAGTGAAGATGAGGCCTAAGATGGAGCACGCTTTCCTAGAAGATAATTATTCACTCTTCTCTTGAAGACCCCAAGATCATATTCAAGTGGGAAGACGTACGCCGGTAGAGAATTCCACTCCTTAGCGGTCCTCGGGATGAAAGTATCCGCGTGGCGTTTGGTACGGTTAGGTGGAATATCGACCATGTAAGGATGGCGCCTTGTCGTTTCCCTGGATGTTCGGTTATAGAACGGACATGGGGGAACTAGTTCATGTAGTCCCAATGCACACTCTCCGAAATGTATCCGGTAGAAAACCGAGAGCCTGGCAACCCTTCGCCGATGCTCAAGGCTTTGGAGCCGAGCTTCGACTAAAGGCTCGTCACCAATAAGCCTCTTGGCTCTCCGTTCTATCGAGTCCAAGGTAGCCAGCTGGTACTTAGCTGTACCATCCCACAGATGCGAACAGTACTCCACACATGACCGGACTTGTGCTTGGTACAGATCCAGCAGCTGCCTTGGTGTGAAATAGCGCCGCACCTTTGACAGTATTCCCAGTTTCTTTGCAGCCAACTGGGCCTTGGACTCGATATACAAACCATAATTGAGTTTGGGTGTTAAAGTAACCCCCAAAATCTCAAGCCGGTCAGTTATGGGAACGGATACATCTCGAAAAGTAGGAGTCAGGGTGAAGGGACTCCGTTTGCTGGAGAAGAGACATGCTTGGGTTTTAGTGGCATTGAACCTGACCTGGTTATCATCGCCCCAATCGGACACGGCTTTAAGGGCCAAGTTCATACGGTCGATCATCTCTCCCCTTTGAGCTTCGACTTCCGCACTACTGGCTCGTGCACTGGATTTATAACTCTCTACAACTGTGCTGTCATCGGCATACCCAACAATACCGGGCTTACCATCAGGCACCTGATTTGCTCGTCTTGTTACTCAATATCATAAAAAAAATGTTCTTTTATGTATAAAAAGAAGAATATGCTGAAATACTGCAAACAACCTTTTTGAAAATTGTTCAAGAAACGCTTCGCATTAGACCTTCGGCTTTGAGCAAAGACAAATAATTATTTTATTGTCCAATTAGTAGAAGACGTCGGAGTCAGGAAGCTAATGGATAATGGAACTTAAAAAATTAGATGGCCAGTCGTCGGCGTTAATTGCCAATTAGGAGGAATAGCTATTAGCTATCCGTTACTGCCGAGGCCCGAAGTAATATGTTGTAGCGTTTGGATACATTCTCTCGTTATTTTACTTGGCCACATAAATACGGTTAAGCTTAAAACTACAACTATAAAAACTTTCGTTATTTTTTGGGCTCAAAACATGACATAACTAACAATCACGCCTTTTTCCCGAAGGGGTAGGCCAAGGTTTACCGAGGACTCAGTCCCATAGTAGATATACCCGCATTTCGCCAGTGTGTTATTGGTCCCATGTAATATAACTGATAGCCTCGTTGGCTCAGATGGTAGTAACTGCTTTCTGTGCCGCAGGCCCCGGTTTCGATCCCCGGCCAGGTCAAACATTTGTGTGCATGAACATGTCTGTTTGATCAGTGTCTGGGTGTTATAAGCTTATATAAGTATGTATATCACTCATCTAGTTACCATAGTACAGGCTTCTAGCCTAGTTTGGGACCGGATGATCGTGTGTGGAAGTTGTCTCATATTATTATTAATAGGGGGCGAGCCAATTGCTGTTTACTACAGTTCCAGGCTGTCATTGAGATATTTCCTAATAGGAAAGGCCGCCTGATGGTGAGCGGTTACCGCCGCCTATGGATATCTGTAACACCAGGAGTATTGCCAGTATGTTGCTGACCCTTCAAGACTGCATTTACTCTCCTTTTGAAGAGCCCCATGTTGCAGCTCAACGGGAAGACCGCAGCAGGGAGAACATTCCACAGTTTGCACATATGTGGGAGAAAAGAACGGTTGTATCGCACAGTGTGCGACGTCCACGTATCGATTATGTGCGAATGAGCTCTCAGACGATGCCGGCTAGTACGCTGATAGAACCGTGACGCCGATATCAGGTTGAAAAGTTCATCAGAACATTCCCTGTTGTAAATGCGGTAAAAACACTAAGAGACCCGCCCCCTTATTACGAAAATCAGTAGAAGTGTGGAAAGAGTTTAATTGCTTAATGTCTGCTGTCAAACGGCATACAAAAAATGACGTTTGACAGTAAAATTTACTCCTGTTGTTACGCGATTGCATGTTCGTAATACCACCCCCGATGCCTTTGCGCATACTGAGCGGCTCTAGGTATTCAAATTAGGTATTCTCGTGATATTCAAACTATACGTTATAAAGCCACATATTCTAGTTAATGTCAGGTCAACTGCTAATAACATAATGATGTTAGAGTTACCTCCATTATTTTAAGTCATTTCCACCGAGTAACATTAAAGCGACAATGATCGATCGTCCCGACTGACCCCTTCGCAATCCACTAAGTAAAAAGTAATACGATTTACCAACTAAAATATTTTGTTTAGAGATACTTACGACTTTCAGGATCCGATGAAATTAGTAACGGATCACGGAGTGTAGTATCCACAAATACCGTGATTTGTTTCCACCAAAGAATCAAGTCAGAAATTCACCCGCTAATGCCGTTCTCGGTGGCAACCAAAACTAGTATACCTATTTTTTTTTAACTTACACCTTTTTATTATTTTAAATACCGTAAATTCTGCAAACCAATTGTTGCTATTTATACTTTCCTTAAAACCACCAAAAAGCGCGTCAAAGTGGCAAGCGCGTCACTAAATAACATCAACCTTACACATTTCACCATTTTTTAAGTAAGTGAGTACTGACTGCCTCGGTGGCGTAGAGGGCGCATGCTCGACTGCCAATCAAGAGGTCCCGGGTTCGATCCCCAGGTCAGGCAAGTGTTAAATATTGGATTTTTCCATTAGGAATTATCTCAATAACTGCCTGGAGTCTGGAATTGTGCCCGGTAGATGGCAATAGGCTCGCCCCCTATTACATGGGACCAATAACATACTGGCGAAATGTGGGTGTACGTATCTACTATAGAACTGAGTCCTGGGTATACACCTCTGCCTACCCCTTCGGGAAAAAGGCGTGAATGTATGTTATGTTATGTTATGTGAGTACTGAGCTCGCGTCGAGATTTATCAATAATCTGGGATATCATTATTTAATTTTAAAGAAATTTCTACGAATACTTTTTCGCAACAAATCAATGTAGAGTACCCGCTGTATCACGAATCATGGTCGACCCCACTCTGCCTCTATGAATAATTAATAATTTGATCCACTGTCAACATTTTAACTGTATTCAATACAACTCACCGGAAAATTCATTAATCCGAACAAAACCAGAACCGCTGTAAAGGTAGCCTTATCTATACATCACAACTATTGTCTATGACCATATATTCCAATAGACTTCACACATTGTTGGATCCACGGTCTTATACTCGTCAGGTCTACAGTAACTACAGTAATGGCGGTGCGTCAACATAATGGTTACGGCAGTGAGAGGCATGACGATATAAAGATTTACTGTGCCACGAAGACAGAATGGCATTCAAGTATTCTGCCTCTTTTTCTATTGACCTGTCGATAGCAACGACGTAAAGCGGCGTTGACGCGAACGAAAGTTATATGACATGATAGTACTTATCTGTCACAACTGAAACTGAGCTTCGTTGCTAGATCTGTATGTACGACCATGGTTGGATCTACTTGAAATCTTCTTGTCTATAATGTAGAAATTGAAATGCTTAATAATAATAATGAGGCCGCAGGGCAGCTATAAGGGTAGGGTTATGTTCGTCGTTTGTGTTTACCGGTCGGCCGGAGTGAACACTATCGAGGAACAGTCTCCCACCCCTGTCTTGCTTTCATTGGCCAGCCAAATGTGAGAAGTGTGAAAAATGGAGTCGCGAGAACCTCGTGCTCGAGCAGGATGTGAAACATAAGTGGCGAGTGGGCGAGCATGATGTGACCTTCGGGTAACGTAAGTGATCGCCGTTTAAAGTCCAGGGGCACGTCGCCTTCCCTTAGCCGCTTACACCAACGTTGCCCCTCTTGTCGCCTTTATTCCCTTATGACTGCCTCGGTGGCTTAGAGGGCGCATACTCGACTGCCAATCAAGAGGTCCCGGGTTCGATCCCCAGGTCAGGCAGGAATTATCTCAATAACTGCCTGGAGTCTGGAACTGTGCCCGGTAGATGGCTATAGGCTCGCCCCCTATTACATGGGACCAATAACATACTGGCGAAATGTGGGTGTATCTACTATGGGACTGAGTCCTGGGTACACCTCTGTCTACCCCTTCGGGGAAAAGGCGTGAATGTATGTTATGTTATGTTATTCCCTTATGGTGGGTGGCCTTATTGTGGGGGGGTCCATTTAGTGAGCGGCAAGTCAAGCATCGCCTGTCGTAATATTTCACCATGTGACTGAAATGGCAGGTGCCGGAGTCTCTAACAATAGCCCGGTTACCATTCATCTAGAAATCACAACTATAGCCAAATCAAGTAGTTTCCATCCATTCACAATCCTTCATTTCCTTGCTCCTAGCGGGCGATCTTTGAGCCTATCTTAAAAAATATAGTTTTTTTTTTGTAGAAAATTGTTAAACTGTAGATCAGAGATGGACCCCGATAGGTACCTTTAAATTAAAAGCTAAAAGGGCCTTTGCAAGTTGGACTTAAAAAAAAAATAGTCTCCGTGCACTTGAAAGGTTAGAACTTATTCCAAAAGTTTAACTTTTAAAGCAAATCAAGTTATTTCCTTTCATTTCTTCACCAAAGTGGGTGCAGGCGGGGCGCGGGTCAAGTTGTATTCCTTGTACTTTGTATGGCGAGGGTCTGGCGCGTTTCCTTGTATCTGACACTTGACCTGTTCCGAACCACGTCGATGTCATTATTGTGAGTCAGTCTTAAAAAGGTGATAAAACAGTGTATCGAAATACAGTATTTCAGGCGAAAACATCGCCTAATCTATAAATATGTAAAATATATATATATTTTTTTATGATATTGAGTGACAAAACGAGCAAATCAGGTGCCTGATGGTGAGCATCATGATTGCCCATATCAGACGCAGTGCCACCCAGTATTTTAAAATTCAAAATTCTGCGCGGCACTGCACTGCGCCTGTCACCCTGAGATATGAGTTGTTGAATCTCATCATGCCCAGTAATTTCGCTGGTAACATTGCCCTTCATACCGGAACACATTAATGTCTGCACATTACTGCTTGGCGGATGAATAACTGGCAAAGGTGTGGTACTTCCCCAGGCGGCTTCCTGCAAAAGAGGCCTACCACTACAAAAATATTATGAAAAGAGGTGTTATCAATTTCGATATGAATAATTCTAATAATAATTGTAACATTAAACTTGTCGGTGGGAAAATTGCGATATGCGTCACCTATAGATACAGCCAACACATGCGCCCATATAGACGAAAAGTTTCGCCTATGACCTTTACCTGTACTGCCACGGTAGCTCTATTGGTAGAGTGCCACGCCATGCCACGTGAATTGATGCGGAAGGTGCGGTTCATGTCCCGCCCGTGTGTTACATTTCGTCTTCCCATATTCATATTGTATGAGCTATATTATTATAGATTTTCTGTAAGACGTAGAAGTTGGACTAGTCGTAGACTTTCAGTGACAGGCATGTCAACTTCCGATCTCAACTGACTACGCAAATAGTTGGCAAATTGTCAATCGCTTCGTTCTGACTATGCGGTTTTGCATACGAATCGAAACAGCGCAAACCAACAAACACAACGGTTGCTTTTTAAACGAACATGCCCATCGCAATTCAGATTCTTTTAAAAACTCTTCGATTGTGCAGCGGTTTTCAGTTTAGTATACATTGAAGCAGATTTCAGAAACTATCCATTTATTCGAGGGTCAGTTTTATTGTTGCGGAGCTTTTATGAGAGATAACATAAAGTAGAATAGATGTGAGACATTTTGAAAAAACATAAAACGTAACATACATTCACGCCATTTTCCCGAAGGGGTAGGCAGAGGTGTACCCAGGACTCAGTCCCACAATAGATACACCCGCACATTTCGCCAGTATGTTATTGGTCCCATGTAATAGGGGGCGAGCCTATTGCCATCTATCGGGCACAGTTCCAGACTCCAGGCAGTTATTGAGATAATTCCTAATGGAAAAATCCAATATTTAACACTGCCTGACCTGGGGATCGAACCCGGGACCTCTTGATTGGCAGTTGAGCATACGCCCTCTACGCCACCGAGGCAGTCTCTGAAGACATTTTAAAAATGCCCAAAATCACAAAATCGTATCTTACAACGTATGCAAGGATGCCACTATTTTTCTACGCAGATTGTTCTACACATCCTAATCACACATCGCTGCGGAGAGCAGATCACGCGTGCGGATGCTATAAATAATAACATAAAGTAATAATATAAAATAGGCCCTCACAATTACATTATAGATCCCACATTTTCAGATCTCATTATTGCTTAGTAGATAGTAAAATCGTTAGTTATTAGCTTCATTAACCTGCAAAAGTGACTTAGCTACTTAAATCTACTTACTTGAATAAAAAATTGGATAGGAATTTGAGTTTTTTTACTCTTACTCTATCTACATTTTATTTACTCTATACTATTCTCAATAATATTATTTTTACGTTAAGGCGCAGTGCAAAGCAAATTCACCCTCTCGCTCACACGTACCCACATTTTTGAAGGTATAAAAAATTCTACATGTAACCTACCTAGTTGTCTTAAAATATTTATTTTTCTGAGATTTTTTTTCTTTTTGCAAGTTTTTATACATGAAGACTCGTTTGGATTAAATTAGATTTTTACTGAATCTTTGTATTGTTATTTTCTAGTTCCTAGTGGTCTTTATATTACGTAATTACAATACAGGTAGTATTTAATATATCTCCAAAAATGTGGGTACGTGTGAGCGAGAGGACGAATTTCCTTAGCACCGCGCCTTAATAACACAATAATGATGTACATACCTACTTCTTATGCATTTATTAGTAAACAAATGAGAACAGAATGTTGTCTCAGTAACAGACTAACAGAATGCTCTGGTAATCAAGAGATTGAAATCTATACAAATGCTTGTGCATAACTACTTAGATATTTAGTGGCTCGAGAATTATATAGAGATGATAATACTTACTGTATAATGTAATTAGTTGAAAGTGTCTACTTTTATTTACGAGTAAATATCATTTAAAAATCAAAGATGAAATCACGAAATTATGATTTAGGTATTAGATTAGCTATGCATCCATCCATCCATCCATTCTCACAAACTTTCGCATTTATAATATAAGTAGGATGACCACTATAAAGCATTTTGACCATTAGAACGAAATTGATATGAACGTTTTCGACTCAGAGATGGATACGTAACGTCAAAAATCTCTTCCCACTTGACCGTTTCAACGCCGCTCTACATAACATAGTGTAATAATTTTCTATTATATAAGTCAACAATAATTGTATTCATTCATATCATTTAAGTTTTTTCCAATTGTTTATATTCACTCATATAATATTTAATTAGTAACGAGCTCTATGGCGAATGCTATGTACGCCTATATATTGTTATACATATAAGAACTTGACTATGTAACATTAAAATTATGTAAAAATGCATATGTATAATGTGGCTGTACTCATTAAATAAATAAACAATAATTTTTTATAAATTTAAATGTTATTTAAAGGAAAATTATTGAGAAAAAACGCTCAGTAAACGGAACGCGATGGTCGCGAAATGGTCTTGTTTGCATAGTCTGATATATTTAAAAGTCTGATATAGAAAAATATTATTTGAGCATTCCTATAATATACCAGATACCTATTTTCATTATAGTTTTCCATCCATATTATTGCATCCATTGCGGCAGTCTGTATGGATTATAATTCTGTTTAAGCCCGCTCAATCTACTCCAGATTTTCCAGGGAGTGATGTGTTGCATCTTATCTGGGCGTATTATTTGTCGAGTCGTTTACCAGACCAATCCCAAAAGGAACGTAATCGAGTAAGTACCTCCAAACAGCTCTGTAGAGATATATTGGTCAACCATCTATTCCAGTTGGCAATCAAGATATGTTAATAGCTCTCTTTGATATTCAAAGTCGTGTGCACACGTCCTTACTGTGCTCATCAGTGCTATCTTGACCAGAGTGCGGCTGACAGGGGGTAATTAACTATTGTACACGAGCCCTCATGCTTACTACTAAGTAGGTACATTCCACTTTCCTACTACGTAACTAATAGCTAATTGATCAATAAAATAATTGAAAACTAATTGGGTTAAAATCTACTAATTGGATCAATTAAAAAATGTATTGCAAAGGTTTCCATGAATGGATTTTCTGTGTAATATTTTTATACTTTGATACTAATTTATTAATATATTTTTCAGTGGCCTTGTTGTTCCCGGCTATATTTTTTTATTTTATTTTTTTATAGCGTTCTATGGGGGAGGCCTATGTTAAAAAGCAGTAGATAGCAGTGGACGTCTTCCGGCTGATGATGATGATGATTGTATACTTTGATTTGATGATTTTTGCAAGACTGTTTTTACATATTAGAGATAACGCTACAGCCAAGCCAACTTATCCCCTTTTCTCTCCTCCACTCCCTTCTTTTGGTTATTTTCATAACATCTTGTGTAGCTGCCTCGGTGGTGTAATGGACACAAGGTTGACTGCCTATCATCAAGTCCCCGGTTCGATTCCCAGATTAGGCAAAGTGTTATTGGATTTTTCCATTAGGAATTATCTCAATGATAGGCTGCCAGTCTGGAACTTTGCCCAATAGATGGCAATAGGCTCGCCCCCTATTACATGGGACCAATAGCATACTGGCGAAATGTGGATGTACCTATTTTGGGACTGAGTCCTAGGTACACCTCAGCCTTCGGGGAAAAGGCGTGATAGTATGTTATCTTGTGTAAAAAGAAGTCCTTGGTGTACCTCTTAAATTTGATTGAATTGCGTCGATAAATAACACTACAGCATACTTCCCCCTTTTCGCCCCTAATTTTCCCCCAATCAATAATCGTGATCGTTAAAAACATTTCAATAAATCAAGGAACTTGTGCGCCAATTTTCGTCAAAATCGGTTGAAAAGCAATATGTAGGCGAGAACACGTACTTATGAACTTACAGAAGGACAAAAGCATTGGCCAATCTCGAAACTGAGACGCTTAGCTTGCTTTGCAGGTTCAGTCAAATAGGTGGGTAAAAAGCACTAGTGCGGTAATGTAAAGTAAAAAACACTTGTGCGTAATAACCTGAGTTATGCACTTAAATTTGTGTTGTGTTGGTCCTAAAACATCAAAAAGCTTTTTCTTGGCTATAAATCTAATAACGGAATTATAATCGGGGTCTTTATTTTAATGATTTACTATATACCTATAGGTATATACATTTGTAAAGAGAGAAAGTATTTTTTTCTTAAGAATAATTAAACTTACTTAATTAAAAAAGTAACACACTGTCGCGATCCCGTGGGCTAATCGGGAGTACTTTGTTTTATAATATTTCCCATGTTGACTCAAATTCTTCTTTCAATTTCAAGGAAATAGCTTCCTTAAGGCTATAATCCCCTACTCGTAATTTCAGTCAAGAAAATAGATGTGTAGAGGTACGATTTGTGAGACCCCGGCTCAACTGCTTACGTAAAATAGGGCATAAAGCTATTAAAATACAATAGATTTATATATATTAGTTTATAAAAATATATATTAAACAGATAAATGTCCAATATTAGGGTTTGTGTTTATGTATGTATGTAGGTATAATAGACCAAGTATGTATATTAGTCACCTCTGATTCTATATTTATTTATTAAGAAGTCTCTGTCACACCACCGACCAAATGTTTATTACGGTTCTCTCCTCCCCTGCATGGTTATATTGGAAGAGATAGCTCTGAGCGATAATACCGCCCATTGTTACACTAGATATTATGAATTGTTATTAGTTTTAATCTTCTTGTTTGTGGTTCACGTGTAAAGTGTTTATCTATCTAAATATTTTCAAATTATACAATTTTTAACGGTTCTGAATTCAAGGTTTCGCGGTACGGATAAGAACAGCAGTCCGCTTGTTGCAGACCCCTGATGTAGGACCTCGTCCGGAACTTCTCTCCCGAGATAGCTTCGGAAAATGTTTCCTTAATGTTCCTCTAGGGATACTAAAGAATTTTCCCCGGAAAAAAGGTTTATATACGGCTAGGCATCGATTCGGTCCGCATCTTGGGTATTGAATATCGATACATTTAACAAATACATATGTGTGGACTAATCATTCGGTCAATAATCTATAAAAAAAATTAAAATATCATTATTACTTGATTAAATTTTTAAAAGATATAATACGTCAATTCTTCCTTAAACAAGGAAATGCATGAAATTTTCAGGACTGCAGTCGTTCGCCATTATCAATTTGGTGGGAATTGAGACAAGTTTGATAGCGATAACGTGTGCTAAAGCACATAGTATAGAGAAATAGAATAGAAAATAACAAAAAAATGTTATTAAAATCACGGCTGGCGGCTACCTCTTGAGCTGGTACCTTATGTTGACTAGCTTCAGTATAGGGCGCGTTGCAATGGATCCTCTTGGTTACGCCACTCTGTTCAGTCATGTGGAAGTCTGTAGCATTTTTCTACAAATTTGTCAATGCAATCTGAGCGCTGGTCTGATGTAGCTAATGAGTATAAATAAAAAGCGTGCATAGCCTCTCTCAGAGGCATCTGCCCCTCAGAGGTATGTATAATTTCATAATATCACTGAAAGTGGGAATTATGGAAGAGTGGTAAAACTTGTATCGAAAACAAGTGTAGTTGTGAATTGTAGGTACTTGACCGAAATACTACAGATATCGCTCCAAATATTAAATAACAAGTGGAACTATGGCTCGTTCAGTCGTCTTTGAACATTAAACGGTAGAAGGGCAATTTTATGCGCAGTACAGATGTCAGCAGCAGCAGTGAACAGTGTAGGCAGGGAGGTGACGATCAATAGGGTGTTAAATCTGTTTCGGAGAAGTTGTGGCGCGTTCACGTACTCCGTGACTTATATTCGCATGTCACTCGTCCGTGAAACGTTTAAAATTTACACTTTGAAATGAAATAAAGCACAATATGTAAGCTTAGTTTTATTTAATAGCCTACGGTGCAACGCCTTGTTCTCGTTAAGGTGGGCAGACTTGTCTCCACTTTATCCTGAATTTCACTTCTTACACTTTCATCACATTTTTAATTATAATATGCTCAGCGGTTCTGGATACTTTTGTTTTATGTTCAGTTTAGGAAGGTATGTGAATCAATCGAGTGATATTATGCGGCATTGATATTACTTACAATTTACATACAACATAAATTCACGCCTTTTTCCCGAAGGGGTAGGCAGAGGTGTACCCAGGACTCAGTCCCATAGTAGATACACCCACATTTCGCCAGTAACTTACAATTTATTATAATATTATATCGAATACTTTATATCATTACTTACATAATTATTTGTCGATGCATCCAATGTCTTCTAGAAATGCCTTTTAATATCACCGGAGGATTAGATTTCCAAAACCATGCTCGACACATTTTATTAGAAGTAAGGAAGACCTTAATCAATAATGCTTAGTGCTCTTAAACCAAGTCTTTAGTGGGCAACTGGAGTAGTGAAGTGGCCATTTCGGTCACACAGTTTCCTTTGATTACCATTCGGTTTTATCTGTTTTGGTTTGGATTGGATTAGCAAAATAGTCATTTATTTTCACTTTTCTCTTGATCTAAGTTTTTATTTCAGTACCTACGTCTAGGTTCTTTTTTGTGTTAATTTTAAGCCTACCTATTTATGCTATTCAAATACAATTGTTTTATTGTTCATGAATAAATGAAATGAAATGAAAGGTTGATGTGAAAGGCCTTTTAGATAACATGGCAGGGCCTAAAAATAATTATAGTTCTACAATATGAAATGGTAAGAAAAATTTCAGCCACGGCGGGACTTGAACCACGCACCCTCTGCACCATTCCGTGCGGTCGGCACTCTACCAGTTGAGCTACATGGGGGTACTAGTCATCGGTTACTAGTCATAATTCCGCCTCAGCTCACTTTACTGATAGTACAACATCTTTTATAACATGCATTCTGCAAATAAATAAAAAATACAAAAATAAATATATATAAAAAAAATTCTTTCTTCTACTTTGCTTGCCATTAAAGCGTCCAGTAACACGTCTAGAAAAATAATAATATGTCTACATACAACGAGATAAAACCTGACAAACATTAGGTAGAAAATCTTCCACCCCCTAGCAAGACACGCCACGGTCAAAGAGAATATTGTAACGCTACACTTAGCACTTAGAATAAAATCTTTGGTATATTTTTTATTTTAATTATTATATAAAATGAATGAAACAAGAGCGAATCCACAGATTAAACGTTGTAGGGGTTATAAATTCTATCAAAAAAACATATTTTATGTCCCTGCTTACTGCATGCCTTGTATAAAAATAACATGTTAATTTATATTTCAATGTAATCAAACATCAAACAGAGAGCGTAACTGGAAACTCTGGCAACTATTGCAATAGACGTAGGAATTTGGAACTGCAATCGAAGTTTGGTAATAACTCGCGCCGGATGACCATTTCATCTGGTTCTGAACTCGAGCTGGCAGTGAGGCAAATACCAGCTTGATTGCCTGTTTTCGTGACCATTGTTTATTGCTACTTTGTTGGAAACTTTACTTATTGTTTGTAATACTATTTTTCACTCCTCTTGCTCAAAAGTCCGTCATTGTTGGCTAAAATAAGGAGATAAAGTATATTTATTTTTAATTTTTGTCTGTCACCAATGAGATTTTTTTTGTGGCGCACGTATATGGTGTAAGCCAAAACACATCATCATATTTTTTTTTGTTTATGAGTGACAAGTCGAGCAAATCATGTGCCTGATGGTATGCATCATGATTGCCCATATCAGACACAGTGCCACCCAGTTTTTAAAAGTTCTAAATTCTTCGCGGCACTGCACTGCGCCTGTCCCCCTGAGATATGAGTTGTTGAATCTCGTCATGCCCAGTAATTTCGCTGGTAACATTGCCCTTCAGACCGGAACACAGTAATGTTTGCACATTACTGCTTGGCGGATGAATAACTGGCAAAGGTGTGGTACTTCCCCAGGCGGCACCCTGCAAAAGAGGCCTACCACTACAATCAGCCTACATCAGCCTGTGTTAGTCCACTGCTGGACATAGTCCTCTCCTAATTTGCGCCACTGAGCCCGGTCCTCAGCTCTACTCATCCAGTTGCTACCGGCTATCCTTCGCAAGTCGTCACTCCACCAGCAGGGCGTCCTACGCTACGTTTGCCTACTCACGGTCTCCACTCCAGAACTCGGCTACCCCAGCGGTTATCAGTTCTGCGCACAATGTGACCAGAGCCCACTGCCACTTCAGCTTGCTTATTCTTTGAGCTATGTCGGTAACTCTGGTTGTCTGTCGGATAACCTCAAGCCAAAACTGTTTTCATGAAATTAATATTTTATTTTCGTACAATCGTAGTGAAAAGTAGAGCGCGGGAGTAAAACTTTCTCGTATTATACATTCGTTTACCATAGGTCTCTTTCAATTAATGGGTCTTTAAAATCTTTAGCCTTTAACAATTTACTATTAACGAGCTTTTATTTATTTTTAGCTGTTAATTATCTGGTAAACAATTACGAAATCTTACAAGCTTAGATTACTTCTTGGTGAGTCTCCGTGCACCCTTCGACCAGATACCAAACTACCTAAAACAACAGCACCAAAGCGGCAACTTTTATTTTGTAGTGTGCGTACCACAAAAATTAGTGAAAAAGTTTGCTAAGAGTGCTAATATGCGTGAAAAATTAAGTTGCACAGATTCGGGTACGCTGAATTTGGCATAGTTCTTTTAACCGCAAATGACAAGTACATTGAGCCGGCAGTATCTAGTCAGAGCGCACGTGGAGACTTACACAATAATCTAAGCTTACAAGTATTTGACAGACTTCTTAGTGAATCGACATAAAATCGTCGCTGCAGTGTCATTTGAAATTAAGTTCCAAGGGTTCTGAACCTAGTTTAATATGTCTTATTCTAACTGTGTCTCGTGGTTTCAGGTTTCACTTACTTAAAAGTACCCTTGTGACATTTCAGTTTCTAAGCTATCTAAGTACATAACGAAAAATTTCAGCTTAATGTGACTATATACGAATATGACATTGTGCGAGGATAAAACTAAACGTGTCACTGTGATAACGTGA
Source organism: Hemistola chrysoprasaria (assembly GCA_947063395.1). NCBI lineage: Eukaryota > Metazoa > Arthropoda > Insecta > Lepidoptera > Geometridae > Hemistola > Hemistola chrysoprasaria. The sequence goes on from OX346719.1 coordinate 10,987,130, forward strand.
TATTGTCATCATCATCATCATAATTATCTCAGCCGTATGTAATCTTATTGTATAGGCCTCCTCCTTAGATTTCCATCTGGCCCGGATGTAAGCGGACCCACCCGCCTTAAGTAATTTTCTATTTTCTAAAAATTACGTAAATACGAGTTCCCTACTTGAAATATAATGACGTTTGATCGAACATTAATTGATAGAAAACGAATACGCTTATAATCCATGAGACCTATGAATCGTGAGCTCTATAGTTTACCACGTCGATCAAAATCTCTAAAAACCAAATACAGCTTAGCTTACGTAATACGTAGTCATCGAACACAGAAAGCTCCTTTCTAAAACAAAATATCTTATCAGCGACACGGTACAAAGTGATATTGTATCCTTACGTATAGGTTCCTCCTTCGCAATATTTTCTATTCTCAACTTTCAATTCATCCGCCACCTACCTTTGTACAGGATAGCTCTCTAGTTTCAATTTTACACTGGATCTGTCAGGTGCTACCTCTCGTCGTCAGCCTTTGTTACTTTGGTGCACTTTTAAAATTCTATTGCTGTCTTCTCTGTATACAAAGGTTTTGAGTTTCTGGTTTTATAAGAGTTAAGCTCTTTTGACACATTTCTCTTATAAACTTTAAAACGCATTTCGGCGCCATGATTTCTTGTATATTATATATCACCTTTAGTGAGAACTTCTATTCCACAAAAGGTTTAAAGTTGTAGTATTATAGTAGAAGTATAATATAGTACTAGCGAGAACCACAGCAGATTGCGTTTTTTATTAGCGGCGAAGACGCGCGTATCCCGAACGCTCACGGCGGCATAGATTTTTATGAGTAAATTGGTACTTACTGGATTATGTTCGATTTGCTTTTGAATCGCATTATCTACAGGTATATCTACAGGCAGCATAACCGCGTCATTATATCACGGGTATTTTGTTTATTTTTATTTAACAAATTATGTATTAGTTTTATGGAGATATAATATTATATATATATATATATATATATATAGGATAATAATATAGGACAACTTCCACTCACGGTCATCTGAACCCAAACTAGGCAGAGCCTGTACTATGGTGACCAGAAGATTGATACACGTACTTATATAAGCTTAAAACACCCAGACACAGATCAAACAGACATGTTCATGAGCACAAATGTTTGACCTGGCCGGGGATCGAACCCGGGGCCTGCGGACAGAAAGCAGGGTTACCTTCTGAGCCAACGAGGGTGTAATTATGTACTTATATACTTATTATATTTTTGGTATGGATTATACATTAATAATTTGTTTGAAGTGTGAAACCACAATCCTTCCAGCATCTAAGTATAATTCCTGTCACTGCATGGTTGCCTGGAAGAGATCGCTCTGAGCGTTAAGGCCGCCAATTGTTAACGTTTTATAGTTTAATTTTAGATTTTTGTTGTTTTCTGTACTAATTGTGATACCAAAAAAGAGTTTTCTATTCTATTCCTTTCTATTCTTGTACGTATTTTTATCATGGTTAGACTTTATTCGACCAACTTCAAAACGGGCTCCATAATAGCTCGATGCTCTTAACCACCTCCATTCCGACACATCGTTTCTATTTTAACCAACAATTCGACCGATCCAACTATAAAACCCCGTTCTTAACTGTATCCTTATATCTTGTTAACCGCAGTCACCCAAGTAAGTTAAGTAGAATTCCAGATACGAAGGCCAGTTCCTTGTTGTTAGCTGACAGGGGACCGTGGGGGGTATGTGATAAACGTACACAATCTACCCCAGCCACATACCGAGAAACTCATTACATCATTCCTGATAAGATTCCCCTAGTATAAATGTCTAGGACGACCGCTGAAAGAGATAGAAAGAGTTTAGTGTGCGCACACCGTGCACGATACACGTGAGATAGTCTTTTGTTATCTGTAATATCATGATAGAATATCATGTATAAAGTGATTCGTCTGTACATATTATTATATGATGTTGTTAAATGAAATTGTTTTTCGCAAGAATGTATGTAGCTTATAAATTATTTTAATACATACTGTGCCTCCTAGAGGCGTACGAAATACAACGTAAGAATGTGCGAATTAAAGTAAAATACTTACTTGGATCGTTTTCAAACGTTCCAAGAGGTTGGTGGTTGATGCTTGGTATCTTGGTACGTCAGTAGGTTGGTATTTGGGATGAATCGACTAACGAATAAATATAGATTAATAATTTCGTTGCCGTGGAGTTACCGGATTTAGTATAGTGCTCCACCCTCTCTACCCGTGGTTGCCGTCAGAGCCGGCTAAAGTTTAACAGATCCAGAGAACGGGCAGCAGCGTCCTCTCCAAAAAAAACCATCGCACTGCGCTCGACAACCCGCCCGCCAAGCGTGTCGAGTATTGACAAAACCCCCCTTCATGGGTGAGGCCTATGTTCAGTAGTGGATTACCAACGGCTGAGAATAATTTCGTAATTGTGGGCCCAACGAGTCGAACTTACTGCGGGACGAAACGACAAAACAAAGACGCCAGGAGAATGCACTTAGATATAGAATTGGTGAACTATATAATTTTGTGTCTGATATTTATTACTAAGAATAATTTTACGGTAACCATTTATTTAACATTTTTTTGGTGATATTTTTACATGTTATTCGCATATAATTCCGAATATTTTATTCTAACAGTAAAAGTGACCAGTCAATAAGTATTCTACGTCATATCGAAAGCAAAAATAAAACCCGTGTCGTGAAAAGTGTCACTCTCTCAATGAAGAGGGATCTAACGATACCTCATAACATGTTCACAGCACGTATTTGAGTGTGGTAAAGAAAAATATATTGTGAAAATGGACCGACTTATTTACCGTACAAGAGCAGAGTAATCGAGACGACTTTTTTTGCTCCAAGTATAATAATATAACGTACTTCTTATCTATAAATTTTCAATCCTTTATATTTTTTCATGATGTTCTGACCTATATACCTGGCTGTTATTTCGTTACCTATTTAAAAAAAAAAAAAAAAATAATCGTTACCTATTAAACAGTTATTGTAGAACCTGCTAACATGCCACACTAAAACACGACTAACATCTTAGTGCTCGCACGGGAGCATCCTGAAAATCAGCAACTGCGTCAACTACATGTTGACGTGGTTACACGCTGAGGCTGTTCCTATTGGCCAATTACTAGTTTTATCTATTATTTATTTGTATATGTATTGTCTAAAAAGGCAATAAATGTTTTTCTATTCTATTCTAACGTATAATTATAACTACCCACTAGCCACTAGATAATGTATAAATAGAGAAAGATGAAGCAATCGTCATCATCTTCCAGCCACCTATGGATATCCGCAACACCAGGGGTATTGCCAGTATGTTGTTGACACTTCAAGACTGTAATCACTCTTCGCAACGGGAAAACTGCAGCAGGGAGATCATTCCACAGTTTGCACGTATACGGCGGAAAAGAACGGTAAAATCACAGTGCGTGATGAAAACACTTCCGTGTGTTCTTCACAAACAAACAGCCATAATAATTTTTGGAGCGCAAAACAAATTACGCGAATACAATATGCACTCATGACATAATATTTTCAGGTACCCATACTTACCAATAAGAAATGGTGCCAGTTAAGTCCCCGTAATGAATGTCCTGTGATGTTTTAATACAAACATCATAGATCAGCAGATGATCAGCCATTTCACAAGAAGTCTAATTAGATATCCTTTGGAAAATTTATAATACTCTTCTAATAAGTATAAGTTAGTTTTATGAGTAGACTAGTGTAAGAACCGCGGCTTTGCCCGCTCGCAATAATGAAATATGGGAGTTTTATACTCTATAACTTTGACGCCCTTTTTGGGCTCCTTAGAATGTGAATTTTTAGAAATCAATTCTTAGCACTCGTCCAGACAACGAAACAAACCTACATTCCAAGTTTCAAGTCTCTAGGATCAGTGGTTTGGCTCTGCGTTGCATGTCAAACAGGATTTTTTAATATAGTGATGATTGACACCCTACTCTACACTAGTTTTGCCTTAATATGAACTAATTCCAGAGTTACTTGTACAAAATTAATTTAGGCAATATAAGCACCATGATAAGAAACTTTGCTAAAACCTCTGAAAATGTTATTACAAAATTTAATCATAATAATGGACTAATTTAAATAATCTCACGCTGAATTATTCATGCACTGATCACATTGGTTTGATATTTCACATATTATAAGCTCTTTGAAAGGTTTTTGAAAGGATCTTAAAAGACTTGTATTTTTAGGTCATAGTGAGATTTTTCAATTCGAGACACTAATTTTTATATTATTTTAATGTACAAGACAAATGACAATTATTTCAAATTATTATTCATTCCTCAAGAGTATGTGTATATACAGAAAACCTTAATTAACATGTCAAGCGGACTACAGCGGATTACAGTAAAAAAATCTTTAAAAAAATCAAATAAAACAATAACATTAGCGAAGGATCATCGTTAATCATTAATGATAATTAATATATATAATTTATGAAGTATTAAATTATTAGTTACAATGACTCTATTAAATATTCTACCATGATTCTCTCATCGGTAATCAGTCGAACATATAACTTTTTTTTGAGGGGGCTATAAAACCTACTATCATTCCATTCCCAAAAAACGTAACTTCGCTCTTCAAATAATTTTATCAATATTTGAGACATTGATGGAGAGAAAACTTTACTATATCGAGTTACGTGATATTGAGTATTGGCTAAAATTTTCCCGTAACTACTCGTGATATGATCGTGTTTTCAGCTTGACTGACCACTTTCATTCTAGGTTCGAGTATCTTAAACTTCTTTGGAAACATTCACTTATTTTTATCAAATTAACTGTTTTATATTGGGTACTCAACAAATTTTTCTATTACAAAATCAATCAGCGGATCGGTAAATTTGTATTAGATATTTTTTTTCGAATATCGCTTTTTTCTAGTTAAGAATAGAATAGTTTATTGCATACCAAAAAATACTTTATTGCATACCAAAAAATACTTTATTGCATACCAAAAAATACTTTATTGCATACCAAAAAAGAAATAATTTAACAAAAGACACAGTAAACAATCGGCAGTCTTATCGCGTAAAGCAATTTCTTACAGACAACCTAGGGATGGAAAAGGATAGTAAACATTTAACAACGGAGTTGTGCAATATGTAGGTATTTGCACGCAAAACAATTCACACGCGTGCCAATTTACTCTTTTTCGATATATTATGTAGTGGTATATTTGCATTATAGACGGGTATAAGATGTACCACCTTATACCCGTGTGTGGTAATACTTCAGTATTACCACACTTTTTAAAAACACATTTTTAGACAACGTTACGAAATACGTACTACGTAAAACGTATATATATGTTAACATTTCCGTACAGTATTTTATGTACTTAGTTGTAAGCTTAAGTATAACTTGGCATAATAAACTTATCTGCAATTCTTATAAAGGCTACTCGAATTTGAAATGTTCTAGGTTCGGGTCAATCACTTCAATTAGGTAATATAATGAAACAGAAGTGAAACAGTTTGCTAAATATTTGTACCATTGCATTTATTTCTTGGAAATATAGATCTTTGCACTTTACGTCATATATGCTTAGCGCTTTTCACTAGGAGTTTATTGCCGATCCGCTTCCTTTGCCGGCTTGTCGAAGAATATGTCATTGCCTTCTAAAGCTCTATTCAAATCTGCAGGGCGTAGATAAATGTAGATGCGTTCCATAGACAAGTCCATGGACTGGCTGGTGAGCTTGACGAAGATCGGTTTACTCTGCAGGATTGAGGTTGGTATGCTCGGCAAAGGCTGGTATCGTCAGCTAGCAATCCAGCAAGACTAATCGGCTTAATAGTCCGGCTGGACTCAGCATGGGTTCGCCTGGCTTGGCTTATGGCTTGGCTTGGCTTGGCTAATGGCTTATGGCTTGGCTTGGCTTGGCATGGCTTGGCCTGACTTAACTTGGCTTTGCTATCAGGCACGGCATGGCATGCAGTCCGCTTTATATGTGCGCGTTACAATAACTTGATAACGAACTTGGTGCCGCTAGTCATCAAGGCTTCGTAGCTAACGAGTAGGTATTCTATCTAATTATTAATCTGTGGCACTAGACGATTAGCCTCAACGAAGTTTAACGTGAACTTTAACTCGCGAACTAGATATTAATACTCTCAAAAGTTGGAGAACTTTGTTATCAGAATCTGAGTCTCGAATGGCTTAAAGACTACAAAATATACCTGAATCTAATACTGTTTAAAAAACTTCAGTTCTGTGCTTATTCGTGGGCAGATAACCACGGCAAGCTTGGCCTAACGTAGCCATAAGTCATCGGCCGTTTTGTATAAGCGCTGTAACAGTAATTATTGCAGCCGTAGTAAGTCCACACTGCTATGGATCTCTAACTCTATTTGGAAAGAGATAGTGGTGCCAGACGTAAATTGAAGTTAATTATATATCTAAACGTTTATTAAGGGTGTATCATAAGTAAATTAAGTATAAAAATCTTCAAAACTACCACAGAATAAAGACAAAGAAAAACAAAGTGCGGCCACTGAGGTGGACCGGCTTTTTTGCACAATATTTGGGTGCGTAATCAAAGGTATTCCTGCGATTTTTACCGTACGTCGTACCTTGTGTCATCATCATCATCATCATCTCAACCACAGGACGTCCACTGCTGAACATAGGCCTCCCCCATAGATTTCCATTCAGTCCGGTTGTAAGCGGCCCGCCTCCATCGTGTTCCTGCCGTCTTTATCAGATCGTCTGTCCACCTTATGGGTGGACGTCCTACGCTGCGCTTGCCGGTCCGTGGTTCCATTCGAGAACTTTGCAGCCCCATCGGCCATCAGTTCTACGTGCGTACCTTGTGTATCTACAAAGAAATTCCTCCCAAAGGTAAATTATATGGTGTGTCCCTATATGTATCTGCATTTACTAACCCGTAAAACTTACTCTGTCCACTCTATTTTCTGGATCTATGAACAACGTTGACAGATTTATTTGCACAAAAGTATTAGACTGAAATGAAGCTATTTCAGCCAACCAATATCCTAAATAAGCAGTATATTTCGATACTTGCAAAAAGTCGTTTTCATAAAACAAATATTAGTATCGATGTAGATCGTGGGCTGTCAGTGTGGTTTTTACGAGCTCCGTAAAAAGCCGGGGTCGGGGTATACATTTATTTATTTTGGACCGGGTCTGGTCACGTAACTGCCTCGACGACCGCGGAATGGAGGACTTGCTTACCAAAAGTAACGCTGCAAAAATGAAATAGTTTCCAATTCTGTGGAATAGTTAAAACGTTAACGTTGACACGTAGAGTGTTAAATAAATAGACAGTCCCGGTGAAATGTCAATTTTGTTCGAGAGACTGCGAGCTTTTGAAAAATTGTGCCAGCAAGCGGGATTCAAAATGGCGCAACGCGGCGACCACACCAATCCGTACCCATTACCTATTCAGAGTGAGTTGAAACAATGCTGTAGATAAAGTTATCAGAACAAAGTTCCATAAGCCTTATCTTCGAGACCATTCTACCTTCAGATTTATACCTGTGATATTTCCCATCAAAGGCAACGACTGAGTACCTTTCTACGCGTCACAGACATACAGGGGAGGGTAGAACTGTTGTAACTCGGGTTACGTGCACACGTACGGGGAATACTGATTTCCTTTACTACGCAATGATTGTTGGGTAACAAATGATTTCAGAGTTTGCTTACATTTTGCGGGTAGCTGAAGCTTTTGGGGCTGCGTTATTTGTTGCGGTGTCGAAATAACTAAATCTTATTTTTCAGTGGTAGGTATCAACATAATACATAATATTTTATATGAATTGAGCCACAGGTAATTCTAGGAAATGGAAGATAGGTATAATATATCTTTTACTAAATTTTTAATCAATCTAATTTTAGTGCCAAATTATCCCTAATTTGCATCAATATTTCCCAATCTCCCAGTTTAAATCTTTTGCTATTTAGTATTTGACTCGACTCTATTTGGCTATGTGACTCTACTCGACAATCTCGGCTGAGCTGTGTAATACATTTGCCCTTTCACGTCAAAGCTGTGATAGACAACGATATAGTAATATAATAGAGGGGTTATATAAACTCTTCAACGCCAGACACAAGTCACAAAACGTGGCGGCGGAACCTCAGGGCGGAACACGACCTATCTGGGAGTGATTGAAAAAGGTCTCAAATTTCGTTGGAAACGTCAATTGCACGATCAAAGGAGGAATACTTTATAAATGAATGTTTTTTGCCGGCCAGAGATAATATTTTATAGACCATCTAGAAGGGTAGGTACTCGTTATGATGATATTATGTTCTTTATGTATGTAGTATTCGTAACGCTAAGCACTACATGGGTAAGCATGACGCATACCCATTTGTGTAATTTGATAGAGAAAGTATAGGATTTCCTTCGTCTGTAATTTGCATGAGTGCTTGAGTTAAATATAAAAAATAAAGCACGTAACAATAAATAACAAAAAAATTGAGTCGACATCTCATATAAAAGCAGACTGCGTGTTGTTATATACCCACATACCTATAAGTAGACGTAAATATAAACTTTAGAAGGCTTTGAAGGTGAAAAAATATTCTCACATAGCGTTTGTATAACAAACGTTGTGTGCGAATATTTTCTTGTTGTGTTTCGATGCTTTATATTTATATAGCCCATGTAAACATTGGGACGTGTAGATATTGGGACCGTGCCTCAGGCCAGTTTTTCTATCGTCCATCCCTTCTTTATTCACAACAAGATAGTCTCTACTGCTTCTGTAATAAAGCTGATTATTGGTCAACTTGTGAGCTATGAAGTAATATTATTACACATAACTAAAGTAAAATGTTGCCTATTCATCAAATTTAACTGCGCGATGTTTGGTTTATCAACTTTGTATCCATGTTCTGCTATCTTTATGGGCAAGTTGTGAAATGTAGTTACTCATGTTTTGTACAATATACTGTCTTGTCTCTCGGGAGCAATGTTGTCCGATTTCGATCTCTCATTTTTGGTGAAATTATTCACGCAAATATAGTCATTCAATAGCTCTTCATAAATATGAATTTGGCATGCATAAAGAGAAAGAAATATTATGATTTGCAAAGCCACTCTACCATCGTGCCTTGTTGTAGTATCATTACAGTAATTATTTATCGATGCTATGATATGATTTACATGACCAGTAACATACTGGCGAAATGTCGGTGTGCCTACAACAGGACTGAGTCCTGGGTACGCCTCTGCCTACCCCTTCGGGGAAAAGGCGTGATGGTATGTTATGTTATGTTATGACGTGATTTAAAATCCATCGTTTAATAAATTGAACCTAATAAAAACGTAACAAAATATCCAAATATCTAGAAAGTATAGAAAAAGAAAATTAATCCCAGTTAATCTAGAGATATATATAATAGAAATGATAGAAATCTATAATAGAAAAAGAAAATTTGTCCGTGCCCCAAGCAAACATTGAATAGAATAGGAACCAAGGTTACATACAAATTCTTTATAACTTTTTCTATTTTCAGCCAGTTTCCTTTTCATCTTTTTGGCTAAAACTAGAGTGGATATCGGGATTGTTCTCAAGTAACATAGCACGGATAGAATCTTGGAGTATTTGAGTAAACAACTTGACATCGGATATTCGCAATCATCCGGCTGTTTACCTGAATCTCGACAAAACTCGCCTTATCCGGCCTGTATTAAAATTCTCAACTTTGTTATGAAAATTGTTCCAAGTTATTTTAGCCTGGTTTGTTCACCTGCAACAAACTTCTACAATAATTTTTATACACTCATAGCCAAAGAGCTTCCTAAAAGTACTTTCTGTGATGGTGCCACACAATGGCCATATCTGCATCAACGTTGATAACAATATATTGGGACTCTAATGTGATAGATCGGTACTTGAACTCACATAGTGTGTACATAACACATTAAATATTATAGTTGTTAGGACCTAATATTAACATTAGTGCATATACCTAATGTTGTCAATTGTTGTCAAGCTATGTATGGTTAAAATATTCTGATTATTGTTGATTAGATATTAAACACATTTTCTTATTTCAAGCTACTCTATTTCAAATTCAGAGAGAAAAACGGTCATTGACCTAAGATATTACGGTATAGGAAAGGCGAAACGCGCTTCAAGCTTGCTCCCTCTACCCTGTACGAAATGCAGTGGCCGTTTTTTCCTCGGCATTAGAAACAGCGTATTAATAATATACCTACTACATATTACTAGTGTAAGAACAGCGGCTTTGGCCGCTCGCTATTTTGAAATATGGGAGTTTTATACCAAAACTAACATAAACTTATACACTTTTGGACCCCTTAGAATGAGAATTTTAAAATCCTTTCATAGCACACATCCAGACAACGAAAAGGAAAAGGAAAGGAAATAATCGGTGGTGCGGGCTCTGAGCTGCAAGCCAGTCAGTGAGTCATTTAGGATTTTATAAATAGTGATACTCGAATTAATACCATTATGTTATATTACATATTCTGTGTCCATAGCTTGTGCTACAATCCTCTAGGGTTTACTTTAAATTTATAGGTATATAGAAAGCTACCTAGATACACCTTTAGAGCCAGGAATCGATGCTCGATTCAATCGGCCTCTCTCAGGATTAATTACTCATTAGGTATCGAGCACACAGATCTACCCTGTAGAGTTCTGCGATTAATTTAATTTTATTTAGTAAATAATTTAATTTAGTAAATAATATTGTGTACCTATGATCCTTGTTGGTCGAAATAAACGATTAATAATAATAATAATAATTAAACTTTGCCCTCCGATGCAAAATGACCCGATATTCTTTTAAATAATTTAAGTTTTAAAAGTTTTTTTTATGTTTATTAGTCCATTTTATAAACTAAATTATTTTTGTACAGTGGACTCAAAAAGACAATATTTTTGTCCAATTTGGAAATTGGACAAAACTATATTGATTTTTTTTAAACCTGTACAAAGGCTACCCTGACAAACAAACCCAAATGCTACGGCGTTTATCTGGCCCAGCGTAAAAGCATTGCTATTCAACGTGGCATCAAATCTTGAGTACGCTGGCATCTGACAGTGGCTTAGAGCACTTGGATTTTCTATAGGCTGACGACATGTCGGCCTGTGAATTTTCGAAGTGTTCTATGGCATTTAGTTAGGGTAGATAGTAAGTAGGTAGCTGTATTGTTTAGTCTTTTTCAATAAAGGCATTGTAACCAATAATAAAAACTATGACCAATATTTAATGTACAAAAATGTCCAGAAAAAAAATCTGCTCACTATTTCATTCCTCACTGAAAAATAATCTGTGCACCGAATTATGTATTTGATAGATTATACAAAAAAAAGACAATTTAAAAGCACTCATAAAAAAAACATACATTCACGCCTTTTTCCCGAAGGGGTAGGCAGAGGTGTACCCAGGACTTAGTCTCATAGTAGATACACCCACATTTCGCCAGTATGTTATTGGTCCCATGTAATAGGGGGCGAGCCTATTTCCATCTACTGGGCACAGTTCCAGACTCCAGGCAGTTATTGAGATAATTCCTAATGGAAAAATCTAATATTTAACACTGCCTGACCTGGGGATCGAACCCGGGACCTCTTGATTGGCAGTCGAGCATACGCCCTCTACGCCACCGAGGCAGTCTTAAAAGCACTTATATAGCTAAATAATAAATATAATGCAATTAAACCTGAACATTGTAAGTTAACAGTTACTTAAAACTTCAACAATACCCTAAGTACTGAAACTATTAATCCATAATAAAACAAAAACTTACAACAAAGAACCAGGTCAGTGTTTAATCTTCTCATTAGGCCGTGTAGATTTTTTTCTTTTAAAAGAGCGACCGAACATTGTTTTCCCTGACAAAAAGCCGTTTTAAAAGCGGATCCCGCCTTATCTCGGAGAAAACGAGTTTGTCTAGAGTATTATGCAAAAATCCACTGTTTGTTTAATGAATTTTGCAGTGTTTGTAAAATAATGTAAGCGGAAGCGAAATAAATACTCCCTCAATAAATGAGATTAGAGTTTCCTGAATGAAAAATGTCGACGTTTTATTTTCATGTTACCTCATTTCAAAAGAAATTATGATGTTATAACATAATTTATTTGTTTGTTACAAATATTTTGAGTTTGACTTTTTGCCGTACACAAAGCTCCCAAACATTTTCTATTCTATTAGGTAATTTGACGGACAACATTATTATTATTCATTGTTTGTGTTGATTGATAGAAAAAAAAATATATCCTTCCTACTATGATTATGAATGCGAAAGTTCGTGAGGATGAATGGATAGATGGATGTTTGTTTGTTACTCTTTCACGCTAAAACTACTGAAACGATTGAATTGAAATTCAGTATGTAGATTGTTTAGACCGTGAAATAACACATAGCTTAGGGATCTTTTAATCTCGATATTCCTATGGGAACGGTGACTACGCGGGGGAAACCGCGGGGCACAGTTTTTTTTTTTTAATTACTTAAGCCTGCATTGTATACAGGAATTATAAAATTATGTTTTTTTTATGATAGTGAGTAACAAGACGAGCAAATCAGGTGCCTGATGGTAAGCATCATAATTCATAATGTGGAGGGAGTATCAAAAATAATACAGCCACATAAAGAGGGAAGTGGTTACGACGATGCAAAACTCGGCAAAACTTTATATTGTATAAATGGCCCGCATTGTTATCATAAAATGCAAATTATAATCAACGTGGATTATGCTGCACTGTTACTCGGGTAAAATGTGTCTCTAATTAGAACCGCCGTACTCCAGTTGCCTTGAATAGTAATGTCATTGTTAACAGTTTTGCTGCAAACTTTTTCGATTGCACAGTGCTGGTGCATTATGTCAGAAACTTTAAAAACGTAACATGAAATCACGCCTTTTTCTCTTAGGGGTAGGTATAGGTGTATGGTCCTCCTCATTGATTTCGATGACGGCGACCCCAGAAATTATAAATTATTTTGTTTGTTATGAACTCTAATATGGCTCGCCATACCGAACTTGGTTTAAATACTCTACGACTTGTGTGGCAGTAGAGTTGACCCGCGGAATTATATGTATATGTGTAGTAGAGCTTAGGTCTCCCTTTACGTAGTTGGCGCTTCTCGTCTAGCGTCTGGAGGCGCTTTTTCTCAAACGTCTTTACACTATTGTAGATGGTAGATCGCCAAGATGACCTACAGGCAACGAGCTCCTCCCAACATTCCGGGTTAATAGCACAGGCGTTAAGGTGTCTTTTAAACACATCCTTATAGCGCAGATGCTGACCACCGTGTCCCCGTTCACCTATAGCCATCTCCGAATAGAAGACAGCTTTAGGTAGTCGGTGATCATCCATACGAAGGACATGTCCAAATTTTAGGCTATACTTTAGTCATAATACATAAATTAAAACTAGAATAGTAAGCGTTTTGGTGTTACTGTAAGCTTTCTATTTGTTGAATAAATAAATAAATAAATGTCCACACCACCTGAGTTGACGTTGCATCAGGAGAGCTTCCATGCCATACATTCCGGCGCGACGCAGGACTTCCGAGTTAGAAACGCGATCCTGACACTTAATCTTTAAGATATCTCTATAGATAGGTCTATCGATAGGTGTACCCAGGGCTCAGTCAAATAGTAGATACACTCACCAGCCAGATAAGTTTTTAAGTTATTCTATGTACCTATAACAGTGGCGAGCCTATTGGCAACGACCTTTCAACGTTCCAAACACCAGGCTGTCTTTGAGATAATTCCTAATAGGAAAATCCAATAACACTTTTTGCATGACATTGGGATCGAACACAGGAATGAAGCCCTGTGTCCAATTCCAAAGTCGAGAACGGCAGAAATGCTTGCGAACCACTACGTCATATCTATAGACAACGAGGAGTGGATCATTTTTTTAAAAAGTTTTAAAATATAGGTAAGTAAGTAAATAGAGCTTATTGGGCTGTACCAAGCTTAAATGCTTGTTTAAGGCGACCATTGTATGTTCTTGGAAAACGGGAGTTTTTTTTTTCCTTTTAGGTATAATATGGGACAACAGCCAATAACTCTCCGTTCCTCGTAATATTTAAACAACTCTTTGGACGTAAAAACTTGATATACTCGAGACTACATCAATATTATTTTCTTTGTAATATTATAAATTTATACTTATCTTAGCCTTACTTTTCTTATTTTATATGACTTAATGGTTAAAACCAAGTAATACCTTAGGAAAAGTATGAAAAAAATCCAATTGACGAAGAGTACCTTTCATAAGCATTGGAAATGTTTCAACGCCCTTTTTCTCATAGCACGAGCGTATATAAATAACTGAAGCCTGGGTAATATCTACCCTAAATCCTGCTTCTCAAAATACGGGGCAACTCTACATCGAAATGGAAAATTAAAGCTTGCGCTCCAATAATTTAGCTACGGGAATTCAGAAGCTCTTTGAGACGTCCAGTAACTACAGTAAGTAAGATTCCTGCTTCCCATTCAACTATAGACAATCCTAGTTAATAGACAAGGAGGCGCCGGGAGACTTTACCACCTGAGACCTGGGCCCGATTCTTTAAGGCGCTGTCCAAAGCTAATTCACCCTCTCACTCACACGTACCCACATTTTTGTAATTTTAAAAATACTAAGTACATGTAATTACGTCGAATAACGACAACTATATTCTAGAAAATAACAATACTTTTGCATGACGAGATTCAACGACTAATATTTCAGAGTGACTCAGAGTGAGCGCAGTGCAGTGCCGCGCAAAATTTTGAATTTTAAAACACTGGGTAGCACTGTATCTGCTATGGGCAATCATGATGCTTACCATCAGGCACCTGATTTGCTCGTCTTGTTACCCACTATCTTAAAAGAAATACACACAGTTAGTAAAAAAAAATATATATTAATATAATTTTTTTTCTGTTATTTTCTAGAATCCAGTTGTCTTTATTTTACGTAAATACATGTAGTATTTTTTATATCTTCAATAATGCGGTTACGTGTGAGCGAGAGGGCGAATTTGCTTTGGACAGCGCCTTAAGTATTAGTCGTAGTGAACGCCTGGTGATGTCTCAAGGTGTCTCAGTTAGAGCTTAATGGTCTCACGGCTGGGTTCTCTTTTGTTATGTTGTTACGTTATGGAGTTTGTTTGATTCAGCAGCTCTGTAACATCACAATAATATTATAACATTGAATTTCGCTTAGTGGAAATTAGATCTTAGGTAAATTGAATCTAGAAGTTGATCGTGCTTAAACTGAGTATGTCACCAACTCGACACGGAGGACTGACCACACTAGGGTTGTGTTGGTAAAACTTTATTGTAAAATTAAAAACTTAAAAATAACATAAATTATATTACTGTAACTTAAAAGCTGCTACCTATATTATGTGAACTGACTACGACTAAATGTAAATAACATACAACGACGCCTTTTTCCCGAAGGGGTAGGCAGAGGTGTACCCAGGACTCTGTCCCATAGTAGGTACACCTACCTTTCGCCAATATGTTATTGGTGCCATGTCATAGAGGGTGAGCCTATTGCAATCTACCGGGCAAAGTTCCAGACTCTCTAGGCCGTCATATAGATAATCTCTAGTGGAAAAATCCAATAACACTGCCTGATCTGGGGATCGAACCCGGGACCTCATGATCGGCAGTCAAGCTTGCACCCACTACGCCACCAAGGTAGGTATATATTAGGGCATGCATTATAGCTTCGTGCATAATGTCCAACTTAGCTCATATTGTATCATAATGTAATATTATTTTTACAATTATCACATAGATACAAAGACTGGTTAAGACTATCATCCTTTCTCTTTAGCGTTGTCATAGTTGTGTATAAGAGCAGCTATCTCTTTGCCTACGGGTATTTATTAATAGTAGACTGTAAACTGGCAGAGTTTCTTGCAGCAGCAATTATAACGGATGCCAGTTGCACAACTTTCCATCTTAACTAGGAAACACTATAAATGCACTACTTGCCTTGTTGAACTAATTTTAGTCAATGGCTTTTTTTAAGACATGTTTGAATTTGATTCTGAGTACATGGTACATGAAAAAAAGCAGAACAAGTTTTCTAAAAATAGAAGTAAAGCACCGTAGTAAAACAAACAAACATGACGCCACGCACACATTCACACCACACACATACAGGAACGACAAAAAAAAGGTATGAATATGTGCGTGCACACAAGCAGTTAGGGGTCAGTTTACATGCTCTATCCAAGGGTCACTTTACAAATTTATTATTTGTAACACATTCCATTATGGAGAAAACTCAGTAATATATTACAGATAGTCGAAGATTTATTAATCCTTATACGGGTTATGTATGTATCTATCTCTGAATACGGGTATATTAGAAGTCAAAAGTCTAGTGTGTCCTGCCTGTAATAATGACATTATATACGCAAGAGTATGACACAACTCCATATTCTTTGATCTCCGTTTATTCGCAATATTAATAATAGTAAAGCACGGTGCCGGGAGCCGTGCGCGACTGCTTGATATAATTCATTGCAACTGCATCTTCAACTATAATTATTGTACAATCTGTATCCCTTTTTTCAAAATATTTTATATAAAAAAAAAAAATTATAAAAAGAAAAGGAGTAAAATTGCTGTATTTTACAATTTTTCTGATAATTTACGATTTTAATTACATGAGGAAGAAAAGAAATAAAAAAAATACATTTCAAAATAATTACAAAAATAATCAAATAAGTATTTTATTTGATTATATTTGTAATTGTAAAGTAATTTTTATCAAACATAAGCTAACTTGTGACAGTTCTCGACATTAGGGATGTTATTCAATACGTCGTAAAAGTACATTATGTTAAAGTCAATACGATAAATTATGATGCTCACATCGCATCTGTGTTCCTACAATCTTGGTTGGAAAAACATGTACATGAGGGTACCTTTCCATTTTAAATGCGAAGAATATTTCAAAAATTACAAAATATTTTACTGTACCTGTCAGTTTATTTTATAAGTATGCAAATACGATACCCTGTGGTAATATCCAATACATCAAAATATAAAATATTATTCCAGTGATCAAAACATTGTATCAAAAACTTAACTTCATAATATTATTTATGTTTCAATGTATTCAGACCATATTTTTATATTGGAAAAATGCGATGGAATCCTTTGAAAGAAGCGAGTCGAATGAAATATGAAAGCTCCTATTCTCAATTTATAGAAGCTAAACAGACTATGCAGACTGGATTGAAAACTTAAAACCAGCAAATGCTATTGCGTTATTATAAAAATTGAACTAGGTAAGTACAGAGTTTGCATAACCGTCCTATTCTGCATTCGGCACAATATATTCATAGCTTGTCACTTATTTTTGACACTCGGCATAAAAGCAAAATCAAATATAAAATTATAAGTATAAACTTAATATTATATTAATGTGTATTCGTAATATGTTATATAGCTTTGTGTATAGATTGTAATTAGTTGTATATTCAATATTCTTAGTAAATAGTTTATGATTTATTAAAGGAGATATGAGTTTTATTTCAATATTTATTGTAGTGTTGCTTATTATAATAGTTTATTATCATGCTGTAGAATATATTTGATTGTTGATTGTGTTCAAAATTCAAAAACACTTATTGGTTAATTTCCATCGTTTGATGTCCAATCTCCCAACGTGATATTGGCAAAGTTGTGGTGTTAAAAACACTTTCACAAGCCACAAAATAAGAATTGAATTGAATTGAATTAAAATAACCCTACTCGTAGCTCTCCGGTACGTTACTCTCCGGGACTGTGGCTCTAAGAACCGAACCCGCATATTATCATGTACCTAAACTTAGCGCGTCACTTAATTTGAGAAGTCTGCAGAGTATGGTGTTCGTTTCTTGTCATAGTTAAATATATAATTTTTTTTTGTTTATTTAATTGTAACAAGGGCATAGTGCCTTTATTGAAAAAAAGACTAAACAATGGAGCTACCTACTTACTATCTACCCTAACTAAATACACTATACCATAGAACACTTCGAAAATCCACAGGCCGACATGTCAGCCTATAGAAAATGCAAGTGCTCTAAACCACTGTCAGATGGCAGCGTACCCAAGATATAATTTATATAATTTGTAATGTATATATAATTTGGATTGATTCTCTATCAGAACGGGTTAACCCAATTACACTGCTCGAGTCAATTCATACGGGTTATGTGGACAACCCATATTGTCAGTTTGAAGGGAAAGATTCCTACAAGGCCTCCGACATGACTTAACAAATGCCCCCTACATATCTATAGGAAAAAACCTTATTATGAATAGAATATCATTTCCTTGCCGAAATCTAAGTATGGCCATAAACAGGTGAAGTAGTCAAAGACATTATCAAAACTAGGCACTCCGCGGTATCACCAGCTGAAGTTAAATCTAAGCTACGTACCTTCCGACCTACTTAACTAATTATATTTTCAGCATAACAACACACAACATATCGATCTAATTTCTTGCATTATACTATTCATTTAAAATTGAGCACAGCGGTTTGACTAACCTGATTCTGGAAATAGCATTTCTACCCATAATCCTGGAACCGGGGAAAATTAAACAGAATTGAGCATTGTGAGATTATACAGTTATTTTTGGTCTGCAGGTTTAGCCCGAAGCTTTAAGAATTATGTCAATGATAATAGGAAAAATCGCATGTTCATCACTCAATCCTTACATTGAGAATTTACGAACAGCGTTTATTTTATGTAGCTTTGTGTCAGTTTTGTTGCTCTACAGTAGAGTTTCGAATTTGACGAATCATCAATCCAATTCGCTGCACAACGGACCTTAAATTACTCAAAGGATACGGGCTCGTAATCCAAGGAAGCTGGGCCAAGAAACCCCTAAACTGTCTGTCCTATATTGCCAGGAAGAGAATGTTATCCGCAATAACATTCCCAAACATAGTATCCATCTTATTATCGCCGTTAAATTTATACTTTGATTTGAATAAAGTGAGGTTAAGAACTAAGAATTTTTTTAATGGCGACGCACGTTCTAATTTTAGTAGAACATTTACTTAATTCATATTAATTAATGGCGATATTTAATGGCAAAAAATATTAATTAGGCATATTTGAGAGTCTTATTATTAGGCCTATCAAATAAAATCAAAATAATAAAGTCAACATGGCCCAGAAACCAATAACTCCTTTCAATTACATGAAAAACTATAGTGATGACGTCACATTTCATAATCATCATCATCATCTCAGCTGTTGGTAATCCACTTCTGAACATATGCCTCCCCCATAAAGGGTGGGTTTTGCCAATACTCGACACGGGAGGCGGGTTGTCGAGTGCAGTTCGATGGTTATTCGCAGAGAACGCTGTTGCCCGTTGCTACGGGATCTGTTAACCCTTAGCCGGCTCTTACGGCAACCACGTCACATTTATTACAATGCATAATGAAATTATGAGTAGGTACATGGACTATCTATGAGGATTTTAAATAATGGTTTCTATTATCAGTAGGTAATTAATTTATAAGAGTACATCGTAAACTTCTAGTAGAACTGAATACCTATCCAAATTTTGCTGAATATCTGAGCCGGAACCACTGAATTGATTGGACCGCAAGGACGGTTCCCAATTCAGTAGTCGAAAATCGGAACACCGCGACAAATTTTTGCTTTCACCGGGTAAAATGTTGTTTAACTGCAGTAGATTAAAATAAAATTTAGTTTACCCACACGCCCACACTCCAACCATACAATAATAGAGGTATAGTGGTGCCTCTAGCTTATTGGTGAAATCCACTTGAAAAATAAATCCACTGCCAAATTCTCTCAACATCTCAGCCGTAGGAAAGTCCACTACTGCACACAGGCCTCCTCCATGAGGGGAGGTTGTGCCAATACTCGGCACGCTTAACAGGGGAGTTAGCGATCTTAGTTTGACGGTTTTTACACTGTGGACGCTGTTGCCCGTCCTCTGGATCTAATAACTGTCTACTCACTTACGGCACCGCACAGCAAGTCCACGGCAAAAAACTCTATACACATTAAAATCAATGTTTTGACATACCTTTACATTAGTAGATTTTAATCTCGTTCAACCCTAACCCCTGGCTCTGGCATGTAAAATTTTTACGTACTTAATTTTTTATTAAGATAAAGATAGGCCAGAAATAGAAAAGGAATTTTAGATTTGAGAGATTACTCTAATAGAATTAATATTTTAGTTGTTATAATTTAGAAATGGTTCGTATCAGGTATGTACAATACAAAGAAACAAAGTTTTCTAAATGTCAATAAAAATTATGTGTATTATTAATAAATTATCAAATTTCAGTTTACGTAAAATAAAATTGTAGGCTGAAAGGCTAATTTTGAATAACGTTTTCTACGTGGCGATGGATAATGACAACAGTTTATTTAATGTCTCAACACAGACCTCGGGAACATCATAATAAACTCTGCCGACGCTGCCCTATTCATACTAATTTAACCACAGTCTTCCCATCAATATCAACATAGACAAAAGTGGTAATTGAAAATATCTCGCTTTTCATCGTCCCGCACCGGTTCGCCCTTTTACGACCCAATTTTTCACATCCCTTCATTCTCGCTAGCATCCTTCGATTTAATATTCCGCCTTTATGGTGGAAAATGATTTATTAGAGTTGGTAACACCCGACGGGCGGTGATACGAGACTTTGCTCAAATTGCACCTGTTATGCGATGATAATGTGTCGTCTTCGTGTAATTTTTATGAGAAATTTACGACGCATTCGGAGGGCTCAGCCTTATGGGGAGGTACGTTGACGTAATCTGGAATGTGTGGGCTCGTACGCGAGAAAACTGTTTTACTGTAGAAGTAGGTATTCGTATAAATGTCTGCCTTCAATTTATGAGCAGACGTAAAAGCGAAATGGGTCAAGAACACAAAATTCGACATTAATCTAGACATAAGTAAAAAACAATGTATCTCTACTACACGACTATTATATTTTATTGTAACTTTATGTTTTAAATTATTAATTTGTTGGTGCCAATAATACAGGCATCAACCCGGTTTTGGTACCAATGTCACATTATGCATTGTGAGACCTTATGCTATGACTATGATAGTGTAAAACTGTATTTACAATAACTACAATACAATTGTTTGGCTTTTTTGACCTATAACTGTGTGCCAGGGTTTGCCGGATCTTGAGATACAAATTTATGACTTAGTTTGGGAGCGGTTGATCTAGGCGCGGGATGCGGGATGTAAATGCCAATCCTACAATGTGGTACTCGGATACTAACGCTTCACAAAAATGTTTATGGAAAATAAACATTTTTATTACATCATTATTATTTATACTGCCTCGGTGGCGTAGTGGGCGCATGCTCGACTGCCAATCAAGAGGTCCCGGGTTCGATCCCCAGGTCAGGCATAGTGTTAAATATTGGATTTTTCCATTAGGAATTATCTCAATAGCTGCCTGGAGTCTGGAACTGTGCCCGGTATATGGCAATAGGCTCGCCCCCTATTACATGGGACCAATAACATACTGGCGAAATGTGGGTGTATCTACTATGGGACTGAGTCCTGGGTACACCTCTGCCTACCCCTTCGGGAAAAAGGCGTGAATGTATGTTATGTTATTATTATTTATACTACCATCTTCAACTAAAACATATTTTATCACACAAAAAATACATTTTCCACGTCTAATATCATGTTTTTGATTTGTTTTGATTTGTATAAAAATTATGAATACTCTTCACTTCTCCCTTAATACAAAGGAAAAGCAAAACAGAAAATAAAAAAACCTTTATCTCCCTCGCAGGATTAACGAGATTAAAACCTAATGTTCTGAGTAATGAGAGAAAATAAAACTTTATTTTTATGTATCACAAAATGAACTCAATGACCGCTTCTACAAAGTTATGTACAAAGTTAAATTAAACTAGCTAAGTACGGTGGTACAAGGACAAGCAAACACTTTGTCTCTAAACATATTTGAACAACGGCTTGCATTACAAAATTACAAGTTAAGGACTTTTGCCTCAGGGAGTAACTTTGCATTGGTATTTTGTTGATGCATATTTATTTAGCTGCGCTTCGTGGATTTACTTTATTTATTAAATATACCTTCTTGATGGCTTCGATGGCGTAGTGGTCGTACTTTCTACTGCCATTCACGAGGTCCCGCTTACAATCCCCAGTCCAGGCAATGTGTTATTGGATTTCTCCATTAGGAATATTCTCAATGACAGCCCGGATTCTGCAATTGTGCTCGCAATACATGGCAATAGGCTCACCCCCTACATGGGACATAAAAACATCTCCCTCGATGCCTCGGTGGCCTAGTACGCGCAAGCGCGACTGCCGATCAGGAGGTCCCGGTCTCGATCCCATTTCAGGCAAACGGTTTAATATTGGATTTTACCATTAGGAATTATCTCAATAACTGCCTGGAGTTTTGAACTTTGCCCGGTAGATGGTAAAAGGCTTGCCCCCTATTACATGGAACCAATAACATACTGTCGAAATGAGAGTGTACCTACTATGGGACTGCGAGTCCTGGGTACACCTCTGCCTATCCCTTCGGGGAAAAGGCGTGATTGAACCATAACCGGCTAAATGTAGTTGTACCTACTGGGACCTCTCTAGGTAAACATCTGCTATAATAAGTACTGTTTGTCTTACGTACCTATATAATAAACCAGCTGTACTTATTTACTCATTTACGCCTTTGATCACCAAGTCGTCAGAAATGTCTAGCATCTGAGTACCTAAATAAATAGTTCATCTCGTTAGTTAAAACGGCTCTATAGTTAAAATACAGATTTAATTAAAAGGTCTAAGACCTCAATTTGAGCTGGGTCTCATTTGCTTCGAGTCTCAAATTTTCTTTTGGCTAAATTAAAGTGGGTATGTACTTAATTGGCATTGCGCTGAAAGCTTAGACTGAAAACATAATTAAGATACAAACCTGTGATATACTTACTCGTAATACATTAGAATGGAAATCCTGTTAAATGCTTTCCTTATGTACATAGGTATATATGGAGGTACAAATATACTGAATTGTATTTCTTCTGAAAAAAATAACATAATGAAGAATTAGTTTTGGAAATAGTTTAAAAAGTTTTTTATAAATCTGGCTTTTATGCATTAATTGATTTGGAATAACATGACTTAGCTAACCATGCCTTGTCACCAAAACTAAACATGTATGCTAAAGCAATTGGGCTTGGAATCCAAAGAAGCTGGACCCAAAAAACATACATTGTCTATTAAGAGAATGTTATACTTAGTAGCCAGGGAGCTCTTATAATTAGCGATGTCAGTAATATAATGTTGTTATAATAAGGGTATTATTGCCGATTAATTATATCTATAATTTGATATTGATATAATTAGGTTAAGTACTAAGTATTTTTAATGGAGACGCGCATTCTGATTTTAGTAGAAAATTATCTTATTTCAATTAATGGCGGTAGTAAAAAATATGATTTATGCACATTTGAACATGTTATTATAGGTCTATCAAATAAAATGTAAGGTCGTCGTGACTCCTTTCAACCTTCATCAGTTAGTAAATTACATAAAATTCTGTTGCAAGATTTTACCTGAAGATACATTCTTTCATACAAATATTCTTGTAAAATAAGTACAATATTACTCTTTAGGATTTAGGTGTCTTCCATACAAAATGAAAATACACAAATATGAAGAAATAGGGAATAATTTTTCTCTCTATTGATTGTGGTTGGCTCTTAATATAGCCTTTATTCGCCAAAATATACTTGGTTAATGAAAACCTTACAGTTTCTTTGTATTTCTGAAAATTGTAAAAAAGTAGTTTTTTTATTATGTTAATTTATTTTTTTATACCAAAAAATCCATACGGTTTTCTTTAACAAAATATGTTTTCGCGCAAATAAAGGCCAGATCCAGAGCCAACCACAAATAATTGAGTGGAAAATGGTTCTCTATTTCTTCGTATTTGTGTATTTCATTTTGTATGGAAGACGAATAACGTCGTATTCATTAGAGGGGGCAGACAAATGTTTGGCACCCAGATAAAGCTGTCATGCGACGTCGGCCAAGACGTCATGTCTCTTTTGTCTCCATTAGGGGGCCTCATGTCATTAGGATATGCGGCCTTAGGTGTCTAGAATCAAGAGCGAAATTATTGCAATATTATGAAATAACAAAAACATACGTTACAAAAATATCGTATCTACAAGATACATTAATAATGCAAGAGCATTTATTTTACCAGATACAGAGTATTAAGCTCTTTCACATTTTTTGAAATATTCTCAGCTCGTTATTATAAAACTATTTTCGGATTGAAATAGAATCTATTTTTAAAAGCACGTTAGGTTCAATATCCAATTCAAATGAAATGTTTTCAAGAAATTGAGAATGGAAATTACTTTTTGCTGATTGCAGGTAAATATTACAGTTGAAGATATACTTATACCAAATACATGTACTAATATTTGTAATTTGATTTCAGTTTAAACTAGAATCTTCCATATTATTTTAAGTATCTTAACGAATTAGATACCCAATCGACAACGATTGATAATTACTAGAACTACTAGAACTTCATTGAAAGGTCTGCGCGAGCGCTTCGACTAGAAGATGCCCCTGTCATGCATGTCAAACGAAAAAAATAAAACTACGCTGAAATACTGGCGTAGTTTTATGAGAAAATAATGAGTTTTACCGTAGAGAAAGTAAGGGTGTTACGATTATTTTCACAATTTTCGTACTCACTTAGGACACGATTAGTCATAATGATTAGTCATAGTATGGAATCCCGAATGCTTAGTTTTATAAAAAAAAATGTAATAATTGTACTTATATTAAGAAACCTTTTGCAAGTTTTCAGAACATTTCTATTAAAAATTTCAGTAAATATAAATAAAAATAAATATGGGACAACTTCCACACACGGTCACCTGGTTCCAAACTAGGCTGCTGCCTGTACTATGGTAACCAAATGACTGATATACATACTTAAATACGCTTATAACACCCAGACACATTTGATCACATTTGCTCCAATAAAAGAGGGATTTTCGGTTTCACGTTCATCAATCTTCTGTTAAATCTCCCTCACTGAATTCTTTCACGGTAACGCCACTACATTCATATGTTACAAAACGTCCATACATAATGAAGCGGTGTCGTGTATTTACATACACCCTCCTACCCTACACAGTTTACTGACACTTGCAGTAACCAAACTTGTGACATTCTAGATATTGTCAGTTAGAAAATACTGAAGTTTAAATTAGATATTAACACTTACCCAGGACTTAAGCCAGCATAGATAGTAGATAGTACATGACAGAAATTGATAATTCTCATTCATTTTGTCACTTGTTAATACAAAATGGCGTGTACACAATTCCTTGTTAAGTATGTTCCGTGTTGTGTTGTTGTTCTGTAATAAAAACCGTGTGGCAAGAACGAACAAAGTATACATCAACCATTGCCATGCTCTACATTCATAGGATTCATGGTACAGGAATTCATGGTAGCTATGATAGTGTTGCAGTTCTTTACGTTACACTTTAAATCAGATATGAGCAGCAGATAACACTGATCATGCTGCAAATCTTGAATAACACCGGGATATATTTTCCGGTAAAAGCGAAACAGCAGATAAAATCTATTCGGAAGAAAAAGGGAAAGAAAAAGATCGCCTTGCCATGGTAGGCTTGCGAGTTTTTTGTTTGTTTTTACGCTCCTTGTCTGGAGATTCGTCACTGAAAGTACAATAGGCTGGTTGTAATAGAGCTACGGCATCTGTTGCCAGATTAATAGCAGCTACGTGATCTTTGGGCACGAGGTTCTGAGCATACGCGACAGATGGGCCCATTCTGAGTCTATAACGTTAATGCCCCATGCCAGCCCTGCCCTGGATATGTTCTCTGAATTTTGTTGCGTTTATAGTTAGACATAAAGAGAGGACCTTTTCACTTTCATATTTTGCGTTGTAGGCAAAAAGCTTTAAGATCTGAAAATTGAGGTGTAAAAATTTTGGCAAAATTACATCTCATTTAAAATTTATTCCGTACACTTGTGTCAACTAAGGCACAGACGTGTCAGTTATTTGAAACCTACAACTGGCGAGTTTTTTCGGGCAGCCTAATTTTTTCTCTTCTCACATAAATTATTTTCCTATACCTACTGCTGCGTTAACAGCAAATAGGAACACGAATGCTTGCGAAATCTGATAGAATCGATTACAAATATAACCATCTTGATGTCAGATGAGATCTTCGTTGACGGCCTGACCTTAACAAAATCTTACTTTCCTCTGAGTTATGATTATGAATAAAGTGATGACGACAACGATTTCCAAACGGTGTCTTATAACATCCCTTCTTTATGTTCTGTCCTAAAACCCCTGGTGCGTCGATGACATAAAAATATAGGCAAGGTATTTCATAGAACAGCTTCACTCACTGAGCTTCGAATGCTCATATATTTTCGAGAGGTCACGAGTCACGTAGGATAGAGGAATTCAAATATTCATGGGTGTTTAAATTATATCGGGTAGTTAGATTTTAGGAGAGGCGGGTAAAGTTTTCCAGCAATTATTCGGATAGGACCACCAGCAGATGGCGCCTCGAGCGTTGTGAGAGTAATAACCACGCCGCGGATCTACCGGCCACGAAAAACTTTAGAAATTCGATTTTAATCGTTATTTCTGATTTTAAATTGGAACCGAACCGTCGCGTCGTCCTCTTTACGTACTTTTCCTATTAAATCCGTTCTCCCACTAATATTAAAGGCAATCGCCGAAAGTTTTAGTGTCTAAGTATGTTTGTTATCCCTTGACGCCAAATTATTGAAGCATTAGGGTTAAAATCGGGTATTGGTATCTATAAATGGCTTATGGACCCAGGAAATAAACATGGGGACGCTGGGGACTTTTAGAAGATGAATTCGCGTGGTACGTATATATATATATATATATATATATATAGCATTTATAATATAATTACCTAATAATCTTATTAGTATAATTACCTAATAATCTAATCTTTTTTTTTTTCAAGTTCGTACAAATTTCCTTTGTAGATAGATCATAGCGCAGCGCTCGAAAGTTTTAGAAGTAAACAGAAAGAAATGAGTAGTCAGAAAGTAATTAAGACCACTTGTGCAAAGGTCACAAAACGGAACTTTGAACGAGAACTAAATAAAATTACCGTTAAAGTGATGAAAATTTCTCCCTGGCGCATACATTTTCCCCAAACAGATTGTTACTTGAATCTTTTATTTCCGTTCTTAGGGATTCCTCCATCTTCATTAGTCATACTTTGGAAGATAAAATGATTTATTAAGGATTGGGAGGGACTTTTTATTATAAAAAGGTAAGGGGCAATCGTGCTGATATAGGTATATACCTATAGGTTCGTATTCGTACCCCCATGTAGCAAAATATTTTGTATATGATAGTAACATATTGTTAAATAATATGAGCGATTAAGTGGTCTTCACTTAAACTTAAATAGTGGTTTTAGTAAGGCCTCAGTCCGATTCGGCGGTTCGGCAGTAAATATATTGATAAGCAGTAGCGACTAAATAACATTGAACATAATATTATAATAAGGATTGGTGCAAGCCACTGGTCACCACGTTGGTCACCGTAGCGATTCCTTTTTATGTACTTACCTATAATATCTCTTCATCCATAGCGTCCGTGGCCCAGCGGAAATATGATCCGGAGCCCCTGGATCGAAACTCGCCATGTGGGCTTTTCACCTGGGCGCTACCGTGTTTTGGATGGCACGTTAAACTGTAGGTCCCGGCTGATTCCTTTAAGATATGTAGTAATCTTGGCGACCAGAAACTTTAACAATATCTATATTTATATTATTCTTTATCTATTTTATTCTTTATTAACCGCTGGCTAGTTCACGGAGCAAGGGCTTTCTCAAACAACCTCACAGTGGGCTCAGTGCCACATGACACCTTTAGGCACACACTAAGAACCCACGCCCAGCTGGCCGTACATTACAGGGTTATCTATATTTTAACAATATATATTTAATTTTTATTTTAGTTAAATATATTTTAACAATATGGTGAATTGACTCCAGGAGCGTAATAGGTAACCCCCTTTTTTATGGCTAGCCGCTGCCATGTAATATATAAAGTAATATAAAAATAAAGGCAGATCAGACGGCTGTGGTCAAGCTTTATGCTCGATACGACCAACTACTCAAAAGGTCTATTTATCAATACGTCTAAAAAGCAATAATTTATAAATACTGACAATAATACTGAAATTGCGAAACCAAGCATTGGTTCATACATTTTGCTAAAAGAGTCAATAAACCTTTTGTATACTCTCTAGTAAAACTAGTTCAAAATGTTGAATAACCTTAGAATTACCGGCTGCTTCATTAATCCGAAAGTAATACGATATTAAAGTAAGTTTCATGCAGATTGGAACTTAATGCTTAGGATTGGGATCGCCCTACAAGTTCGAGTCTTGAGTATGTTCAGTGTCACGAATCGCTCTCGCTTAGTGATAACTCTCTCTTGTAACCACACACTAAGTCTTAGCATAGTTATTAAACCGACGTTAACTTCTAACAAAGGTTTGGTTTGCTTAGGACTCGTCAGCGCTAATGGAAAGATAACATTCCTCAACTGATTGTGTCCCCGCTACTTTTCTGCCAAGTTTAACACAAAAACGTAATTTTAGTTATTATATTCCGCTTCTGGGAATTGAAACTTTCTTCATAAATATAGGAATTTCCAATTTATACACCGAGTTGGAGTTTTGCGTTTTGGTTACTTCATTGTGGCCGAGATATATTTCGGCGTAAAGTACTCTGGAATGAAGATAAGGAATACCTTTCAGTAAACAGATACTTTCAATCAACTCGACTCTGACAAATAAATAATAAATGTTTACAAATGAAGAACAACATTGTGATATTAAAAGATATGATATTTCTGTTTGTATTTTTTGCTTTTCATTTTGAATTTTTTCTTGCTAAATTAACATTGGATCAAAGGATCGAGTGATATTAAAATAATATCGACGGAACCCCAAAGTCAGTTTGTCACCTGCCCTGGAGCCATACGTACCTTTGTGTAAACACAATAAGTAAAACTCTCTATTAAGCTGCTGAATATGTTTTTATAAAAGCTTTTTCCACCTGCGAATAAATGAAATCCTCGAAAAGCTCTTGAGAATTTATTAAGTAAAAAACGATAACATAATATTTTATTAATTATTATATCAGATACAACGTGATATTATTTTAACACACCTATTTATTAGTGTTTATATTCAGATGCCTTTTTAAACAATTTGGTCTTCTATTCTCTACTATTAATGCTTTCTTGAGCCATAAAGTTTGGAACTAGATTTAATTTCAAATAAAGTGAGCATAGACAGAACGCGTGAGCGGGATGGCACGTTTCGGGTCTGGAGTATGAAAAAAGAAGCACACGCTTTCTAATTAGACTCAGATACTCTCAACCCGACGTGTACTCGTCCCGTGCTCGCGTATTGTCTGCGTTGACCTTTACATAGTCAGATAGAACATCTAAAATAGAACGTTAGCTTGAAATAAAGTCGAAATTACCCGCAGGTAGTTTAGCCGCGTTTTAACAAGTTTCCGTCTTATAAGATGTTACTGGGGACACCATCAATCTTATGAAATCAGCGGACAATACGAAATTGAACATTATAATCTACTAAGGTATTAGATGGGGTCGCCGTGGGGTTACCGGCTTTAGAATAGTACCTCACCCTCTCTCCCCGTGGTTGCCGTAAGAGCCGGCTGAGGGCTATAGGATCCAGAGGACGGGCAGCAGCGTCCTCTGCGTAAAACCATCAAACTGCGCTCGCCAACCCGCCTGCCAAGCGTGGCGAGTATTGGCAACAACCCCCCTGATGGGGGAGGCCTATGTTCAGCAGTGGACTACCAACGGCTGGATGATGAAGGTATTAGATGTAGTATAGAAAAATTAGATTTTTCCATTAGGAATTATCTCAATAATTGCCTAGAGTCTGGAACATTCCCCTCAATAAATGTACCTTACCTACTATGGGACAGAGTCCTGAGTATGCCTTTGCCTAGCCCTTCAGGAACAATGCGTGATTGTATGCTGTTCAATTGTTACAGACGCACACACATACAAACACACATACTTTTTCATGAATTCGTAATAGAGGATCGATGGGATGGATTGATAACAAGTTTATATCAAAAATGCAAAACGGACCTATTACTTGCTTTTTTAATTGACATACCCTTAGTGAGGATTATTATTCATCTGTTACCAAGCTGAGTTAAATACACATGCAGATTACAGCAGCCCATGTATGAAGGTATGAAGGACTCTACAACTTACCAAAGAATAAAATAAGTAAGAAATGAAAAGGACCAGGTAGCAATGTACTTACTCAAATACTAACTTCTAAACCTCGCAAGTATAGGAAACGTTGGGTTTTATAATAACATTAACTCACAATAAGGTTCTGACAGTGGTTTAGAGCACTTGCATTTTCTATAGGCTGACATGTCGGCCTGTGGATTTTCGAAGTGTTCTATGGTATAGTGTATTTAGTTAGGGTAGATAGTAAGTAGGTAGCTCTATCGTTTAGTCTTTTTTCAATAAAGGCACTCTGTCCTTGTTAAAAAAAAATACGGTGTGATTAATGTCCCAGAATTTCCTGTACACGTGGTGTCTATAGCCACGGGCGGTATGCCGAACAACTTTTAATCGCTGCAAACTCCTTTCAAGACTTGAAGGATATGCGATCCGACGTTTATCTTAAATAGAATTATTTTAATTACTTTCTAACAAGACCACGGTAGCTAGGATTCAATTAGGGGCTATTAATTTGAGCGGTGGAGGCGAGAGCTTCTTGTTTCTTTTATGTTAAACTAAGTAATAGACTTGAGGTTGCTTGTTAGCAATCTATGAAGATACTCAACGCATCCCTTGAGACAGCTTCCTTTCAAGCTTTTAGAAAAAAATACCTATGTGTTGGTGGAAAACAAACTTGTTTTAACTACTCTGGAAAGGCAAGATTTGTCTTGCGGAACTTGCATTGCTCAATCTGCAATCTATTTTGTCCGATATTTACTATTTTGAAATGACATAACAACCTAGACTTCTAGACTCTGCACTACAAGTATTAGGCAAGAATAAGAGAAGTGTATAAGGTATGTCATACGGAAAACCCTTGTCCAGCATAGGTTGAACGTAGACCAATGATGTAGTTTTTTAGTATTTTTGACCGAGCGTACGCGTAGTGCGAGCGAAGTTTTTCCCTTTCAACTTGGGCAAAGATGCTCTCATATTATGTCCATCCGACTGTTCCATTTTCAAATGATTCTCGTAAAATTTTGTGAACAGATTCGTTATTTATAAAAAATGTTTGTCGGTTAGTTTATGGAAATTTTTCAAAATGGCTGAGTCGTGGGGATTAAAATATAAAAAAAAAAAATTCTTGTGTCACATCTCATCAAATACACGCCAGGCTCACAGAACCACTAGTTAATGACTGGGTAAAGATTATCTACTCATTAAAAAAAGTTAGTTCCCGCTCGTTAACACTTCTGATGATCGGGAAAAATATATTCCGCCCGCAGCTTTGTGAACGGCTGGTAAGATATTTATAGTAAATCACACATAAACTGAAACCATTACCTCTACATCATACACATTTATTGTTTGTGAACCTGCATATTACCTTTCCATCACAAATTGTTTTTATTATGTTTGTTCCGGAGTTGGATCAAGGTGAATGCGTTGTCGGCGATGTGATTACGGTAAAGTTATTTACATGTAGCGGTATGAACAAACAAATTGACGATTGGAATTGTAGCCAGAACTCAAAACACAATTTATTATTATTTTGTAGTGGTAGGCCTCTTTTGCAGGAGGCCGCCTGGGGAAGTACCACACCTTTGCCAGTTATTCATCCGCCAAGCAGTAATGTCCAAACATTACTGTGTTCCGGTATGAAGGGCAATGTTACCAACGAAATTACTGGGATATGAGTTTGACTTTTTGCCGTACACAAAGCTCCCAAACATTTTCTATTCTATTAGGTAATTTGACGGACAACATTATTATTATTCATTGTTTGTGTTGATTGATAGAAAAAAAAAATATCCTTCCTACTATGATTATGAATGCGAAAGTTCGTGAGGATGAATGGATAGATGGATGTTTGTTTGTTACTCTTTCACGCTAAAACTACTGAAACGATTGAATTGAAATTCAGTATGTAGATTGTTTAGACCGTGAAATAACACATAGCTTAGGGTACTTTTAATCTCGATATTCCTATGGGAACGGTGACTACGCGGGTGAAACCGCGGGGCACAGTATTTTTTTTAATTACTTAAGCCTGCATTGTATACAGGAATTATAAAATAATGTTTTTTTTATGATAGTGAGTACCAAGACGAGCAAATCAGGTGCCTGATGGTAAGCATCATGATTGCCCATATCAGACACAGTGCCACCCAGTGTTTTAAAACTCAAAATTCTGCGCGGCACTGCACTGCGCCTGTCACCCTGAGATATGAGTTGTTGAATCTCATCATGCCCAGTAATTTCGCTGGCAACATTGCCCTTCATACCGGAACACAGTAATGTTTGCTTGGCGGATGGATAACCGGCAAAGGTGTGGTACTAGCCCAGGCAGCCCCCTGCGAAGGAGGCCTACCACTAACTACAGTCTCGACTAACTTGTCTTGTTACTCACTATATCATAAAAAAAAACTACTGAGGCTGTTCTTGAGACATGGGAGCGGCAATAAAGAAGCTATACTCCTTCCAGTTGGGATATCACTCCTCCCGTGTCGCTACCATAGCTCAGGAACATATAGGTACTCTTAAATATGTTTCATTCTGAGGTATGGGACTACTAAACCTGTATACCATACTATACCATGTGAATGAGAGATATGTATGAATGAGAGTGGGACACAGACAGATAGGGTTTCCCATCTGTCTCTGTTTAGAGTGGGGCTGAGTCTGGATATAGAAGACTCAGTCCCACAGGAGTTACACCCATACTTCACCAGTTATGCTTAGCCAAAAAGCTTTCCTATAGTAAATAAATATAGTAGGTATGTATCTATGTCAATCCTTGTAAACTCATATTCTTTAATAAATTCTTACTACTAGTAGCAAAAATGTCTTCCCGCCGTGTTTACACTTAGATCTTTTAAAGTACGCAAAGGATTTTAACAGGATACAGGACCTCTTAGCAGTCTGACAGAATCCTATGGAAAATTTACTAAATCGATGTTTTGTATTCCCCTGCTTCTTTCGAAAACAGTAAACCTATTTGATATATTTATATCCTGATATTTTAAAGTAGAAATAAAAAGTATGTCTATATCATTTTATTTTTGTTTATACACTACATTTTTTTGTAGTGAACGTCCAATCACGCGAGTAAAACTAGGATTTTGGAAGTTCACTATGAAAAAAACCAAGAGTTTATAAGAAAAATTTAATTAACAGGGATATAGGGTACTACTTCACTATAAAAATATCAATATGTAAATTTATAGAATGGGTTAATTATATTCGGAGGAAACACGGGAACACAAAACATCGATTAGGTAAATTTTTCATAGGATTGTGAAAAATTCCTAGAAGGCCATGTACGCTCTCATCAATAGACAGACTAAATCAAAAGGAAGGTTTATATGTATAATGGTAACCGGAGCGAAGCGAATAAAGTCGCTAATATACTATAACATGTTTAGACTATGCTATTTTTTATTATGATACGCAGGGGCACTTATAAAGAGGTACAGCCCTAAAACACAAAATGTCCACGCTGCAAAATGACTTGTTTTCTTGTACATAATGCGCTACCAGAAATGTTCGGGATTCGTGATAGCCTATAAGGCGGTCCCTCGACGGCTATCGGAAGGGTTAAGCTGCTACTTTATAACGGTTCTTTTATTTTATGTCCCTCCATTTAACTTTGACCTGCGTCACTTTTTCCTGTGGGCCGGCTCTTTTTTCTAATGAAGATGGATAAGCAAGTGCTTAGGCGAAGTTAATACTCATTGTTAGCAAAGTTTTATTACGTTTCATTAAGCATAAGGCTTGGGTCACATGTAAAGTTTTTAACATTTTTAGGGATCTGTACCAAAGAAAGAGGAACCCATATGGGATCACGCGTGTCTCGCTCGCGCCATGATCGCGTAATTGCGTTCTATAGAACAAGCCTTCAACAAGCCAATGTGCCACATAGACAGCTTTCTACATACCTTAATCAATTGCACTATTACATACCTACATACATTATTTATTGCACATCATTGAATTTCACCGTGATTACGTGCAATACAGTACTGCATATGGTATTTATTAACATGTAAATATGCTCATCAATTAACTCTCGACGGCGGATCGTGTTCCGTCGAATTTGCATAATGTGAGCCTCGTACAGAACTCGGGATCATTTCACTGCTGGATCGATGCAGCTATAAATTGTGGCTGGATTTTAATAAGTAGTAATGAGATCAAATTAAACGTGTAATCAACAATGTGGTAGGGTAATACCACAGTTGTATGAGCCTTCGCACAGTCACTGCACGAATGTGCGATGCCGGTCACTCACATGCGTACGAATACGCGAACCTACAAGTGTAAGACGACATTCGTAAATAATTATGCAAAGTTTTCGCTGCATTCGTGGTTTTCCAAGTTGTGTCGGTTTTTTGACGCACATCAAAGGGCGCGAACCTCGAACCTTCGCGTAGTCTCCTACACATTCGTGCAACCAGTTGTGCTCACAGAGTACTTTATATATCTTAGCGATAAGACCGCCCATTGTTACACTAGTTATTATGAATTGTTATTAGTTTTTAGATCTTCTTACTTGTGGTGTACCAATAAAGTGTTTATCTATCTATGAAATAATTATGCAAACGGGTTTCCATAATGAGTTTGCGAACCCATTCGCATATCCGCTGAGTTTGCGAATAGTATATCTGACTGCCCTCACATGCGTGCAAACATTTGTACAATGTACGAATATTTTTACGCATGTGAGTGACCGGGGTAAGAGGCGCCCTGTAGCGAAGTTATTTGTGTGTATGTTTGTTCCCTTTTCACGCTAAAACTACTGAACCGATTGAGCTGAAATTTGTTATGTAGATAGC
The DNA here is from genome assembly GCA_947063395.1 of Hemistola chrysoprasaria. Taxonomy (NCBI): domain Eukaryota; kingdom Metazoa; phylum Arthropoda; class Insecta; order Lepidoptera; family Geometridae; genus Hemistola; species Hemistola chrysoprasaria. Next base: position 11,022,360 of record OX346719.1, read on the forward strand.
TTAGACCCTGGAATAACACCTAGGGTACTCTTTATGTCGATATTACCACGGAAACGAAGACTACGCGGGTGAAACCGTGGGATATAGATAGTCTATTACAATAATTGTGTTTGCTATTAAATATTGAACCGTCATCACAGCAGAGGACGTGCTTGTTAATAGTATAATAACAGGTTTACTCACTGGGCTTGATTAGCGATTGTGATTGACCACAGTGTCCTATTTATGAACACACTTTATGTGCAATGACTACATTATTTGTGTCCATTGACTATACTGACGTAGTAAGCGTACTGACAATTTAACTAGTTGTAATTACAAAGCCAAGTGTGCTTCGGAACAATTAACAATAAGAAAGACGTTATATCTGTTCTGAGACAGTCTCTAGCACATGTGAATACTTATAGTAAATATATTGGTAAATATCGATACATTTTAAAGGGGTTCTCATATTTATACTCACAGTCATATAGCCTGGAGTCTGGAACTGTGCCCGGTAGATGGCAATAGGCTCGCCCCCTATTACATGGGACCAATAACATACTGGCGAAATGTGGGTGTATCTACTATGGGACTTAGTCCTGGGTACACCTCTGCCTACCCCTTCGGGAAAAAGGCGTGAATGTATGTTATATTTTTATGTCATATAGAATCAGTTGCAGTGAGTAAAAACCCTTTAAAAAATCTCTGTTGATTTTCTGCTCACTAACTCACTTTGTCAAGTTTTCGAGAGGAGTGCAAATTGTCTAACCGTTAGACCGTAAGGGTCGTTACACATCTGACGGAAGATGCGTCGCGTCTTATTGGTTGAGTAACGTCAGAACGGCCAAATGTATTATAAAACATTCAACCTTGTACACTCAACCGATGATGCGTTAGTACAACAGTTGGTACGCTCGACGCATTTTCCGTCAGATGTGTAACGACCCTTAAGCCGGAGACGTTAACGGTTGAATCGGTTATTGACAGTTCTTGTTAAAACTTCGAATTGATTACTGATCTATTTACTAGAAGTGTCTACTAGTAAATAGATCAGTAGTGTAGTAGTGTGTTAAATAAATAAATAAATGCTATGATGGAGTCAAGAAAAAATCGGATGTTCTTTGAAAGAGGTTTAACCTCTTTCAAAGAACATCCGATTTTTTCTACATTACACTAACATTACAAGTTAACTTAACCTAATGCATTAGCGTAGTATACAGGTAACTAAATCTAAAATTCTATACAAAATAATTATTTACATAAAAGGTCCGTTGCCACATAATATGCAGCCTCTACGAACTCTTTCTCAGTACAGGAAGAAGAATACATCTATTTTGTCGGACATCGCGTTCGCGCATTGGTTGATATGATACATTTATGTGAGGGTAAAAAACCGTGGGTAAAATGTAATAATAGGAATTATAAATAAAAATATTTGCTGCCGCAAATAATAGTAATATTTTGAATGCAAAGATTTGGTAATAGTCCGGTAACACGCTACTCCAAAAATATTAAACCAATTGGACTGTAATTGGTACTTATACTTATTATACAAAAACATGAAAGAAAGTTGGGACGAACACATATACGCGTTGTGTTTTTTGTACCCCTAGTACATTAATTTTTATCGCGTGGAATCCACAGGCGCAGCTAGATTATTCGAGAGCTGAACATTTTTACAAAATATCGGTGAAATACCGATGTACCAGGAAATTGGACAGCGAGAACCCCTCCCAATTTATGTTCACCTTGAAGAGGTTTTACTCATCCGTCTTTTCAAAGAGCTGTTGCAAAACAAGAAACATTGGTAAGTTATTCTTACGATGTTCTCTTAACTCTACTTATCGTTGATATGCATGAGAAAATACCTTTTAGAAATATATTATCTAAATATAAAGATATGTCTAAATTTACTACGCATCTCCTCATGTGCATTTACTATCTCACTGCCAAGGCTCTGCATCACCACTTACGAACTTAAAGATTTAGTAGGTACCTAAAGCAGCACCTATAGATACCTAATACTTATGTATATGTTATAAGACTAGAACAGCAGCACCAATGTCGAGTGAAAACTGGTACATATTCAGTTTTAAAATATTCGACGAACGAAACACTACATAGGACACGTTAACCCAAACTAATATTTTACCTTAATGCGAAAGAGTCTATGTCTGTCAGACTATTTCGCTTTCACGACAAAACAGTTGAACCAATTTTAATGATTTTTTTTGGTAAAGAGATAGATGTGATCTTTGGATAGGCCATAAGGTATAAAGTAACCCTAATTTCCACACAAGAACAAAACCTGCTCGGCTAAAACCGCGGGGCATAGCTAGTATAATATAATTTAAACACGGTACAGATGATAAAAGGATGATACTCTTAAAACGCCGCAACATTGAAAAGGCCCATAATGTGGAAGATTTTTCGTTAATCCTATTTTTTCGTCCCAGCGTTGTGGCTCACATTTTTTATTCTAAGCAATTTAAAAACGCGTAATGAAAGCGTAACGCAAGCAATTTATAAGAGGAACGTTTTTATGGAGCAATTTTTCAGTAATACTACGCATCACTGCACACCATTGCGTGTGATAGGAACGCCTCCAAGAAAATGGGAAACCTTACGAATAACATTTCGCATACGTCCCCAAAACCAATTCGCGCACTTATCGAAATGGACTAAGGTTTAGAATATAAGGTTCATTTTGGAAATGTGGATGTAAAGTATTGAATTCTTCTTTAAAATGGATGAACTAAGAAACCTTCCTTGTTTCCTGCTTCTAAGCCTATGCCTCCCTCAAGTGGGAACCCCCAAAAATTCATCCAAACAATTAAATACAGACAATTTTAATAAATAAACTAGCAAAAAAGTAGGGTTCCATACCTAGATACTAAGAACATACAGCGCCATCTATTAGTTTCTTGCGCAAACTATGGAAATATGCAGTAAAATGGCCATTACTATTGATTACGTTATCTTAAAAGTATGATTTTGACAGCCACAAGGGACCGCAAATCTGAGTAGTTGATATCAATTACAACTTGATACCTCCAGGCGTCCCCGTTAAAAAGTGTCTTGACAGATGGACAGACTGACAGATATAATAACAAAGTGATCCTATATGGGTTCTTTTTTACCTTTTGAGGTCCGGAACCCTAAAAAAATGGTATGTATAACAAAGTTAATTTTAATGTCAGTTGGTAAAGTTCTTTCCAGTGTTCTATCACCATCAAACACGCAAATCTTTGAATTTTGCCGTTTTGTCTCCCAAAGGCATTAATACCTCTGTCAAAGAGTACGTAGCTACCAGTTACCGATATCAGGTTAATTAATATTCAATTCAGCTAAATAATTTAATTTCCTCATGAAAATCAATAATTGGCTAAATCGGTGGATGTCGTTAAGCGAGGTCGAGATCGCTAAATAAATTATCTACTTTGCCAAACCACAGTCAGATCCGACTTAATTGGTAGTCACAAGTGAAGGATCCCATTCGCTATGTAATTGTCTACTTACAGCATCCTAACTCAGGACAATTATTCGCTACATATTATGCTGCAACTTTCACTACAAAAATGTACCAACAACCATATTGTTTTATACGTATACTTGCCATTTACTTACAATTTCCTCCATCGTCTTTTTCTAAAATGTAAAATGTGTATGTATGGTGGGACACTATGTAATTGTATTATATTTTCTTAAATAAAATCCTCAAAACAGCTTACGAGGCTCAGGTATTCTTGTTGGATTATAAAATAAGTAATGCAAGATTGCACGGGCCACCATTGGGATCACACAGGGGTGACTAGTGACTATTTGTGTTGTGCACAATAACTTCTAAAGCCAAGTCAGTTTTTAAAGCTGTTGGTTGCTGACTAGCGATTGTCTTCATAGACCATTACAATATAGTAGTTAGATTTAAGACAGCGTCTGTGGACCAACAGAAATATAGCCGGCTTCAAATCCGGAGTCCTTGGATCAAATCTCACACAGACATTTCATCTGGGCGCTAGCGTATTTTGAATTGCACGTTAATCTGAGGTCCCAGTTCCCAGCCGTTTCCAATGAAATATGTAGAGTTATTCGTCTGCTCATGTCGGAGGCCTTGTAGGAATCCTGGTGACCTAAAGCTCTGACAATGTGGATTGTCCACATAACCCATATGAATTGCCTCGAGCAGTATAAATTAAAATTATTATTACTATTTACACACCGTTTAAGCAACCCGGAACGATTTGCATATAAGAAGAAATGATAAACGGTTGTTTTAGTTTAAAAAAAGAATATATCAGCTTTATAAAATTTGTTAATATCTCAGGTACTGTTCTACAGTAAGTAAATACAGCTAACTCCGAAACTATGTTACTATCAAAGCTCATAATGTGAGCATCGCCTACAGGCATTGCGATGTATTCTGGGTATCGAGTATATTATTATATTTTATTCCTATATTAAATGTTATCTCAACTTCGCATGTACGGCAATTAGTTTTGAAGTTTTGGTAGAGGTACAACTACTTGTATTCAAATCACTTATATTATACAGTACGTGCGCTTTATCTTGGCGAGTCTGAACAAAGGCTCTGCGAACTGTAGCGCACGTAAACTCGTGAAGAAATCTATTAAGTATTCCCCGATAAATAAATATACATAAATAAATAGTCTCTACTTACCCCAACGGGAACAAGGCGTGACTGTATGTATGTAAATAAATATACGAACAATTTTTTATTGTAAATGTAATGTTCAGTTCAGTTCAATCATAAGAATAACGGTTTTCTTCACGATTTTTCCTGCGCTAAAGTTCGCAGAGCCTACGTTCAGACTCGCCAAGATAAAACGCGCGTACTGTACCTACCAGTACTCTTATTAACATAACATACATTCACGCCTTTCTCCCGAAGGGGTAGGCAGAGGTGCACCCAGGACTCAGTCCCATAGTAGATACACCCACATTTCGGCTGTATGTTATTGGTCCCATGTAATAGGGGGCGAGCCTATTGCCATCTACCAGGCACAGTTCCAGACTCCAGGCAGCTATTGAGATAATTCACCCTTATTAAAGTTACATAAAACTTGGAATCAATATCTTACGATTTCTACCTTCACTTCTTAAGCATACTACAGTGAATATTAATTTTTAGGCCGATATTCCGATTTCAAGTTTAAGTTCTTAAACTTGAAATCGGATGTGCATACTTTCAACAAATGAATAGTGCGTACAGAGAACACTCTCATCTTCCAACTATCAGATCATAATTTAAATGATGTGCTGACTGACTGATAGACTAACTCATCAACGTCCAGCCCAAAGGCGTATTACACACCGGCCTGAATGTCGCTGCGGAGTGCCGATCATGTATTCGTTATTCGTTCTTATTATGTGTCCATAATATGGCCGCATAAACTGTATTCCCGTGCATGAATGGATTTTCATGTGACCATGCATGATTTCTATACAAACGGAGGTTCTTACATTATACGCGTTCCCGCACCACGCAGTGTGATGTAGGCAATGTAGGATTCGCTTCTAACCCTTGGTCCTAGACCGCTGATTATTTGCAAACAGTTTTTTCTATATTAAATAAGAGGAATCAGTCCTATTGCCGTGGGGTTACCGGCTTTAGAATAGTACCTCACCCTCTCTTCCCGTTGTTGCCGTAAGAGCCGGCTAAGGGCTGTAGGATCCAGAGGAGGGGCAGCAGCGTCCTCTGCGTAAAACCATCAAACTGCGCTCGACAACCCGCCTGCCAAGCGTGGCGAGTATTGGCAACAACCCCCCTTATGGAGGAGGCTTATGTTCAGCAGTGGACTTCTAACGGTTGGATGATGATGATGATGAAACAGATCTAACAAATGCGCCGAGAGCGCTAATAAGAATTAGCGCTCTCGGCGCATTTGAAAGGAATTCTCAAAATTGTCACGAGAATGAAGTCGTGGTATTACCATAGCTGTATGTGAAAAAAACTGGATATGTGTTTTCGCTTTAATCAACTCTGCTATTATGTTCTTTAATATGAGTTTGCATTGCATTCTCCACGTTTCCAGCAACAAAATCAGGATGAAAAGCATAACTTCACTGGGATTTATGCAATTAAACACACATAAAAGTTTATCGAGAACGCAAAATCCATGCGGGTATAATCTTCGCCAGCTTGTTAAAAAATTAAATGATTCGCCCGTGTCCGGAACACTGATGCCACCGAGTACGGAAGGCTATTGGCTTATGTCGGCCGCCTGTTAAAATATATGGTGTGTAAAAATGTTCAGCATTTACATTTTACACGGGTTTCCGTTGCAAACATTCGTGACCACGCGTCCTCAACACGCGGCGAGAACGTTCTTACAAAATAAAAGTTGAAATACAAAAAAGCTCCATTGGAAACTGGTTCGGCATCACGTACTTACTTTCACAATATTACTTTTCCGATTAGCGACGGCGACGTTTTCTCTGAATATCTGTATTTTTTAAAGGTAGCTTAAAAATATATTTCGTAGCTGAAAATAGCGCTTCAAACGTCTACGAGCCTACGGGTGCTAAGCCTGCAAGCAAAAACGTTCTCTGCCTAAAACAACAACATCTTTTTATAGCTAACCTTAAAAGGGACCATGACAATATAAATACTGAAATGCCTATTTATTGTTTAACACAGAATAGAATCAAATTGATTGCAGGTAAATAATTTCCATTGAACTATGTGTTGTTTTGTGTTGTATAATCTGAAACACGCCTTTGCAACTTTGAAATAATAAATATTTCTAAACAACAATGTGATAAATACAGTGTAGATTTTTAATTTCTTAAATTAACCATTCAGGAAGTTTAAATTGGTGAAATTCAAAGTTGGAAGCGACTGCAAAGGACGTTGCTTTCTTGTTAAACATCTGTAGAGGAATATCGGCGAAAAGTTTCAAATTAAAATTCATTCTTGTCGGCAACAGCTCAATGTTATAAACTGCCACAATTTTGAACCTTACGTTGTTACAATAGATACGAAACTTTTTTGCAGATTGGGTATTACGTAGTACTTTTATTTCATGATAGCATACGTTTTTCTGTAGGTTTACTCGTATTTTTGTTTTCGATAAATTTTTCCGATGAGTAATTTTTCAGGTGAAGTTGCTCCCTGAATATTTTGAACGAGGTATTTATTTACTCAATTAACCCATTTTAATAATAGCTAGTGGACAAAAACTTGTAGAATACAGTTGAACAAAATTTCGATTAAATTTTTCATTTAATCATTATATAAATAAAATGTTATGACAAGTCGAAAGCAATGTATATAAAAAATGCATTTACGCCTAGTGCTTACTTTGATAATATTACTTTTTTTGGAAATTTAAAATGTTTAAGGCACCAAATAAAAATTCTAAGTATTCATGCTACTTTGAAAAATATAAAACCTAATTTAATAATAGGTAGGTTTGTTTAACTAGGTACTAGTATAAAACATTACTTACGTACTGAAATAAAAAAATCTATATATAATAAACTGTCAAAAAATTAAATCTTGGTTGAAAGTCAAAGACTGTTCAAAGCACAAAACTACTAAGTAGTTGTTTAGATTTACGAGAAAACTTTTAGAGCTGGAAAGCTGTGAACTTTACACTTTGCTCACAATGCCTCAGAGTTAATACTACAATACGGTGACATAGCGGACCATAAAGAAGGATCTTTGTTACATAATCCTGACATTTTGTTTGGACCGAGGGCATTTTACCACAGGCTCATATGCTCTGGTAATGATGGCCTCTGAAATAGGAGAAAATATCTTCAAATAACATAATTCATTGTTACCACGCAGATCAAGGTTGCTAAAAGAATCCTAGATAATATTTCTTCTCATGAAGATATGATTAAAGCTTAAATAATGTATTAGACTAGAAAGAAAAGTTCACAAGCTACTCACCCTTAGGAAGGTACTAACAACTAAAAAAATCAATGACAAAGAAACTTAACTTTACTCAACGATATTTCAACAAAACAAAGTCATTCAAAAAATAATCCAAGTTTTAAAAACGTCGTTAATACTTTTTTAAATCCGAGGCTAAATAACATTGGTTAAAAATAAGGACATTCGCTTGTTATTTTTAACTGTCTTTTGCACCAACAAATCGCGTTTTACGAAGTAATAAAACAACAGAGAGTGAAAATTTATTATATTATGAGCATTGAGAATCATAAAAGTGTAATCGTCAACGAACAAAGCGTAAATTTGATTTTACACCCTCGTTTATTGATAAATTATTGAATTATATTTCTTAAATAATATTGTGCGTGAAACTCGTGACTACGTGTTGTATTGAATTAAACCTATTGATTTTGTTATTTATCATCAAACGCTGTTCTATACTGGAAGCACTGGGAACAATGCCGTATCGTGCTCATCAGTGTCACTGAGGATTGATACTGGTAAGCATTCGTTATTAATGTAACTATAACAATCAGGTATGGTGTTACAACGTGATGCGGATAATATCATTACAAGGCTTTTGAAGTCACTCTAATCCTTAATTTTATATGCAACTACTAGTGTAAAGCTCAGCGGTTGTGCCTGCTCGCAATTTACCCCCTTAAAATGTGAATTTTAAAGAATCCTCTCTTAGCACATATTCAGATAACGAAACCAAACTCCCTTTTAAGTTTCAAGTCTTATAGGATTAGCGGTTTGGGCTCGGCGTTGCATGTCAGTCGTGAGTCATTAAGCATTTTATAATATATAGTGATTATCTATTATACGTATATTAAATATGTTATTGGTAAGTATTTAGGTAGCAGATTATACCACCTGCCCAATGGAAAGCTTTTATTATGATGTTGAATGCTGACCCGCCCTGATCTGACCTTTAGAGATCAACTCTTTGGTTTAATACAAAATAGGATTTTGACTGTATTTCTGGCCCAACCTGATTGTTATGTCTATTCAGATTGCTTTATTTGAAAACCTACTTTTATTCGAAATTCTAATTAACCGAGCTCTCTTAGAATATTTTATACAATCCTAGATGTAAGAGAACCATAATAACTTGCTCTGAACGAGGGTACGCGCGCATTACGTTTTGGAATACAGTGTTGGTGCCATTCATTCGGATTCCATTTTAATTGAGAATTTCTTATTCAAAAATAAATAAGAGATAATCCTAATTATTTTAATTTGTCACACATCATTAATTATCCTGCAGAGAAATAGATTTTCAGTTTAATTCATCACCTATTAAAACCTAAAAATTCTTCTACATTTACTTATAATATTTTAATTAGCTTCGTCTACGAGCTTTACTTCCACATCTCGAAATATGAGTAAAGAAATAAGATGAAAGACATAGACGTAGAATCAAAGAAACAAGAGATTGAGTGTCTTTGTTGATTGTTGAGTTCTTATACAAACACAACAACGAGTGTTTTGAGATGTTAATTACTTTACAATCATTTTCATCAGAATATCTGGATTCGCAGACGGTTCCAATTAAAATTATACTGGTTCGTCAATTTTAAATTTGTTTATTTAAGAAAATATCTCTAAGATCAAAAAGGTTAATCAACAAAGTAGAAAGTCTCATAACTTGTAACTTAGCAACCAGACGGCGCTCATTTATTTCCAAATCTTTAAGAATTATAATGCAGTCGTCACACATTGGGTCTAGTATTCTAATGACAAGTGGATCTAAATCGCTAAAATATCAAGAGTTTCTTTTATAATTTTGTGAGATAGAAATAATTTCTAAGATTAAGTTCAAGATTTACAGGTTGTCTCTAAGATTTTGTAGAATAAAAAGAAGAAAAAACTAGAGAAAGACTTACTAACATACTTTTATAATATTTTTTCAGTACATATGCTTATGTTATGTAATCTAGATAACCGTGACGATTGCCGATCTCCGGAAATAGGAGATTGCAACACAAGAAATAGCACATTATACCACTAGTGCGGTAATATAAAGTAAAGGATCTGAGTAGTTGATATATCAATTACAACCTGATACCTCCACGCGTTCCCGTTAAAAATTGTCTTGACAGAAGTACCGATAGACATACAGACAGATGGACATAATAGTGATCCCATAAGGGTTCCTTTTTCCTTTTAACGTACGGAACCCTTAAGAGCACTAGTACGTAATAAGCTGCATCGTGAACCTAAATGCATTGCTTTACGAGCATCGGTGTTAAAAAAAATATTTGTGGCTTAAGGTCAAGAATTATATCTTGGCGCGTTTTAAATGGGTCTTTCTTTATTCTTTCATATTCATAAAGTTTTGCGGGCATTAAAATGTCGACACTTGAGGCGCAGGGTCTGCAATTTGGCCTCAGGCCAGCTGTTATATTACCGTCCAAGGAGAGTACCCCCTTCATTCCAGCTTATTACGTTTTAATAAACGCCCTCCGCCTTTTCCAGTCCAGAAGCAAGCAAAATATTTATTTTTCCCCCGAAGATATATTATGACTTTATGAATATTCAACGTTTTCTGAAAGTCATAACCTTGGCGACTTTTTAAGCTTTCATATTTTTTAAAGAAGTTAGTATCCATCACTGGCTTTTTTATTTTTAAAGCATACTAATAACTGCGGATAATATTATTTATATACCTGGTACAAGTGCAATAACTTAAGTTTACTTATTAGATTAATAATATTTTTGTTAGTAGATACGAAATATCTTTGATATAAACATCTAATAACTTAATTCTATCTAAAAACTTCGTAAAAATTTTGCCACTTAATCGATTATAATAATACCAGCGGATGAAAGTTGTACCAAAGCTAAAGTTAATCCCTAATCCGAGTGTGCAGGTGATGTTAAATTGAAATTCTATGTTGCTCCGCGACGCGCACGAATGCCGATTGGATTTTATCAAAAATGTGCATATTCCAATAACATTCTGTTATATGAACTTCCTTTTTGTCAAGTCAGGAGGTTTTAAAAATAAATTACAAGTATAATTAAAACTTTTCTAAGCGTTTGGTTACTGCGACGTATGAGATCTAAATGCTGGCGTTTAGGTATCTGATCTAGCGTGTGTACTTATATTGTATATACTAATATTACCGCAGGGCGTCTTGTGGACCGCAGGGCGACTTGTGGACCGCAAGGCGGTTTGTGGCGGGCTGTTGAAGAGCAGCGATGGGTTATGCCACTCCGCTCCACGTCTATTGTTTTCAAATGAGTAAATGTCTTTAAGTACTTTAATTTTGCGCTCCACCGAATAAAATCCCACGGACCCGAGTGTTCCCGGGGGAAGGGCTCTGTACACCGTTGGTGTTTGCCGACCATGCAGAGTGAACACTGACGAAGAAGGGTCCCCTACCTCTGGTTTACCTTCACCGGCCGGCCAGAGTGGAGTCGTGTAGAGGCAATCTGAGGCCAACAGCATAGATAGATAGATTAGTTTTTTACTAATTATGATTATTTTTTAGTAATATTAGGGCTTAAATGTTATGATTTGTAAAATTATGACTAAAAATTTTATGCGAATAATTAGGGAACCATAACACTTTATTATACACCACACACAGAATTAAATAACATTACAGGACACAGAAACTAAACTCAAATGTACAAGCGGTGGTCTTATCGCTGATAAGCGATTTCCTTCGGACAACCGATATAGCATAGACCGATGAGCATAGGTAATAAAAAAAAATATATAAGGAAATAACCACTATTTTTTGGTTTATTGTAAGTAACTAAATATAGTATAGTTAGTAGTAGTATAGTATATAATTCCTACAGTACGTGTGTATGTCACTGAACTCCTCCTAAACGGCTGGACCGATTTGAATGAATTTTTTTGTATGCGTTTGGGTGGCGCCCTGGATGGTTTAGATTCACAAATCAGCCCGGCAGATGGCGCTGCAGTCGGTATCTAGGTTAACGCGGGTAAAACCGCGGAGCACAGCTATATAGTATAGTAATTAACTAGCTATAATAATCATCAAAATAAAAGTACCAATGTAAGTAGATGTAAAATTGTTTCTTAAAATTAATTTACTAGTCCGATAAAACGTAAAACTCGAAATCATTATTGCAAATCTACGCGAACAACGTAGCAAAAACAGAGGTCAACCAGCCTATATTTAAATCAGCTGCTAGTTGGGAGCACAGCTGACGCAGCGGCAGAATTCAATTTTGAAATACGTGCAGCATGTTCACATTGTTGTTTGCAAGACCTATTTCCATTCACGTAACGTCAAAAAAGTTGCGAGTTTCAGGATTTTATGCAAATTCCGTGATCATAAACAAAGGTTTCAACAAACGCAGCGTGTGATACGGTATATACGGCCTTTTGTGCTGACTATTTTACTCGTTAAAATATGTTCAGTGAAAAAGTGTGTTCAATTTTCAGCCTATTCATTCATTATTCATTGTTTTTTTATGCAGGTGATCTAAAGTGATTACTTTTAGTGATTTTACACGTATTTGCACTTACGCATAGTAAAAATACAAAAGTATTCAAAATAAAACTTCTAATATTCTTGAAATTATTTTTATTATAATTTACTAAATCTATCTTACAATAAAATAGCACTATTATTGTTTTGATGAATGTTAGTTACAAATTAGAATTATTTTAATTTAACCATAAAAATCTAGATTTTACTGGAATTATAATATACCTATAGAATAAACTGTTGAGTTATGCTAGTCGTACAATAAAGTTAGTTCGTTGTATGTGACTAGATGAGTCCGAACCTAGTCCTTAGTGTAGTTAAATAGGAGGTAGGTGAGAATGTATCAGTCAGCCTAACATAATTATGATTGTAAAGGATAATATCTACAACGATATGATCAATAAAGTGTTTTGATTTACAGAATTATTATGGGGATTATAGAATTATTATATAACTCTCCCAAAGCATAATATTTACAGACCTCATTCTAAAAACAATTTGTTTGGTTATATTATACCATGTTAATATCTACCGATATATTTTTTCTTCATGTGGTGGCAAACTTATGAAATATGGAGCAGGTGGGGGTGGCGGTGCTGCAAGGTAACGTACTGAACCCGGTTGCATTTTGAGAGGCAAAGTGGCACTGGATAAAGAAGCCGGGGGCATTGTCGCAGTGTAGTTTGGCCAAGGAGGGCCCCACATTTGAGGTACGCCACCAGCCGGACTACTCGCTAAAGGGCCCCCTCTATATGAGTTTGAGGACATTCGGACACGAATAATGCATATTGCAACGATCAATATAGCTATGAAAGCAACCACTCCACCAACGATTCCTATAATCAAATTGTCGTCATTTGTCGATGCCACTCCCACCACAGGAGCTCCTTTTGGTTCGCCTTGTACTTTTGGACGATCATGCGTCGGAGCAGCGGACCATATGATATCTGGTTCCGCTGACGTGCGATATACAAGACGAGGGGTGGATGTAGTTGAGAAACTGCTTGAAGACATAAGCGTTGTCCGTTTCTTCGTGTCACATGTCAACTCGTCATCGCCTATTTCGATTAACAAAAATCCAGACAAATGATCCGGTGATTCACACTTTACGTCGTTAACGCCAACATTCGGAAGCCATCTCCTCAAAGCTCTAGCGTTGCAATCGCATCGAATGGGATTGCTGTCTAAACCAAACATTGATAAATCAGCTCGCCTATCATCTAGCGCGACCAGTAACTGAGGTTGTAAGGTCGTTAGCTGGCTGCCTCCGACGTCAATGGTAATCTGCGAAGATCTCGGCAAAGGAAAAAGTAATGCTGGAGGGAGAGATGTCACAGAAGTGTTTCGGAATCGTACAGTTATTGCTGGAGCTTTCAATCCAGCTAATACTCCTGACGATACTGTCTTCAACCTCGATCCCCGAATGCCAAGCTCTTCGAGTCTTGGATGCAAAGTAGAGTGCAACTGATCTGGACCAATGTTCGTATCTTTAAGTTCAACATCCAACTTTTGCAAAGCAGATAGATGCTCCAACGCACCTTGAACATCAAAATACCCCAGTCTTGGATAACCATAAGCTTTCAATTCCACCAGATTGGATAACGTCCTGAATGCGTTCTTATCAATTCGGGTACATTTGTCGAGGTTCGTCATATCTAGGACCTGAAGTGAAGATAATCCTTCGAAGTTTCCTTCCATCACCATAAGTATTGGGTTGTTGGAAATATTAAGACAAAGTAAATTTTTAAGTTTTGGCCACGACATACTAAGTGAACTAGAAATGTCAGTCATTTTGTTGTGGGAAATATCTATAGATTCAAGTAATGTCGTTCTTGTGAAAGTTTTTTCAGAAAACTTTGTAATGTTGTTATGAGACAAGTTCAAGTTATACAAGAATGGAGTTTCAAGCTGTCCAATAGATTTCACACCTGTCCCTGCGAGATTCAGATCTCTGACAGTTTTCGGTTCGGTCAGGACGTTGTTAATCGTCTTTTCAGATAGTGGATTATAAGATAGATCCAACTTTTTGATATTTACCATTACGCTGTTTTCAGCTGGAATGTCTGTTATTTGGTTATGTGATAAATCGACTGAAGAAACGAAAAAGTATTGTTTTTGCAACGCTTTTAATGGAGGATGTTCAAAAGAATTCCTGCTCAATACAATTTTTTCTAGCATGTGCAATCGTGTACGTTCAAATATATTCTCAGGAAGTTCCGTGAGCAAATTTCCTGCCAAATCTAAAACTTCCAGCCTGATAAGTCCTTCAAATAGCCTATCTCCTAAGCGGTCTATTTTATTATCGGACAAATCCAAGTACTGGATCTGAGTGGAGTTGTGAAAAGCCATTTCGCTTATTGTTTCAAGTTCGTTTCTCGCCAGCAATATCGTTCGTAATTTTGGCAATCGTGCGAAATCCAGTTCGTCTACGTTTTTCAAAGCGTTGCCGGATAAATCCACTAGCTCCAAATATTGTAAGGTGCTTATAAGTTCTGAAGGGAAAAAGTTAAATTTGTTATTTGTTAATATGATTTCTCGTAACCGTGGGTGGATCTTGAAAGAAGAGGGGAATAAGTAGCTTAACTGATTGTCGGAAAGATCTATTACTTCGAGGCTCGTGCCCGTATTGAAGAACTCTCCCTTAAATGCGCTTAATTGATTGCCTTTTAGCGATAAATATTGGATCGACATTACGTTCACGAAAGCCGGTGTTCTAATCGTGACAATGTTGTTATAAGATAGATCCAAATGAGTGAGATTCTTGAGATTTTTGAATGTATTCTCAGAAACCTCTTGTAAAAGATTGTTGGACAAATAAATTCGTTCCAAATTAAAATTTTTGGAGAATAAATTGACGGGGAGAGCTTTCAGGCCCACGTAGCTTATATCAATACTCAATAAAGCCTGATTATGCTGGAACACATTCTGCGGGAGCACATTAATATGAGCATTCCGACTAATGTTCAAGTGAGATAAGCTCGGGATCGATTCAAACGCGTCCACCGGTATTTCTGAAATTTGATTATCAGACACATCCAAAAACCATAGGCTGATGAATTTCAGTTGTTCTCCAGTGAAACCCAATATCCTGTTTTGGCTCAAGGACAAAAATTGGAGAGATTGTTCTAGCCCGGTGAATACTTCGGCGGCGATGGAATTCAATAGGTTTCCGGAGAGATCTAAGTGGTTTAACGTTTTAAAGTGATTAAAAGCAGCCGGCGGGAGTTCTCTAATAACGTTTCTTGATAGTACCAAGGATGTGACTCGATCGGACACCGCTCTGAGTATGTCGCTGGATAGTGCCGTAACTCTGTTAAATCCTAGATGAACTGACACTAGGTTTGGTAGTCTGGAGAGTGCAGTAGCGGGGATGAGAAGAATATTATTGTCTCGTAGCAGAAGTGTGTGGAGACTGGTCAAACCGTCGAAGGCATCGTCTTCCACCTGAAAAATACAAAAAAAAAATTAAATTTTTCAATTCATAGTATCGATCAATGTGCATCAACCTATGCACATTGATCGGCCGCGTGCCGGGTCTGGTGTCAGATACAATCAAATACGCCCGACCCATGTACGCTGTGGTGTGCTGTCTTTTAAACAAAGAATACAACTTTAATTGTGAATCAAACTTTATAATTTTAGACAAATGGTAAACTCACGGTTCGCAACGAGTTAACTCCGACGTCCAAATACCGCAGTTCAGTGAGACCGACGAAGGAGCCCGGCGGTAGTTTCACCAGATTATTTCTGCTTAAATCCAAAACTTGCAGCGACACGAGAGAACTGAGGTGACTGTTATCAATACTCTGAAAATTAAAATATACAGGGTTGCTGCGGCCGACTCTAATATCGCAAAAAATAGGCTGTTCCATATACATTCAACAAATCAAGGACCTTTATTTACAACTGTTGTTTTTTCGCGAGTTATAGTTGATTTTAGCAATGACTGAATTAGAATGCTGATGACCGAAACCAGTAACCCCATGAACCCCATGTACTTATTAAGTAATAACTTCTTAGCTAAAACAATAAGAGAAAGATTAAAAAGTGAATCTTTATCGTGACCAGAAAATTATATTCGAAAGTTTCGGTTCTATCTCTACTAACTTCTTCATCAACGTCGATATCAACCACTTAAAATGTTCGATAACACCAACTTTCGGCAAATGAAAAAGTTCAACACTCACCGTAATCATATTACTGGAAAGGTTCAAGTGTTTCAAAGCGACGAATGATTTTAGGGCGACTGTGGGAAACTCAGCGATGAAGTTTTCGGAGAGGTCCAACTTTTCTAAATTCTCAGCTCCTTGGAAAACGTCGCTGTTGAACTTGGAAAGCCTGTTTCGACCCAAATCGAGGGTTTGCAAATCACTCAAGCCGATAAAGGCTCCGCCCTCGATGGCCGATATCATGTTGCTGTGAAGGTCTATTTCCTCTAATGTCTTTTGGGAGACGAATGACGCCTGCCGTATTAGCGCTGGAACACAATTTATTTTACTCATATATATATTACTACTAGCTGTGACCCGCGGTTTCACCCGCGTAGTCTTCGTTCCCGTGGGAATATCGGGATAAAAAGTACCCTATGTGTTATTCCAGGGTCTAAGCTACTTACGTACCAAATTTCAGCCCAATCGGTTCAGTAGTTTTGGCGTGAAAGAGTAACAAACATCCATACATACATCCATACTTACAAACTTTCGCCTTTATAATAGTATATATATATTAGGATACGCCGAAAACGACTTTATATTTTATTAAGTTATTGGGAAAATACCATATGTGTTCATATTTATTATTTCTTCGCTAAGTAAGAAGTAATATATTTTATTTGGAGTGCCTATTATTTTATTATAATGAGGTAGGTAGGTACTTTTGATACTCGGTGGATAATATGAGTAATATTACTAAGTTGTAATATTATTTTATTCACAAGTATAATTGTCATTATCATACATAACATCACGCATTTTGCTCCAAAGGGTTAGACAGCACCTACTCAAGACTAATTTTCATAATAGGTAGACCACATTTCACCAGTTATAATTTAAGTCCCATATGAAAGGGGGCGAGCCTATTGCCATCTACCGGCCAAAAAGCTAGATTCCTGGCTGTTATTGACAAAATTTCTAATGGAAAAAAATCCAACGACTCTCTTTAGGAATCGAACCCAGGATCACATACCAAGCTTGTGACCACTACACCGACGAGGCAATCATAGCGATAATGATATGATTTATTTATATAAATAGCTCTTTACACCAGCGTCTGAGCCTGGCTGCTAAAACGCGCCAACGCTGCTTGCCTGCTGATCACCAACCAACTTAACTGGTCTAGTGGTCGGAGACGTCTATATCCTACCTATTACTTATAATAATACTTATCATAGGATTAGTATTATAAGTAGGTAGTATTATAGTATTAATAGTAATATTATAATAAATATGAAAGTTTGCGAGGATGGATGTTTGTTACTCTTTCACGCCAAAGCTACTGAACCGATTGTGCTGAAACTAGGTAGCTTATAACCCTGGAATAACACATAAGAAAACTTTGTTTTCTTTATTCACATGGGATCGAAGACTAGGCGGTTGAAACCGCGGGGCACGGCTTATATTATAATATAATGTATTTTAGTGCTTTTTGTTTGTAATACATATATTAAAAGTTTGGAATACATAGTTAAAAAGATTAGGCTTAGTTAACATATATACAAATAAATATCTATTAAACGACAATCATAAATTGTAATATAATAATAATATTAGGAGAACTAAATCATTAAGTAATACGTTACCTATCCTATTCTCCTTGAGGGACAGAACTCGCAGCGCCTGAGGCCCATTGAGAGACGACGAGGGCACCAAGTTTATATTATTGCGGTCCAATCGGAGTATCTGCAAATATACAATAATTATTATTAGTGTTCATAATACTTATGATACATATATTCAATTTATTTATACACCTAGTACCTAACAGTGTGCACACCACCCAAATTCAATCCCAGAATTAGGATAACTAGTAGAAATTCCATCTCTAGCAATAATACTTAGTCTTAGCGTTATTTTAAATTATAAATAGATGCGTATACACGTATTATAATTGATTTAAGGAAAAGGGGAGATAGGGTACATTCTCCCAGCGCTTACTAAACAACTGCCACGTGCAGTTTGCACAGTGCAGTATAATGAAAACAAAGGTTAGTGCCTAAGACCGAAGAGCGACCGAGACAACAATATTAGTCGCTAGTACGACCCCACTTTACTGAGGTTCGTGGACCTAAAGGGACCTAATTTGAGCTTTCCATTTTCGAGAAGCCAGTACTTCATCTCCCCTTTTCTTTAAATCAATGATTATAGTGCATAATTTTATAGATGGTCTTTCACCGGGAGCAATTTCATGTAATGTAACAATATATATTTTACTTTAAAATAATATCAGTGAGTGAGAAGTGACCGTAACAGTGCGCAACGTGTACGAGTATGTACCTAATGATATAATTTGTAACACCATTGTTTAATCGTTATATTACAAAATTCTTGTCAGTTAGTAGATGGTATCAGTAGTCAATGCTCAGCTTGAAACATTGTTTTTTTTACATAGAATTATATTATATAGTAAAGGAGGTAATGTTGTAATGCTCAAAACCAAACTGTTACCTACTACACGCGAATGCCCCCGGTAAATAACCACCGTAATAATGAACGAAACTATTCCATACCTTCAGCAAATCACAGCCAATCAGCAAACCTTCCTCCACGCCCCTAATGCTGTTCCCACTGAGATCCAACTCCTCGAGCGCGGGCAGGTTGTGCAGCTCTGCCGTGGAGAATATAGGATTCAGGTTGTCACCTAACAGATTATCAGCCAAAACTATCTTGGTGATATTCCCTTTGATGCCAGCAAGCAGTCGGTCCGGAAGTCTTCTCAGACTATTGTGTGAAAAGTCCAGCTCCTTCAGGGGTAGGCCGTATGACGCAAATATCTGCAAACAAAAAAGCCTTAAACCCTACGCTTAAACCGAAGAAACTGTAGGATTATGGCCATTAAGATCTATAAATATTTAGCGAAAGAGATCAGAGAGATCAGAGAGCTGCCTCTTATTTTCGATATATATTCGATTATAACATAAGCTACGGACATGGTTAATTGATAATTGTTTTTTATGACATAAATGAATTTTGGAATTCTACAATTTCTTTTTTTTTTTTGGACAACTTCCACACACGGAAAATACATGGATAATTAATACATTATACTCATAATATAATAGTGTTAGGTGATGATTAATATTTCATAATTTGAATGTGACACTATTATTGGTAGAGTTGAAATAATATAATAATTTATAAGTTATATAGTTTAACTGACGCATTTAATTCTTAGAAATTTGTATACCAGATTCTGGTGAAACATGATGAACTTAATTATTTAATGACTATACTAAGACATCTTGTATTATGTTTCTTTCAAATGAACATTTTTTTTGGCAGCCTCGTTGGCTCAGATGGTAGTAAACTCTGCTTTCTGTGCCTCAGGCCCCGGGTTCGGTCCCCGGCAAGGTCAAACATTTGTGTGCATGTCATGTTTGGTCTGTGCCTGGGTGTTATAAGCTTATATAAGTATAGTTTGGGACCAGATGACCGTGTGTGGAAGTTGTCCCATATTATTATTATTATTTTGCAAGAAACATGTTCATTTCATTCAATTTCAGTCAACACTTTATTCGTTTTATTTGCCTCATTTGACAAGTATGACTGCGTTATCTAGGCTCAGCGCGCGCGGAGACTTGTCGATTATCTGTACCTACTAAAACGTTATATTTAAATATGAACCAAAAGCGCAACCACTACGTTAAACGAGACAAAAATACAACCTCGTTTCCTTTCAAAGCCTTTGCCTCTAAAAGGGGTTAAAAGCATTAGCTCATTAAGCGGATGAAAACAGTGCACGTATAATTAAGCTTTGTTAACACTATCGTTGCCTGTGGCTTCATATGTTATCGATGTCTCTGTATATATAATAAAACATCGTGATATAATTTGGCGAGCATGCATGAAGAATGTGATGAAAGTGGAAGAAGGGAAAGTTGTATGTCAGGATCGTAGCAAGTTTTTGTAGTGGTAGGCCTCTTTTGCAGGAGGCCGCCTGGGGAAGTACCACACCTTTGCCATTTATTCATCCGCCAAGCAGTAATGTCCAAACATTACTGTGTTCCGGTATGAAGGGCAATGTTACCAGCGAAATTACTGGGCATGATGAGATTCAACAACTCATATCTCAGGGTGATAGGCGCAGTACAGTGCCGCGCAGAATTTTGAATTTTAAAATACTGGGTGGCACTGTGTCTGATATGGGCAATCATGATGCTTACCATCAGGCATCTGATGAGCTCGTCTTGTCACTTACTATCATAAAAAAAAAAAAAAAAAAAAAAAAGTGGAAAGAAATAGTCTCTGCCTACCCCCACGAGAACAAGGCGTGACTTTATGTATGTATGTATAATTTGCAATTCCGGTCATACGTTTGTGCCAATGTATTTTATGGGATTATGTGTGAATATACCTCTTTATTTAGTTGACTTCATTTAATGGGATTATTTTGTTTGTATACTTCAATTTATGCCATTTGTGACCTATATGTCTGAGAGACCGAGTGATTAGGTTAAGTCGAATAAGTTTTTTGCCCGCCATCGAATTGAGTTTTGATTTCGTGTATCCTATCCTGATTACGCGTCCCCCGCTGTTAGTCCAACGCACCGGCGACGCGGGCGCAGGTTTTGGAGTTTTGGAGCCAACTCGGTGCGTGAGACCGGGGTCACAAATTATCCTCATCACATCATCACAAATTTGGTGGGAAAGTTTACCATTTTTGTTTTTTTATTATAATTCCTTATGTTACTTTTACACAGCTGATTTTACTATAAAAAATATAGGTGTTACCAGTTCTAATATTTTAAAATACACATTGTAAAAAAACTACGTGATTTCTAGTGTTTCTGAACTATTAGATAAATAAAAAGATTAAAAAACGAGTTGCGATTTAAGATATATATATTTGTTTTATTATTTTAAACATTTTTTTTTTATATTAGGCCAAGTAAAAGTAACATGGAGTATTCTTTATTAGGAAAATCCTAAGTTGAACAACCCGATGCGTGGAGCCGGCGTCACCAAAGATGTAGGTAAGTCAAATTCACATCACAAGTGTATTTTCATCGACATAGAAATTCAAAGTTGCAAGATTTCACGACAAACTCCTAATCATAGTATGCAATCGGAGTCTGCAAAGTTCATAATCCGTGTTATAATCTTGTACCTCTTGACCAGAACAGAAGTTTGGATAGTTGGAGCAAGTCTGAGCCAGCTCGAATGGCCACTCCATCGTCAGTTACTTGCCAACTTATCATCTGGAATACATTATCTTCGGACCCTTGGCCGAGAGTTTCTAACAATGCCGACGCTTAAATTAACCTGACTAGACCACTAGACTCTCAAGACGAGCTAATTTATAGATATTGAACCAAAGTATAGGTAAGTAAGTATGCTTAACCGCAAAAATATGCCATCAAAATACCTGATATAATGAACATTTAAAAAAAAGTTTATGGTGTATCTTCCACAATAGGTTACTTATGTGCTTGATTGTACAGTATTATGCTAGGTAAAAATAAGTCCACGCCGTGGCTAGGTAAAAATACCTGTCTTGTTAGAGACTGGTGACTGTTGTATGGTTTTGTTAAAAACCTGTGCTACAGTCACCAGTGCCCCCCTCGACATTGTGTGCAATAGAGCATATAGCAGATAAGGTAAACACTAAAATAAATATATTTTTATACGAGTCAGTGGCTGTGATTATTCTAGATTAGGCTTAGCCTTTGTGTAGCGGCTAGGCGATATGTGCGGACGTTTGCAGTTTAGTTTGCAAAGGTCCGGGCATCGATAGTCTTCTTCCCGCAACTCTTCGCCTTATTATTAGCCGTGTGAGAAGGTGTAAAACTATTTTATGTGTCGTGTCTAATAATATCGTGTAATCAAAAGACAATACATTCTATCAAAAATATAGGACTTTCTCATTGGAAAATCAACACGCAGTTACGACCTAAATAAGCTTACCTAAAGTAATAACTAATTCTAAAGTGGTACCTAACCAATAAAGTTAATCTTTATTTTTGTTTTTTTTTTCTTTATAATCTACATACTAACACTCTTTACTGAAAAATGTATATCTCGGCCTGTGTTAATCCAGAACCATTTAGTGTCAACGTATTTTCTTTTTCCTGATCTAGCATACGGCTACACACAAAATTTTATCGCTGTTATGGTACCCACTTCAAGCATATCCATCGGACCAAACACTCAATTTTAATGTATAAATAGTATGTAGCTTATTTAGAATAACACAAACTATAAACATTGAGAAAAGATCGTATCCATGATGAGCCTGGACATGTATGAACTAGCTACGAGTGTAGAAATTCACACATTGAAAAATATTCGATCATCGCAGCAATTCGCAACAAATATCAGGCACGAATCATTAAATTTTCCGCCAAAACGCCTCTACAACACGGATGTCCAATTCGCACGCAGTATTACACTATTTAGGGTAACAAAAGCAATCAGTCCACGCGTTCCGTCTACCGACGTAGTTATCAGAACATGACATCGCGTGCGGCAAATAGAAATCTATGTATAAGCTGGACCGACGCACCGCATAGTTGTGACCGTTGAGATTATTCTCATTGTACCGAAGGAAGGGAAGTGGAAAACGTAATATCCTAGTTTGGCTTTCTACGCGTTAGATCGAAGTCCTGCATGGCCAGTGGATACATTTCCCAATTATGGAGAGTGAACAAGTGAGCAAAAGAGATCATAATAGTTGACGTCAGTAAGAAGTAGTAAGAAGTAAGTAAAACAAATAAAAAAAAACATTGTCACCAGTGGACACCTGGAGGTTGGAACTAGTGGTACCTATATTATTCATATTAGTATTCAAGTAATTTTTTATATTATTCCTATTTGTAACAGTATTGAGTATTTAAATAGTTGAGAGGCAATGGGCAGGGCACATAGCCCAAAGAACTGATGGCCGATGTAAAGTTCTCAAATGGAGACTACCGACCGACATCCCCCCACAAGAAGGACAGACAGCAGGATCACGCTGCATGCAGGCCGCTTATAATCGGTCTAGATAGAAATCTATGGGGGAGGCCTATGTTCAGCAGTGGAGGTCCTATGGCTAAGACGATGATGATTGAGTATTATAAAGCTGTTACTCAATAGTTGATTGAAGAAACTTACGCTCTATGAAAGTCTATAGCGTATGCAATTGTTTAATCTTCTAGAGTAATTAGTAGTTATCCAGTACATTCTGCCTAGATTGAAGAACGTGTGTAGAATTTGTTCCTTATAATTTAAACTTCACATATATAATAAAGGTACACCAACCTGTGTCGGCAACGCTTGCTGTCCAGCCCATCTCTGACTGAACGATATGATAGGCGCCCCATACGGCAGCGGAGGATAGTCTCCTGGAAACACCACCCGGTCGCAGTTCATCAAGATCCTGAGCTGCAGCTGCCGGTCGACCTGCACGCGACAGCGGCACGGGTACCGCGAACAGGGGACCCACAGCTGCTGACCCATGGCGAAAGGAACTATGAGGAGTAGCAGACACGCCCACATTTTAACCTGCAATGAAGGAAAAAATGCGTAAGATGGTGAAAGCATTTGCGTATGTGAACCTTTTAAGGGGGTAAGTATCTGATGTTCTCTGATAATATACTCAAATAGACCTTACATCGTCGACTTTATAAAACACACATTATTATTACATAATAAGAGTGTTATAAAGTACCAACATTACTGTGTTCCGGTCTGAAAGGCATTGTTACCAGCGAAATTACTGGCCATGACGAGTTTCCACAACTAATATCTCGGGGTGACAGGCGCGGTGCAGTGCCACACAGAATTTTTAAAAATTAAAACACTGGGTGGCACTGTGTCTGATATGGGCAATCATGATGCTTACCATCAGGCACCTGATTTGCTCGTCTTGTTACTCACTATCATAAAAAAAACCATCGCCGTGTCTGTCTGTATCTCGCCAGTCTGTATCGCCGGGTCTGTCTAAATGTATATGTTTACAGGTTTTGTTTAAATTGGCTAAATTATATGTAAGTGATTGTTGAAAATGACAGAAAAAATCATATTGTCATCATCAAAGTTTGCCGCCTATAAGGCTTATCACGTCCCGAATCCCACGAAAAGATACCATTGGGATCACTTTTATATAATATTTAATCTGAAACCATTATCTAGATTCACAAAAAATCGAAAAATAAAGCTACCGAATTATATTGACTACCAAACCGGTCACCGTAGTTTCAACTACGGTGACCGGTTCCTACGATGGCAAGAGAGATAAACTCGATGACAGTGAAAGAACCTGCGATATCCAATAAGACGTAAAAATCTTACTAGCCAAAGGCTTTCCATGACCAACATAATGTTACCCCGTGTTGGTGACAGATCTGTATCATTTATTGAATAAAATGTTAGCGAGCACAGGCGGCACACATTATTTATTTCTATAAGACCCCAAACATAACACGTCCGAGATATAACGCTCGTTACTATAAATAAATGTAACATTACTTTATTAGTAAGTTATGTTCGGTCCTACGCCATTTCTTTAATAAAATCATAGAAAGCAAATTAAGATACATGAACATGGATTGTCAGACGTGAAACCTATATCTTTAAAAGTAGTCTAGTTAAGTAAGTACTAGTTAGGTAGTAGTCTACTACCTATACTCAAATCGATAACAAAATTGTAAATTAAGATATTATTGTGCAAGCATGTCCTGAAATATTGTTGTAATAATGCTGGAAGCTCTTGTTGGTATGTATTGCATCACGTAGTGTAGTCAATGACATGTCGAAAATTAGGGGAGACCTATGCCCAGCAACGAGTATGCAGAGTCTGAAAATGTTGTTAATTAATTTACTCTTCTTTTTTATTTTCAAAATAAATTATTAACGAGGCAATACCAATAATTTATTTATTTATTATCCAAAACTTAGACTATCATTACAGCAAGATACCAATGCGATAGTTTAGTCATGTTGCTTATATTATAACGCTATTTTTACCTTATTTCCTAAAAATATAACATAAAATGTATAAACTTACTCTAGTAAACTCGTTCAGAGTACAAATAACATAACATAACATACATTCATGCCTTTTTCCCGAAGGGGTAGGCAGAGGTGTACCCAGGACTCAGTCCCATAGTAGATACACCCACATTTCGCCAGTATGTTATTGGTCCCATGTAATAGGGGGCGAGCCTATTGCCATCTACCGGGCACAGTTCCAGACTCCAGGCAGTTATTGAGAAAATTCCTAATGGAAAAATCCAATATTTAACACTATGCCTGACCTGGGGATCGAACCCGGGACCTCTTGATTGGCAGTCGAGCATGCGCCCTCTACGCCACCGAGGCAGTCCGAATAAATAAATCTAATTGGTCCGCTATGACATTGAGGGTGCGAAGTGCATGCATCAATGGTGCCTCTCTCAGGAGGTTAGTTCTGGCGGGCGGCACCCACAGGAGCGGAGGCTGTCGCCGCGTATAATGGATACTCAGCCCTCTGTAAGTAGGTACTTAGTTTTTCTATATTATGCTGACGAGCCTGTACATATTCGGAAGTGATTAATATTAGTGGTAGGTTTATTTGTATTGCGTTTAATTAGTAAAGGTAGTAAGTAGGTAGCATCTGCTGTAGAATTGTTTTTTTCTTTTTTACAAAAGTGATCTTGTTTACTATGAGACCGGGGCCGGGGTATAATACACCACATCCTAGCTCTTTGGAAGAAAAGACGTGATTTTAGGGAAATATATGCGCGCGCTCATACCCAATCCAGATTCTTCACTCCGGCTTCTCACAGATTCAAGGGTGTAATTTTATGTTATGCTTTTGTAGAATATTATAGGTATTCACTACTCTACTTAAAAACAACAGATCCTCTAAGGGCTTCTCACAGCTTCTCTTCATCTAACGGTGTAATGTTACAAAAGCATAACTTTTGTAAAATATTATACGTATTCACATACATGTTAGTAATAATATAGTCATCTAGGTATGTAAGAACCCAGAACCCATATGATTTCACAGCCATTGTCTCACATTTCACATAAGGATAGCCAATACAAATGTGTGTATACGTCGAGAACGGATCGTAAACGGTAGCGTCGCGTCGTAAGCAGGAATTTACGGTCCGTCCTTTGTTTATTCTACGTAGATACAACGATAACGCCCGTCTACACTTATGTGTAAAATCTCATGATTGATGCTACGGCAGCTTTGTTCACGAGTTCTGTTTAAGTTCTTGAATAATTGTTAGTTCACTTTACATTTTATTTGTACGATCTTCAGCACAAACTAAAAGCTGTCAAAGCTGCCTATCTATGAACCTATGCATAAGGACAAATTCAAATATAAAAAATATTCTAGAAAAATAATTTGTTTCCTGTATAAACTGACCGATCAACTGATACCTACATTTTGGTGGAAAATTGAATTTTGTAACTCGTTCAGTTTGAGGTTTGAGAATGTTGAGAAAGGGAGATAAAAAATAATTTTGTATTTTTACTCAATGTTAGTGTTGGATCACTATAAAGACAACTTTTCCCCTAAATAGTACACTTCAAAAATAGATCGAACTTTTAGCTTATAATAATAAGTGCAGAAAACTTGAGAAAAATATGAATTTTGCAGTGAATTCAGACTACCTAAGTATATTATGAAGTTGTTGGACGTTTTCAACGCTCATTCTTCATACTTATCTCGTATTCCAGTTACTTGTGGACAGGTTTTCAAGATTTGTTGGCATTATTCTACTTTATTTCTTAGATAGGTACTCCTACTAAAAGTTCTGGAAATTTTTATTTAGTTTCATAATATAACAAAATATTTTAAGGCCAACATTTCTATTTACGCCCACAAAATGTAATGATATAATGATCTTCATCCCAAAATAGATAAATATTGATAGCGTGATCTCGCAGGAATTTAGGGTTATATTCGGCAAAACTTTTGTCACAATATAAAATGAAATATTTCTGCTTATCTGGCCTATATTGTAGTCATAACTTTTTTACTATCCTACTTAAAAAGCTCTAGAGAGCAAAAGTCCGTGCCCCAGTTGAAAATCGAGTGGCGAGCGAATACAGAATGGGTAAATTATTAACGATGGCCGATTTATGTGAAAAGTTTCCATGATCGTGCCATAACTGTGGATACATAATGGATGCCGTAACTCATCTCTCTACTTCTGAAACAATCTTATTGTTTTCATATCACTCCAGCTATTTCAGGATATAAGCTACCCTTCATACACAATTTCAGCACATTATGGCGTATTTTTTATATTTATTAACATTAGTATCGAATTTTTTTTTCATATTTAACACGACTTGCGTTTGAATCGCATTTACCCGCAGTATTTGGGTACGTCAATTATGAGGGGATTATTTTGATCTTTTGAGTCCATGTAAAATGTAAGATATTAAATTTGTTTATATCTCCTTCTACTGCAACAAGTTTTACCTATTACTGTAACCGTGTTTTTATTTTTTTGTTCGCTACTCTCATGACGCGCCAACACTAACTTATATTATAATATTACTGTGTCCCGCAGTTTCACCCGCGTTGACATCGTTCCCGTGGGAATATCGGGGAAAGATAAGTACCCCATGTGTTATTCCAGGGTCTAAGCATGTAGTAGTATGTAGTAGTATGTAGGTAACATACCGAATTTCAGCCCAATCGGTTCAGTAAATTTGGCGTGAAAGAGTAACAAACATCCATCCATCCATCCATCCATCCATCCATCCATCCATCCTCACAAACTTCAACTTTATTCATATTTATAATATTAGTATAAGGATTCCAACTTTTGACTCCGCATACAGAATCTTTTCCTTGAGCTTTATTTATGGAGTTACACTCATTTCCACGGCAACATACGAGTACATTATCCAATATGTTGGCTGGATACAGTTTGAACTGATTGGCATTGATAGCGTGCGGGTGTCAATACTTGTGTTCACACAAGCATCTAGCAAAATGGATCCAGTAAATAAAATACTTGCATAAAAAGTATTGAAACCCATACGCCCTGTAAAACTATGGAGACTGATAATGATATATCATGAGATGGGACGCTTTGTTCAATAAAAGAGTTGTGTACTCAGTACAAAACCATTATTGGTACTACGGTACATAGAACAAAAACTATTTGTTTATGTTAAGATAATATGCCAGAACAATGTGCCTTGTATGTCGAGCCTAGTCCCAAACTGTGTCCACCAAAAAACTGATCCTATAAAAAACTGGACGTTGCTGTGGAAACAAGCCTTTATAAGGCCACTTCTTACTGTTATTTATTGAGTTTATTTTGGTGACCTTAATAGTGTCTTCCACTCTGATGGATTTACTGGATAAAGTAATTTTTGATTGTTATGTGCAGGCAACAATATCGTGGGACAAACAAATTACAAAAGTAGATCATTCTAAAAACTTGAGTAATTTAATAAACATGCAGCTTCCGCAATTACCTAGTAAAAAATGTTTTTCTAGGCTATATAAGGAATATACAGGAAATCTAGGCAAAGTCTTCTTGCCAAAATACCTCAGTGCCTATCTTGGAAACGTGGTAGGTATCTTACTGTGTAAACTCAAAGAAGCACGACGAGCTTTGGAGAGGGCAATGCTCGGAATTTCTCTACGAGATCAAAGTAAAAATGAGGAGATCCGTGGAAAAACCAAAGTTACTGACATAGCCCAGCGGATTAGCAAGTTGAAGTGGCAATGGGCAGGGCACATAACACGAAGAAATGATGGCCGAAGAGGCTGCAAAGTTCTTGAATTGAGACCACGCAAGCACAGCGTAGGACGTCCTCCCTCAAAGTGGACAGGCGAGCTAATAAAGGTTGCAGGAATACGCAGGCCGCTTTCAACAGAACTAGATAGAAATCTATGGATGGATCTATGAAGGCCTATGTTCTTTTTTTTTTAATGTAGGCTCCTGTCCCCCAACAGAATCAGGGATTGTTTCTTCATTCATCCTTTCACTCACACTCCTTCATCCATCATCTTGCGCTGTCAAGCATTCGTCCATATCTTATCTTTCACAATCCTATTATCACAGGAACTACCGCATATCGTAACATTCATCTCCAATACTTGCCTTATGTCCTCCCGTTGGCGCTCAAAGGCTTGGCACTCAAACAGGATATGCGGTACTGATTCTTGCTCGTCGGGATCGCACGTGCACGAAGGGCTTTCCTTGCACTTGAAACGGTGCAAGTACGGAGGCCTATGTTCAGCAGTGGACGTCCTGTGGCTTAGATGATGATGAAATTCTGCAATCATCCATCCTTTCGAATCATAATTATATCACATTTGGGATAGCGTGATTGTGTCGATGCTTATCGCCTTAATTAAAGGTACATAGATAAACAGCTACTCGTATATAAACAAGTTATCACACGCAGTACTTACATCATGTTGGTTCCTAGTTCCTTATCATCGCTCCCGGTTTCCTTCCGTTTTCCCGAACAAACGGCGCAGAGCTACACCTAATCGATGTTTAATTTCCACTACGGAGTAAACACATAGATAGAGTCGAAGCCACACTTCCTTGAACTCACTTTGTTAACGCTCCGAGCGTTTACAACACTTAGAACTAGATATGGGGGTTTTCAGTTATTTAGATAACAATTACAGAGTAGCTGTATCAATGTTTCAAATAGCTATAAAAACCGTTTTCAAATATCGATGCGATGTGCGATTTTGGCATTTCTACGTAAATGTCGTAGTGATTCGCTTCGTCTCATTTTCTTTAATGTCATTAGAAAGAGATGAGGTGAATATTAAGCTAGTTTGATAACAGTTTAATTTTATAGTTTTATTTGTTTTCGTTCGGCTTTCGTCGCCTTGTCGGACTCATGTCAACTTCGAACTATGAATACAGAGAAGTATTCCTCCCTTCGCGTATCTCCTCTAAGATATTTTAACGCCCCCACTTTGACTTAAACAAAGTTACACAACAGAAAGTGAGAAGTCAGTAGTAAAGGCCCTAGAGGCACGTCGGTTTCAAAGTCTTTCTTTTCTTTCCGTGTGTAGTTCTAAATAGTAGGTAGTAAAAATGATTCCATTTAACACAAATGTCTATGTAAACATCACGATAGATTTTTTTAGAATTTATCGTCTTGATAAATCACGGCGTCTCATGGAAGAGTTATTAGTTAGGTAGGTTTATTTGGTAGAGTATTGCACAAACATTTTATAGGATTTGGCCCATCTATTTCACCTTACATGTTCTATGCTCATACACCGCACAAAGACTATAACTCAGCAGAACAGACAACCAACAAATCTTCTGAAGGCACAGGTCAAATTGCAACATTGCCGCTACGTAGGCTTAGATAGAGAGAACATGGGTGACTATTTACAACAATATCTTACACAATTGAAAATAAAGAAAAAGCTAATCGTTGCGTTTAAAACGACTATACTTTTAATACAAGTATAGGTATACCGGCCATTTATTTATTATAGAAAAAAAAAACTAAATATCTGCTAAGCTAAAAAATCAGTACCTAAAAAGTTGTATTTTGAAACTTTACAGCAAAAATTTCACAATTATTATGGATGTAGCGATAAAACGTATGATGTACTCGTATTTCATTATGATTCCATAGAAATTCGTGTGAAATAAAATTACAATTTAATTAAATCCATGTTAGCCCGCGGCATCGCCTGAATCATTGTTCACAAATTCGTCACCTCCATAAAACTTACTGCTACCGCAGTGCAGTAGCAGTAACGGAATATATTACTCTACTCTAGGCAATAAACGCGTCAGTATAAAATCTACTCCAAGTTTTTAAGCACAAATTTTTATTACATAAAGCATGGCGAATGGACTGCCTCGGTGGCGTAGTGGGCGCATGCTCGACTGCCAATCAAGAGGTCCCGGGTTCGATCCCCAGGTCAGGCATAGTGCTAAATATTGGATTTTTCCATTAGGAATTACCTCAATAGCTGCCTGGAGTCTGGAACTGTGCCCGGTATATGGCAATAGGCTCGCCCCCTATTACATGGGACCAATAACATACTGGCGAAATGTGGGTGTATCTACTATGGGACTGAGTCCTGGGTACACCTCTGCCTACCCCTTCGGGAAAAAGGCGTGAATGTATGTTATGTTATGTTGAATATAAATTAAAAGCTATAATGAATAGTGACCCAGTAGCTTCCAATCTAATATAAACAACGCCGCGAGAAACCAACCAACAAGCGCAACATGAGCCAAATAAGCTCTGGCCACAGGCCAAATTGCAGCATTAAGCTAATATTATGATTAGCACTTGGCGTTAATTTGCACTCTGTGAAAAATTAACTGGCAGAGACCGTTGTAAAGTACTACTTTTATTGTGATATCAAGACTGAGATGCATTTAATGAGCTTTAGAGGCAAAAACATAGGCATCAGAGTGACCTGGAACGGCGAAGAAGAATGTTTGAGCGTGCTTTGATCATTTCCCTTCAAGTCCAATTTTCCAAGTTTCCAATTCAAGTCTTAATGTATCTAAAATTTTAGTGGTAAATAATACCTGTTATCTTCCTGTATTGCAGATATAGATATAGAGTATTGCAGATAGAGGATGGTGATAACAGAGTGGTGACCAAGACTTGGACACTGAAGCTCAGAATACTAAAGTACTAAAGACAGAAAAGACACTCCTTAAAATCATTTAAATAAATAGCGACTAGCTCCCACGCAATATCGTGCAATTCAGGTCGCCTAACTAATTGGCGTTATAATAATCTACTGCTGCCTCTCTTTCGGTGGCGTATCTCTCTATCTGGTCTCTCTGTCTAGCCCATAGATATTTTCCCGTAGAGACGGGCGCCCCAGCTACTTGTGGCTTCACTGAACCTTTATTACGGAGTGTCCCAGGCCTGACTCTTCAGTCAGACCAGTCCCGGCAGACCAATATGGCACGGTGAAGTAACGATGTAGCATAACAGCAGGCCTAATGTGAATCTAAAAACAGAGACAGTTGGAACCTCACGGGCAGAAAATGATGACAATGACCAGTTAGCTTCTCTAGTGGGTAGATCCACAGAAACTGATATATAGAAATATATAAGTTAAGCTTATAGAAAATTAGAAAAGTAAATATTTGATAACGTACTTAAGTACTTTTCCTATACATTTTTTTATTTCAATTTTGCGCGGGTAGAAACAGAAAATAATATAATATGTTACAATAAAATGTTATACAAGAATTAAGGGACGCACAGCTTGGCAAAATTGACAGTACAATTTTAAATACTTAAACTACGACAGCAGTTGACATTGGGAAAGATTTATTCTAGGTAATAAACTTTATTTTGAAAACAAAAAGTTGCGTTTGAATTTGTTTTTGTATCTTCGTTTTGTAAATGCACCTGTCCGCAAAAGTTTATTTTAAGTTTTGCACAGCGGATACAAGAAGACTAAGAATACATAAAACATACATTCACGCCTTTTTCCTGAAGGGGTAGGCAGAGGTGTACCCAGGACTCAGTCCCATAGTAGATACACCCACATTTCGCCAGTATGTTATTGGTCCCATGTAATAGGGGGTGAACCTATTGCCATCTACCGGGCACAGTTCCAGACTCCAGGCAGTTATTGAGATAATTCCTAATGGAAAAATCCAATAATTAACACTGCCTGACCTGGGGATCGAACCCGAGATCTCTTGATTGGCGGTCGAGCATACGCCATCTACGCCACCGAGGCAGTCTAAGAACTAAGAACTAGAACACTAAGAATACATTATGTTAAAATAACTTTTATGTAATAGAGCGTAATAATATTATAAAAGATACTTTCACCCGCGTATTCGTTGTAAAAACGTGTTGTAGGGGTATAATCTGTTTAACAACGCGATTACGTAACACGTTGATGCGAACATTAATTACGAATTAACTCGTATGATGGCTATTCCGGTGGCTTTACTTTTACACTCACATACATAAGTTATTGAGGGCCGTTCATGGAATCACTTATTCCTTGCGCCATTAACATTTTAGGGTATTTTTTTTTTATTATAGTGAGTGACAAGACGAGTAAATCAGGTGCCTGATGGTAAGCATTATGATTACCCATATCAGACACAGTGCCACTCAGTATTTTAAAATTCAGCGCGGCACTGCACTGCGCCTGTCACCCTGAGATATGAGTTGTTGAATCTCATCATGCCCAGTAATTTCGCTGGTAACATTGCCCTTCATACCGGAACACAGTAATGTTTGCACATTACTGCTTGGCGGATGAATAACTGGCAAAGGTGTGGTACTTCCCGCTTAAAATCAATGAATTTTGCCAGACGGCCCCCTGAAAAAGAGGCCTACCACTACAAAAAATCCTTAACATTTTAAATCCTTTAAATTATAACCCTGTGTTTATAAACTCATTTAAAGATAACTTTACGCTATTATCCCAACTAAGACGGGAAAATGTAGTCCAATAGTAGGTACACCCACTTTGCCGGTTATGTTCAATCTAACACTTTACCTTGGGGATCGAACTGGGGACCTCATGATCGGCAGTAGAGCTTGCACTAGAAATATTATTTTAACTTTACTGGTGCTATCACCATCTCTATGTATGAAAATAAGTGCCCCAGTAGAATGAATGTATGAAATATTTAATTAGTTTTTGGAGCTCAGACATATTACCATGTCGGCAGTCGTCATGCATTATGCATGTGCAGTTATAATACATGGACCTTATAATACATGGACCGTGTACGAAGCCCAAGCTTCTAGAATTTGTATTTTTATTGCATATACAAAAAATATATTCAAAGACAAAGCCGTGGGGTTACCGGCTTTAGAATAGTCTATCGGTGGTTGCTGCAAGAGCCGGCTAAGGGTGATTAGATCCAGAAGACGGACAGTAGTGTCCTGCGTAATCCCATCGAACTGCGCTCGCCAACCCACCTGCCAATTTCTCAGCAACTGCTTGTTTCCCACGACTGCACCCCTCTGTAGCTGCCTTATTGGTTGGTAGTTTGTAGTCGCTATGGTAGCTATGGTGCAAAGAAGAAAAAAAAAGACGTCGTGACGCTGGGCGCCGGGACCCCGAAAGAGAAAATTAAAATGTCATAATTAGTTAATATTTATATATTTATTTAGCATTCCACATCATACATATTAAAAAATTACATTGTTGATTTTGGATTTGTAGAAAAATATCAAATGATATATATGACAAAGGAATACATAACTTTTTATGGCGATATACTCTTAATTAAAGCTAAACATTATTAAAAAAAGGAAAGGAATTATATACTAGAACACTAATTTAACAATTCAAGGAATGAATGAAATTTGTCTTAGGTGAAAATATATAATAATAAAACCTATTCTAAAAGTGAAAAACAAAGAAATAAATTTTAATATTACATAATTTTGTAGTATATAATAACATACAATCACAGTTTGTGATCTTATGGGAGAGTCCTATGTCCAGCAGTGGACTTTCAACAGCTGAAATGATGATGCAGTCATGATATACAAATAATAACGATTGCACCTTCTTTACTCTTAATTCTAATATTAACGTCGTAACAATGGACTAAAATCTAAACTAGAGATTTACTGCAAAAAAAAATTCAATGATTTTTTAATTTAGTGGTAAGTACTATTTGATAAACATTATTATTCCGAGTATTACCCTCAATCTATTATCTCATAGCGCGCCATAACGTTTGAGTGCCGCGACGCTATCATAATAAAACTTTTATGCCCCATATCCTGAGCTGACGTCCACGATTCTATAACGACAGTTTTCGTTGTTACACGCATTATTATCGTATAAAATTTTACACTTTCATGTTTTCGACTCACGACCAAGATTTTATCAAAGAACATGTGGGATATTAGCCATAGAACTCTTTATTTTTATGCGATTTGGTGATCTTGGAGCGGCTTTTATGGTTCAGGTCACATAGGTGAGAGGTATGGTTATAGACGTAGTAGTTGTGTCCCGCGGTTTCACCCGCGTAGTTTTCGTTCCCGTGAGGAATATTGGGATAAAAAGTACTCTATATATGTTATTCCAGGGTCTAAAATATCTACACACCAAACTTTAGCCCAATTTGTTCAGTAGTTTTTGGGTTTTTTTCTGGCGTTTTATTAATAGCCTAACCCGAAAACTTTAAGTTATTTGTATTTCACGAAGAACATAAATTAAACAAACAATAAATCGAATTGCAATCTATTTGCAGCAAATAATAATGAATATGTAGCGGAAAAATCAATTATTCGCATGCGTGTGCAAAAAGAACAACTGTGTGCGTAAATACTCACACAGTGCTATTTGTTGCTAGTTTCATTTCATTTCATTTCGCTACTTTCTGAAACTGAAGCAACTATATTTTACCATAGGCAATAGGCATATAACTACTTCATTGTATTTTAAGGGATAACTTTTTTCTCACATCAGATGGTGCCTACTTCGAAGAAAAAATATCAGCAGCTGCTATAATGTTTTGTTACCAGGAGAATATTATAATAATACTATATGACGAATTATGTTTATTTTATGTATAGATATCATAATATATAATATAATATGGGACAACTTCCATCATCTGATCCCAAACTAGGCTAGAAGCCTGTACTTACCTAACTAGATGACTGATATGCATACTTATATATACGCTTATAACACCCGCAGACACAGATCAAACAGACATGCTCATGCGCACAATTTTTTACCAGGCCGAGAATCGATATGTTATATAGCTATGTTTTCAATATATTATCTCTTATTCCTTGGTAAAATCAATAACAATATCGTAGGTAATCTGTAATCAGTGTCCCAGTGAACAATGGACAGCTAATTACCGAATAATTGACGAGCAACTCCAATAACACAGCTAACAAATATTGAATCCCAACAGCAATTCAATTTAACTCATTCGTTCGTCCGAACATTAAAATTACTAGGCTTATGAATTTTCTAAGAGGGTAATTTTGGGTGACGAGCGGTGCGTAATGATGCATAATATTGCCTATTCAATGAGCCTTTTACCATAAAAAGATATTCATTTTGAATGTCGCAGTCTGTGCTGTAAAAAACTAGATTCTTTAAACCAGCCTTAATAATGCTGGCTAGCAATTACGCCAAATATTGCAACTCAAAAACCGTAAACTTCATAAAATGTTAAGCAAATTATATACAGTTAATATGTTTAATAGGGTTACAAAGATTTGCTTTTGTATTGGAGAATTGGAGTGCAATCAACACATAAATCTTTTCGTGTTTTTGTGACGAAATTACTTCATAATGTTCAATAGACGTCACGTATTATTATAGTTCGGTCAAGCAAAACCCACTCTGCCCCTTTAATAGTCATTGTATGTGGTATTTACTATTTACTAAGGGGATATAATAGTGTTACTAGCACTTTACATTTCTGTCCTGTTAAGCTGTAGAGGCCATCTGAGGCCAAAAGCGTATTTAAAAAATTCACAGATCTCGTGCTCCCCACGAACCTAAAGGGCATTAATCCTAAAGGGAATAAAAACCTAAAGGGAAATTTTTTTCGGGCCTGCATCTTACTGCCCGTCGCGTCGATGCTACGAGAGATAGCACGCGACTCCGTGCCTCCTCCCACTCGCACCGCGCCGACCGCGCTCGCTCTCCCTCCACTAAGGGACCACCTACAGGATAAACTAACGCCCGTACGCGAATAATACCAGGAATCAAAATTGTTCCCCTGTTCAATATCTAGGAGATTTTATTTAATTTTTTTGAAATACGATCTAGTTTTTAAAATATACTTAGATCAGTGAAGAGCGACCCTAAAATTTCACCACAGATATAATTTTTTTTCAATTTTCTCAAAAACTTCAATTTTTTTTTAATATTTTATATCATCTCGTAGCCGGTCAAAATCTACATCTTTTAAGCGCTCATTGGTCACCGTAACCCTACAACTTTGCGCGCACTAGGCCTGTCGCACTTTCAGCCAAAATGCCCCCTATCCAAAGCGAACGCAAAAACATTTTCAATGTTAAAAATTAAAAAAAAAAATTAAACCAGCTTTAAAAAAATAATACCTCTATAATTAAATTAACTATAAATAGTTTAATTCCATTAAATGCTTAGAACTTTATTACAAGTTAGACTCTTTTCTGGCGCATCGCTGCCGATACCGCGGCCCGGTCGCTTCAATCGCTCAGCTCGCGTCGTCGCGTCGCAAGACAAACCTAAACCTAACCTACTGAAGACGGCTTACTCTGAACTTTACAATGCAACCGATTATTTTTATAGTTTATTCGATTTATTTTAAAGCACAGCATATTTATAGTGGAAATAATTATTTTTATAGCTAAACCATTATTTTTAAAGCTTAAGAGTTTAAAAGAGACATTATTTCTGTATTATATTTATACTTAACTATTTATATTTGCCTTTACTAAGGAGAGAGGTACGGTATTCAGAACTAGTTATATCTAGCTTCGTGCACGTATTGATGTCAGTCTCGACTGTCGTCTTAATGACGATTGTCGTTAACTCATGTGCGAGACCTTTGGGTGACCTAAAAACTTTGACAAAGATTAGGGCTGGCCACGTATTCCTTACCTACAAGAAAAGTGCGTACAGAACGTGCGTTTTATCTTGGCAAGTCTGAACTTAGGCTCTGCGAACTTTAGCGCATGAAAACTCGCGAAGAAAACTGATAGTATTATGACTGAACTAAACTGAACATTACATTTACAATACATTTGTTTGTATATTTGTTTATTTGGGAAGAACATATAAACAATAAATTCTTACTCGTTTGTACATGTATGTATGAATGTACATGTATGTATTTACAGTACATGTATGTATTTGTATATATTATATTATAGTGTATTAATTTATGTATTTATATATTTATCATATTATTATGTATTCATCTATAATATTATAGTACCTAGTATAGAGGTATTCTTACGTACCTTATTATGTATAGTTTTAGTTTTCCTTCCAGTATATGCCTTTCCTTTTTCCAAATAGTTGTCTGGAAGAGATCGCTTTGAGCGATAAGACCGCCAATTATTGTTCCCGTTGTTTTATTTTCTTTAAGTTACATTTTGTTAATTTTCTGTATTGTGGTATCAATAAAAGTGTTAACTAATCTAATCTAATATAATAACAGTTTATAATAAATAATAATAATAATAATATGGGACAACTTCCACACACGGTCATCTGGTCCCAAACTAGGCTAGAAGCCTGTACTATGGTAACCAGATGACTGATATACATACTTATATAAGCTTATAACACCCAGACACAGATCAAACAGACATGTTCATGCACACAAATGTTTGACCTGGCCGGGGATCGAACCCGGGGCCTTTAGAGTTTATATGCGCTAAACTTCGCAGAGCTTATGTTCAGACTCGCTAAGATAAAGCGCACGTACCTACTGTAAGTCACAATATTTTCGCACGTATTAAATCCTTAGCGACAAAATATTTTCATACCGGTGATGACAAACGTGACTCTTCCAAGCGCGAAACTTACCTAATAAAAATTCTCGTCTTGATTTATTTCCTTAATAAATAATAACGAGACCTTTATTTAGAAAACTCAAAATGAACCCAAAGGAATTGGTATATACATATTTAATACCTACATAAATTCTGTTATCAGGTGCAGTTTTTCAGATATTAATTTGAGCATTTTAATCTCTTTATCAAATTCCTAGGTAACTGAGATTACTATGATGATAATAGCCTCTAATTAGTATAATGTGGAGGCCAAATATTGGGCATATTTGCATCAATGCAATGTTGAAATTGTGGCCAATACACCAAATTGCAATAAGTGTACAACACATTGGGATGGATTCAATTTTAACATTGGTAGATTGGTTGTTAGTCGCCCAATGTTTGGCCGCATACAAAAAATCCTTATTAGAGAAATTGCAGTCGAACTATTATTTTCAGCGTGAAACTTTCACAGCACATTTTTCGCAGTCATAATCTCTTGATTATGAACATGTGCCAGTTATCTTTTAGGGTAAGTTGAAGGAATTTAGGTCACATCGCTTGGTGCGCGCTCACCGGGTTCACTGAAAGCGCGAGTTCATACTTTCATGTTTTGTTTTACCTACAGTTGATTTTAATAAAATCTTTGATGCTCTGCAGATTTCAATACAGATAGGAACCGTCCGTAGCGTAGCTTTCTCAGCTGACTTGTTTGAACGCTCAGGAAAAGTTCCTACCAGTGTCTACCCAGTTGAGATGTATTAGTACCCGGGTAGTAACTATGAACTGTTGTCTCATTATAGTGAGCAGTGTCGATATATAAAGATATTCAGTCTGTTGTAGCAAAAACTGCAATTTTTCTATTGTTATTTTTATAGGGTAAAGAGGTTTTCATTATAACTATGTGAAGTACTAATTTATTTATTATATACTAGCTGACCCGGCGAACTTCGTACCGCCATATTTTATTTCTCTAATCGCAACTGAGGAAATAAAACCCTTCCGGTAAAATCGAATTACCTAAATTTAAAATAAAACTGGAGTACTCAATTGAAAAATTCATATTGTTGTACAAAATGCGTGGAGATTTTACTGAGACTATCACTTTCCCGGAGATAGTATTAATTCACTCGTTTAAAAAGGAACTGAACTGCGGTGACACTCGGCGCTAGTATTTATACCTGAACCTTGAATTCACCGAACGTTCTAGTTCGTATGCTTCGAGAAGAATCGATTGATCGATTGTTCGAAATAGTGGGTCTCGATGGTTCGAGAGGGAGCTTTGTTTACGCTCAGAGGAGATCTCCAGAACGAATGAAATACCAAAGCTTTGTACATTCAAACCAGAGATGGCGACTCGATAGAATTTGATGGCCAGATCTTGAAACTTTGATTAAAATTTGGCGCCAAGACTTTAATAATTCTCTAACAAAAATTGTACAATTTTTTTTTGTGGTATTAATATTGTAACATAATACGCAGTATAATTATAAAAATATCAGTCACAAACCATTAAAATAATACGGTTATATCGTGAGCATAAATAAATATTACGTGAAATAAAGTAATAGAATTTATATTCTAAGAAACAGAACACAGCGCCATCTAATGGGTGTATTTGCAATCTAGATGTCAAACAATATTGATGAATTTTATCGATGAGTCAACGTACACCGCCATCTATGAGAACTTCATAAAACTAAACAGTAGATAAACACTTGCTTAAGAAACAATTAATTGATACATTTTATTCCTTTACATTCACGACATAAGCGAATAATTGAGATGATAACTATCCTATCCAGTAAGTTAGACCAAAATACGGGTACATGTGAAATTTGATTGAAATCGGTTCAGTAGTTTTGGAGTTTATTCGGGACAAACATCGTGACACAAGATTTTTATATATATAAGATAAGCTTCACATAATCATAATGAGCACAGTTCCATCCACTTTGTTCCGAAATTGTTTCAGTCAGTGTCAGTGGACCTCTGAGGCTAATATTGTTTGAAACTTTCCCTTCTGCTATGTAAGGTCCGCTCCCTTAAGAAAAATTGCCAGACTCGAAAGTACCATAATAAGAATTTTTGAGACATCCTTCGTGAACATTCGATGTATCATACAATAATTTAGAAGTTTCTAGAAACTCCTACTTCTTTACTTTACGAGATAAGTACCTGTAATACCTTGTAGAATGTAGAATCTTATTGCAGTTTCTTAGTAGAGTAATGGTTCAATAAAGTCTAGACTAGTATTTTAGTTTATTACCGGAATAAGTGCTTTCTGAGCTTTTTAATAGCTCTCTAAAATTATATTCTGTGCGCTTTTTGTTCGTAATGCGGTCTATATACATATACTATGGCAAACTATAAAATAAGTTACAATGCCGTTATCTCATTATTCTTTATATCTTTTAGTGTCAAAGAGCTGTCAAATATATGCGGTTTAGAACAAAACATAATAATATTGTTATCATGAAAGCAGATGAAATTCAAAAGCCAAAATGCATCTACTTAAAAAAAATCATCATGGAAACAGAGCTATGCGTCAATTCAGAATTATATACAATATGAATGCAAAGATACGTACTTTCGCATTTCTGAAATAGGTCAAACGTTTACGCTTAAAATGATTATATTATCATTAAATAAACACCTAGGTATGAGTGGGGATATTGATTTATGCGCGTTTCAGCTGTATTCCACAGTGAAAACGTAAATTATAGATGTGAGAGCCTAACGATAAATCACCGATCGCCGAATTGCAATCAAAAAAGTTACCTATATGACGTCAATAACTGATGTTTACGACTAACCTAACCATCGCAACAATATGGAAATAGCAATAACCTTCGGGGTACGGGAGAGTTTCAACGTGGGCGGATTAAGGAGCAAAGCTTTTAATGGATTTTGACCCTCAGCCCTATCATCTCCTCAACTCGGGTCTTATTTTAATAATGATAATGTACGAGTATAGGTAGACTATCGATCTAAGGAATTAAAACAGTTCTAGAAACTGGATATTTTGTCTCTATAATGATACTAAGAAATGAATGACGCTGAAAGGATGTCTATGCCACCCACAACATAATATACCTAGAAATAACTCATTAAAATCGGACAGACACCATGATGGCACAAAAGTGGATATGTTACGGTGAATGTACAAAATAAGTGTGAATGACGCACCAGTGTATAAGTAACGAGAAGCACCAATTTCGATGGTGTAACTGAAAAATAGTTTTTAATTTATACTTTGTGGTAAGTTATTAGTTGAATTGTTTTATTTCATTATGTTTTTTATTAATTAATGTAAATAAATGATTATTTATACTTGAATTGGACATTATAATACACAGCTGAATGTTAACATACAAGAAATAGTGAAAGATAGATAGATAGATAAACACTTTATTGGTACTGCACAAAAGAAATCCTCAAAATTAAAAATACATCATAACAAATAGTGTAACAATTGACGGTCTTAGCGCTAAAACCGATCTCTTTCAGACAACCGTGAATTATAGACGCACCGATTTACAATTTGCCTAAATGTTAACAAACGTCAGTGTTTTTCGAAAAGCGTGAAAATCATGAGTATATAATCATAATACATTACCTATTATCCTATACATATATTATTATCCTAGGAATAGGAATATTATCCTAGTAATATTATATTTTTATTCTAGTAATAGGAAAAGTTTATCCGTATTATTAATACCTGCTGTAACTTGGTCGTGCAGGACGCATTCCTGCATGATATTTAGCCCCAAGCATAAATAGCCTTAATTCGTCCACAGTCCACACGTCATCACGCAATATGTGCAGTTTCCATCGCCATGAATGCCTACGAATCGAGTTATGATCTCGGTATTGTTTCATGCTATTGAATTGACATAACATCATTCCACGTGCACGCACATACTCAGATTGTGCTGTTTATGATTGTAGGATTTGCTGCTTCTATTGTCACATAAACCTGTTCAATTACCAATGCATATGGTGGAAGCACACACAAAACATATTGTTTTGCTGATGATGACGTCATGCTGGCCTACTTGGGTTTTAGTGATTACGTTTTGAACGAGTCCGTTGCTTTTGAACACGGTGTCATTTGTTGGTGTAGGTTTTGGACTGGATTTTTTTTATTTTACAGGCTTAGGTATTTAAGTATTTTCTATTCTTCGGTGCACTTTACTGTGTATTTCGTGCCCGACTTTCATTATCTTCTCTCCTAAGACGTTAAATAAAATCTTTGGTAAAGAAACGATGTAATTACTTGTGATGGACGCTGGTAGCCGGATCTTGAGCTAATCGCGTTTCCGGTCGAGCTCTTCGTGACGTTTATATATTCAAGGCTTAATCTTCTGATGGATGAGATGTCGCCGTCGTTTAATTAAAATTATCTGCCATACAAAATTAAAATCCTAATTCAGGACAAACCCGCAGAAAACAGCTGGTAACGAAACTAATAAAACAATCACCAAAGCGCAATATGAAGTCGAGAACTTAATTATGACTGATTAGAATTTAAGACGAGACTTACATAAAACGGCGTCTGCCAGATGAACAACGAAAAGGAATGGCCGCTCAATCATTCCATGAATTTAATTAAATGACACGAAATTTTCCACGCCGATTATTCTATCATTATTCTGCTCAATTCATCAGCATTTTATTCATATTCATTTCCGTTTCAGATGATATTTTGATTCGCGAATAATAATAGCGTTTAATAGGTAGGTACGCGTTGAAATGAAAATATACTTCACAACGGTGAAAATGTGAGAACTTTTTTGATACGAGTAGTAGAATAGTGAATATCTGCTTTTCAATTAATCGTAACTTAGTTATCATTTTGATGCAATTACAGTTCATTGGTGATACATTAAAATGAGGGGAAGCCATAAGATAAAAACATCAACGAACATTCAACAAGATATTAGTTTTACCAGTACATTGAGACTCTTCTACAGTTAGCTGAATTTGGTTTGGTTTTTAGAAAATATATTATAACTTATTTGACTCAGTACTTTAGTAAGTATATGTAATAAATTTTTAATTAAATTATTTTTTTTCTGTCACGAGACCATGTTGTGTTAGTAAATACAAAATGTCCTAATTTCTTCTGTAAGTTTCCGTGTGATGAACCTTTAATTGAATTTATAATGCAATTAAATTTAAGTAGGTTTTATTTAATTATTATTATTTTAAT
Organism: Hemistola chrysoprasaria; assembly: GCA_947063395.1. Lineage (NCBI taxonomy): Eukaryota > Metazoa > Arthropoda > Insecta > Lepidoptera > Geometridae > Hemistola > Hemistola chrysoprasaria. The sequence continues at coordinate 11,066,586 of OX346719.1, forward strand.
CGAAATAACCAAATACAACATTTTGGAGTAAAAAAAGTTATTATGAAAGCGACTTCTTTGAGAGAGTTTATCTTTGCCCTTTGCGGGTTGAAACGACAAAAACCTACTTTTAAATTACTTTTACCGAGTTTAACCATTGTCCTCTAGGCGACCTTATAAACGTGACTCAGACCATTAATAATGATAATAATATACAGACTACTTTTACCCGATTATGACAAATCGATTTATTGTGCGATCGTGGTGCCTAACTAAATAGTGGTTCAGCATAATTTAGGCTGCACTATAATAACGAACTAGAAGGTTATGCATTCGGGGTAACTTCCTTCGTTATTATAGTAGTCGCTTGCCCTTCTGAACGCAGTTGCAAACGTGCAGGTAGACGTGAAAGAACTTCCTCCGCCCACTACCTCGTTCAAAACTTGCTTTGCACTTGCTACCTTCATGGGGACATGAGAAGGCGCCTCTTACCGCCGTGGCAGTCTAATCACTGAAGAGCCCAACACAGCCCATTTGGCAGGACATTAGCCGTCTGTTGCCCAAGGTACACCACGGGGAGGTGTCCTGCACGCACACTGTGAACCCTTACCTAACCATACCTTTTTATAAGATTAAAATCTCTGTGCCAGGTAGATGGCAATAGGCTCGCCCCCTATTACATGGGACCAATAACATACTGGCGAAATGTGGGTGCATCTACTATGGGACTGAGTCCTGGGTACACCTCTACGCCTACCTCTTCGGGAAAAAAGGCGTGAATGTACGTTATGTTATGTTTTAAAATCTCTACCTATCAAGCTCGCTGTTCTGAGATGTCGACGTGCCTGGAGCGTTACTATTTAGGCACTGTGGTTGAATAGTGTGTGGGACACAAAAGCTTTGGACCACGGAGATAAATCCATTTACGGTAGATTTGCGCTGCAATCCGTTTCCACTAGAGTCGAACCAACGAACCGGTGAAATGTCTTGTGATAACTCATGTTAGTATAAGCACACAAGATAATACGTACGTTACCAGTTTAATAGTAGAGTTTAAGAATGCAATATAAAAGTACTTAAATTATGATATGAGGAGTGCGATATAATAGTAACCACATTATGACACAAGAGTGCCCGCGAGCGTGAATATGGAGTCGAGTGTTTGTGTTGTAGTGATTACACATATGCATGTTTAAATGCTTAAAAAGCGAAAAAAAATAATTACTTGTATGAACCCAAATGTGTTGCCATAACGCGTCATTTTACGAGAAAGTACATACATACATACATGCAGTCACGCCTTGTTCCCGAGAAAGTCAGTAGATATATTATCTTAATAGTTGGCACCCAGCTGCCAGCAGATACATTCATAGCCAGTGACTGTCATTTAATGTTCTCATGTCACAGTATATTATTATTACACACAAAATAACCATTTTTTTTTCATTTGGCATAATATTTCGTGTATCTGACACCCTGACATCAGGCACCATAAGCATAATTTTTGTAGTGGTAGGCCTCTTAAGCAGGGGGCCGCCTGAGGAAGTACCACACCTTTGCCAGTTATTTATCCACCAAGCAGTAATGTGTAAATATTACTGTGTTCCGGTCTGAAGGGCAATGTTACCAGCGAAATAACTGGGCATGACGAGATTCAACAACTCATATCTCAGGGTGACAGTGCAGTGCAGTGCCGCGCAGAATTTTGAATTTTAAAACACTGGGTGGCACTGTGTCTGATATGGGAAATCATGATGCTTACCATCAGGCACCTGATTTACTCGTCTTGTTACTAAAATAAAATAAAAATAAATAAATCCATCGTACTCCTTGCCTCCAACTGGACTGTACATATCTAATGGTGAATTAAGTACCTCCCTTGTATATTTTAAGTGTAAAACATAATATAATTATTAATAATATCATCAAAATATCTTATATCTATTCATGCAAGGCACTACAATATCATAGTACATAATATTATACCTAACATGTACATAATCCTTAGTATATTATGTACTGAAACCGCTCTACGCGCTAAAAGCACTCCATAATTCAGGTCGTTGGACGCTGCACATGCAAACAGAGAATGGACTAAGATCTTATAATATTATAATAGAAAATTTAAAATGGAAGTCAAATACATTATGTTAGTGGCAGGATCTTGTCGATGTATTCTCGTGAGCTTCTCATGTTCGTGATGTCACTAGAATGCATCCCTGTGGAGATCTCGCGGCTTGAACTTTAAAACATAATGTCAGTGCTGCTGCAGCGTGGGCGGAATAAAACATGTAAAAAAAGGTCATACTTATAAATGCCTTAGCAAACACTAAAGGCCACTTACTTTATTGAGATATTATTAAGGTAAGTAGGTACATTTAATAATTTTGTTATGACAATGACTATATCGGGTTTCATATTCCGTGTGTTAAAATGAAATATTTATACCGTAAAGAATAATAAAAGTTAAATTACCAGTCATTATCATTATCATCTCAGCCGTAGGAGTCTACTGCTAGTCTACTGCTAGAATTGGGGCTACCCCATATATTTTTGCCATAGTCCGGTTGAAAACGGCGTGCATGCAGCGTGTCCTTATTAGTTCGTCTGTCCACCTTGTGGGTGGATATCTTCGCGGCGCTTGCCGACCGGTTTAAATAAATAACAAGATACAATCCCCGAACGGGTAGGCAGAGGTGTTTACAAGGACTCAGTCTCATAGTAGGTTCACCCTAATTTTGCCATTATATTATTGGTCCCTTGTAATGCCTTTTGCACGTCTAGCGAGCACAGTTCCAGGCTGTCACTGAGTTAATTCCTAATGGAAAATTCAAAATCACAAGGATCAACTTGTGTGGCACACAGCTGAGCATATTCCATTGTCAGAAATTTTGTATATTTAAATTAGTATCTGTTCTTTTATACCTATATATAATTATTAAGGCATTATTTTCCTAATTTATTCTTAGATATTTTATGTTCATTAGTTTTCTAGCAATAAACAATTTTTAATTTTAATTTAAAAAATCATGATTGGCAGTCGAACTTTACGCCCAATATGCCACCGAGGCAGTGATTTAAATAAATAATAGAGATACATTATTGCTCTTCGTATTGCAAAATTGTTACGATTGCCTTTACCTACATAACTGATTTCATAAAGTTCATTATATTAATAAAGTATTAATAATCAGATTTTTTGTCGATATTAATAATGCAACATTAACAATTATGAAACACCGTTAGAATTCCTAAAAATATCGATGTTGTCGCAACATTTTAAATTAATTAAGCAAAGTTTAGTTGCTGGTGCTGCATTTTTTGTCAATCGAGCCGATCAAACGATTCTCCATTTATTCGATTGGACGATTCGTAACCCATTACTAAACAAATATCGCGAACCTGTATATCATAATATAATATAAGATATATTTAGATTCCATCCATTTAAATTATCATTATCATCATCATTAATTATCTATATATATTGTATAGACCTGTGAGTGAAAATATGTTTACTTTTGCTTTGTTACTGGATTTTTCCATTGGGAATTTTCCCAATGACAGCATATAGCCTGGAATTGTGCCCGGTGGCAATAGGCTCGCCCCCTATTACATTGTACTCGGCGAAGTGTGGGTGCCCCCAGTACCTACTATATACTATAGTCCTGGATACAAATCTGCCCCTTCACTACAGCGTCGCTAGTAGAGAAATTAACAGTGGAAGGTCGTTCTAAAAGCCGTAGTTCCAATTTTACTCACTGAATAGATAAGTTTGTAACTAACCCATCCCGAAAAACAGCGATTTCATTGAAAAGGCTTGTTGGCCTATTGGCCCAAGAGCCCGTGACGGCCAGACCTTCGTTATTTTATAAAAGCTGAAAGTTTCTCTGTGTGTGTCCCTAGTACAGGTAAGAATGATCCCCACTCACGAAGCTGAGGCAGCGGTGGCTTTGGCAGGTAACCACCCTTAAACTATTATAATTTATAATTATACTTACGTTATATTATAAAGTCTAAATTTTATATATAATTTTTTGGGGGCCTATTAATCTATGTTTACATAATAGCCGGACAGTTTCGACGGTTCTATCATCTTGCCAGACGCATTCAAAGTGAGCAGTAGTTGGGAGAGCAAAGAGCGTATACAGTAACTAGTGCGAGTGAGACAGAGCGCTTGGTCTATTGCGGCCCTTCACTGCGCATCCACTGTTATTAAGTTCAAATTGTGCAGTTTATTTTTTCCCCCCTCCGACCACATTGAGCCTATAAAGGCTTGCGAGGTAGAGTCGATAATCAAGGATCTCTACGCCAGGAAAGCTCCTGGTGCGGATGGCATCACTAATAAAGTGATCAAACACTTTTCAACCCCCTTAGTCTACCTCTTAGTCAGCATCTTCAATGCTGCTATGAGCCATTGTATTTTCCCCGACGCTTGGAAGACTGCCGACGTCATCAGCATTCACAAGCCAGGCAAAAAGGCATCAGAGCCTTCTAGCTACCGCCCTATTAGTCTACTCGGCTCGCTGGGGAAGATCTATGAACGCCTCCTCATGAAGCGTCTCTGGTCAGTCACTAGGTCCCTTAACCTCCTTCCTAACGAGCAATTTGGCTTTCGAGCCAAACACTCATGTGTTCAACAAGTACACCGCATCACGGAGTACATCTTAGAAGGTTTTAACATGAAACCGACCCACTTCCGCCCTCACCCTCAAGGGACTATAGCGGTATTTTTGGACGTGGCGAAAGCATTCGATAAGGTGTGGCACAACGGCCTGATATACAAGTTATATCAGTTCGGTGTGCTGGACCGTCTTGTACTCATCATACAAGATTTTCTCAGGGCTCGAAAATTTCGCTATCGCGTCGAGGGAGACCGCTCTTCTCCCCACCCCATTGGAGCTGGAGTCCCTCAGGGCTCTGCGCTCTCTCCTCTTCTCTACTCGCTATATACCAGTGACATCCCTCGATCTCCACTTGTAGAGATAGCTCTCTTCGCTGACGATACCGCTCTCTATACCAGAGGGTGGAACAGCGCCCACTTGATCGGCCGACTTCAAAAAGCCCTTCGCTCTTATGGCGATTGGTTTAAGAAGTGGGCCATCACGGTTAACCCGGATAAAAGTACAGCAATGTACTTTCATCCCACTAAACCTAACCCGAAGAAGCTATCTCTTAAGCTTCACAACCAGCCTGTCCCCTGGGCCTCCCATGCAAAGTATCTTGGCGTGACCCTTGATCATCGACTCACCTTCGCGAAACACGTCCAGATCGTCCGAAACCGAGCGGCCTACTTCTTAGGCCGTCTCACCCCCCTCCTATGCCAGCGCAGTAAGATGTCCCTTAGAAATAAGGTGACACTTTACAAAACTTGCATACGCCCCGTCATGACTTACGCCTCAGTTGCGTTCGTTCACACCTCCCCCGTCATCTTAAACCAGCTCCAAGTCATCCAAAACCGTTTCATTCGCAAGGCGGTCGGCGCTAGCTGGTACCAGCGAAACGCCGACTTGCACTGCGACCTGGAACTTCCCTCCATCCTTCAATTCATGAAGGATTGCTCCCGCCGCTACTTTGGCGCGGCTCCCCACCACCCCAACCCCCTCGTAGTCCAAGCCTCAAACTACTCGATAGTTCAAGCTGGAACTCCTCCCCTCCGTAGACGCTCTCGCAACGTCCTGGACGACCCGGACGACTCTATCGCCGCCGTCACATCGGCGGCGCTAGGTTCGCCCAATCCTACCAATATACGCAACAGGCGCTCCATTTTCGGTACTGGTGCCGGATACCAGATCCACCAACTCACACAATCACAACACCGACCTCGCCGGCGAGGTCGAAGATCTCTCAGATCCTTCAGATCGGTTAGTTTCTCTCCAAATAATTAAACAGATCAAACCATTGATAGGGCCCTAGGACACTCCCCTTCTAGGGTGCCAGGGCAAGTCTGACCCCACGTATTCTGGCGACGGCCCAAGCCGAGGTTCGTACCTAGGTGCCCTTGTGCTAGTCGCCCTTTAACTTTGGGTCGAGCGCCTCCTGCGCTCACCACTGCCCGGTAAAGCTGTAGAGGCCATCTGAGGCCAACAGCATAGGTCATTTAAAAAAAAAAAAAAGTTTATTTTTTTCTAAATCAAGAAGTTTTTTAATAATTTTTTGCAGTTTGAATAACAAATATTTAAAACAATACTCAGTAAAATTGTTCTAATACAATTTCAATCATATCGAAACTCAAATATCGCCTTCTTCATTCTTTTCTGCAATAGTAAAAAAACCAAGTTAATTTAATTACAAATAGTCCAAAATTAACGTACAATAATTTAACATAATTATCAAATAGTCTGATATTTTTAAAGTTTCCTCAGAAAATATTATTATATGTTCATCACTTTTCTTACAAACAAAGCAAACTATTTTTTCGTCACTCATGATAGCACTTTATTACAACTGATCACATTTACTTTATAAACTGCACAGAAAAATAATACGATTATTCTGAGCATAACCGTTCACCAGATAGTTACAATAAACAACAGCTGATGCGCAGTGAAGTGAAGGGCTGCAATAGACCAAGCGCTCTATCTCACTCGCACTAGTTACTGTATACGCTCCTTGCTCTCCCAACTACTGCTCACTTTGAATGCGTCTGGCAAGATGATAGAACCGTCGAAACTGTCCGGCTATTATGTAAACATAGATTAATAGGCCCCCAAAAAATTATATATAAAATTTAGACTTTATAATATAACGTAAGTATAATTATAAATTATAATAGTTTAAGGGTGGTTACCTGCCAAAGCCACCGCTGCCTCAGCTTCGTGAGTGGGGATCATTCTTACCTGTACTAGGGACACACACAGAGAAACTTTCAGCTTTTATAAAATAACGAAGGTCTGGCCGTCACGGGCTCTTGCTCTATATAATAAGATACACGTAATATGTATATGAAAAAGCTGATTAATATTATTCACGATTCCACAGTTTTCTCCGTAGAGCAAGTTGGTTTCGATTATAATATCCATGATATAACGTTTTACAAAAAGGTTTAGTTATACTTTTACACGACTTGCAAAAGAAAAAAAAGTGAAATTCGCAAAAATTAAATTTCGACTTCCCATGCAAAGCCAATTAACTGATTCATTTTGTCCGTGAATTCAATATATTATTTGCGAATTTCGCAATGCTTTCTGTTGAAAGCTGTTCAGTTTGACGGATAGAATTACACCTTTTTTACATAATAAGTAAGTACAATGACCTTTTAAGAGGTTATGCATTAGTCACCGAAAACCCTGTATGTATTAGGCGTGCATAGTGACCGATGGAATATTGCTGTCTACGCATTATAATACGAGTAATATACGAGTAGACCTTATTATAATGCGTAGACAGCAATATTCCATCGGCTACTATGCACGCCCGATACATATGCATATGCAATTGTAGGTACAAAGCAGTTTATCATCATAAGTGTAGTCAGGCGTGTTGAATGCAGGGATGCATTAGAAGTTTTAAGGGATAGAACTCATATTATATTCTTGAAATTGCAAATATTTAAGCCAGTTGAAAAGAGTTTCTTAATCTTTTAACAAATTATACGGATCATATTTGAATATACTTATGAGACTAATAAAATATTTATGGAGATTATGATATTTTTTTATGACAGTGCGTGACAAGACGAGCAAATCAGGTGCCTGATGGTGAGCATCATGAATATCCATTGTCCATATCAGACACAGTGCCACCAAGTGTTTTAAAATTCAAAATTCTGCGCGGCACTGCACTGCGCCTGTCACCCTAAGATGTTAGTTGCGATGTCGGGTTTTCAAGTTCTAATTTTGGAACTGCTAATTATTTTGGACACACTTTCTATAATAATATTATAAATTTTGGTACCGTTTAATGAAAAGTTATTTTTACTGTAAAATTACACGTCTCTGAAACGGCAAGCGTTGGACCAACAGTTGCGAGTATTTCTTAGAAATATGAACTTTAATGGAACGCGCCACACTCGGCATCAAACATTAAGATCAAATCCGTAATACCGGAATCCGACAACGCACTAAGAAGAACAAAGACATCGAAAACATGGAGCTCAAGTAGAGTTGGACAGGATACGGGGCCAAACTTGGTAATGGCAATTGGTGCACAGCTACAACAGAGTGGTGGTCTAGATTGGGACGGAAAAATATAGGTCTACTTATGGCGCTGACGAATGGTAAGATATAGGGAAGAGTGGCAGAAACAAAGGGAGGTATACGCCCAACAGTGGGCTATAGAAGGCTGATGATGATGATATTGCCCATTTGTAGTGTTTGTATTCTTGTAGTGGTAGGCCTCTTTTGCAGGAGGCCGCCTGGGGAAGTACCACACCTTTGCCAGTTATTCATCCGCCAAGCAGTAATGTGCAAACATTACTGTGTTCCGGTATGAAGGACAATGTTACCAGCGAAATTACTGGGCATGATGAGATTCAACAACTCATATCTCAGGGTGACAGGCGCAGTGCAGTGCCGCGCAGAATTTTGAATTTTAAAACACTGGGTGGCACTGCGTCTGATATGGGCAATCATGATGCTTACCATCAGGCACCTGATTTGCTCGTTTTGTCACTCAATACCAAAAAAAAAAAAATTATCAAACAGGTTTTTGTGACGAATGGAAATTATTAAATCTTATAATAAGCCTCGTACACCTCCTTTTACTATATTTTTCTCATAATTCACTCCATATTCCATTATCACTACTTTGCCGCCATATTTCCTGCTGTTTCCTGCTTATTCCATAGAGTATATCACCTCTCAGTCCTTCTAATATCAAACCTTAACCTTGTCATTGTCAATATTCTTGTTGACAGCGACAAAGCCACAGACTAAATCCACAAATCCTTACATTTGCCAAAAATACTTATAACATTCGGCCATCCTGCAAATTCGTCGCGTCCCGCGACGATACGCCCGAGCGCGATGATCACCAGCACCTCTCCCACCGATGCCCATTCAGACAGTGCAGAATAGAACACCCCTATTGAGACCAATTATTACATATTCACTTATGTATGCACTTAATAACAAACACGCACAACCTCGACACGGTCATCCGCCAGTCCCAAACCAGGCAACACCTGTACCATGGCAACCAGAAGACCGATATACACACCTATACACTCCCACAACACCCAGACACAGATCAAACAGACATGCTCACGCGCACAAATGCCTGACCCGGCCAGGGATCGAACCCGGGACCCGCAGCTCAGAAGGCAGGGACACCACCAGCCGAGCCAACCGGCCAGTGAGGCCGGCAGTTTTATATAAATTAAGTATCTTGAAATGAAAATTATCATCGAAGTCTAAGTTAATTGTAGTGATTGATCTGAATACTCAATGATACTCTAGGTCACACAGTGATTGCTCTAAAGTCTCACATCGATTCCTCTGAAGTCTCACAGCGATTCCTCTAAAGTTACACAGAGATTCCTCTGAAGTCTCAAAGTGATTCCTCTAAAGTCACAGTGATTCATCTGACTTCTCAAAGTGATACTCTAGGTCTCACAGCGATTCTTCTGAAGTCTCAAAGTGGATAATATGCTAAAATCACACAATGATTCCTCTGAAGTCTCAAAGTGATTTCTCCAAAGCCACACAGTGATTCATCTGAATTCTCAAAGCGATACTCTAGACCACACAGCGATTCCTCTGAAGTCTCAAAGTGGTAACTCTAAAGTCACAGTGATTCCTCTGAAGTCTCAGAGTGATTTCTCTAAGGTCACACAGTGATTCCTCTGAAGTCTCAATAAGTGATTCCTCTAGTCACTCAGTTGTTTCCCTGCGTTCACACAGCACAGGGCCACAAAGTTATATTCTGGAACTCACATAGTTATTTCCCTGAGATCACATAGCAACAGGGCCACAAAGTTATATTCTGGAACTCACATAGTTATTTCCCTGAGATCACATAGCAACAGGGCCACAAAGTTATATTCTGGAACTCACATAGTTATTTCCCTGAGATCACATAGCAACAGGGCCACAAAGTTATATTCTGGAACTCACATAGTTATTTCCCTGAGATCACATAGCAACAGGGCCACAAAGTTATATTCTGGAACTCACATAGTTATTTCCCTGAGATCACATAGCAACAGGGCCACAAAGTTATATTCTGGAACTCACATAGTTATTTCCCTGAGATCACATAGCAACAGGGCCACAAAGTTATATTCTGGAACTCACATAGTTATTTCCCTGAGATCACATAGCAACAGGGCCACAAAGTTATATTCTGGAACTCACATAGTTATTTCCCTGAGATCACATAGCAACAGGGCCACAAAGTTATATTCTGGAACTCACATAGTTATTTCCCTGAGATCACATAGCAACAGGGTCACTTAGTTATATTCTGGAACTCACACAGTTATTTCCCTGAGATCACACAGCAACAGGGCCACACAGTTATTTTTTTCTCCCTGAGATCACACAGCACAGGGCCACACAGTTGTTTTCTGGAACTCTCAATTTTAGTTGTCAAGTCTTATGCTGTTATGACTCTTAGCTGATATAATGATTTTTCAGGTTTCCATTAGATTGGACTTATGTATCTTCAAATATTTTCAATAACAATCATCATTCCGAGATTCCATCAGTATTACATCGGACAACCACTCTGTCTGTAGCATCATCTTCTATAAGCATTACTCCCATTATTATGTTGAAGACTCCATTCTAATCCTTGCTTCATTTAGGTCACATTGTCTGGCAAGCAAGACCCATTTTAGGTAGGTACAAAAGTACCTATTTTCATGTATACCAACTTTCTTTAATTACAAAATTTTGCTATTTGTCATATCTGAAAATTAAATACACAGGTTAGCATCTTTATTAAGTTAAATAATAGGTCCAAAAGGCTGTTCCACCATTATTCATTAGTCTGCAACTTGCGAATATTTTAAGATCACCTGGGAGATCTGTTTCACATATATAAGTACATTAAATATAAGTAGGTACTACACTTTATATATAATCTGAAAATTAAAATTAACTTTTTATAATAAATATAATAATATGAAGTTATTGAAAGCATAATATTTCAGGAGCAATCAGTTAGATATAAGTAGTAATAGGTCGTCGAAGACTGTTCCAATAGATCTGATTGTTAGTTGCTCACTTAGTACTTTTATACTTTCCTTTATAATCTGAAAATTAAGTAAACATTATGAATACAATAAGGTGACTGAATTTATATCATTTTAAAGTGGTGGTAGGCAGTAATATTCAAGAACTTTCTCATGAGATCAATACCAGATCTACTTAATACAAAGATACCTTTTGCCAAGCACACAATCTGTGTCTGTTCTGAGTAATACTATTAATTAGAAACATGACATTATTGTGTAGTGATAATAATTATTAATGATTTCAGGTCTATTTTAATGCTTAGTCGAGTGAATATCAATAGCAGCTGAAACATAATGTCTGGCGAAGTATAAATAATACTTAATTAAAGTACCTACCAAAAATACCTATAGTAGATTGCCCTGATGATGCTCAAATATCATATTACTAAACAAATTATCATAGTTGCCCAGCTACAAAAACACCAAGCACCCACATCACAGGCAACCACCGGCAACCCACCAAAGCCGGTGTCCTGACAGTACCCATAGGCCTATACACTAACACAACAATTCCAATTGCAAAGATATTATATCCAAAAGTAACCATCTTATTCATTGATCATGTGCATGAGAGACTAATATTATTTAGACATACAATGAGACGTCATGCACTTATTCACTGAGCAAGTAATCACTACACTTATTCACTATTCACTATGTGTAGACACAGATAGGCAGACCTTATCCTGAACGCTTTGTAAACCAGCAGTTTTCAGTAATTAGGTACATAATGGACTTAGATCTTGTACCCAACTACCTAATAATATATTTGCTCATAATATGTGGGGGCAATTTACCTATATTTACTATTTAATAACGACAATCAGCAGTGTATGCAAGAGCCGTTTGTGTTCATTATTCTATCAGCAACTAATTTTTGGTAGAATGGTAGTGACGTGATTCGTACATACATTACCTATTTTTTTGGTTTTGGCCAATTAGTGGGCAACATCCCACTTCTGAAATGTGACGAATGGAAATTATTAAATCTTATAATAAGCCTCGTACACCTCCTTTTACTATATTTTTCTCATAATTCACTCCATATTCCATTATCACTACTTTGCCGCCATATTTCCTGCTGTTTCCTGCTTATTCCATAGAGTATATCACCTCTCAGTCCTTCTAATATCAAACCTTAACCTTGTCATTGTCAATATTCTTGTTGACAGCGACAAAGCCACAGACTAAATCCACAAATCCTTACATTTGCCAAAAATACTTATAACATTTTATAAAACCATTGATCCCCTGATATTTTTATGTCATCCGTAATACGTCTCTGCTCTAGATAAAGACTGCGACGGGGTTGGAATTGAGATCGTTATGTGTGGGATTGAAATAAAGTGATTTCCACCGATAAATCGGAATCAAGGTAAGATCTGGCAAATGTTCACTCCGTTTTATATAACGGAGAATTAATGATATAGAGACAGAAATACTTAACATTATCTAACGTTCCTACTATCTACATAATATATTATGTAGTACTTGTAACCAAGAACCTATAGTACCCCTCTAGATGTATCTCCTTGTTTCTTTACACTGTCTACGAATATTCAATTGAACGCCGACGAGGGCGCTATTATCTTTGTGTTATGACGTTTTACAGCTGCTCAATATAACAGCAAATGTAGTTAAATTTTTTGCCACATTAATTATGACTATAAATAAGATTTTTAATGATCGTCTTTTACTGCATACGAAAGCACAGTGAGAAAGAACAAATTATATAAAGTAAAGATAAAACCTCTAGTGTTTCGAGATTGTTAAATTCATAAACCCCTTCGCGGTCTAATTAAAAGAGACTAACATTCACCCCGAACGTTTTTCCTTAATGAAAAAGCAAACACTTTGGCAACTCGCAATATAACGGAAAATTCAAAAAATCCTTTGGCGTATTCGTGCTTGCCACCAGGAGAGTAGCGTTTGATAGAGGCGTCTCGTTGCGCTCTTTTTGCAGAGCTGAAGTACCAGGAGCCACTTTTCGTTATGAGAGGTGTTTTTGTCACCTGTGAGAACATAATAGATATAGGTGGAACATTTGTGCTACTTCTGAAAATTGGAAACTTTGAGAATAGATTATACTTAAAGGTAATTTGATGATTATGATAACGATCAAATATTCTTATTTTTGATAAAATAAGATTTAATAAATCTATTTGATAGTAGATTTTTTTTATGATAGTGAGTGACAAGACGAGCAAATCAGGTGCCTGATGGCATCATGATTGCCCATATCACAGACACAGTGCCACCCATCAAAATTCTGTGCGGCACTGCACTGCGCCTGTCACCCTGAGATATTAGCTGTTGAATCTCGTCATGCCCAGTAATTTCGCTGGTAACATTGCCCTTCAGACCGGAACACAGTAATGTTTGCACATTACTGCTTGGCGGATGAATAACTGGCAAAGGTGTGGTACTTCCCCAGGCGGCCCCCTGCAATAGAGGCCTACTACTACAAAAATATAACATAACATAACACACAATCAAGCCTTTCTCCCGAATGGGTAGACAGAGGTGTACCCAGGACTCAGTCCCATAGTAGGTTCACCCACATTTGGCCAGAATGTTATTGGTCCCATTTAATAGGGGGCGAGCCTATTGCCATCGACCGTTCCACAGTTCCAGACTCCAGGCTGTCATTGAGATGATTCCCAATGGAAAAACTTTGCCTGGCCTGGGGACCGAACCCGGGACCTCATGATCGGCAGTCGAGGTTGCGCCCACGACACCATCGAGGCAGTCATATTATAATATACATATAGGTAAAGCATTTTTCTTTATACTGAATGTATTAATTTAAAAATATAAAACATCGCACAATTTAAAGCCAATGGATCAAAGATCGCAACTGAGAAAAGAGACGCCTAAAAGCGTTTCGATTCAACAGCAAAGCGACGGAGGGTTTTAGTAGAAAGCTTTTACGCTGGCGAGTGGCCAACAGAACCCTGATCCGTAATTACCTTTTGTTTACACACACAACAAAACCTGCAATTAGAATAAACAGCAAAAATTAAATGTGTTTATTTTTTCTAAGGAAAACAACGGAGAACACGAAACGGGTCAAACAATGGCGTGAAATGTTTAAATAAAAATAAAATTCTCTTTATTTTGGTATTGGATGGTTTACTTTATGTGAAAAAAGGGAGAAGAATTCCGCAACTGTATGAATTAGTGTAGAGAATAGACAGCGATACCTATCTTATAAATTATTGATTAGATTTATTGAAACTGATCCTGAAGAAATGGCTCATTTTAATGATCCCTAACAAAGGGTACGTTAGAACCCTTACCTGAGTGAGTATTTAATATCAATTTCAACTTGATACCTCCACGCGTTCCCATGAAAAAGTGTCTTGACAGACAGACAAACAGACAGACCGACAGACAGAAAGACAGACAGACGAACAACAAAGTGTTCCTATAAGGGTTCCTTTTGTCCTTTTGAGGTACGGAAACTTAAAAATTAACCAATGTAGCTAAGAAACTATCGAAGTTATAACTATAAAATATTTCAGACTTGAGCGAGAGTTATTGAGCTGATATTTAAAATTACTGGATATAAATACCCATCGTAGATGTATCTTACATTGTAGATTTATTACATTGTAAAAGTCAACCAGTACATAGAGGACAAAGATGCCTGGAAACTTCTGCATAGCCGCCTCACGGCACCTTCAAAGAAAACGAATGTAACCAAACCAAATATTGTGAAACTATCTGTTGAAAAAATTAAGCCCTACAAGTTTCTTGTGCGTTCTTCTTGTAGAGGTATCTTTCCGAACGCACGGTAGACTCAGTACTGTTTATCTTCATTGACGTTGCAAAGTGTCAGATTATGACCTATTTGAATAAATCTGTTTGAGTTTGAGTTTAGAAGGAGTAACTACAAGAGCAGTATTAGGCGATACCACCGTTACCACAAACCACCACGATCTTCAGTGGTAGACATTTAAGTAGGAAGTTTAGTTTTTGCAGAACTTGAAATCCTTTCTTTTGCAAATAATAGGTACAATTAGTTGGCCCAGAGTAATTTTTAAGGACAATTGGTTGATGGCTTATTTAAATTGGCGGGATTATTTAAACCCAAAAATACGTAAATATATCATTTCATAATTTTAGGTCGCTGGGTTGTAATTTTTAATGATTTCAAAAATTGACTTGGTTCGGAGTGACAAACAATTTTGTCATTTAATTAGGTCCGTTGGGCCTTACGAGGATTTAGTATTACTTCTTTTTTGTATTTTTTTATTGCTTTTTTTGTTTGTGTTTTTTCTTTTTTGTTGCTGAAGTACATACAGAAAATTGAAAATAAAAACACAATCGTAGATGCAAATGTAGGTAAAACTAGTAAAGAACGGAAGCTATTGGAGATAAAGAACATATTGAAACCGTCTACGAGCGCGGAGGATGTAGGCGGGTTTATTGCCTGCACGATTGTTATCGCAGCGTATCATTACCGTTCATAGAATACATGCACAAATAGACATTATGTAAGTCTCATAGCGGATTAAAAATCCACTAACAAATACCATGTAGTGGATAAAATAGGCTATGCAACAAGCTACTTAGCTTACGTGTATAATAATATATATGTAGCAAACACTAACCACACGTGACACATCCAAACCACATAAAAAATATAATTTTGTTCTTAAATTTTCAGAAAACGCATTTATAATATCAATGGTTTTCGCAATTTATTAGTATTCGCGAGTATCGCATTTATAGTTTTAGTAGAAAGTGGGTTAGGATAAGATTTTATATATTCGACCGAGCGAAGCGAGGTCTTAGAGTCGACAAGTGGGAAAAACCTGCGCTTGTACCAGCTTAAGGGTTGACCTCTGGTATGTAAATTTGATCGACGATAAATTGAAAACTGTTGATTTGATCTTGATGAAACTTTGCAGACATGTAGTTTAAAGTGATAAAATTTTTTACTTTAGATAATGAGCAAAATCGGCCGAGGGGTTCCGTATATATAAGAGTCACAAGGTATTTATGAAAGGTCTGACGATAATTTCGAAACCGATGGTCCGATTTTTTTTTTTCAAATTTAGACACATAGTTTAAGACTTGCATAAAAATATTAGCCAAAGTTTGTATGTATGTATGTGTGTATGTATGTTTGTCTTGCGATAACTCGAAAGCCGATGATCCGATCTTGATGAAACTTTGCAAATAGGTAGTACAGGATAAAAGAATTTTCAAGTTCGAAGATGAGCTAAATCGGTCAAGGGGTCCTAGAGTTGTAGCTATTATAAAATCTCAATATTTTTCGATTATAACTTGAAAATTATCAATTCGATTTTTATGAAATTAAATATGTACGTAGGATAGGCTTATATTGTTTATAATATCCAGTTTCAGATTGATCAGTTAAGGTGTTGTCAAGTTATAAAAGATACCCCGATTCTCAAGGGATAAAATTCAATCTCCTCTCAAAACAACTAGATGGCGCGCTGATGTCGTTAAGTCGCACTATCGTAATGTTGAATAGATTATTATAACTAATATTAGTGAAGAGTTTAGAACAACATTTGCTTAGGGATGTGACTAAACAGTAAAAAAAATGATTTTTGTAGTGGAAGGCCTCTTTAGCAGGGTGCCGCCTGGGGAAGTACCACACCTTTGCCAGTTATTCATCCGCCAAGCAGTAATGTGCAAACATTACTGTGTTCCGGAATGAAGGGCAATGTTACCAGCAAAATTACTGGGCATGATGAGATTCAACAACTAATATCTCAGGGTGACAGGCGCAGTGCAGTGCCGCACAGAGCTTTGAATTTTGAAACACTGGGTGGCACTGTGTCTGATATGGGCAATCGTGATGCTTACCATCATTTGCTCGTCTTGTCATTCATTATCATAAAAAATAAGATTAATTAATAATCGATTTTTATTTGTTCCTACAAAATCGATTAATGAAAAAATCGATTTTTAGTGGAATAATAATCGACTTTTCTAAAAATATTTATTAAAAAAAAATCCTAACGAAAGAAATCAGCTTTTTTTCAATAATAATCATACCTAGCTAATGTACGAACTTTGCCCAAGCAAAGCTTAAAAATGAAAAATTTCATCCACGGGTGGGATTCGATCCACGCACCCTCCACACTATTCCGCTTAGTGGGCACTGGGGCACTCTACCCTGTGCTTGAGCTACCGTGGAGAGCCACGACGAACGCGTGGAGCGTGGAGAGCGTCAATCAATAAATACCCTCTTAGAACTATTTTTTGTTTTTTTTTTCTTATGTTAATGAGTAAGAAGACGAGCAAATCAGGTGCCTGATGGTAAGCATCATGATGGCCCATATCAAACACAGTGCCACAAAGTGTTTTAAAATTCAAAATTCTGCGCGGCACTGCGCCTTTCACCCTGATATATTAGTTGTTGTAACTTAACTCGTCATGCCCAGTAATTGCGCTGGTAACATTGCCCTTGAGACCGGAACACAGTAATATTTGCATATTACTGCTTGCTCGACTGCCAATCAAGAGGTCCCGGATTCGATCCCCAGGTCAGGCAATGTGTTAAATATTGGATTTTTCCATGGGAATTATCTCAATAACTGCCTGGAGTCTGGAACTGTGCCCGGTAGATGGCAATAGGCTTGCCCCCTATTACATGGGACATACATACATTCACACATTCACGCCTTTTTCCCGAAGGGGTAGGCAGAGGTGTACCCTGGACTCAGTCCCATAGTAGTACACCCACATTTCGCCAGTATGTTATTGGTCCCATGTAATAGGGGGCGAGCCTATTGCCATCTACCGGGCACAGTTCCAGACTCCAGGCAGTTATTGAGATAATTCCTAATGGAAAAATCCAATATTTAACACTTTGCCTGACCCGGGGATCGAACCCGGGACCTCTTGATTGGCAGTCGAGCATGCGCCCACTACGCCACCGAGGCAGTCAATCGAAAACAGATTACACAATAAAAAATCGATTAATAAATAATCGATTTATTAACGTAATAATCGTTCAAATAAATTCGATTTTTTAGGAATAATAATCGATATTTTTTTTAATAATCGATTATTTTTTCACATCCCTAATCAGAATTTCAGAGCTAATCTTAAAAACTAATTATCTCATACCTCAATTATACCTAAAGACCTTAGACTTTACCCTTCTAGACC
This sequence comes from Hemistola chrysoprasaria, assembly GCA_947063395.1. Taxonomy (NCBI): domain Eukaryota; kingdom Metazoa; phylum Arthropoda; class Insecta; order Lepidoptera; family Geometridae; genus Hemistola; species Hemistola chrysoprasaria. The sequence goes on from OX346719.1 coordinate 11,084,899, forward strand.
TTAAGAGGTCTAGAAGTTACAGGAAATTGGGGTTTGCGAGGTCTCAGTTCGAGGCGAACTACTAGTATTATTAGCGAAGAATTATGTATTCCTATTGGAGTATAATATAAACCAATAGACACTTTGTAAATCACTAGCCGATGCAGTTTTGTTCTGAGTCTTTCTACGTACGCCTATTTCTACGCCTGGGGAAGTACATACCTTTGCCAGTTATTTATCCGCCAAGCAGCAATGTGCAAACTACTGGGCATGACGAGTTTCAACAACTAATATCTCAGGATGACAGGCGCAGTGCAGTGCCGTGCACAATTTTGAATTTCAAACACTGGGTGGCGGTGTGTCTGATATGGGCAATCATGATGCTTACCATCAGGCACCTGATTTGCTCGTCTTGTCACTCACTATCATAAAAAAACATCTTTAAGTCATTTTCCCTATTTTTTTAAATGAGTCACATCTATTCTAAAAGTGCGATATCATAGTAACAGGTACAAAGACAAAGATAGCTTAGAAAAAATACGCTTAGTTGGGAAAAGGAGTCGCGATAATAAGACGTAAAAGTCTGACTAGCAATATATTAAGGGATCGACATTACGTCCCCCTATTACGCTATCTACGGCATACGGAACCTTCGCTCCGCTCGCCGTCTTGTTCCGGATATTGCCTGGAATACACTCCAGTGATTGCATGACACATCGCCACTCGTATGAGCTTTTCAACCATAAACTACACTTTAATATCGAGAATTTTCTCTCTGCATGATTTAAAACACATGTATTACGAGAAGAAGCTTAAATTTTCTGTGACAAGTTGCTTTAAGCTTTACAAAACTTTTGAAAGGTATCCAGTATACATAACATGGCTAGTACTTATAGTTACTTAGACCTGCCTCGGTGGCGCACTCGTTCGGAATAGCGCTACTGCCGATCATGAGGTCCCGGGTTCGATCCCCATGTCAGACAAAGTGTTATTGGATTTTTCCATTAAGGATTTTCTTAATGTTAACCTGGAGTATGGAACTGTGCCCGGTAGACGGCAATAGGCTCCTAACACATGGGACCTAAAACATAACTGGCCATGTGTGGGTGTACCTACTATGGGCCTCTGGGTACACTTCTGCTTATCCCAAAGGGACTGTACTCTATGGTGTAGCTCTAATATTAAATTTTGAAAGTAATCATCCACACGAAAAAAATTAAAAACCATTTCGATCACGTCAGCTTTCAAACATCGCTTCAAAATCGGTCTCTTCGTTTAGGAGCAACGATGCCACAGATAGAAACACAGATTCACAGAGCCATGTCAAACTTATAACACCCCTACCTTTTTCGGTCGAGGGTTAAAATGTAAAAGTAAAGCGAAGTCAGTTTCCATTCGTTTTCCGACAGGTTCTCGTAGAAACGTGTGTTGCTAGAGTACATAAAGAATGAGAGGACTTCGACTAGGTATTCCGCAGCGTGCCAAAATCATTTGGGAAACGTGATAGCTTCTAAGCTCGAAACTCCTTTGTGTGGAGCTCTCGAAATATTCTATAATATTTCCCTGTAATATGCACGCGGCCTGCGGCAGATAAGCAAAGAAATAACACGATATTTTTCGAAGATTTTCATAAAATTTCTGTAGGGTGCAATAATATTTTTAGTCCTTTTTTTTTGAGACACAAGACAACTTTTCTATTTAGGGTTCTCAACGTGGCTCGTTCAAATAGGTTCAAAAATTTGTACCCAATCAGATCCAAAGCTTTGATTAGTTATATACATTTTAATTCCCAGCCAGTAGGAATATTAAAGTACAGTCAACATAAACATCCGATAATATTACCATTTTTAAGGTTCCGTTCCTCAAAAGGAAAAAAGAAACCCTTAAGAGATAACTTTGTTGTCCGTCTGTCTGTCCGTCTGTTAAGACCCTTTTTCATGGGAATACGTGGACGTATCAAGTAGAAATTGATATCAAATATTTAAGTCTGCAGTCTCTTGTAGCTGTTAAAAAATCATACTGCTAAGTTAACGCAATCAAAAGTTATGGCTATTTTACTGCATATTTCCATACTTTGCGCACGGGACTATAAACCTCTAAGGTACTTGCCGTTGGCCTAGCATCATGATATTTGGCAAGAAGCTAGATCTTGTATGACAACTAAAGGAGAAAATACCAAGGCCATAATTTAGTTGTAACGTTACAAAAAACAACAAAAGTATTTCCGGTTGCTGAAATGCGTATCAAGTTTTTGTCCCTAACGTTTTCGTAGCCTAGTTTTTGTACGAGCGTTGGATCACGATCTCTAGGGTGACGGTTCGAATCTCGGAAGATCTCTCTTTGGATTTTATTTTATAGTTAGGTTTTTATAAAGCTTATATTTCGTTGTATTGATTAATATAATATAAATTTATATATTCTATTATAACCCGTAAAATTATCCAAAAAAAATTGGATTACTAACATGTTTGCTATAGTTTTCAACTAGATGCTATATGTTCTTAGAAGCAGTAACGTTTTGTTCAGGTATCTAGGTACCCTGAACTATGCATACATACGTATGCCTTAACAATTTATTTAAATCAACGATCTCTTTTTCTATTCTGTGTTTCTGTTGGGAAAATAGGGCGGCTAAAGTTACTGGTATGCGTGTTCTATAGAAAAACCGGCTGGGTAATAAAAAATATTGATTTATTCAACTAATGATTACAAAATAGATGGTAAAGGTAGGTCTCCCTTTCGTGGCTGGAATTCAAGTGAGTAATTTTGTGCCGCGGTGCGAGTTAGAAAATGTCAGGTGATCAATATACGGTACGACTGTGAACGCTGGATTGGCGAAAGCTTGGTCAGCGCTTTATCTCACTCGTGATGTTTCCTAACATTTCATCTCTGCAATGGCTGGCTGGGTATAGTGCCATCAAGTTAGCTCCAGGTGGTAAAAATTTGAACTACGGCTTGTCAGCATTCATTTCGAGGAAAATCATTACTAAATTCTCCACTAGCGACGCTGCTAACCGCACAGATAAAATCGTAGAACTATATCTACTGGACCCGGTGTTTAGAGGATTCAAGAAAATATTGAATTATTTATCGTTTCTAAATGTAGAAAAATAGAAACATAAATTTTGCAGTGGAATATTAAACTCATAAAAGGCTCCGAGAGTGCTGCAGGGTCGTGACTGAGAACCTTTGAAACTTGCCAAAGATATTATCTTCATTAAATTTTTATGCGAAAGTAATCCTGTAACATTAATTACTTCATTTCAAATAGAGCTACATTTTACGTAAGTCAGAAGAATGGGGATATTAATCATTACGAATGAAATACATCTAGAAAGGGTCGGGACTGGATGTTTTATATTAATAATTCCAATTAAGGCTTAGTGTTTGAATCTCCGAAATTTATAATTATTTTATGTTATAATTTTGATGAGATTCAACAACTAAGTAATATCTCAGGGTGTGACAGGCGCGTGCAGTGCCGCGCAGAATTTAGAATTTAGAATTATATGTAATTTCAAATTCGCACATGGACCTAGCTAGGTACCTGCTTAAATTTTTAAATAATTAATGTAATTAAGTAAAAACACTGTTTTTATCATCGCTCACATAGCAGCATCTGCACATTGGTCATGTAGTCGATGACCAAAAACACAGAGTGCAAAAGTTCCATATAGATAAAAGAAAACCTCAAAACGTTTGAGCAGAAAAGGGGCACATCATTTTTTGACCGGCCTTTAGGCCGGTTACCAAAATGATGGCCCAGACCGATACAGGAAAGGTTTGAAATGAAGGAATGAAATCTTAAATTTTTATTAATATCATAAGTGAGTTACCGGCTTTAGAATAATGCTCCACCCTCACTACCCGTGGTTGCCGTAAGGGCCGGCTAAGGGTTAACAGATCCAGAGGACGGGCAGCATAGTCCTCTGCAAAAAACCATTGAATTCCGCTCAAAAACCCGCCTGCGAAGCGTGTCGAGTATTGGCAAGACCCCCCTTTATGGGGAAGACCCATGTTCAATAGTGGTTCAATAGTGGTAAACGGCTGAGATGATTGATGAATATCAGAAGTATTTATAGGTCACTATGTACTGATGTTTCATTAACAAACTGATAAGCTGAAATGTGGTTTATTAATTACCTATAGCTGTTATCTGCGGTTTCACTTATTGCGGTTACTGAAGCTTTGTATTGTTGTGAAATAAACATTCTATTATTATTTGTACGTAGGTACTAGATTATAGAAATAAGACGTGTCTACTTATTCAGTTAAATTTTCTTATATTTTTTATTATATATTTATATATTATATTTGCACGCCTGCTTGCAAGGCTGAATACACTGACTTTTAGTTATTTAAGATCCTATATTATAATGTATATGTGTATTCTGGCAAAATAAAATATTTGATTTGATTTGATTAAACACACGAAACGAGGAGTTAACTTTCACAGGAGGACAACAGCAGTGTCCTAGGGGTCCTTCCTTCCTTACATGCTGAGTCCTATAGGTAACACTACACTGCGACATTTATATTGTTAAGTTCTTTATTTGTCAGAACATCTGTCCTTCTGGTAATATATAAATGTAATCTTCCAAAAGAATCAGCAGCAGCTCTAAAATATGGGGAATGAAAAATGAAAAAAAAACGTAAGTACCTATTTTTCACGCATCTGCAACCATTTCAGTATTTTCCCCCTATAAGTGTAAATCAATATAAAGGCGAGTAGAGTAGCGCGATAAGGGCACGTCTTGATGGCTACTCTACACCAGCGGGTAATTTACTACTTTCCGATAAGAGAACGGCGAAAAAAGCACACAATAATCCTTATAAATCGATCCTTGTAGCGTATTGGCGTAATTCATGATCAGAGTGAACGAGGGCTCAGTCGGGGCGCGACTTGCGAAACGGAACCAAGCGACATTTTTCTGATAAAGCCGTCTGCCTTATTGACATTGCCACCTAGAAAAGCTGGGGATTTTTTACACAGATTTTTTGTAAGCGAAATTCTACCCATGTTATAAGCAAAAGTATGGATGTGTATTGGGCTTTACTATACTTAAAATTGCGACGTAATTAACGTACAAATTTTAATTGTGTTTAATATATATGAACCTTTTCCCCAGTCCTGGCAACCTGGAGTTCCAACAGCCTGGAGTCTGGATTAGTGCCGATTCTCCGAACAGCGAGTCTCTTGTTAGTAAGCGTTAAAACGTCGAGTGCCCGGACGTGTGATGTTATGTTATTTTACGCCAAAACCTTGAACGAAATGCAGATATGTAGCAATTACTGGTCTTAACATAACATTTTCCGCTAAACAATATGAAATAAATCCAAAGACTTAAATAAGTTATGTACGTCTATATGGATTTTAATACGTACTTTAGTTTAATAAATTCAATTCAGATTGTATTGCTGCTGTAAAGCCCTTAACCCTAAACAAAGCCTTTACTACCCTGATTTATAGGCGATGTACTTACATTATTGCTATTTTCTCCACTGATCTTAAAATAAGATACTACTATCTAAAAGAAAAATAATAACCATAAATTACTATCCTTATCAAAATAATGCTCGTATTTACGTCTTCTAAAGACAATAAAAAAGTACACAATAATGTTCACGACCCGCGAACATGTCGCAGTCATGTGAGCATTGGGCTTTAGAATCGTGTTTTTATCAAAGTCTCAGTCTCAACAAACTGAACCTCTCAATTTAGGCCCCTGATAAGATACCCTATTATACGTACGTACCAAACGACCCAAATCATTCAGTAGCTTTGTTGTGAAAAGATAACACACATATTTATGTGTGATATTTATGAATGTGTTATATCGTGTGAAATGACCATCTCCGATGACGTCACACCGGGCTCACTCCTAGCAACGACGCGACGTCACAAAGTGCCGACGCCGCTATTTTGGCCCAGTGCCCCCTGCCCCGATGCTTTCCCCTGAAGACTCATCACTTCGGCCCTAGCATCGGACCGTTGTCGCCGCACTTTAGGTTAACATTTAGATATAATTTAGATTTAACACATAATCGTTATGTGAAGTAAAATAAAGAAACTAGTACATAGAAGAGTTTTTGGCTTCTCCTGCACCCTCCGGCCCCAGCATATATAACTAATGTAGATATTTATCTACATTCATATAAACCATCGCATTTTATAATACATATATTAATGAGGAGTAAAATGGGACAGGATATTCCTAAATATGTTGTTATTTTTTAGACTGTTGGTGCAAGTTTTAGGACCTTTATATGGCAGCTATGTTCAGCACCAAAACGAGAAGCTTTCAACCGTGTCAAGTAAAAATACGTGTCGTAGCAAACTTTTACGAGACAAATTGCAGTGATTTTCAAGGATAATCGAATTTCCGCGGTTACAGGGTTACCCACAATCAATTTGAATTGAAAAAATAAGGAATCTCAAAAGGTAAGTTGATATTGCAATTCTTCTTGTTGCTTTTATTCTTTCTCTTGTCGAGTTAGTACAAAATGAATTAGCGCCAAAGTGAGGTTACGGAAAGTCCATTGAACATTGTAGTTTACCAGTTTAACTACTCGTACTTTAAAACTAGTCGTACAGGGAATTATATTATCATCTCACTGACCACATTTCACGTTAGGGTGGGTCGGCACAGCACGTCTTCTTTCCCATATCCTGTTCCACGCAATTAAACGTACCTTATAGGTATCCAATTGCTACGATTTCTTAATAGTTGGACAAATCTGCGTGCCTAAAAATAACTTTGACCACGAATCTGAAGTTGGTGAGTTTTATAGTTCTTCAGGCGCTCTTGAACCTACAAAACTTTCTCGTCTGAAAATAGCTGAAGAGCCGTGTCCCAAGAAGTTCACATCTCCAAATTGGACGATTAAAACAAACGTTCCGTCCAACTTTTATACCCACCTTAAGTTAACAAAACGTTCCAAGTTAAACTGAAACAAGTAGTCTCCTCTTAATTAACCATCATTTACCTAAGCCGGCTTTAATGATAGAGCACGAGACATTTGCAAGTTACGAGAACTCGGCTTCTGAGGTGAAATATATTTAATTTGATTATTATAGAAGTTGCGACCGTAATTGATTATGTGCTTTGTTATTGCGCTGGCTAAGTGAGGTAACAATTGTTCAAGTTAATCTGATATCGTTAACTAGTTTGATTAAAATACTTGGAAGTTTATCACCAGTTGCTTTGCCATTTATCTTTATTGATTTCTGGAGCTCCAAATATTATATTTCGTGTTTGTATCTATCGTTAATTAGTTAGTTACTTAAAGTTACACAAAATAATTCCCAGTTGTTATATTAAATAATGTATATCAACATTTTATGTGTCAAAGTAATATTAATACTAATAATATATTATATTTCATTATTATTAAAATATGAAAACAGCATTGACTTCACTTACATTTTCCAGATTTTTATGATTCATATCTATATTTTTTAGAATTATATTTGCAAAATGCAATAATTCGCAATAATCATAATTTATTGGCATTTCACCACTAAAATATTTGGTAAGTATTAGAATTGGTAAAAAGAATATACTTGTTTGAGTTATTCGCTAGGGTGCTTTCAAACCGAAATAAATTCGGTTCGTATCGAAAGCAACAAGAGGCAATTCACTTTTATTGCTGTTACATGAAAAAATATGTGAATGACATCGACATAAATCGTTAAAGAGGGATTTTATTTATTTTTGAGGTTGTTGATGTGAATATTAGGAATGTTATGATGTGGTCTCGATACCTACGCATTTCTATACAAGTAATATTTAACAATATACCTATATTCTCTATACTTTTGACAAAAACTTATTCCATTTGTTTTTTTAGGAAGGTGGGAGCTAGTCAAGAATAATAACAGAAGACCGAATGAAACGTGTGCCACATAAGAAACTTATGATGACCAGAAGTAATCAGTGGACTATTTGCTAACTTTCTTTCACTAATTTATACCTGTCTAAGTACTTGCCACTCCAAAGTTGTTTTTTTAGTCATCTAAGAAAGTGCTTAACACAATATACAAATACTGCTTGAATCGTCTGTTACAGACGTTGAGGCTGATGATGAATCAGTACGACAATAATAACTAGTAATATAATGAACAGACGATCGAACATGGTTTGACCGTAGCACCGTATCGTTCGGTACGTTTTTCACGCCACAAAATCAAACCGGTTTGATGCAAGCAACCGTAGCACCATTCCAATTAATTATAATTGTAATGTTCGCTGGATAGTGCGCCAGACGATCGAACTTGGTATGGTGCCGAACCTATTTCGGTGTACGGCCGTGCCATGTTCGATCGTCTATTCGTAGCATAAATACCTACCAATTCTCCCCGTGTAATTACCACATGTAACGTAAGAGTTCATATTACGACAGAAAAGAAGTTGTCTCCTATATAAACATAATTTCAAAAACAAGTGTGTCCTACAAGTAAATAAATAGAGAAAAACGGAGCATTTTTCGTCCTAATTCTAACATTCGCGACACCGCACCGGGCCGTGGATTGCCCAGTGTCCACTTCACGGCACATAAAACTTTTATGGAGATACACGGGTGGCCCATGGGCCAATTTATTCCTATGGCCCGTCCGCACTACCAGCTGACATATGCCCCAAAAAGATACTTCATTCTGAGCATTTTCGCGAGAACCTTGATTGCCACTTTATTTTCGTATTGCTTGTTTCTCTACGAAGCACAACTTTGGGGGTAATATACCTCAATAAATCTTTAAAATAATTATTTACCTAATCGTGTAATATCATCATACGTATATTAGAAAATGTAAATATGTACCCACTATTTTTTTAACAAAATAAGTGTCTTAAGGGCCTCTTTCACCATCCTCGAGTAAAGTGTTAATTAACTACTCTTTTTTTTACGATAGTGAGTGACAAGACGAACAAATCAGGTGCCTGATGGTAAGCATCATGATTGCCCATATCAGAAACAGTGCTAGACCCAGTGTTTAAATTAATTATTTAATTCAAAATTCTGCGAGGCACTGCACTGCGCCTGTCACCCTGAGATATTAATTGTTTATACTTGTCATGCCCAGTAATTTCGCTGGTAACATTGCACTTCAGACCGGAACACAGTAATGTTTGCACATTACAGCTTGGCGGATGAATAAAATAACTGGCAAAGGTGTGGTACTTCCCCAGGCGGCCCCCTGCAAAAAAGGCCTACCACTACTCGCCGAGTAGTACTACTCGGCAAGTAGAAGTCTCAGGTAACTTTTGACAGTTTCACAAAAAAAAGCTAGTTTATGTGCCGATTAGCGTAACTCAGACATTATGAAATTAGCCCTGCACCTTACTCGCCTCTTAAATAGACGAATAGCTTACTCGGCACTTTACTCGAGGATGATGAAAGAGGTCCTTATTAAGTAGTCAAAAATTAAGTACTAATATTATATACAAACATAGGTGTACAAAAGTCAAGCTCAAAATAATCGAATAAACAAAAGGTAAACGATGTAACTTTGTGAGTGTTTTGAGCGCGGCTTCGACCACGGATTAGGCAGAACAAGCTTTGAGGTGCTTTAAGTTCGCGCTATTTCAAAGTCAATTTTAAAGTTATTTGCATATTTCGTGTTTTCCGGACGAGATTGGTTCGGTATCGACGCCAATATTCCAATATTCATTAGGTGGATAGCGATCGGTTAGGTAACTTTACTTTCAGTAAAAATTAAATAGATTTTTCTCGGCCTCCGGATGGGCAATCTCGGTGGGAATTATGTGGAATTTATATGGGAAATTAAATTTTATCTGATAACATCGTAACGTTGGTCGTTCTTCCGTCCCAATTTGCTTTATATTTTTTAAATTCGCTCTTCCGCACAAAGTTAGATTAGAATCGTGCCGTTTTCTAACTTCTGAGAATAGCTTTGTTTTACACAGGATTTTAAGAGGAGCAGAGAATAATCTATATTCATTAACAGTACGAGTGTTCTGGTCTAATTGTAATATAGGTAGATAAAACCCAAAGCAAGCATATCTAACCCAAATAGCCTTCGCATCCAGAAGTCGAAACCAATCGCTAGAGCAATTTTCTTAATCAAATCAACTCCAACAGTACCTAACTGTTTTCGCAAGCAACTGGGACAGAACACTAACATCAAAGCGTAAGTAAGCAATCCAGAGACAGAAAAGCTATGAATGTAAATCAAGTGGAACCTCATCAAAGTTGGTGACGACCCGTAGGCGCTTTCAAACTCATTTTCATATAGCGCTCGCGGCGCAAGAGGGCGGATTAAGCGAAACTTTAATGCCCTTTTCGCTTACGCGGAGTTTTTTTGCATTGATTGGTATGATCAGATAAAGAACTGTTGGCGTGGAACGGTAGATGGTGTTTCTAGATAATATACCTTTTCCTTTATAACAAGGGTCAAAATTGTAAATTAAAATTCGAGGAAAACGAATTACCAAGGTTGATAAGGTAAGAATACTTAGATCACAAATAAAATACCTGAAAATTTGTTTGATACGCAACTTTCTTATTTGTATATTCATCTTCTAAGAATAAATAATTATAACTTTCATTAAAAAAAAAGTTTTAGTTTTTTACTTTGATTCAGATTCAGATTCATTTATTTACCATAACTATAACAATTTTGTTGTTACAATGGCATGTCATTTATTTGATACAGACAAACAATTTCAATAATATTTATAATAACAAAAAATACTTATGCATACAAATTTTCAAATAAATTGCTAAATAAATAAAAAACATGATTAAAGTTAAGTAAAGTTATTTCTTATTAAAGTATAGTTAAGTTATTTCTTAAGCACAGTGTTTATTTCTTAGAAGCGCTCTATTCCATGCTCTCTCACTTAGTTCAGCTTTAAATTCCGACAAGTCCAACTATACTATCTTTTTTTTTATGATAGTGAGTAACAAGACGAGCAAATCAGGTGCCTAATGGTAAGCATCATGATTGCCCATATCAGACACAGTGCCACCCAGTGTTCCAAAATTCCAAAATTCTGCGCGGCACTGCACTGCGCCTGTCACCCTGAGATATGAGTTGTTGAATCTCGTCATGCCCAGTAATTTCGCTGGTCATTAATCCTAATTGGCCTCATTAATCTCTCTAATACTACATCTCTAAACCTCTATAGATATAAATTATTATTTATCGTACTAATCCTATCCTATGTCCTATATCCTATCTTACTTCTTACTAATATTATAAATCTCAAATATCAGTACAATACAATACGAATAAGGAAAGAAAAATTGTCACCCACGGGCGGGATATGAACCACGCACCCTCCGCATCAATCCGTGGTGGGCGCTCTACCACTTGAGCTACCGTGGAGGTACTAATTCGTCGGCGAAATTTTTCTATCCTTTCTACCTAACGCCTCTATAGGCGTGTGTTTATCTATAGGTGATGCATTTCGCAATCTACCCACCGACAAGTCCGATTTTTTATTTTTATAGACAAAGCGGTCTACTCGCATGTAATACAATACGAATAAGGAATGAGATATTTCAACCACGGGCAGGATCTCAGATACAATGTAAAAAAGTTGTTTATTTAAATTAATTTCATTATTGTACTGATGAATGAATAAAATGTAGAAACTAACTTTAATTTATGTAAAAAAGTTACGTTTTTCACGCTAAAACTACTGGACCGGGCTGAAATTCGGTATATAGTTTACACCCAGGAATAACATAAAACATAACAACATACATTCACGCCTTTTTCCCGAAGGGGTAGGCAGAGGTGTGTACCCAGGACTCAGTCCCATAGTAGATACCACCCACATTTCGCCGGTATGTTATTTGGTCCCATGTAATAGGGGGCGAGCCTATTGCCATCTACCGGGCACAGTTCCAGACTCCAGGCAGTTATTGAGATAATTCCTAATGGAAAAACTCAATATTTAACACTTTGCCTGACCTGGGAATCGAACCCGGGACCTCTTGATTGGCAGTCGAGCATGCGCCCACTACGCCACCGAGGCAGTTAACATAAAAATAACATAACAAGACATAACAATAACATAACAATAAATAACATAACATAACATAACATAATAAATAACATAAAAAGTACTTTTTATCCCGATATTCGCACGGAAATGAAGACTACGCGGGTGGAACCGTGGGGCACATCTAGTAATATTTTAAATGCGAAAGTTTGTGAGGATGGATAGATGGATATTTGTTACTCTTTCACGCCAAAACTACTGAACCGAATGAGATAAAATTCGGAATGCAGATACTTTAGTTGAACGAAGTACGAGTATGTATTATACGAGTAGACTACACAATTTTATAAATGCTAAGAGAGCGCTGAAAATTAAAAAATAACGCAAAAAAAATTATGTCGCTCCATATCTTTACTTTTCTATTATTGTTCACTCATTGAAAGTTAAGCTTATTTTGCAGAAAATCAACTTACAAGGATTTCTCTTATCTTTACAATCGTTGGGTTTTTAATATTAAAAAGACAATTTTGTTTTATGATATTAGACATTCATTTCTGAGAAACCTTTGAAGTTTACTGAATTTTTTTTTTATAAATAATGCTCTTTACAGGATTTAAGAATACGATGATTTATGTAAGGTCCTAATTATCTCGGAGATAGTTAAAAATATTAAGTAAGGCAAGTAGAGATATAATTTTTTAAAGCACAGATCTTAATCAATCAATTTAAGATCAGATAATGCCGCCAGTTTTTACTTCTTACTAGTTTTAAGTTTTTCTTCTTTGTTTATTTTCTGTTATATTGTGGTAGCAATAAAGAGTTTTCATTCAGTCATTCTTATTATATAAAACCATATTTACTAAAAAGTATTGGAGCAAGTGAGGAATAGTGTGATAAGGGAACGCTGTGGCGTTTTAGAAGATAGTGAAAGGAATGCTTAGATGGTTCGGACTTATGGAGAATATGGATGAAAGGAGATTGACAAAATAGTTTTATAATAAAGCGGGTATGAATGGTCATTCGGTAGCGGTCGACCTAGGCATACAATAAACAAGTTGTCTTGAGAAAATTTCACATCAAACGTGAACCGACCGTGTTAACCGACGAGCATGCATTTGATAAATGTGGAAGAAGCATAAGTAAATGTCAGGATCGTTGCAAGTGGAGAGAAAAAGTATCTTGCCTACCCCAACGGGATATAATGCGTCACTGTATGTGTGTATGAATCTGATCTTTTTTTTATTATAACTAGAATAGAATATAGAAAGAATTATACCATTATATATTTATTATGTATTCACGGCTGCAGGGCTCTAGGTATAATACTTCCAAGTATTTTGGGTTCCTCATACTGAAAACCTTTGTAGCAAACATTTACCTAAGCACAATATAAATGTGGGAGCGGAATGTTTTCTACTTTCATTTCTATGGAGATGAAAAGAATTTATTACTTTAGCTCACAAATATTAAAGGAAAATACAATAAGAATATTACGCAGTTACCCTGTACTCGGTACAAATACGAGTACTTTTATTAATATTTCTACCGATGCAACATTACCCCTAATTAACTCGCACACAGTCACAGTTTCTTTGTCTATTAATTTACAACGACAATATTTTGTATTTGTCGCCGTGAATTTATAATTCGCTTAGTTAGTTTCTTTTTTATGGTAGTGAGTGACAAGACGAGCAAATCAGGTGCCTGATGATAAGCATCATGATTGCCGATATCAGACACAGTGCCACCCAGTGTTTAAATTATAAAATGTTATATTATGTAATTCTTTTTTTTATTTATGTTTAGCCTTATTAACTCAGAGAGTGTAATAACTAAAATTCGTAATTGTTATACCTTAACATTGTCCTATAAGATAAATCATTTTTTTACTAAACCAATATTCGACTATATGGGTTGGCCACATAACCCATATGAATTGACTCGAGCAGTGTAATTGGGGTAACCTGTTAGAGTATAAATTCAAATTATTATTATTATTTGTAATGTAATTTGTAATTATACATGTAACAAAAACGCGTAATAATACAGGAGCAACTAATGTATCAACCCATTAAACTTAACTGTTTGAAAAGAAAGAACTGCGATAGTTGCAAAAAAAATATTTTCGATTTCCCATACATGTACAGATCCAGTTGATCTAATTTGAATGGGGAAATCGTTTGTTTTTTTTTTGCAAACTTCTTATTTTTGGAAAATTTCATAGAAATTTCAAAAAACCTTTCTGATTTCATAATAAAAACCTACGATATGCAGCTCTCGGTTGGGGCTGAGCATTGATGAATGAGTGTTCAGTCAGTTAAATGAGGATAATATAATTTTTGTATTATAATTTGTCCGACCTGCTAACAAAGGTTTTTTTTTTTAATTCAACCCCTATAGATATTGAACGGATAAAATCCAACTAAGCACGAGCGGAGCCGTAGAGCATTAGCTTGTATAGATATAATATTATTATGCAATACACTGCCTACTTTTCCTTTTTTCACATTTTGGTGCCTAGTTATTTCCTTCACGCACAACTCAAACGATTTGACAGGGTTTTTCCCGTTTTCGTGAAACAGGAAATTAAAAGTGAAAATAACGGCCATAATCTCTAGAGTCACACGAATAAAGTAGCAAGTCACACTTTTATGTTTGTTTAGTGTCGCTCTGGCTTTTCCGTGAAAAAGACTAGTTATCAATCTCACGCTAAGCACGTTTTCTGACATCCCATTGTGCACTAGAGTGAGTTCGGAGTGCTGCGAGCTACACGAGCATTTCTCGCTTTAAGTATTTTAAAAATCAAACCGATACGGCACGTCAGTCAGTCTTGGAGCTATAGCTCAATAGGAAAAGCTATTAAATGACAGGTCATTTCCGAAAGCTACAATAAAAAAAATGTCACGCTCTTTGCCCAGTCGATGAAACATTTATGAATAAGTAGTAAGTACTTAATTAAATATACTTAGTAGCGTTTTTTTAATGCCGTGGGGTTACCGGCTTTAGAATTGTACCTCACCCTCTCTATCCATGTTTGTCGTAAGAGCCGGCTAAGGGTTATAAGTTCCAGAGGACGGGCAGCAGCGTCCTCTGCGTAAAACCATCAAACTGAGCTAGTCAACTCGCCTGCCAAGCGTGTCAAGTATTGGCAACATCGCCCTTATGGGGGAGGCCTATTGTCAGCAGTGGACTTCCTTCCAACGGCTGGATGATGGTGATAAATAGCGTTTCATAGGTGATTTATTATTTACATTAGGTTACAGGTTACATAAAATATTTAAATACATAATAAAAGTACCTAAGTACGTACATAAAAGAATCTTTTTTTATAGAATATTGGATGAATATTGAACAAATTGAACCGTGCAGAACGTGTAGTTTGTATTATTGAATGAGAGCGGATTGCTCGAACACCTGCAAATCTGCAAGCAAAGAACTTTATGAACATAATGCTAGGTATAGTCAGACTATACTGTTCCGGAACTGCGTAATTCCACGAATAAACAATTTCAAAAGCACCTTTGTGCGGACTTTAAAGCATTTTGCTTAAAAACTGCATCTGAAAGTTTACAAAGAAGCTCTCTTGATATTATTTGCAGCAGGTTCGTGGGGTGGCGTGTGCCTCGTTAGGCTTCACCTACACTTGCCGGCACCGGCACGTGATCGTCCGGACGCGACGTGCTGCGACCGACTCTTTTAAACTACACCCACCTTTGCCAAGATTTACTGTTTCAAATTAACGGCAAGGTGCATTTATAACATTCTAAAAAAACATTCCTGGTAATGTTGCAAGGAACATAACATAACATACATTCACGCCTTTTTCCCGAAGGGGTAGGCAGAGGTGTACCCAGGACTCAGTCCCATAGTAGATACACCCACATTTCGCCAGTATGTTATTGGTCCCATGTAATAGGGGGCGAACCTATTGCCATATACCGGGCACAGTTCCAGACTCCAGGCAGCTATTGAGATAATTCCTAATGGAAAAATCCAATATTTAGCACTATGCCTGACCTGGGGATCGAACCCGGGACCTCTTGATTGGCAGTCGAGCATCCGCCCACTACGCCACCGAGGCAGTTGCAAGGAACATAGAGTATATAAGGTATATTTTAAACAGATAAACACTTTGACTGATATTACTACATAACCTTAGAGAAACCATGACTTTTAGGCACGTACTCAGTCAACCTACCATGGCTCAGCTTTTCTTTTCAATTAATGCTTTTATCATCTAATAATAACAGAACATGTTTTGTTGAATGAGTGGGGTATCGATTTTTTTGGAGATATTTTTACCTGTGACCAAAACTAGTTCAGAATAATAATACCGAATACTGATTCATAATAATAGAATGCCATAAAAACAGGCTCTACCGTTAATGACAGCAAATCCTGCCGGTTTGAAAATTTACAGTTATACACATAAAATTAATATATCCATTAGCATAGATAAGCAGATACATTGAAAAACAAAACCGCAATTTATTTTATCACATTACTATAAACTATAGACATAGATTATGTTAATAGTTATCGCAAATCCCACCCTGTTTTATGTGTGTCATCTGCCTAAAATTATTTGATTTATTTTTCCTTCCTACTCTATGAAATTACAAAATAAATATTTTGTCTCATTCCTATTGGTATACAGAGAAAGGAAAACATTTTAAGATTTTGTATGCATAACCGTGCCTTATCACGTCTGTATCTTGAGAAAATCGAAACCTTATACCTTATACAAACAAACGGAATTCAATCCGAAATCGGGACCCAACAAAATTGCGACTTCTATTGCGAGTAGAATAAAAAAATTTAAACACACTTTTACTTTGGTATAATTTTTTTTAACACTTATTTCCACTTTCATAAATCTAATACAAATGTTGCAGTGAATGCCTGAGTAACGTATAAATAAAACATAATGAAAAATATTTCTTTTGTAAATCCCAGCTGGATTTTGTTTCATATAAACACTAAAATCTTATAGATTATATGCCTGTGTGATAAAAAAGGAATCTTATGAACCAACAATCGTATAAATGTATTCGATGTTCGAATTATTCGCCGTTATCGAACAAAAATACAATTGCGTACATTATCAAGATTCGGCAAAGCGCAGGAAAATTCATTAGATTACGAGCATAGATTAACTAGATTATATTATTTAGTAACCTACCGCTACAATGTGTTCAATAATAATGAATCTACCAAAAGCAAAAAGTAATGGAAGGCGCGAAAGTTGAGAAATTAATTCACACTGAAAATACGTAATAAAAATTCACCTTCATCGCTGAAATTCAAATCCACAAGTATCCTACAGTTGCATCAACTGCAAAGGAAAAGCAATGTAATTTTATATCCACTGCATTGAAACCTCATTTATACTACTTTAGAAACGGCGAGATAAAAGCGGAGTCACTACTAGACCAGTAACGATTCAATTGCACTGTTATATTACTAACCTTTGCTTTTAACGCTGGCGAGTGGATCGATCTGAAACACGAAGAAATAGTAAGTATGGTTTATAAATACTAATCGTTAGTACATATATAATATATTACATTTTTTTTCACCGAAGGGTTAGGCAGAGATATACCCAGGACCTAGTCTCATAGTTAATACACTCACACTTCCCTAGTTATGTATATAATGCCCATGTACCTAACAGGGGGCGAGCCTTAACCAACCAACCGGACACATGTTCAGACTCCATTGAGAAAATTCCTAATTAAAAAATTCAATAATAATGTTTGCCCGACCTGTGAACCCAGGATCTCCTGCTCAGCAGTAGCTCTCATTAATTTAAAGAAAAGGGGAGATAGGGTACGTTCTCTAAGCGCTTACTCAACAACTGGCATGTGAAATTTGAAACAACAAATATAGAAAGACGTACTAAGACCGAAGTGAGAAAGAGACAACAATTAACTTTACTGACGTACGTGGACCTAATGGAACCTAATTATGGCTTTCCATTTTCGAGTAGCCAGTCCTCATCTCCTCGACCACACCAACCAAGCCGTTAAAGTACAGTGGATTGTAAAATTGGAGGAATATCTGATGCGCACCGCTTCAAGCGCTCTAGCCGGTTCACATTCAGTCTTATTTTTCAGTCGTTCCCTCACTGTCGAGGAATAAGTTCACAAGTGACATTCACCCAGTTTCTACATGACATAGACCGCATGGTATAGCCTATCACCAAACGCCTATTACACGTCCAACCATCTGACTCATGTAACGCCTATTGCGCGCTTGCGTTTTATGTTAGGATATGAACTTTTCCGATTAATGCGCGGAAGACGTGGATTTCAGAGAGAAGAGTACATTATTATGACGTGTCGTAGGTTTAGAATACATTCGTGGCAAATAGCCTTGTTATGTTAATAGATTAACTTTAAACACACAGTGGTGTGTGTTTGTTAAATACATTCATGCCACATACCTACTCTTACAAATTAGGGCCGTTTTCTTGAAAAAATACCTATCTGATATTGTGGCTCAGTGCCAGGCAACTGCTTGGAATACGACTTCCGACGACCTCGGGTTAAATGCACGCGATATTCATCCCAAACTTTACCTCTAATTTTAAAGTCGATTGTACCTACAACATTTCACTAGCAATTTTAGTAACGCTACGTTAGCGCGTTCTAATAAATCATGTTTTTTTATTACAATACAAAAGAGTAGGGTACCTCGCATGATGGATGTGAAGGCCTATTTTTGAGATAAAAAATATTGTTAAGGTTGGTTTGGCCTATTTTACATTATAGTTATAAAAATGCCGTGAAGAAAATAGGCACAATAATCTTATATTAATATTTTGGCTGAACCGAGCATTAATTTTAATTGGGTCAGTTTTAATAAGGTAGGTACATATTGTGTATATAGTTTGATGATGTATCTAAACTCACTTCAAAATATGTAAAACAATCCTTTCATCAAAGTTTGCCGCCCACACAACTAAGTAAGTATCCATACTTGCAATTTAAGGAGTGTTCAAATATGGTGACTAATAGTCTCGTGCACATAGAACGTCATGTATACACTCAAAAATTTTTACAAACATTAAAATTAAATATTAACTTTATTTTAATAACTGACTATTTGCGATTGCGAAAACGGCAGTAAGTAAGAAACATAAAAAATTTACCTATGGCATTATATTATTTGGAATGGTGCCGTTACATGCTGTACACTACAAACTACAAACCACCACATGTGAACAAACCTTAGATTATACTATGTTGCTTTTAACTGTTTGATCCAAAACCCAACCGACAAAACGTGTTGCCTCATCAAAGTTTGTACGTGTTGGTTTGGTTCAAACCAAATCCCTGCCGAGAGAAACCAAAGGGCGAACTTTCTCAATTGACGCTTCACCACCTCTTGAACACTGAACACTTAAGTGGTGTGAAACCTGTGCTCGATACTCGATACACACAGCACTTTGACTGTTTCAGGATTAGCTTACTAGGTTAGTGCTAAAATTATAATTTTGCATCATAGATTAACGCACATCAACCTACTATCCTACTTCCTACTATTACTATAAATGCGAAAGTTTGTGAGGATGGATAGATGGATGGACGTTTGTTACTCTTCACCAAACGCCACTAAACGCCAAAACTACAGAACCGATTGGGCTGACATTACCTATGAAGATGAATAACACATATCTCATAATCATCACGGTCGCGGGACAAGGTAGCATGGGCTATTTTGTTTCTGTATTCTGTGTTCTGTATTTTGTTCTGTTCAGTTGTAGTTCAGTTCTGTATTCTGTATTCTGTGATTGGTTAATATAATACTACAAAACAATTAGAATATTTACACAGTTATTTTTGAACTTCTGTTATTCGCTGAAATAGCTAGAATGAGCTGGTAATCGCAGAGCTTCTACAGTTGTGCATTCAAACCTTTGCAGAACCCCTGAAAATATTGTATGCCACCCAGCGCTTATTTTCGGAGCAAATATTTCTTCAAAATTAGCTTAGTTAGAATTAAAGTTGCTTTTGTTAAAACGTAACATTTGAAACATTATTCAGATGAATTAACAGAGACGTAGATTTATTAAAGTATAGATATAGTACCTCTTTCTATTACAGTTAAGGTAGTAATAAAGGTGAAGCTAGCAGGATAATGGCAAACTTCGAGAAACCACAGCGTAACGAAGTTCTCTGAAACTGAAGCCAAGTCGACTCAATCATGACTCCAACACGACTAAATACGGCGCTAAACTTTTATATAATTACTTTACCTACTTTACGGGTTCCAAAGAGAAATCGAATCAAGAACAAAACAAAAATTATTTTGAAGATTTTTTTTTTCTCAACGTGGCGGTGAAAAGATTCCTCATACGTGTAATACTATGTTAGGTAGATGCGGGCGCCACACACTTTTTTAAAATACATTGGGCATATTATTTGCACCAATGCAAATGTCAACACTGGGTCCAAAACCCCAATTAATGGATCTGAACTTAACATTGGCGCTTTATCTAAACCTGCAAAAGATACCTATCACGACTTGGCCCAATATTCTACCGTGATTCGAGCCGAGCAGAAGAACAGAGGTAAAAAATTAAATGGATTTGTATGAGTGTAAATAATTTGTTACATTTCCATGTCAAAATACCCAAGCAATTGAGTTTTAATTTGGTATTAAAGTAGCTTAGACCCTGAAATAAGACATACTTTTGCAGGTGAAACCTCAAGAGACAGTCGATTCTTCATATCACAATATAAACGTGCCATAATATTGAGTAAATATACTTACTGAAAAAGTTTTTTTAACCCAAGAAGTGGACACCTAAAATAAATTAGACATTATTAAAAATTCCGTCTCTTCCTTCTAAAAGCCATTAGGCGACGCTACGGTACAGGCGATTTTAATGAAAAAATGTTTCTATTTATACAAAATGCCTGTTTTATGACTAAAATAACTAGGTCAGTTTTATTGAAGAAAGGTAACGGAAATATCTTAGCGGTAATTTTTTTATTTAATTATTTAGTTTAAGGTTCTTAAATGAGCAGGTAGGTACTATATTTAAGGGAATGTTAGTATGTGAGTAATCTAACATACCTTTACAATAAGTACACTTAAATTTCCCTCTCTATGTCAAGACGGTCTCATGGGGGCCTTACATCAAAGAACATGAGAATCCAAAGACTCCTTAACTAGCGAAAACTGTGTTTAAGGCCTAATTAATATCCTAATAACAAACATAATAGGAAGGTGCCTGATTACGTACTTAATTATAATATTTTTTTATGATAATGAGTAATAAGACGAGCAAATCAGGTGCCTGATGGTAAGCATCATGATTGCCCATATCAGACACAGTGCCACCCAGTGTTTTAAAATTCAAAAGTCTGCGCGGCGCTGCACTGCGCCTGTCACCCTGAGATATGAGTTGTAGAATCTCGTCATGCACGTCCGTAACACAGCTGAAAAGCATTATGCAAAAGAGGCCTACCACTACAAAATTTTTTCCTGGGTATACCTCTGCCAACCCCTTCGGGAAAAGGCGTAATGTTATGTTATGGGTTAAACGGTGTAAAGAAAAAACATATTGTACTTCATAAGTTACTGGCTGCAAATCAAAAACACTTGTCACCCAGCTTATAACACTCAATTTAACATTCAGAAAAACCGTTCAGTTAGGTACCCACTAAACGTCCATTTCTTTTTCCAGTCTCGTTCGTTTCCAACCATTTGAAGCACACATCAATAAAACATAACTCACACAAATGCATTATTCACGATCAAAATGAAATGAGATACTTGACACTTTCGTCGGGGACAAAGAATAGATCGTTTACAACTGTCACAGACATTCTACTCTCGTGCACCGCACTTATCGCTTTCAGGCTCTTCTAAGCTAGCTTTTAGGGCTGTCACTGGGCTGTGACTTTTGCTCTTTGACTGCAGATTTTAATAATAAAAATTAATATTTATTGTAGGATATACCTATCTATATAATTTGTATAACTATATTTTATACCTTTGAATAAACACTACTTTCGGCAAGCCCAATTTTATCATTATTCACCCAATCACTGTGTTACCTACGTCTTTTAGACGAATTCATACACTGTACTGCGTCGCTATAATAGAATATTCTGTTTCATATCACATAATATGTAATAAATATCACGGCTTGGGTCTGACGAACTACTAACATATCACCTGTCACTAAATCTGAGAGCGTTGCGTTGTTTCAAACATTAATTAAACAGATACGACAGCCCTTGTGCGCGGTTGCTCTGAACCGTCTGCATTTCGAATAGATAGGTATCTATTGTGTTGACGCGAGCAATTATCTGCTCTTTGCCTATGCAAATACGAGTGGAATATCGAATACGGAGCATTGAGCATTGGTTGTGGTCGAGGTCGGTGTCCAACGGGAATAGTGGTCCGCTAAAATCATGAAACAGTTTAAAGCTTCATTAATTTCTAATGTTCATAAATAGAAACAAATTAATGCGATTATGCTCGTAATTAAACAATAACCGCGGTTTATGCAGTTATTTGTGAATAGATTGGTTCAAACAATTTTTGGTTACTGCAATGGTTATTGTAGTGACCTAATAAGATGTGTGAATGACTTATTAGAGCTAGTTTCTAAGGTCTGAGTTCAGTGTCCACCGCCCTATGAGATTAGATAAGATGTTCATTATAATTTTGGTGTCCGTGGCCCAATGGCAATATATCCGGCTTCAAACCGACCGACTCAAAAGAGTTCCTGGGTTCGAATATCTGTGGACTTATCGCCTAGACGCTACCGTGTTAGTTAAATTTTACAGTTTATTACGTAAAAATTATAGACAAACGGGAGCCCAGTCTCGATTATCTCCTATAAATATTACGTAGGAGGCTTTGTAGGAACCTTGGCGACCTCAAACTGACTGACTGCTATATGCCATGCATGTCGGCGTCAATCCATAGTAGATTGACCACACAACATAATATTATGAACAGAGCAGTGTAGTTTGAGGAAACCCGTTCTGAAGGAATATGAATTAAATTTTAAGGCAATACGTATGTATGCATAGTGTAAGGTTCCATATGTCTTGACACCATGAACATATAGCGCCATCTATTAGTTTCTTGCGCAAAGTATGGAAATATGCAGTAAAATAGCTATAACTTTTGATTGCAATAACTTAGATATGATTTTTTTACAGCCACAAGGGACCGCTGATCTGAGTAGTTAATATAAATTTTAACTTGATACCTCCACGCGTTCCCGTTAAAAAGTGTCATGACAGACAGACAGATAGACAGACAGACGGACAACAAAGTGATCCTATAAGGGTTCCTTTTTTCCTTTTGAGGTACGGAACCCTAGAAAGGTCAAAAGTACAGTTTGTAAAGTAGGATAATGGCACACCCTGACTCACTGACAAGAAAAAGAAGGCTAATCAAACAATAAATGACCTAAAGTTACATGAAGCGACCATCAAATAGGATAGTTTCTCCGGCCTTAACCACAGTTTAGAAGCAAAATAGAACAAAATGTTGGCTCTGTGACTCGACACTCTCATATTGTAAGAGCCCTGAAGAAGTTTTATTGCTGCAACTTGTAACTTGCGTCCAAGTTATTGACCAATTCCGCCGCAATATATTAAACATCTGTCATAGATTATAGAGATTACGGGAACCGTTAACAGGTAGCCAATAGGATTATCGTGTTTGGCATTCAAAGCCTACCTTACCTTAGACACGATTAGTCCATTTCGATTCGAGTCTTAATAGGATAGGACCAGGATTATGTGGGTACGGATTACCCGGTAACTCTCATTTAGCTTATATCGTTCAGGCGCATAATTTGAAAATTCGAGGCGAAACTGGTAACACATTTCGCCTATTTTAAACAATTTGTGATTTGTTACTCAAATTATTATTGTTCGAGTGAGGGCGAAGCGCGCGCGAAGAGTCTCTGTTTCAACTTGGGCAATGCTTTATAAGTATTCCTGTCTGTCCGGCTGTTCTCTACAGGTCGCATTTCTCTACCGATTCTGGTGAACTTTTGTAAGCAGATCCGATATTAATGGTTGTTTTTATTCAGTGCCTCGGTGCCTCGGTGGCGTAGAGGGCGCATGCTCGACTGCCAATCAAGAGGTCCCGGGTTCGATCCCCAGGTCAGGCAAAGTGTTAAATATTGGATTTTTCCAGTAGGAATTATCTCAATAACTGCCTGGAGTCTGGAACTGTGCCCGGTAGATGGCAATAGGCTCGCCCCCTATTACATGGGACCAATAACATACTGGCGAAATGTGGGTGTATCTACTATGGGACTGAGTCCTGGGTACACCTCTGCCTACCCCTTCGGGAAAAAGGCGTGATTGTATGTTATGTTATGTTTATTCAGTGCCATGGGGGCCATAAGGGTGAATACATGATAAATGACCAATTTCCAAATCGCGAGGTTTATAGCTAACAGAGTACCTAACTGTCGTTACGAATCTGGATCTAATTGACTGATTATGATTATGTATAACGACTGCAAGGCGATCATCCCATACTTAGATAAAGATAATGCTTTTTGGTTTGTATAAGTTTGCATAGTATGCTTAAACTATTTCGCAACTACTTAGTTATTAAGTTTTGGTAACGTTTATTATGGGCTCTTATGTCGTTTCGTCCCACAAGAGGTTCGTCCTATTGGGACGAATCGGCGAAGTTTAAAATTAATGTTATTTTCGTTCATCGATTCGTCTAAATTAGTCCAATTAGTAATCAATATCTAATTAAATTACACACTTTTTTAACACCGGTAGAACTAATAGAACCACCAAAAATATTACCAAAATAATATTCAGCTGGAAAATTCTTGGAAGCAAACCATTGGTGTGTAAACTGGAGTTCTAAATGTCAAACACATTCCGCTCGGGCAGGTGCAGTGTTGCCCAACGTTAAGTGAACTCGGCCGAAGTAGAACTGGCCAGGAAACCTAGTAGGCGACCATAACCACAAAACCATAACAGTACTCGCACAACTCTATATCGTAATGTTATGTACGTGGTAGGTATAGTTTATTGAATATGCAGAATACTGAAAATGTAATACTGTAGCAAGTATACACCATCAGTATATGTAACCATATACTGATGGAATGGACTACCATCTAACGATGGTAGTCCATTTTACTGTGAAGTTCTCGAATGGAGACAACAGACCGGCAAGCGCAGCGTAGGACGACACAAAGTGGACAGACGATCTGATGAGGACAGCAGGAAAACGCTGAATCCAGGACCGGACTAGATGGAAATCTATGGGGGGGCATATAAGGGTGGCCTTTGTTCAGCAGTGGACGTTCTACGGCTGAGATGATGATGATGATAAACTACCATCTTTAAAAGGTTTTATCCGGAATTACTGATAGACAATGAATGGATTATGATCCCCCGTGGAAAACTATTATCTAATACACTTAAGTTTAGATCTAGATTGAAATTCCTTCGAAGCAAGAAACAGTATTTCTCACAAACCTAAGTCATTTCACCTATAAATACTTGTGATAATAATTTGAATTTATACTCTCAGAACAGAACAGTTTACCCCAATCACACTCGAGTCAATTCATATGGATTATGGTTATGGACAACCCATATTATCAGAGCTTCGGGTCGCCAACATTCCTACAAGACCTCCGATATGACCTAATAACTGCCCCCTACATATTTTATAGGAAACAGCCGGAACCTACAGTTTAACGTGCCATCGGCAGCGCGGTAGCGTCCAGGTGAAACAGGTGAAAAGTCGACATGGTGAGATGTAGGTTCATCACATCCAGGTACTCCGGAATTAATGCCGGAATTTCCGCTAGGCCACGGACGCAACAGCTACGTTGTTTGAGAGGCAATCAAACTCATCATCAACACGGTAAACTAACGCAGGATGCACCTGTGTTTCTAGAAAATCAGAATCTGCGTCTAGCATTATTAGTTATTCTGTGCTTGTGTACTCGTTCTTAACCAACTTACAAAAGCGAGTAATTAATCTATGAAGGTACAGTCTATCCTTCTATGCGCTAAGCGCAGCGTTTTGTCGGTTTCCCATTATGTAAAATCGTTAGTTCCACTTTTGGCCACATGCTCTAAAATAGTCACTGCAAAATAGTACCGCCACATGATAATAACTTTATACTGATACTAAATCAAAGAATTAGAAGAAAACCCCTTTGTCATCGTTATAGTCTGTATTTATTGTTCACTTCCGGGACATAGAAGTCCCCTCTCTTTTATCACGCCACTCATTTCCCAATGCTTATTCCCATTTTGTTCTTCTACTTAGAATAAACTTTTTTTTTTATGATAGTGTGTGACAAGACGAGCTAATCAGGTGCCTGATGGTAAGCATCATGATTGCCCATTTCAGACACAGTGCCACCCAGTAATTTAAAATTCAAAATTTTTGCGCGGCACTGCACTGCGCCTGTCACCCTGAGATATGAGTTGTTGAATCTCATCATGCCTAGTAATTTCGCTGGTAACATTACCCTTCATACCGGAACACAGTAATGTTTGCACATTACTGCTTGGCGGACGAATTACTGGCAAAGGTGTGGTACTTCCCCAGGCGGCCCCCTGCAAAAGAGGCCTACCACTACAGGCTACGGCCCAGGCATGGCCAACTATGGCCCTTGTTAAAACTTAAGTTATCTAATTGTCCAGTAAATACCAAGCCTGGGGACCTGTTATAAAATTAATGATACCTCAAGCTCCCCAGAAAACTCCGCAGAACTCTGGATACTGTGAGCGATTGATTATACCTACTGTTCACACAGTATAATAACACCGGGAATGTTTTGATTGAATTGGAAAGGTGGTAGAATCCTATGGTAGATTCAATAATTTTTCAAACTTTGTTTAAACAAAAATTTCATCAAGTGAATACTGCAAAGAGTTTGAAACCTGTGATATAAATAATGCGTAGATTAGATATACACGATAAAATCCGTTAAAAGTTGTTCAATTCAATAAATACCAATAACTCGGAACATCTAAACTATTAGCACAGACAAATTACTACAAACAGTCATAGATCCAGCTACATACAATTATCAACCTTACAGCTTTGAGTTAGAAGCTATCTAATATAAGCTGCAGCACCTGTACCATTCACTTACACTTCCAAGAATTGAGACGTGACCGTCCTTAAAAACCGTACTGAGATCTAATGCCGTTACATGACCCTCATTGTAGGTAGAGTGGTCATATTATATACTTCTACATTTGAACGTTCTAATCACATCTTTGTGGTGATGGAGACAGGTTTTAAAATCACTTTGAACTTAATTTAGGTAAGAAGGTAGGTAATTTTGATTATGTACTGCAATATCATTTCAACAGTGCATTTCACATCAAATCATCAAGCTTTTTCACATAATATCACGACTTTTTCCAGAAGAATATAGAATAGAATAACTTTATTACATACCAAAAAAAGAAATAATTTTACAAAAGACACCGTTAACAATCGGCGGTCTTATCGCATAAAGAAATTTCTTACAGACAACCTCAGATATTTTAAGCCCTATGTAATAGAGGGCGAGCTTTGCCATTAATCGAACACAGTTCCAGATACCAAGCTGTATTGAGAAAGTTCCTAATAGATGACCTAATTTATATTGGTCTCTAAGGTACTTTCTACTTACTTTACAAAACTGCCTCGGTGGCGAAGTGGCCGCAAGCTCGCCTACCGATCATGAGGTCCCGGGTTCAATCCCCAGGCAAAGTTGTTAAATATTCGATTTTCCCTTTAAGAATGATCTCAATAACTGCCTGGAGTCTGGAACTGTGCCTGGTAGTAGGTTCACCCCCTATTACATGGGACCAATAACATACTGGCGAAATGTGGGTGTACCTACTATGGGACTGAGTCCTGGGTACACCTCGGCCTACCCCTTCGGGAAAAAGGCGTGATTGTATGTTATGTTTTTATGTTCAAAGGTACTTTTCATATATAATAAGAGATACCTGTACGTAGTATTAGTTACTTTTCTTTGCCTGCAGCGTTCTTTTTAGATTATTACAAAAAAAAAGGTCTTTCGTATAATCAAATACTTGCCCACCTCCACGGAATAATAAAATGAACGAATTCTCGAATAAGTATAATTCAAAAAATACTTCTATTTGTTACGTTTTATCAGAGCAATCGCAATCAGACTAGAGAGAGGTAAATCGAGTCAGGCTAAACGTGACAATCACATTATGATAAGCATCCCTGAGAGTATCTCTTGAGACAAATAAAGTCGCGTCAAATTTTTTTGTAAAATAAACAGTTTGTAAGTATTTATTTTAACGATGGAAATTTGTTCATATAGCTATGATAAAAATTTGTAATTGTAACGCATTGCGTACAAAGACACTATAAGAGAGCCTAATATTTTTTTCAGTTTTACGTTTCTTTTGAGTAACTGGCAGCTATCATTTCTCTGGTTTGACAAATAAATATTACGCATTGCCTCAGTCATTTGCTTAGCCATCAGTACTAAAATAGGAAAATACTACAAAAAGACGATCGAACATGGTTCGACCGTACTACTGTACCGTTCGGTACGGTGTTCACGCTACACGATCGAACCGCTTTGATGTGCGATCGTACCACCATACCAAGTAATAATAATAATTTTCGACGGACAGTGTGCCAGACGATCGAACATGGTATGGTGGTGAACCAAGTTCGTGACACGGCTTTACCATGTTCGATCGTCTATTCGTAGATATCTATGCTGCGCTTTATATTGTCTAAGTACATAGATTTGTTGTAAAATATAGTTGGTGCAACAAAACCTTTTGTACTATCCTCTGATATGTAGCATAAAACGGTCGAATACAAATCATTTATTTCTATCAAAAGACAAAGCGACATCGAAATTGATTTTTTCGTTATCCGTTTTGACATTTCGTTTCGCAGCACGATAGTTTGCAACACGTCGATATTGGATGGTAATGAAAACAAAAAGAATGGTACTAACTTTCAAATTCTCAATTGAATGTGGCCTTTGAATGTTTTCTTTTAAGTTTTGGTCACTTTTTGCACTGCACGTAATATTTCATGGCTTTTATTAATTCGGCACGCATGAAGGATATTAATATTATTATAGAATATTAACTCCATGTAACCAACGAATGTAACCAAACCAAATATTGTAAAACTATTAGTTGAAATAATTAAGCCCTACAAGTGTTGTTGTGCGTTCTTCTTGTAGAGGTATCTTTCCGAACGCACGGTAGACTCAGTACTGTTTATATTCATTGACGTGCAAAACAGTCAGATTATGATATATTGATATCTGATAATTTAATCATTTCAACTCAACTCAAAATAATTTGAATAAATCATTTTGAGTTAAGTTGAAATAATTGAACAATAAAAAAGTGCGTTAAAATCCGTAAATCTGTTTTATATTATTTAAAATTACCGATGTAGTAATTACTTTAAACTCTGTATTTTATTTTACGAGTTGAGTTGTTATATTTCAACTGTGAGGTAATAAATAGAAATAAAGCTGCTTCAGTCAGAGAACCACTATTAACTCATTCTCAAGTATTCCCAGCATTTCCATAATAGATACCGGCGGCTACAGCCTTAACGGGGATCCAACAATGTATTAGCTTAAACTGGGACACAGGTCTCGTAAATATTAAACTCTATGCAAATTACAATGCGTTTAACCACGAAGCGAAGTGGAGCTTACATAATTTCAGGATAATTAGTTTTTTGAACCCTACCGCTTGCATACCAGTAGACTTGTTGTTTTGGTCACCAGTCGTAAAATGATTGCATAGGAATCAGAACTGGTTTACATAACACGTTTTTTTTGTTTTGTTTCGTTCTAATGAACATGTCAAACAAGCATCTTACCACAGAATACAAAGTCTTACACGAGTTTGTGAACGCTTCGAAATCGTATAAAGTTGCCAATGCGCGAAAACGCGCGTTCAACGTCTATCTTGTAAACCCTTATGATTATTTTCACAAACATTGTTTGTTCAAAAGCTCCGTGACACGTAAAATTCGGACAAAGCCCGATGTTTAAATTAATTATTAAACAGCAACTCTGTGTTTCCTTTCATTTCTTACATATAAAGGAGTACAGGGGTTCAGCATTTTAACTTACACGAAACTAGGCCATCAATAATTTGTGTGTTATAGTCGACGCAAAATATTTAAATAGAGGAATTGTTATTATATTTATTTTCATAAGAAAATTATTGTAACAGTAGTGAAGATAGTAATTATGCGAGCTTTCAAACGAGCGACGCCGACGTTTGTATTCTACTGTTCTTTTTCATACAAATGAGCGCCCAACCACAGCGCCGAGTTAGCGTCGCGTTGACGTTGACGTTACGCCAACGTTCGTCTGAAAGTTCGGTTACTGTATTCTTCATTTATATTACGTAACTTAGTGATATTTGTAGAAAGATAAGAAATAATTAATTACGTAGGTAATTACCACGACGATTAAAACACAATTGCAAAAGTGGAAACAAATAGAGGTAACGCACCACCTTAAAATCCATGTATATTCGTGTAATTAGAGTAAATAAAACTTTATAAAAGAAAAAAGAGAATGTTAGGGACAATACGTATTTCATCTTAAAAATATCAGGATATTTTATCGATAGAATTGTAACCCGGATTAAGTTATCAAATATTCGGAGGAAACAGTCAAGAATAGGTACATCGATTTGGTATTTTTTCATAGGATTGTGGCATTGTATCAAATTGCTATAAGGTTGCGTAATCTCATTAAAGGCCGGCAAACACGCTGTTATACAATAACACCGCACCGGGGCCCGTGGGGAAACAAAATAGTGCTTTCGTCTCCGGCGTACAAATCATCGGGTAGATGGGAAAAGTTTCCCCCTTTGAGCCCAATGGGACTGGTCTACTATGGGATGGGGTACCCAAACTGCAATTACCAAATAGAAACTCTACCTGGCATCTGGTATTTAGTTGAATCACGCCAAACAAACGACGTATTTAGACACAAACAGCAGAATGTGGTATTTTAATTTAATTGAAACAGGCTAAATTTCTTTGTCCGCAGCCATGTATGCTTGCGAAAAATACGCACGTATGTGTTTGTTTTTGGCTTTATTCTGTTCAAAAGGGATGATAAAACAACAATGATACAAAGTGTCTGTGTACCTAAACCTACACGGAGTGATGTACCATTGTAATAATAGTAATATAATAATGAATAGTCTGTCTATCTCTCTTGTATGTGGTCAATGCAGAAAACGGTTTATTTTTTTAATTGCTTTCGTGAATACTGTGAACGCGTGAGCTTTTGTTAACCAGCCTGTACATAGAAAATGGTCGCAACTCATGTTTATTAGGTATTGATTGATTTCTTTATCACATTTCGTTAATAAATGTATCAAAGTGAATGGTGAAAGTTACCTCATAGTGCAGCCTGTGGCTCAAGGCTTATTCTACTCTCTACTATAAAAGGTAACGAATGTTTAGAATTGATAGAAACAATGGTCAACGAGAGCGTGTTGCTAAATCCAAAGCATTTGATTGCAGCATTAGCATTTACCGCAAAGCTAAATTCACTGCGCTACGCTACCTTGTTCCTGTTATACACAAAATTAGTAACGCCCCTGAATCTCGTGTAGTGGAAGCATAGAGAAATATGTCTTTTGAGGAGAAATACCTAATTCCGTAATTCCTACAGTGACTGAAATTGTTCCTGTATGCCTGTAGGTACGTATTTTGAAGCGCACGCCAAAAAAGCTTCCAGTTGACATGATGTTTTTCAACCTCTTCAACAAACGACGTCATACTTCAGCCAATTTACTTAAGGCGGTTGCTCGTCCATACAAAATGCAATTTCCCAAATATTCAATAAAATCTTTTGGTTTAAGAAAACTTGGTTTTTTTTTACGAAATACATAAATTCGAAATTATATACGAAAAACCATATTATGGTTTTCTTCAAACAAATATATTTAGGCGCAAATATAAGGCGAGATCAAAAACCAACAATAAACAATTGAGTAGAAAATTACCTATATTCTCTTTCTCCATATTTGGGGAATTTAATTTTGTATTGGCTTGTCTATACAAAATGATGAAAGCTAAATATTTAACAGAATTCCTCTTAAAAATGTCTATACCATAGAATGAGTGGTTTGCTTAAATATAGGCTACGGTAGAACTATATTTTATCGTTCTCCATCTCGTCACGTCATACATGTGAGCTGTGAATCGTACATAAAGCGTCAGGGAGATTTCACACTGCTCTGATAAATAAACACTCATCTGGCCCAATCGGCCGGTTTGACCCAACATCGGTAATTGGCTAAACCGCGTCTGTCGGAGACGAACGGCGGTGGTCGCAATCCGATTTGTTCGATCGCAGAAACGGGTCATTCGGATAAGCCGATTACATCTTTGTGCCTTCGTGCCGATTACAGCTTCGGCGCTGTCAGACCATGGAGCGGGTGGCTGTGTTCTCACACTATATTTAGGACCTATTTTTTTTTTTTTTTTTTTATGATAGTAAGTGTCAAGACGAGCTAATCAGGTGCCTGATGGTAAGCATCATGATTGCCCATATCAGACACAGTGCCACCCAGTGTTTTAAAATTCAAAATTCTACGCGGCACTGCACTGCGCCTGTCACCCTGAGATATGAGTCGTTGAATCTCATCATGCCCAGAAATTTCGCTGGTAACATTGCCCTTCATACCGGAACACAGTAATGTTTGCACATTACTGCTTGGCGGACGAATAACTGGCAAAGGTGTGGTACTTCCCCAGGCGGCCCCCTGCAAAAGAGGCCTACCACTACAAGATTTATGATTAACTAGCTGTGCCCCGCGTGTTTCATCCACGTAATCTTCTTTTCCATAGGAATATCAGAATAAAGAAGTACGAGTAGGTACCCTATGTGTTATTCCAGGGTTATAACTAACTACATACCGAATTTCAGCCCAATCAGTTTAGAAGTTTTGGCGTGAAAGAGTAACAAACATCCGTCCATCCATCTTTACTTTACAAGCTGTGTCCCGCTGTTTCACCTGGATAGTGTTCGTTCCCATAGGAATATCAGGATATAAGTAAAGTACCCTATATGTTAATTCCAGGGTTATACTAACATAAAGAATTTCAGCCCAATTTGGTTCAGTAGTTTTGGCGTGAAAGAGTAACAAACATCCATGCATCCATCCTCACAAACTTTCACATTTATAATATTATTAGTAAAATGAGATAGTAAGAAGTAAGACTACTAGGATTGATAAATAGCCTTGTTGGACACAAGAAGATTTAGGTAAAAGTGAGGTGTGTATTGATGTCCCACATCTACAAATGAACTATAAAATGACAACCCATAAACATGGAACTTAATTTAAGTACTTTTTTGATATGTAGGTAGGTATATACAAATATTTTATGACAGAAGTATCTTGAATATTGTCAATAATGATAATAGTTAATCATTTTATTTTTTAGGTACCTATTCATAAGTGATTACTCCAATTCTCACTATCACATTAATATGACTGTCGATAAATTAATTATTTATCAACTAAAATTTCTCTTAACATAAAATTCTCTGTGTATCTTACTTATATTGCTATAATATTATTAATCTCATTTTACATTGTACAGGTAAACAAAACGTTAGCGTGTTTTAATTCTAACTCGATTCCAGTGCCACGTAGCGCTGTTTTTTTGTGTGTATGTTCCCGTCACTACTGAACCGATTAAGACGAGATTTGTTATATAAATAGCTATATATATGACACATAGAGTACTTCCCGATATCAGATGGCCTCTACAGCTTTACCGGGCAGTGGTGAGCGCAGGAGGCGCTCGACCCAAAGTTTAAGGGCAACTAACACAAGGGCACCTAGACGGTACGAACCTCACGCCCAGCCCCTTGGACCTATTTCATATATATGTGGGAAATGGAACGTAAGTAGATGACGTATGAGCGATGACATTTGGCTGAATGCAGTGTGAAGTGCAGTATGAATGAAAGAGATAGTAGATGGACGATGTATGCAAGAGCGAGGTAGAAAGCTGATTTGAAGAAGGGCAGATGGTGGAAGCCTGTAAAGACGGAAAGAAGTGTGCTTGTTAAAGAAAGAATAAAAAAGTGGTTAAATTAAAGCGGCGTTCTGATTCCCCTGCGTTTTCCCCCACATATATTACAAGTATTTTAAATTTCATATAAAGCTGAAATTTAGCACATTCTCTTAGTTTTACATTGTAATTAGTAATTGAGTAAATTAGATGAGTTAGATTAGATTAGATTAGTAATTGAGAAATATCCAACCGAAACTGCTAATATAAATAAGACCACGATATTTGCAGCCCAATCGCCATTTATTTCAAGACAAAAGGAAAACATCTACCCGCATTCCCAGTAGATTCATATATAAATCTCGAAATACCTTACAGTAATAAGAAAGGAATTCCCGAAATTCCCACGGGAACGAAGTCAGATCGCTCTATGAACCAGTCAGCAAAATGGTATTGTCGGTCACTAATAAATAATAGATACTCTTAAAATAATATCAAATAAACCGTTACTGTAGATAAAAATGCTTTATTTTTGCAATTTCAATACAATCCTTAAACTCGTAGAAGTAGACGGCTTAATTTAGGTATAGTTGAATACTTGGGTTGCCGTTTACAGCTAGGAACAGCAGTTCCATTACCACTCGCCTTATAAACAAGTTAGAAGGTAGTTCTTCGCCTCATTTTGTAGGGTATTACAGTTTGTTGTGTACGGTACTGTAAATCACTCGGTTGAGTAAACTCACGGACACGCTCGCCTCGCCGTTTGTATAACTGATTTAGGTTTTACTTTCATGTCATCGGTAGGCTTTCGAAGGCAGAAAACACTCACGTTTTGTTCGGTTCATTTGCTTCCGTAATTATTATTTATTGGCTAGTGTTATGAATCAGGAAATCGTTTGGTGGGTGCTTATGTTTACATTATACACCTATATTTATTTGTTATTTAGAACGTAACATACTTACGTACATAACAAGTTAGAAAAAATTCAATAACAATTAGTTATGACGCATTTGTGTTGTAAGAACTTAATTACTATACTTTAGGATTGTTACTTGGATCAGTATTTATTTTTGTAGATGCGATTTTTTATTTGATACAAGGTCGAAGAGCAAACTGCTATACGGCTAAGTCCCATGCGATGGTCTTAATATGTTCAGAAATTTCCGTCTGCAAAGCTGACAAGATATGGAGACGTGGGCAGTATATTATTATTGTATTGTTGACATATTGCCTTCAGTCATCATAAGTAGATAAAAAGGAACAAGCCTATTCGTTGTTCGTTTCACAATGAGCGGAAATATCATTATTCCTTATGAAATCATCTTTTCCTCCGGTAAAAAGCTTCCCAATTTTACCTCATTCAAAATATCAAACGGCGAACGAAACAGTGTTTTTATTTAAATAACGGTTTAAGCTTACACTGCCTGAGGCAATGAAATCCGGCCAAGTTTCATTACCAGTCGGTTCAAAGCTCAATAAAACTCTATGTAACACAGTTATTAATGTTCAAGTAAACCTTCTAAATAAGTAATAATTCATCATTATTAACACCTCAACCATTGTTAGTCCACTGTTAGAGGCCTATCTCTATGAAGTGGGGTTTTGCCAATTCTCGCTACACTTTGCACAGTTCGATGATTTAACGCAGAGGACGCTGCAGCCTAACCTCTGGATCAGATATCCCTCACCTCTTACAGGAACTACGGGTTAGAAAAGCGGGGAACTATTCTTTAATCGGTAATCTAACGGCAGCACGGCACGGCAAGGTAATAATTATATGGGACACTTCAACACACGGTATTCTGAAATCTTTCAAAAATCAGAAAACACAGACTTGTTTTTATAGATAAACTGTAACAACAAATGTTGACCTGCGAAGGGATAGAACCTCGAGCGGAATAGTGTCAGTGGTCACAGGCAATTGGCCAACTTATAACAAAATATAATAAAAACTTAGGTAGTTTATAGAAAGATAGATTAACATTTTATTGGTACACCGAAAAAATAAACCTAAAAATTAAAAATAAATCATACAAACATTTAATCCTATCCTACTTCCTTTCCCTCTAACAGTAATATAATAATCCTCTCCTATCCTATCCTATAATAATATAAATGCGAAAGTTTGTGAAGATGGATGGATTGATGTTTGTTACTCTTTCACGCCAAAAGTACTTAATCGATTGGGCTGATATTCGGTGCGTAGATAGTTTAGACCCTGGAATAACACAAAGAGTACTTTTTATCCCGATATTCCAATGGGAAAGAAGACTACGCGGGTGAAATCGAGGGGCACAGCTAGTAGTCGGGTTTCCAAAGACCTGGGAAAATCACATTATATTCAACCAAATAAACTGTTGTCATACGATTTGAAACAAAAAAAAAACATTATGCTGTAAAGAAAAGCAATTCAGCGTCATTGGCTGTAAACCACCTACCAAAAGTCCTTCAGTTTTCCTCTACATTCGAAAAAGCTAACATACTGTCCAGCCACAGTACGATCTGCAATAAAAGTGTGGATAGCGAACCGGTTTGATCAGACCTTGACGACGCCTGACTCAGTGTTGAGTACCAACTCGTTTGGCGAAGCGGTCTCGTTGCCGTATCTAAGTATTTAACTCAAAGATGCTGAATGCTGACTATCCGGATCTCGTTATCCGATCGTGTAGGCTGAGCCGTATTTAAATGGATCTATCTTTATTAATTAGATTAAAATAACCTTTACATTTATAGGTATATGAGTCGTCGGCAACTGAAACCAGACGGCGCGCGGCGGGGGCATTTAATATTATGATAGGTATAATAGGTGCATTGTTAGATTAAAAAATAGGTTTATTTTAATAAAATGGGTGGGTTTTCTATACATACAGTCATGACTTGTTTCCATTGAGGTAGGCCTCGAAAAAATATACCGTGATCGTAGGTGTACGCATTTTCGCTCCATTAGCTACGATCCTGATACCGAATATCGCTTCTTTCACTTTCATTAATACAATTTCATTCATTATTATACAACCGACTTTAATTATTGGGCGATTTGAACTAAGTTTTTTAGCTACGGATAAAGGGTCATTCATTCCCGGTGAAGGAATGGGTTCTTTGTCTCCACTGAGGACAACTGGGAATTTTTAGAAAAGGTCTCTTACTTGTCACCACTGATGACGTGAGTGGGGACAGATAGGAATTTTATTCCTAGAACGCTTCCCAGTTGAACCCTGTGGAAACAGAGGAAGAGGGGCGAGGGGAAGGTGCGTCGATATCAAATAAGTGCGCCCGAATGTGCCACGAACGCGCACTCCCGAACGATGCGTCAATTGTTAACTAACCTAATACAAATAATAATATTATGCATTTACATGGCGATTCGCAAACTGCACCACAATCGCATGCAGATGCGTGTTTTGCGAACAAGAGAGCACGCACCAACATGCGGGTGTGGAGTAGCGTGGGAATCATCAAATGTATGCTAGGTAACTTACACCCGTATTCAAGAATAATACTATAACATAACATACATTCACGCCTTTTTCCCGAAGAGGTAGGCAGAGGTGTACCCAGGACTCAGTCCCATAGTAGATACACCCACATTTCGCCAGTATGTTATTGGTCCCATGTAATAGGGGGCGAGCCTATTGCCATCTATCGGGCACAGTTCCAGACTCCAGGCAGTTATGAAGATAATTCCTAATGGAAAAATCCAATATTGAACACTGCCTGACCTATTATGAGATATTAGTTGTTGAATCTCATCATGCCCAGTAATTTCGGTGGTAACATTGCCCTTCAGTCCGGAACACAGTAATGGTTGCACATTACTGCTTGGCGGATGAATAACTGGCAAAGGTGTGGTACT
Source organism: Hemistola chrysoprasaria (assembly GCA_947063395.1). Classification (NCBI taxonomy): domain Eukaryota; kingdom Metazoa; phylum Arthropoda; class Insecta; order Lepidoptera; family Geometridae; genus Hemistola; species Hemistola chrysoprasaria. The sequence continues at coordinate 11,122,760 of OX346719.1, forward strand.
TCCCCAAGCGGCCCCCTGCTAAAGAGACCTACCACTACAAAAAAACGGACTCTGTTTGAATCATCTTCTTTAGATGTAAAAGGCCAGTGATGATATACCTACATGCACGAAACATAAAAGTACAACTATGCGTCAAAGGAATACGCTCGTATCAATCCCAAAACGAATGAAAGATAAGATCATAATAACGTGCATTGATATTTAGAATAGAAGGGAGTCTTGGTAAATATGCCCCTTTTCCCGCACTCGGGACCTACGCCAAGAAGGTAGGGAGCTAAGGGACCGAAAACTTACACATACTACAGAATTACTGATAATATACTAACGCGTCGTACCTTAATGTAAATAAAATACTAATGGACTCCGTGTACTAGTGCTGCTTAGTTATATTATAAAATAATTAAAATCTTGGCTCTCCGGTACGTGGTTATTTGGGAATGTAACGTCGCAAGACGAATTCATTTTTTTAGAAAGAGAAATATTTATTTATTCCCAGCCCCATGGTTAAAAGGAAGTCGTAGCTACGCCTCAAATCCAAGCGATAGTTAAACATTATTTTACTATATTTCTATAAAGAACATTAATTCTAGAGTGTGGTAAAACGAGAACTCTTTCGGGTTTGTTGTTATTTCTTTACAAAGTTAGTTTAAAAAAATACTTTTTTAAAACTTACTAACAAAAGGTGAACATAATAGTCTTATGTTCCCAAACTATAAAGAGCTACTCCCCGGGATTCGGGACCTTACGAACCCAGTCGCAACTGTATTACACGGCTTTCGATATTTTTTCCGGGATTTATTATCCCGGCCGCGGGATTTACAGCTTTGACCGAAATGCTTACCCACAGCATTTTGTTAGCTTTTTATTGGCAATTTGTTACCTTGTGTATCTTTTAGGATTCGTGATTCTCTACACAAATTGAACTCTCGACGGCGACTTTGATTTATTTAGCGACGCTTGTTAATAGAATTGTGATTGTTTATTGATTTGTTGAGAGGCTCTACTTATTGTCTTTGTTCTTCTACCTACTTATTTTTCTTTTCCTCACTACTATACATCTACAATATAAATGATGTATCTTTTAAATATATAAGTATTGGTTTACTTTTATTATATAGTAATTGGTAATAGAGGAAAAGTTTAACAATATTGATAACTATCTAATGCATAAGGATGTAGATTATTTAGGTACACTGCAGCTGTTTTACCCACGGCAATGACTGAACATAAATTCCATTAATAAAAATATTATTCCATAAAGCACAATACAACAGAATTTCTATTTTATTTATCTCATGCAAAAATATAACGCTAAAACGTTGCTGTCAACGCGGTATTTCGAGCATTTTCCACTTATTTTGGCCGCAGTTACTGAATACCGCTTTCGAGACATTATATTCAAAACGGTATGCAGATAATTCTAATATATTGCCTGTCTGCCGCAGATGGGAACAACCGTTGGGTCACTGACAATTTCTGCTGCTTTCTGCTCTAATAGATATCATTAATAACTTATTAGGTTACTGTCCCACACAGAACCACTTATCTGACCAATCAGAAACGCCATTATGGCTTTTGTTTGTAGTTTTATCGTTGTAATTATTTTGGTAGAATGATTATAAATGAAAATCTGGAGTAAGAACCCGCCATGATATATTTTGAAAGTTGTGAAAATCAGTGTATAATATAAAACTGCGATCTTTGGGCCCGTCACCGTACTTATATAATGCAGGTGCATTATATAAACTTTGCATTCACTCGTCCTTTCCCGTAAAAGGTATAGTGAATAAACATTTAACATCGTTGAGGTAATGTTCCACACAACACATAGTCCTGTCTCCCACAGACGCGAACGGTCGAGCGATGGCACTGCAGTCGTTTGTTTGCTTGATGCCCATTTTATTATAAGTATTGTGTGTTCTACAGAATATTTTGGTAGATTTTGTGGTGAGTTACGACGAGAATTCATGTTTTATTCATGGAAATAGTCTTGTAATGGTTTCAGAAATTATACAATCTGATATGACTGATGATTCTTACTTGGTTACGGTGTTTTGTTTGCGAACTATGGCAAAGTCAAACGAAAGGTAATATTGGAAATTTAGGAATAAGCCGTATATTTTAGCCATCTCATTTTATATGCTGAACTCGCACCCATTCGAGCGACACTGCACGCCGCAACTATGTCCTTTACACATAACACCTTTTCTTATTAATATTGTTAAGTTTATTTTTTTTTAATATTTGAGTGTTTTAGTTTTGTGTCTTTTGTGCAGTGTTGTCCTAATAAATATATTTCATTCATTAATTCCTTTTTTGCAAGATATGTTCATGGCACGGTCGTGGTACGTTCTAATGGGCAGCAGTGCTTTAAGCTGAGTCCATGTAGCTGTAGCTTCAAGCAACTTCGTATTTTAGCTCATTTTAAGCTATCATGAATCTCTAAAGTTAATATCTCAGAATCTCAGTGCTAACCGCAGTAACCACTTCTCTAAATTGAACAGCATGTTATGATTTCATCACATCGCTTAGTATCATAAAGGTAAATGGCTCGTGCTCGTGTTTATACAGTCATACAACGGCAACGATTTCGGGTATGAAGGTAAAGAGTCTATTATCCCGTCTTACCTTTCCTTGAAGAGGTAAAAAGCTGTTGATATGAGTTTTCAATGAGCTTTATATCAAAATTAACTTTAAAATTATCTAGAGGTACGTACTTACTGCTTACGGCCCCCTATGCCTAGGTAAGTATACACTTATATACCTGCCCATAATACATATGATCTAAGGTAAATCTCACTATCTCACTAATTATTAATAAATTAGAGTGCCTTTATTGAAAAAATACTAAGCAATAGAGCTACCTATTTACTGTTAAGGTAGACAGTAAATAGGAGACTAATAAATATACTATGCTAAAACCCACAGGCCGACAAGTCAGCCCATAGAAAATCCATGTGCTCTAAAAACCACTGTCAGATGGCAGCATCCCAAGAAGCTGGCGGCATTGCCACGTTATATTATATATATATTACAACTTTTCTTAAGGTACCTTAAGAAAAGTTGTAAGCAAAAGTTTGTAAATGTGTGTCACCTTTTTATTGCGATTCATAGGATAAAGCTAAAATAAGTAATGTAGCTAAGACCCTGACGCCCATAAACACTTCAAACGCTTTGCAGTGTTCGTGGTCACAGGAAAGACTAGTCGAGGACATTTGTCCCAAACAAAGTTAGAAAAAATATTAAATCTAGCACCCTATTATTAGTTCTCGGTTCACGCAGTAACCGCTTATAGAATTCAGCAGTCCTGAAATTTTCTGCGGAGCTTGAGATTTGATTAATTTTATAACAGGTTCCAAGGCAGCTGGAACTTGCCGACCATCGTCTCGATTGAAATTTTGATGTTTTAGAGTTCCATACCTTAAAAGGAAAAAAAGAACCCTTATATTCACTTCATCCGTCTGTCTGTTTGTCCGTCTGTCAAGATCCTTTTTCTCGTGAACGCATTGAGGTATCAAATTAAAACTGATATCTAATAGGTCTACGGTCAATTGCTGCTGTAAAAAAATCTTTATTGTGGTTTTATAATTATTTTCTAAGGCCCACATAATATTGCATACTGAGCTTAAGCACCTAATAAATTAAGTCAAAAATTTAATCCTTTTGTCAAATGGTTTGTCGTATTACTACGACAAACCATTTGACAAAAGGATTAATACTAACTACTTACGTAGAGCAAATAATGCACACTTTTATACAATGCCATGTCCATATAAAAAGCGTGGGAAGTAGGAAGTGTTGACGTTATCCTCACAAATATCAGCAAAAAGTCAATAAGTAAAAGTAATTCATCCAGCGCCGTATGTTCGCACGAAAACGCGTATCGAATGACATCGGATTGGATCGCATCGGTTTCAGGACATTGATCGATTGACGGGGCCATTCCAACTGTCCTGGTCCAATGGCACTTTACAAAACTAATAAAGATACGTTATATTAACGCTAAAATCGCTGCACAATATAAAATATAGATAAAAACTATACTTGATATCACACGAGTTAGAAAAATTGGATATGTAACCAACACCATCAAAGACACGGAGGGCTGGATACAAGTGTGTCTAAAATTTGTTTAACCAGTTTAACTCGAAATAGTATCACTTGTTATATAATAATCATCATCTGCCATGCTAAACTTTTTAACCTCACCATCATAAATTCACCGTTTATTAACCAATCTCGAAAAAAAGTGAATTTATATGGTTTAAGTACTTGGTACTGCTGAAATTAAGTCTTTATGAGAAAAATAGTAACGCCGCCATTGATTGAGAAAAGAAATTGAGTGCCTAAAAATCGCGCGTGTTATGTCACGCTTAGGGCAAACTCACCCTCAACGTTGCCTTCCAATAATGAACTGCTATACTGTGTCCTTATTTAAAATATCATTGTTGCAAACGGGACCAGAAATGTATTTTGTGTGTAACTTGTAGCTGTCGTGACACCTAACTGCTGCAATATGTCAATGGTTATGTAAATTCTTCACCTTGAAATGTTCGATTTTGGTTGCCTACGTGTTTTTGACGCAATAAGTTTCGAAAATAGTATAATTTATAATTTAACTTGACATTATACATAAAAAGATTTAATATCGTATTGTGCTTCTTCTTAAAAAATAAATTTTACGCGCTCCTACTCTTCCTTACCAGACAATAGACAAGGATAACATTAGAAAAACACACTATAATGCGGGAAGAAGAGGCGTTATATTCTATAAGCGAGCTTTAAGATGAGCTGAACAGACGTGTGTATTCTACTGTTCTACTGTTCCTTTTCATACGAATTAGCATCTGACCACAGCTCTGCGTCGCGTTGACGTTACGCCGACGTTCGTCTGAAAGCTTGCCGACGTTCGTCTAAAAGCTCGCTAAGACGTATTAATCTGACTATAAGTAACCAAAATGTCATCCCAATGAACTTCAAGAAACTTTCTGCAAATTTTTATACAACTACTTAGCTGACCCAGCGAACTTCGTACCACCTAATAAATATTTTCTGCGCAGTTTTCTTAATTTTCTACAAAATATTAAAAAAAACTATAAAATTAAAGATGTATGAGGCTTTAGGCTCTTTTTTTTTTTTAATGACGTATGTTGTTGGCCTCAGATGGCCTCTACAGCCTAAGCGGGCAGTGGTGAGCGCAGGAGGCGCTCGACCACCTAATCTTACCAATATACGCAACAATCGTTCCGTTTTCGGTACAGATGTCGGATACCAGATCCACAAACTCACACAATCACAACACCGACCTCGCCGGCGAGGTCGAAGATCCGTCAGATCGGTAAAGTTCTAGGACACGCCCCTTCTGGGGCGCCAGGGCATGTCTGACACGCTGCGCTCACCACTGCCCGGTAAAGCTGTAGAGCATCTCAGGCCAACAGCATAGGTCATTAAAAAAATAATCGGTAGAATCAATCTCAAGTTATGGTGTGACCAAAGGAAACAGGGATTCATTTTTATATACTTATAGATTCCTATTATGTACTCAATTTGTTTTAAAAAGTAGAATGAACCCCCTCAACAATATTAATAACTATACCTACTTAATTGTTAGACGTACTTATGGCAATGGATTCTGTCGAAGTTCTAAATTACTCTTGATTTATTACTTTTAAATGCCTACTAAAACTACTTAAAGAACACTAGAACAAAACTCTAGATGCCAAAACTTTAATTAAATACGATAGACAGAGTTAAGTGATGGAACTGAAAGTTTGTTTTGAGTACAGTTTAATTTTTTTGTTTTAGAGTGACTGTAATGAGCATAGCCCAATGCACGTATTACCTCGGGCAAGGAGGGGAATGATATTGCTCTACTTGTATTTGTATGGAGAACTACACACTAGCGTGCGTGGGTCGTGCACGGGCCCATCCCGTGGGCGTTTCCTTGTACTTGACACCCGAGCCGTCACGCGCCCATCCATGTGTGTTTTGAGCTAACCATAAGGTTAACAATTAACAGAACAAAGTCCTTGGACACAATGTCAGCGGGCAGCAGGGAGCCGTGGCGGCGGCGCGGGAAAGGCGCGGGCGCCTGCGTTGCCAACAACAGTTCTTAACAGATTTTTTATGCAGACGCCACGAATTAGACATAATATAAGCACCAATGTTTCAATTAGCAAGTGCCTTTATTTAAAACATCAGCAGTACTACCTACTTATTATCTACCTCAGCTAAATACTCTAGAGAACACTACAACAATCCACATGTTGACATGTCAGTCTAGCCTATAAAATCTTATTTCAAAGTTGTCCCACTTGTCGCCACTAAGGACATGTGGGACAACTTTTTTAAAAATTCCCAGCTGTCCCCAGTGGGGGATGAAGGAGTGGGGACCAGCGGGAATGACCCCAAACTACTGTCAGATGACAGCGCAAAATAATCCAACTAATATTAAAAATGCGAAAGTTTTTGAGGATGAATGGATGGATGTTTATTACTCTTTCATGCCAAAACTACTGAACCGATTGGGCTGAAGTTCGAATCGGGATGAAGATAGTTTAGACCATTACATAACACATTCATAAATATGAGATCCACCAAATTATAATCGCATTTGATAGTGTGTTGAGTCCAAGAATCCACAAATTGGTATATTGTACCCAATGCTAATATGGGGGGCTATTTGCGTTCTTCATAATCACTAGTCGCTATCAGGCTTGAGTCTTTAGGCTCTGTGGCTTGAGTTAGTAACAAAGACGTTTAACCCTTCTAACAAGACTGTGCACTGTCAAATTTGGAGTAGAAAAAAGGAAAAGGATAGACACTGCGAGTGGTTCTCACTCGGGACCAACACAGTGCACAGTCTACTTAGTAAGTTTATCATAATGTCTTTGGTTAGTAACTGGACATTTGTTGTTAATGTCAAATCAAGTTAATAGTCATTAAAGTGATAGTCACCAAGAACGCCAATAGCCCGGATGGTATGGTCTATGTGACCGCCGCATTACTAGTTTACTGGTAACTGCGTATATTCTCCTGAGAGGGCGCGGCACAACATTATTTGCTGAACAAAGATTGAGGGCGCGTCCCCGAAGCCTGTTTGCTCGGTCAACACCATTGTGCTGAATCGCTTTCCTCACTTTTTGCCTTGTACGTGTCTGGTACACCGCAAACGACTTACCCACTTGTGACGGACATATTTATGATATTATCGTTGGTACTTTAGTGAACTTTAAACCTAACCTGCATTTATTATATAAGTATATAATATTATACCTACATGGTTATTCGTAATCAGTTAGCCCCCATATATGATATTGACCCCATCAAATGTATTTACAAAAATTTTGACCTTCCATACAAATTTGCCGATCTGATCCATTTTGTAAGGGAAGTCGAAAGATTTTTTTGCTGATTTTGCTCCAATTCTTTCTTTTGAAAGTTGTTCAGTTTGATGGGTAGATGCACCCCCTTAAGTAGTATTATTAGGTACACCTTTTTGTAGCACGTTGCAATAGTACATTATGGAACAAGTGTTATAAGTGGAACATTACGCACGAGGTGGTATTGTTCGCACGAGCCAAAGACAAGCGTGAATAAGAGACACGGAGTAGCGGAATGTTCATAGCACACGTGTTTCATACGATGTTTTTCAACACCCTTAGATTAAGATTATATATAAGATAAGATCGGTAAGAGAGAAGATCTTGTAACTGCTCTGCTTTGTCAACATCTAGTTGACATTTTTAATAAGTATCTAATATTAATGAAACTGGTGCGTTGTTTCTTTACGTGCCGCGCTCATACCCGCACAAATTCACTGGCAAATACGTATTTAAATGTAATAAACACGAAATCACGTTGTTAATACACAATTTAAGATTAATTTGTTGTATAAAGTATATAATTAGATTTTTAATGAGTTTATATATTTATAATTCATTAAAAAAAATTATATTTTATGCTATTTGGCATATAAACTCTTTGTGGTGATTAAAAAAAAAAGTAAAGTAAAAAGCACTAGTGTGAAATATGCAGTACAATGAACCTTAATACGTTGAGATAACGGTCACGTTATAAGTAAGGGTATTGAAAATATTAAATACCTAGTAAAAAGTTATAGCATTATGAGCATTTTGGCTTACCTGTAATTTTACCGTGAATATATAAATAAATTATCTAAAATAATTTGTATTGGAAATCGTCAATAAATCAACTGTTTTATACGTTTATTTCAATGTCAAAGTGCTTTTCTATGAAAGAAATGATTTTATTTATCGCGATAAGTAGGCACAATTATTATCTACCCTTTTACTGACTATTATAAGTAACCCTGTCTTTTTCTAAGGCTAAATCTTTGTCTTAAAGCTATTCAACTACGTTATTTTTAGTCACCATTAAGTATTTCTACTCCTTTTTAAGGTTACGTACCTCAAAAGACAAAAGAAAAGGACCCTTGTAGGTTTACTTTGTTGTCCGTCTGTATGTCTCTCTGTCCATCTGTCAAAACACTTTTTAACGGGAACGCGTGGAGGACTCAAGTTGAAAAAGTAACTAATAGATGGCGCTGTATGTTCTAGGTATCTAGGTATGGAACCCTACACTATGCATACATGCGTATGCCTTAACATTTTATCTAAACACACTTCTTCTCCATAACAATTTTACCTTATACACACGCTGTTTAATATTATTAAATAAATAAAATATAATAATAACGTCTAGTATATAAGTGTGTATAGTCTATGTATACACGACATGATGAATTTCTGGCACATGTTAAGCGCTGCGGTTACGATAAATTTCGTCTTCTAAAGAAAAAGCGGCAATTTAAGCCGTCTTTATTCAAATGAGCTTAAAGCTCCTCGCATGGTTCCTTCGAGTTTTCAGTAAAAATTACCTCTACGAGAACTTTTGGCGAGTGGGAAAATTCTTAATACTACCTACTTCACTTCTAAAGTTTTATCTGCTATATTTCTGTATTCTTGGTGCCCTTTTGCTTGTGCTCTAGCAAAAATATGTGTACTTATATTATTATCGGCGTCGGTGGCCTAGTGGTTTGGTCCCTGGTTCGATCGAGGTCAGGGAAAAAATAATATTTAAGTGTTTCATTAAGAATTTTCATAATACTTTCACCCGTGTTATTTTCACCACAGTCCCGTGGGTCCACAATGGACTCACGCATGGTTATACTCGCACGTCCATGGATCCCACTGGACTCATGGTACAAACTGACCGCCTGGAGTGCTGACTCCAGACGATCATTTGTACCATATTTTGTACACGCTGCACGCTGTTGTCTGTTGTCCTCCATCCAAATACATAGAATGCAACGTCTACCAGCGGTCATTTGTGCATTGGCCTTAAGTTTTTTTTTTTTTATGATAGTGTGTGTGACAAGACGTGCAAATCATGTGCCTAATGGTAAGGCATCATGATTGCCCATAACACAGTGCCACCCAGTGTTTTAAAATTCAAAATTCTGCACGGCACTGCACTGCTCCTGTCACCCTGAGATATGAGTTGTTGAATCTCATCATGCCCAGTAATTTCTCTGGTAACATTGCCCTTCATACCGGAACACAGTAATGTTTGCACATTACTGCTTGGCGGATGAATAACTGGCAAAGGTGTGGTACTTCCCCAGGCGGCCCCCTGCAAAAGAGGCCTACCACTACAAAACTACTACTACTAGTAAAAGAAATGATGTCAATAATCAAGAAAGTTAATGGTACTCATCCGATATCACACACAGCTACACGGCTGTTTCCTCTTAATCATGGCAGAATCTCATGCACTCAGCTTCCTGGCCTACTCATATGTTCATCATATTATGTTAGTTTAGTTTACAGTGGACGGTATGATTTTTTTAGTCTTAGGTATATGTGTAATTTTCAAATGTAATATGTGGCGAGCCTATTGCCATCAAGCGGGCGCAATTCAGCAATTGCGACCTTTACTGTACAGTTTGTTAAATAAATTAATCACCTCTTATATTACCACACCTTTCGCAAAGCCTGATACATTTAATTAGTCCATAGATTAAAAAGTTAGCTCAGAATATCGCTTACGGGTTAGGAAACGGTTTGACACTGTTACTTCCAGAGGCCTTTACTGATTACGTTACAAACTTTTCCAATATCTGGAGCGTACTCAAATCGCGTGAAATTCTTTGATCAGCCATTTATAATCATTGGGGAACTCATCGTATGGAAACGCTCGCCTGCTGTCTTACATGGGATTACGCCATCCGAGTTGAATATCCTACCTAAAACCAGCTGTAGTAGGCGTACTACCGAATTATTTCTTCAATATCACCGTCCTTTTATCCAAGGATAACGTGCAACGCTCGTTAAATGCTATCTACCTATATACCTTAAATATATGAACCGTTTATTAATAAATAGGAAGTCCCGCCTCACTTTTGTTTTCAGCAGCATTTGCTCAAGTGTCTTGTCCAAAAAACGGTTTTTTTACAGTGGGAGCGTCTCGGCCAGGGGCGTATTGAAATAATAAATTTTTCACTGTGGATGTGTCCCTGTCGTGGGTCCCAAAATGTGAAAATGTCAGCTTGGTTCATGGTTAGGGATAGCCATTGATGAGGCGATAAACAAATTGTTCATGTCTTACCTTCCTCGGTAGAAGAGATGCCTACACATTACAACTCGTCGAGTTGCGGAGTATTGCCTGCGAATTTGAATTGAAACACATTACAACTTCCGATTGTAATGCTCTAAGCCTTTAACATTAACATACGATACATAATTAAATTATTGAAACAAATAATAAATAATTGTAATTTTCAATGCCTTTGAAATAAACATTCCAGTAGCCCTGGGCAGTGGGTTCTGTTAAACAATTTAAACGATGAAATAATGTATTGTTCGAGGTTTATATCACAGAATATAATTTACTTCTGTAACAGATACGGCTGAACCTTCGGTTGTCACGACAATATACCAAAATAGACCTTATTTCTTAAAATAAAAAGAGATGTAGTTCTCGAAGGAATAATAGATGGCGTAAAGTAGAAAAGCAAATTAAATGTCAAAATTTCTGTACCACAGACCATACAGCTCTTAACAATTTTCATCACATTAATGTTGACGCTTTGGATGTACGTATTTGTTAGCTCTTCGTCTACATAACTACTTAAACAATCGGGTACCTCACCAGGTCATAATTATTATTGAATCGACCGCAGGGAACAGCTGGTAGCTAAATATTATTTTAAAAGATTGTGGAAAATAATCTGTTATATTAGATGAAACAAAAATAATATAGAACTCTAGCCTTTTTGGTTAGAAAAGAAAAAGAAGGAGACTTATAGGTACGAAGACAATGATCGCATTAGAAATATGCGTAGCTGTATACCGCGGCTTCACCCGCTTAAAGAGTCTGAGTGATATTATCTACATACAACATTTTGGTGGAATTACTTGTTTGCAGCGAGTATTGGCAAAACCCCCCATCCCGATGGGGAGACCTCTCAGTCATAGGAAGCCCACTGCTGGACATAGCTCCAGCATCCTATGGCCGAGATGATGATGATGGAATAAGACGTTAAAGTCCCACTAGTTAGAGACCTTATATGACCGTCATATGGTCCTCCTGGTGTTCAGAACATTTGTCACAGCGCTATATTTTATTGCTTTAAGCGTGCCCAGATAACGCTGAGTTGCCGTAATAAAAACCGCATGAAAATCGCATCACAGCTCCCGACTGCTCCGAGTTCCGAGTCCTGACTAACAGTTATGTAAGAACAGCGTTTTATTACGATAATTTGCTTATATCTTCGTGTAATGTGGCCTAGATTGACATATTATAATATTTTATGGCAAAAACAGGACTTAGAGCGCTAAAGCAGTTTTTTTGATTTATTTTCTGATAGTGTTTCTTTTGACTTACTTTTAAGGGCTGATCATACGTTTTTTTTATGGGTTGGTTGATTTACATAATGTTTGCAGGGCGGGTTCCTTGTATGAGTGGCGCTTGTGTGTTAGCAGTATACATACTAGTTTTTATAATACTCTTATATTGCATGGTAGTTAAGTTAACATAAATATTCACTTCAGATGTGAGTTTGTTTAAAGAAATAAATCATTTTATTACATTCAAAACATCAATTTTTACGGGTCACGACCGGTCCACTGAGTTTTTATACATCCCCTCGACGTTGCGTCAGCAGAATGAGTTCTTCTTGAGGTAAAAAAATAAAGCAGGAAAAATACGTAAGTTCGAATCGGTAAAAGCTTAAACATTTCTCTATTATCATTATTAATATTATGTTTTTTATTGAATCACACATGTCTTTGTTAGCCTTATGAAATGAAATGAAATGAAATGAAATGAAATGAAATGAAATTGTTTATTGTGATAAAAACGACACGAAATCAATTACAATTATCACACAAGAAATAAAATATAATAGCGAAAAAAAAAATGCAAATAAAATTAGAAACAATAGCGAAATTCAAATTAATAATAAAAATAAAAAATAATATGGGTCAAATTAAATTAAAAAGACAATTATTGTATACATTATTCCATGTTTTACATTACATTATTCCATTATCTAGGTCCGGATTCAAGCCGGTCCACTGATCTCTCAAGGTTTCACAATAGCTTAACACTATGGGTAGAACAGTAGACCATTTGTCAAATGTTACGTCATGTTCGGCATTAAAGTCTCGGAGTGCATTGAGATGGAGCAGAGGTCGAACTAGCGGAGACATAGCTCGTGCTACTGTGCGCCCTGTGTTCGGGTGAAAAAGCTTGTGCTGCTTACCAGGACCGCGCCTCGTAACCGGGACTTCAAGTTCCTCTGGCACAAATAATACGCACAACAGATTATGCAAAAGTACGCAGTCCACCGATCCTCTGAGCACCTTGAGGCACATAATCAGCTGGTCGACGATCCTCCGGACTTCAAGGGAGTTAAAGCCTAGGTGCCCCAACAGAAACTTTGTCGGGTATCTGTATGGATAGTAACCATAGACTTTTTTATACAAAGATCTTAGGAAGGCTTTTTGGACCTTCTCAAGTCTACGTGCATAAGTCACATGGTACGGGTTCCAAACACATGAGCCCGCCTCGAGCTTGCTTCTGACTAAAGCGTTATACAAAACCGTGACAACATGTGGATTTTTAAAATCTTTCGCATTTCGCAAGACAAAACCCAAACGACGGTAGGTCTCTTTGGCCAGATTATCTATGTGGTCATGGAATGTCAGGGAACGATCGAATGTTATGCCCAGGTCCTTGATGAGGTTCACCCTTTTAATGGATAGAGTGTTTAAATGGTAGTCAAAAGTAATTGGATTCTTTTTCCGGTCGAATGTCATTAAGTTACATTTATTGGTATTAAATAGCATTTTATTAGTCAAACTCCATCTATATACAAGGTTAATGTCATTTTGCATTCTGAGGCAGTCAATAGGAGATTTAATTTCGAGAAAGATCTTGAGATCATCGGCATACAACAGACAATTAGAAGCGGTCAATACATTTGGCAAATCATGAATCATGATCAAAAAGAGAAGAGGACCCAGAACTGATCCTTGGCTTACACCAGATCTTGTATGATAAGGGTTAGAATAGTAAGTGCCATGCCTAACATATTGGCGCCGATTTCTCATGTAATCCGAGAAAAAATTTAAGAGACTGGGCGTAAATCCTATCGCGGAAAGCTTACATAACAAAATATCGTTATCGACTCTATCGAAGGCCTTTTTGAAGTCGAAGTAGACCACATCTACCTGAAGCCCTCGATCCATGGCATTGGATATATAGTCAACCAAACATAAAAGGTTCGTGTTTACAGAGCGCCCCGGTCTAAAACCATGCTGCTCGTCACCTATTAGTTGCCTGACCTGTCCATATATGTCACTGTGTAGAATGTACTCAAAGACCTTGGCAGGAGCACATAAGATGGCGATTGGACGATATTCCTCTACCATAGTTTTGACACTACCCTTAGGAATAGGCGTCACTCTTGACAGCTTCCACTGGTCCGGATATTTACCATTTCTAAGGCAGAGATTGAAAATGTGGTAGAGAGGTAAAATCAACTGCTTTTTACAAGCTTTAAGAACAAAATTGGGTACACTGTCGGGGCCAATCGAGCTGCTACTCTTTAGTTTATTGATGCTTCGCTCTACATCTTGGGGTGATACCGCAGGCACACTTACATAACCACCCTGAAAACCTTGTTCACAACAGGCACTAGTATCTAGCAGAGGCAATTCGTCCAAAAACACGCTGGAAAAATAACTAGCAAATGCTTCAGCAGCTTCGACACCGGCACTAGATTTACCCTCGTACGAGACACAGGGTTCGAAACCACCCTTGGACCTCAGTCTATGAACATGACTCCAAAACTGGCGAGGTTTGAGCCGCAAGCTTTCCTCAACTCGGGCCAGATGCAATTTATACGCTTCAGACACACGAACCTTTAAACTTGCACGAAGGATAGAGAAAGTTTTATATAACGTATCACAATTTGATGACAGCCATGCTCTATGTAGACGAGCTTTACGCCGAACATCTTTTATAATATCGGCATCAAACCAAACTGGATACCTAGCGCAATTCGTTGCTAGCCTTTTCTTTTTAGGGGCTGTCACATCAAACAACTCATATAAGATATCGTAAAAAGCCTCGGCGGCGGTAGATACATCACAGGACTCAACGACGGACAACCAAGAGGTTTCGTCTAGCAATGACTGGAAAAGACCTAGATCCATTTTATTAAAATTCCAATCTCGCCGTGGATCGACATTGCTGGGCTGTAACGGATCACAATTTTTATTTTGCAATCGAAGATTCACAACGATCTCAAGCGGGGGGTGATACAGCCTATCAGGAGGAACAAACCCGGACCCAGCCGCAGTCACACAAACCTGCTGCGTCCAGAACTCATTGCACTCGCGGACCAATACCACGTCAAGAATGCTTCCATGAGAATTCACAATGTTATTAAATTCAATCAAATTGCAGTATGTCAGAAAATAACAATAATAATTCTTAATATTAACTGTCGCACTATTTATATTTAGATCCCCGAAAACAAAAAAATTACAATTATTTGCAGTCGTACTTAGAAAAGACTCTATATTGCAAAAAACATTCATGTAGACATCATCTGACGCTTTCGGCTTTATATATATAACGCAAACGATGAAATTCGAGCCTCGAAATGTAATCGAAGCCCAGAGATCCTCTCCAAGTTCCGATTCGAACTCTTTTAGATGACGCACAGTAACATTAGGCCTCGCTGCGAGTAAAACTCCTCCACAGGGAGTAGCGCGATCCCGTCTTAGAACCGTCCAGTCTTCCGGCGCTAGTTCGGCATCTTCTACCGACCCGTCTAGAAACGTTTCGGTCACTGCGACGAGTAAGTGATCGGAGACTAACATGCTGGCACGCCAGAGCGATAACTTCGTCTTTAAGCCTCTAACATTCTGGTAAAATATGTTAATAGGTACCGATGATTCAGAATTATGACGTTGTTGTTGTCGCCCTGTTCGAGGGCCGCCCATGAAAGGGCCGAGGAGTGGTGGTAGACCCGGTTGTTGAGCTATTGTTAGTCAAGTTGACTCTTCTTCTGCGGTTAACCCAAGCTTTTATCTTAGCGTTTATTGGCCATACACCAGCAGAGTAGCATGTTTCATAGTAAGCAATTGGCACGCCTAACTTGAAAGACTTATAGGCGCCTTTTGTGTTGAGCTCTTCTACCGTACAGCTTCCATTGGGACATAACTGACGCAGGTATTCGCGCACTTCATCGGCGCCCGAGACCATGTTCCAAAGATGTATAAATTTCCGTTCTTCCACAGCTTTCAGGGAGGTAACGGTTGGGCCTGCGGTACAATGCATAGAAGGAAGACGTTTATACATCTTTTTCTTCACTTCAATCCAGTCGCCATCATCAACGCTCTCGGATGCTTCTTTAAGTTCCACTTCTTTTATGGAGTCGCTTGCTATTGATTGTGGTAATTGTGGCTCACTCAGTAAAGGAGCTTTATCATTCAACCTAGTCATCTTCGACTTGCGCAACTGCTGCACATTCGTAGTTTTAGATATAATATCCATGCAATCTGATCTAAGCAGCGCTAACATAGAACTAGGCATTTGTGCTCGTGGTTGAAGAGTCAAGTCGCTGTGGTTCGTAGTTTGTGGTAGTGCATACCCAGAACCTACACTACCCCCCTTACCTAACCTGCAGGACACATAGGAATGATTGGTCAATATGTGTGGTGCCGGCTCGATTCTACAGTTGTAGATATATAAGGCAAATACCATTATTGTGATGGGGTTGGCCAGAGCCTCGCTTGTATGCCAGCAGGGTTTACCACGTGCTTGATTAGTGAGGTTAGCTTGATTGATAACAGGATAAGGGCTTAGCAGTTTGACAAAATCCTATGGAAAATTTACCGAATATATATTTTGTATTCCCCTGTTTCCTGCGGATATAGTAAACCTACTTGATATTTTTATATCCTGATATTTTGCAAATAAAGTAAACTATGACCTTATTATTTTATTTTCGTATGTAAACTGTTCATTTGTTGTAGTAAACGTCTACTCAATTAAAACTGGGATATTTAGAAGTTGACTTTGAAAAAACCGAGAGTTTATAAAAAAACTAATATGTCAGGGCATTGTTTACTTTACTATAAATATATCAGATGTAAATTTATAGAATGGGTTAATTATAATCGGAGGAAGGGGAATATTAAACATCGATTTGGTAAGTTTTCATTGGATTGTGTGAAATGTCTCGTACCTCTTAAGTTATGGGTACGGCAAAGAAGTAAGACGACATTAGGGTTATGTCATATGTGTAATAAGTAGGTAGTATTTATATAGACCGGCTCGTTGGCTCAGATGGTAATAACTCTGCTTTCTCTGCCGCAGGCCCCGGGTTTGATGCCCCGGCAAGGCCAAACATTTGTGTGCATGAACAGAACATGTCTGTTTGATCTATGTCTGGGTGTTATAAGCTTATTATATATCAGTCATCTGGTTACCTCAGTACAAGCTTCTAGCCTAGTTTGGGACTAGATGACCGTGTGTGGAAGTTGTCCCATATTATTATATTAATGCACGATGAGTGCAGGCAAAGAACAGGGAACATCCTACTGAGTTGGTTTTAGGAAAAACGCATTTAATATTTAAGACAATCCTCCTTCTTTACCGAGATTTTGGGTTTGTAGTGGTAGGCCTCTTTTGCAGGGGGCCGCCTGGGGAAGTACCACACCTTTGCCAGTTATTCATCCGCCAAGCAATTATGTGCAAACATTACTGTGTTCCGGTATGAAGGGCAATGTTACAAATTACTGGGCATGATGAGATTCAACAACTCATATCTCAGGGTAACAGGCGCAATGCATTGCCGCGCAGAATTTTGAATTTTAAAACACTGGGTGGCACTGTCTGATATGGGCAATCATGATGCTTACCATCAGGCACCTGATTTGCTCGTCTTGTTACTATCATAAAAAAAATCTGTTTAGTTTCATAGAAAGCTAATGATTTGTAATAAAAATACCATAGGCAAAGATAATATAACGCGTTCAATGAGAAACAAAAATGAATGCAAATTGTGATATTCTCTTTATCTGTACCCTACATAATATATACGGTAAGGAGATAATCTTTCGTTTTAATTAATTAAGTAAAGAGGCAAAATGTATATAAGAGGCATTTTCGTCCGACCCATTTGCGGGAAACGGTTGTAAAATCGGTTATTTTCCTGGAAACCTGGCACTGAACAAATTGAAGCGTGCACATAATTATGAGCTTAATGAACGTGGGAAATACGTAATAACTTACCTAATAAACATGTTTTTTGCGCCCTACCCACGCTGACCGCGTAGCCATCATTCCCGTGTGAATATCAGTATATAAATATACTTTACTGGAGTAGTTTCCGCGACTTCGCTTCCGTGAAAATTTCGGGAATTCGTTTCTTATTCCTTGTCTATTATCATAATGGAAATGATGTAGGTATATGCGCAAAATTTCAGCACTCTAGGTCCAAGGGTTGAGGCTGGGCGTTAATGAGTGTCATTGACAGCCTCGTTAGCTCAGACGGTAGTAGCTCTGCTATCTGTGCCGCAGGCCCAGGGTTCGATCCCCGGCCAGGTCAAACATTTGTGTGCATGAACATGTCTGTTTGATCTGTGTCTGGGTTTTATAAGCTTATATAAGTATGTATATCAGTCCTCTGGTTACCATAGTACAGGCTTCTAGCCTAGTTTGGGACCAGATGACCGTGTGTGGAAGTTGTCCCATATTATATTATATTTATTGGGTACACCACACGGTTTCGGCAAGTGTAAACTCTATTTAAGTGTTAAGAAATATCCGTGATGTTACCGAAACAGGTACCAATGGAAGACCAGAGCAGATTGTACAGCAACCTGCATATGCTGAGTTGGTACCTTTTCGCGGCACACGCAATATTAGTAAATACTAAGGCTAATATTTTCGTGTATTGGAATAAATAATTCTTTCTTTCTTTCTTTTCTTTCTAGTTAGTCACTCAAGACAGAAGATGAATATAATACTAGCTGTGCCCCGCGGTTTCGCCCGCGTTGTCATCGTTCCCGTGGGAATATCCGGAATAAAGTACCCCATGTATTATTCCAGGGTCTTAGCTACGTACATATCTATTTTCAGCCTAAACTGGTTCAGTAGTTTTGGCGTGAAAGAGTAACAAACATCCATCCATCCATCCTCACAAACTTTCACATTTATCATATTAGTAGGATAGTAGGAAGTAGGAAGTATAGAGAGTGGTTCCTGGTTATATGATAGGTCCACCCCTTTCTCATACCGTGGGAGCCGTGAGATCCGGCAGAGGGACGTACTCGGAGATGGGGCAGCAGCGCTCACAGTTTTCAAATATTCCAACTACTGCTGATGATGATAATGATGAAGTGTAGAGATGTTATTTGCCTAATTATCTCTATATCTACTACTATCACTATTTTAAAACCTCGCCTACGGTATTGATTGAGACCATTGATTTAAAGAAAAAGGGGTGATAGGGTTACGTTCTCCAAGTTCTCTACCTCCTCTCAACAACAGGCATGTGCAATTTGCTCAGTGTCACAGTGCAATACAGAACAACAAAGATAGAAAGTCGTACCTAAGACCGAAGTGCGACCGAGACAAAATATTTTTCGCTATTACAACCCCCTTTACTGACGTACGTGGACCTAATGGGACCTAATTTAAGCTTTCCATTTTCGAGAAGCCAGTACTTCATCTCTCCTTTACTTTAAATCAATGGTTGAGATACGTAGTGTAGTACTTAATACAAATATTGTTTGAAAGTCAAGGGAATCCGAGAAATGTACGAAAAATATTTTTTAAGAAAACAATGGATTTTAAAAGTCTAGGGATAAGTCTTTTAGAGTATTGAGGGCGAGAAAAAAATTGGTAGATGACAATTATTTAAAGTAATTTAATGCCTCGACACCAAAATTATTTTTCTTAAAAGATACCTTTAGCTAATAATTTATATAGAGCGTTTTGCTTACATCTGGCTCATTCCCATTGATCAAAAATCCATTATTTCCGTAAAAATAATTCGTCTACCTCTCACTATATATTACGTACCTACATATTATTATGTACTTACAACTTACAAGTAAGGCGTATAAACTACACTATTACATAACTTACAATCTCAAAACCAGTATAATTACGGTATAAGTCCGTACTAAATACGCATCCAATTCCAGCGTTTCCAAGAACTCTAGATATCCGTAACATACGGAACTCTGCGCTGCTGGTGTCAGGTTTTTGCAGCGGCACCTACTGCCATACTACTGCTTTTATATATGGAAGTAGTGACAGTTCAATGTGAGTGAATGTTGAAGTAGCCATCAGGATGTTAAACCAGGAAATATCTTGGCTTGGGAGCACGAATATGAAAACACTAGCTGATGCTAGGCCCAGCATCGTAGGTGTCATTTATACGTGGAATAGAGTTCCTTATGTCCTTGTCCATTCGCAAGGCGTAAGATAGACAGAAGGATGATATAGTATTAGATATTTTTATGTGGGTACTCACGGATTTTTTAAGCCGACTACGGTAATACATATATGTATATTTTATTTAATCAGGTCCATGGGGTAGCCGGCTTTGAAATAGTACCCCATCTTCTCCACCCGTGTTACCGTAAGAGCTAAGGGTCATCAGATCCAGAGGATGGGCAGGAACGTTCTCTGCTTGTAATTATGATGATGGATTTTTTAGCTGACTACAAAACATATAACATACATTCACGCCTTTTTCCCGAAGGGGTAGGCAGAGGTGTACCCAGGACTCAGTCCCTAGCTGACTACGGTTATAGTATATTTTAAGCATTGAATACCACATTACCTATGAAAGTAGGTATCCACTTTCGTAGTATATGTATTAACTTACAACCAAGTGCAAGCCACCAATATAGCGGATAATTAATCTCACTGCTATTTCCTACAATAAATTTTAATGTCAGTTAAGAAAACTAAATAGAAACTCTTACTCAAATATTACCCACGAGCATTCGTTTAAATACCAGTTTATACCTATAGGCTTTCCCTTCCGCCCTTCTTCAAGTAATTTTTCTCACTCCACTCAGAAAATTTCGATTTATTATATTAAGCCGCTGGGTAGGGGAAACCTTAAAATTCATCAAGTTAATCGCGGAAACAAAATTTAATATCCCTATATCAATTCCAAAACAAATGTAAGACATCTTACTTAAATTAATTGAATCTCCCGAACGGCGACGTCTCCGGATTCTCTGATTCCGCCCATTGTCTCGCACAAAGGAACCATTCAGCTTAATTGTGCCACATGCTTTTGTATAAAGTGGGAAATAAAAAGATGATTCTCGCGGAAATAACACAAGGTTTCCGTCGAGCGCTGGGAAGAGATATTAACTAAGATTGCCTCTTATATTTAGGACTCTTAATTTGATGAGGCGAATGTTAAAATGCCATTAGGTTACTCGGGGGGCGGCGCGAGAGAAGCGCCCGGGAAGAGGGGAGGATGACCACGATTTATATTGCTCCAGATGAGATTATGGTATGACGGAGTCGTAAAACATTACACTGTTAAGCTCTGCGCTGTTTTATTTGAACCTTTCTTTGAAACCATATTGCCTCATCAAATAATAACGAACCAATGTTCATATTCTATTTTTACGCGGAGCAATTTTATCCGCCAACGCCTACGGGGAAATTAAATCATGGCGTTTTACTATCTTCGCCCATCATTAATAATATATATTAGGTAATCGTTATCAGGAAAAGCATTAATTAATATCTAATAATATTATATGGGTTAGTTGTTTATCTACAAAATTATATTTAGATTGTATTTATGTTATAAACAATCACGCCTTTTTCCCGAAGGGGTAGGCAGAGGTGTACCCAGAACTCTGTCCCATAGTAGGTACATACACATTAGGCCAACATGTTATTGGTCCCATGTAATAGGGGGCGAGGCTTTTGCTATCTACCGGACACAGTTCCAGACTCCAGGCTGTCATTAAGAAAATTCCTAACAGAAAAATCCAATAACACTTTGCATGACCTGGGGAGCGAACCCGGGACCTCATGATCGGCTGTCGAGCTTGCCTCCACTACTGTCTACATTCCACTAATAGACGGCCGCCTATGTAGTGTGTATGTGTGGTATATGGTAGTGGTCATCTAATTATGTTATAGAATTTAGCCCAAAGCTGCAATTACACTTGTAGAATAAGTTCTACTAAGAAGCCCATACTGGACGTTTACTGATATCCAAACGGTGTCCTAAACCCATTCATTGGGAGTTATCATACTTAATAAGAAACAAGTTTATTCTCCTGATAAAGCTCCCTTAAGTAAGGTACTTCTATAAAATGACAAATTAGATAGGTAGGTAAGGTATAACCCCATTCTTTCGTCCTACGTTGCCCCTCTTTAAACCGTGTTCAGGCATCGATGGAAAATCCAATAATGAGCGAGCCGCTCTGAAGAAGGAAAAACGACGAATTATAGGAAATACGGTTCACATACCTCATCACCCGTCGCAACAATCATTTGCAACCTTATACCTTTACAATAGAGCCCTAATATTACCCGCGTATGAGGTATGTGCGGTTCATGGCTAAATATGGACTTGAAAAGGTGAATTCTTAATATACTTATCGTAAAAGGACAGGTGAAAGGTTAACTCGAGGCTGGAATAGCTTAATTTCATGTATTAAATTTTTAAAAGGTTTTTATTCAATATACTGCATTTATATTAAATATACCGCTCTTTTAGCGTGGATGTGCGTCGGCACTCTTGGACTACATCTTCGGTGCGAGGTCAGACCTTCTAAGGAAGGACTGCTTATATAATGTTCAACGTGCGAAACCTTATCATCATTAACCCAGTGCTAAGCATATCAAAATCAAAATCATTTATTTTGGAGACAATAATTGCGAATGTATACACAAAGGCGAATGAAACGATGGTGCCTGCAGTAGTCATGAGACTCTGTGGCAAACACCAACACCCCCTCCTGATATAATAATGAGGCACTTTGACAATTACCAAAATAAAATCTTATTATATTTGATTGGACCCAATTATCTGAAAATAGAATTAAACAAAAGATCACTTAAAGTTATAGTTATACACAAGTACATAAGTTTAGTAAATTTAAGAATCGTAATATGCCTTCTTCTTGTGCCAGTCATCACTATTTCAAGCGGATGACAGGCCTCAGTAATCGTCATGATATCGTCGACACATCGAACAGGTTATGGTTTGCCGACGCCACGTTCCTTCTCGAGGCATCTATTCTGGAAACTACTCCCTGCTACAGGCAGCAAGCAATTTCTCGTTGGTTTGAGCAGATTATCATTTTATTAAAATAGCTACCATCGCCTTTACTTTATTCTCTCATAATAGGTAGTACCTGCCAGCGTAAGTACATTTGGTCTACCTACTTTCCTTAATGTTTCACAGTTATGAGTTATGTGCTCTACTTCTTTGCATCTTGTTAACATCCGACATACAGTTAAGTATGTTGTCAAATGTAATGATATGCTACCTACTAAAAACGGGACTTCTTTCTCTAATCCCACCTTTCTTTTACCTCCTATGGACTTACTGCGAGAAGTTTAAGTTTCAGCGTTTAGGACTAAGACCAAAAATAAAAATATTAACAGCCTATGGGGGAGGCCTATGTTCAGCAGTGAACGTCTTCTGGCTGATGATGATGATGATGATGGTTGCATTATTTCAAAACAGTCTTCTGGTTACCCATGTGCAGAATTTTATATAATACTCGAACCACTAATTTTGAGCTTTTTTATTTACAACTAAAGAAAAAAACAAAAATATATCTATTAACCACCGCCCACCGCAATATTAACATTTTCATTCAATATAACTACTCAGAATATTTCATAGTGTAGTCATTATACTCTTACATATCGATATCATCGGTACTAATGACGTATGTTATGCCTAAAAATAGACAATGTGAATAGAGGCATACTCGTAGGTAGATCATTTATAATATTATTGCTTATATCAGGAAAAATTAAAATTCTGCACGAATACCAATACTATAAGCCCTACATCAAATTGTCCCAAGTTCCTCGAACAATACAATTTAATTTACCTTGTATTTATAAAAGTCTTTGTTTGAAGCCTTTGTTCTGAAACGTGAATTCTTTTTAGTTCGTTATCAAACAATTTGACTAAATTATTAGGCATTTTAGAAAGATTGCGAAAAGTTATTTAAACTAGAGATAAAATAAGGCAAAGCGCTTAAAAGTTAAATAAAAGTGAAACTCAATTTGATTTAAACTTATTAAAATAAGTCCATCTAGAATCTAGGTTATCTACCCACTTATTGTTTAAGTAGAGATCGTAAAGCCTTTAAACAACACTCTCCTCCACTAAAAGTAGTGAGAAAATAAGTTTCTTATGGTTTTAACATTGAAAATATACTCTATTTGGAGTTTACGTGAAATTTTTAGGTCTTAGGAATAACCAGTCTGTGAGTTGGATATAATAATATATCATTTGACAAAGTGCGCTTCATGGTAAATCGACAAAACATTAGTAAGCTCAACATAAAAACATCATCAAATCCCCGTGGTATTTTACCGTGCCAGTTACCACCTACGCCGCAAATATACTTCACACCTTAATTACCTATAATCGGATAGATTTAACGGCTATCGATTTGTTCCAATCACTTGTTCCTAATTCGTAATTTATAGCGGATACCCCAGCAAATTATGAGACTGCGTTAGCCTGCTGGAAACGCGGCTGAGTCCTCTAAATTATCCCTCTGATTAATTTCTAACCGAATTAGAATTACCGACCTACTTCGCCACGACAACCGAGTTATTGGAAAATCAGCGGAAGATGGGTACTTTATGGCTTGATCAAACCTATCGCTTAACTACCACGGCTTATTTGTTTAGAGTGTAGGTAATGGATGTACCAGTATGTTTAATAAAGGATCATTTTAATTCTTAATATCTGAGGATACATTTTAATAATAATATGGGACAACTTCCACACACGGTCATCTGGTTCCAAACTAGGCTAGAAGCCTGTACTATGGTAACCAGATGACTGATATACATACTTATATAAGCTTATAACACCCAGACACAGATCAAACAGACATATTCATGCACACAAATGTTTGATCTGGCCGGGGATCGAACCCGTTAGCTCCGTTGAATTAAAACCGCAAGAACACGTCTGATGCAAGTCTTACAACTGGACTAGATGGAAATCTGTTGACGGATGCTTAATGCACAGAGGAGATGAAAGAGGCTTAATGCATATCTAGCAGTGGGCGTCCTACGGCTGAAATAATGATGATGGTGATTGAATTACTTAACAGTTATGTAAAAATACCTTTCTACGACATGACATGTGCTAATCTTTTATTTCCATAAGTCTGCTTGACAACTGCGAATATATTATATACTCTACTACTCCATTTGGTAGACTTGGTAGATAACAATCACATCCTCAACGACACAATAACTTTACAGCAGCATAATAGCTTTACATAATAACTTTACAACAGCTCTGCTAGAATGACAGCCTTACTTCGTCCGTTTCATTTATTTTTTATTCCATGACTTGTAATGCTCTACATTTTCATTTTCTCTCAAAGTACTTTTAAGTAGATACCTAAAGGCGGTACTTAACTTCAAGGACAGTAGATAGGCGCATATTTCATATTTTGTAAATGTATTAATATTTATACAGAAGTACGAGTTTGTGTATTGAGTGTTGTACTCGTACATTGTTTTAATCGTTCCTTTTACACATTATGATGATTATTTACTATTAAGGCTATCTGCCTTGCCATCATATATCATGCCTATATGACATACAATATGATGCGTTCTATCATATAATCACTTCTGTAATATAGGTAACTATTGTATCAGTAACATTATATCCAGTTGTAAGACGAGAAAAAACAAAAATGCGATCAGTTCGACGATGTAATTACAAGATTGAACAATATAGTAAGTGCTCGAAATCTGTATCTAATTCCATTGAGCTCCCTCAACCGTCACTATAGATTTGTTCTTGTTTCTTATAATACTTACTGGCTGTTGCCAGCACCGAAATATCTAATACAATAAGGCTGCTTTTCCACCAATCAGAATCTAATATTTTTATAATTATCAAGCTGTCATCATCTCAGCCGTTGGTAATCCACTACTGAACATAGGCCTCCCCCATAAAGGGGGGTTTTGCCAATAGTCGACACGCTTAGCAGGCGGGTTGTCGAGCTGCTTCGATGTTTTTTTTTTGCAGAGAACGCTGCTGCCCGTACTCTGGATCTGTTAACCCTTAGCCGGCTCTTACGACAACCACGGGTAGAGAGAGTGGAGAACTATTCTAAAGCCGGTAACTCTACGGCGATCTAGCTGTAATAAAATCCTATTGATATGATAAATCTCAAATCTCAGTACAATGTATAAAAGGTCCATTTGTAACAGGTATGCAAAACGCTCTAACTCGATTCTAACTGGACTCCAGCGCCATCTATCGATGTTTGTTTGTTCGGTTTTCACGCTAAAACTTATGCCCCGATTGATATATATATATAATATGCTATGTACCCCCACTTCAAAGTACCCTATGTGTTATTCTAGGGTCTAAGCTAACTAGATACCGAATTTCGAACAGTTGTGCCTTTTTACTCGGATCTCCCTGCACCCCACACCTCATGAAGACCCTGCCGTGCCGTGGCGAGGGCGAGTATCGGGTGACCGGCGCGCTTACGTTACGGATCCCTCTGAGCCTCAGTGCCATTTTTAATCAATTTATAATAACTACTACTATATGTACTATACTAATATACTATTATACTATATATACCCACTGCTACGTCTTTTGCTTATTATGCTATTATTATGATATAAAACTTTTTCTAACTACATTAAAATATATAACTAAATATAATATAATAATACATAATATAACCATAATATATGACTGCCTCGGTGGCGTAGAGGGCGCATGCTCGACTGCCAATCAAGAGGTTCGATCCCCAGGTCAGGCAGTGTTAAATATTGGATTTTTCCATTAGGAATTATCTCAATAACTGCCTGGAGTCTGGAACTGTGCCCGGTAGATGGCAATAGGCTCGCCCTCTATTACATGGGACCAATAACATACTGGCGAAATGTGTGTGTATCTACTATGGAACTGAGTCTTGGGTACACCTCTGCCTACCCCTTCGGGAAAAAGGCGTTATGTTTTTTTTTGTTTTTAATATATAAGTATAAAAAAAATTGTGATGTATTTTTTTTTTCTCTTTTTTACCCCGGTGATATATATACATAGTATGTTATAATGTATGATAGTAAAATTGTCAAGAACAGTTGTGCCTTTTTACTCGCATCTCCCCGCATCCCACACCTCAACTTTTTTTACCGATATTCCCATGAGAACTAAAACTACACGGGTGAAACCGAGGAGCACAGCTAGTTAAATAATATTTTTCTGGTTGGTGTGAAAGTATGACATAAAATGATGATAAAAGAATAGGAGAATATAGAGAATAATAGAAGATAAAAGAAAGATAAAAGAAGATAAAATAATAGAAGATAAAAGAGAAGAAGAGAGATAAAAGAAGTATGACACCAATGGTGTCATACACTAGGGTCTGCATCTAGTTACCTGTAAAACTGAATATCAAATAAAGAATTGCATTATTATTATGCAGAAATTTAATTGACTGCCCATACAAAATGCTAATTGGTCACTTTGTAGACAAAATTGTAATTTTTCCACCAGTAGTGATGAATAGATTATACACGTTTTAATACAACTTGGGAACTAACCTAAACCTTCAGGAAAACATTTCTTGATATTATGTTAGGTATTCTAAACTACATAGTTACATCACATAATTCTGGTGGAAACGCAGCATTAGGCAGTTGTTCTACCGCTGCCTTCAGCTCATCGCTTTTCGTTCATACCGCTGGCGATGTCATAATTATTCTTATATTATATATCATCTTCTCACTTGGAATCTGCATCTTTATACTTTGGCCATCGCTGACTTGACTTGAAGTGTCTTTTTCCATTTTCCTTGTAACAATTATCAATAATTCATCATTATATGAATTAAGCATTAGATTCATTAAATCAAAAGCATAAAAGTCCTACAATCAGCATTTCTCAATAGCAATTAAATAACAACTCAAAAGCATAAGGCGCACTCATAAATTTAAAGTCGTGCCATTTCGTTAATTTTTCGTATTTAAATATATTTCGTTGGAAATTAATAAAGGACGTGAGTTGGGTTCAAACTCCGCCGCTCCGCCGCGCCAATGTGCCCATTCAACGTCTTAATTAGAAATTATTAATGCGGTATGAATCAGTATAATTATAGGCATTGGAAAACTTTTTCTAATCGTTCCTTCTGTAATTGTAAAATTGTTCTAAAATTCCACGCTTCAAAAACTCGTATTTTCTCAAAAAAGGATATAATTTCGACTTCACACTATCCCAAACATATTAAATTATAAGATAACTTAAATAATTAATTATAAGTGTGTGTGTGTGTGTGGGGGGGTGTGTGTGAGTGTGAAAGATATGGATGAACTGCGTGAATGAAGATATGCGTGGTAAGGGGTGAGTGCGAAGATGACGGATGGTAGACGAAGGAATGGCGGAAGAAGACCTTGGCCCTTATCCCACACTGATGAAGTACGTGTCAGTATGTGTGTTTTGTACCAAGACAACTATACCGATTGGTCTATTAAGAGTAGCTTAGACCCAAAAAACCAAATCATAAAGTAATTTTCAGCGCTACAAACTGCGGGCACGGGCAAAGTTCTTCATAATATTAGCTGAAATATCCCAGGCATTTTTTGGAGATAAGTAAATACCTAATTGGAAGGTTTCATTCCACGTCTTTATTAGAGCAACGAAGAAGTTGCTATTTACGAAACGGGTCACGTGGTTAGTATTAATTTTGGGTTTATTGAATAATACGTGACCCACATGGGCAATCTGAAAGGCCTACACTTGATAGTGGTCCGGCGAAATTGCCTCCACTCTAGTGGATTGAGGTCGCTTATATCTAATAGGTGTTTCTTTAGGTGGGCACTGGACACTTTCGGCCGATAGGTGGATAAACTATACGTTCTTTGTTTGAGTTGTCCCTTCATGATCTAAGGAAAAAAAAATAGAGATATTATAACCACAATATACGAGTGTTATTAGAATATATCTAAAATATTATCTAAATTATTCAAGATTTAGTATATCAGTCAATAATTCTGGGGTCAGCTAATACCGCAAAAATTGTGGGCGATAAAAGTATAAGTGACCACAATAATTGTTAGTAATACTTACGTGATCTAATATTAAGTGATGAAGATGTATGGATACCTAATGGATAATATGTACAAACACTAAAATTGAAAAACACATAACCCTTAGATAATTGAATCGCACGGAGGCCTGTCAATTGTCTATCGACATATGCATAACATAAAACAAGAATAATATCGGCCAAAAAAACATAACAATGTATCGTTAACGTTTAAAAACTAAAACTAAAATGTATCGTTAACAGGTGTGAAACTCCTAAATATTCTCGATACAACGGCGACCGCATCTCAAAATGTTTCTTTCAAATTTGCATACTGGGAAATATTTGGGCGAGGGTTGCCACTCGTAACACGTCGTATTAAATAATGACCAGGGATCTCCATGAAAAAGAAAATTGTCACACTTGTTGACAACACATATTGATCTGTAAATAATTCCCCGCGAATAATGTTACGTAGGTACTTTGCCTGACGACCTGTCCAAAATGAGAGAAATTGTCTTGCGTCTGTACCTAGTCAGAAAACTTCCAAATGTGCCCTCCTCCCTACATTATTTTAGCCCTACATGCTAACGTTTAAGTTTGAAAAATTGAGTGGAATAGAACACACATTTACTTTGGATTACTTTGGACTTATGTATTTTGGAGACATTTCGAATGAAAGATCTCTATGTCTATGATTCACTGTGTTTAAACTTTGACTACATTGTTGCACTGATATTAATTAAAGTTTTAAATTAACTGTACGCTTAGGAATCTATGCAAGTTGTTTGCGTCATGTTATACTTATTAAAATACTAGTGGCCCGCCCCGGCTTCGCACGGGTAGCAGAAGTAGGTATAGTGAACGTTTTAACAGGATACAGGACATCTTAGCAGTTTGACACAATCCTATAGAAAATTTACGAAATCGATTTTTTGTATTCCCCTGTTTCCTCCGAGAATAATTTATTTTATCCATAAATTTATATTCTGAAAATTAGAAGATGAATAAGGCTATGTCTCTGTTATTTTATTTTTGTTCCTTATCACTTCATTTATTTCTAGTGAACGTCTAATTACGCGAGTAAAACTGGAAGAGTTTTTCATGTTTTTAAAGGATCATACTTCATTTAACAATGAGTTTGTAGAAAAAATAAAATGACAGGGACATGCTCACCGAAGACCTAGATTTTATAAAAAAAAACATTGCTCTGACGCAGTTATCTAGGGAGGAAACACGGGAATACGTTTGTAAGGAAAAATCACCCCTCATGTAACCTCTTAACAATGTGGAGTAAATTCGTGCATTGTATTTTTATAGATATAACTCTAAGGGTTTACGCAGCGCACGCAAATTAATGACTTTTCTGTTACAGTGACCAAACCATAACAGATGGAAACATTTTCCGAGGCCTTTTTTGATGATATATAAGTACTACAAACCCCTAGTACATTATTTCTACCACCATTAATTTACATACCGATTATTGTGACTAAACCAAAACAGACGGATATAATGTCCGTGGACTATTTTTTGTAGATAGTGATAATTACTACAAACCCCTAGCCCTAGAACATTACTTTATCCTACCACGAATGGTTTTCACCGCATGCATATAATGACAGTTTCGATAATTGTGACTAAACCAAAATAGATGATTATACTAATGTACGTTCACTATTTTGTAAATACTAAAAAAAACCCTAGTCAATAACTTTATTCTACCACCAATACTTTTCACAGCGCATGTATATACTCGTAATAACTGTTTCGATTATTGTGACTAAAAACCAAAATAGATGGATATTTTGTCCGTGGACTATTTTGTAAATATTGGTAAGTACTACAAACCCCTAGTACGTTATTTTATTTTACCATCAATAGATTTCACAGCGCACGCAAGTTAATGAATATATTTGGTAATTACGTGACATCTTAGTTCACAATATTGCAGTTTTCTTACGAATCCCTAATATTTTTCAAAACCTCATATAGCCTATGTCACTCAAACTGAAATTCATCACTGAATTAAGCTTTACATAAGTGAAAGATTTTTTTTAATCGGTCCAGTAGTTTCGGAGCCTATTCGTTGCAAATGAAAATACAAAGTTTCTTTCTTTAGGATATTGGTATCTGGTATTGATTGAATAATCTGGAGACATTATACGGATTCACTGAAAACAGTAAGAGCATCAATAATTCGATGTCGTTGCAACCCAGTTTAGAGGGGCTAAGATAAAGAGAAGCGAAATAATCATAAGCGCGTGTTAATTATTTGCAGAACGCCATCTTATATGCAATGTTGGAACTAAATTACCTAAAAATGTTGTCTTAGGGTAGTTATGTCTTGGAAGATAATATTGTCAGCGAGTTCTAATTTATTTCTGTAGCGCCATCTATTGAGCATTGTTGGAACTAAAATATTCATAACAAACTTTAAAACTTTATTATTCCTCAAAAGGGTTGAAATTTTTGAAAACGCTGAAACACGTGTTTAATTATTTTCATTTTAGAATGTTTCTACAAAATTTGAAATTAATCGGCCGAAAAATTAAGTCTACTCCATACAAACTTTCAACCCCTATTTAATACACTTAGGGGTAAAATTTTGAAAATCCCTTTCTTATTACTTGTCTAGACTGTAAAAATAATCTATTGTCAAAATTTCATCATCATCGGTCCAGTAGTTTTGGCTCTGGGTTGATGAGTCAGTCAGTCAGTGAATCACTTTCTCTCTTTATATAATAGTATAGATGTGTAAGCTACGTGGTGGTATCTTTGAGTCTGATAATAAAGCTAAATTGTATAAGTTCCCGACGTGTGGTTTGGGAGATACTGTAGAGTAGAAATAAGCATTAAGAACTTGATGAATTTTCCAAGTAGATATCAACGAGATATTTCTGGCACCATTTTTCAGGTATTTAGATACTTTGTATCTGGTATAGCGTTGGGCTTTTTGATTTGTTTTGCAGATGTATATACCAAGTAATGTACAGGTGCGGCTCAATACATGTGCTCAGAACTATAGGCTTGGCGCTCTGCTTCTCTGCTGGTGAATTTACGTCCCCAGTGTGGCACCGATACATACATGCAAAGCAAGTGAGCGTAGCCTTCAACGATACGTTTCGGATTATCACTGGTTGCCTTAAACCGACACCACTCAACGTAATCTATCCTCTGACAAGAATCGCCCTCCAGATCGAGGGAGAGAGGTCGCAAGAATTAAAACAAGAAAAAGAAGACCGGCATCCTCTATACAGATACGACCCACCCAAGAGTCGGCTGAAAAACAAGCTTCCTCCGATGCACTGCATCTCTAAAAGGGCACCCTCCAGATGCACGACTGGAAAAGTGGAAGGAAAAATACCCACCTCCACCAAATTTCGCCGAACTCAAGGAGGAGCTTCCTCCGGGACGCGAATTTCGTAGACGTAGACAAAACTTGTGCAAATGGGGCATAAGAAGCGCTGACCTAGAACAATGTGACTGTGGGGCTGGCATAAGAAAAAGGAGAAGACCGAATAATATATCTATACACATTATTAATCAGTTACCTGATTTCAGAGTTAGCTCCATAGTGAAAATAAGAACGCTAACTGATTACTAGTAGCCCATGTAAATAAAATAGATCAATATCTAAAAATCTGTGCCTTGGTTCGTATACCTAGCTATAAATAAGTAGGTATTTGTATAGCAAAGTGTTCAAACTCCGAAATTATGACGAACAAGTATTTGTCAAACAAACTTTGTCAGCTTCAAGGCAGCCCGTATGTCTATAACAAATTAAATATCTCAACACATTAATTACTCAAAGTGTTTTGCAATTTTGGTTTGCGGCGCTGGGGACCGTATAAAGTTGACTCGCTTCTTCAAAACAGGTATCGTACGTTTATTTATTTCAAAGTCACTTTCATTTTGTTTATGTGAGTCTGTGAGTTTCTATTCAGTTACCTTTGCCTCTGTGCTGTGGAGTTTTTCAACTTCGTGTAAATGAAGTGAAGATAACTTTCCTGGGTTAAGGTGGTTGGTTCACGTTGGTAAGAATTTAATAGAATGAGCTGAGAAAAGAACAAAACGAAGGAAGGTATCTTATACACAACAGATAGGTTATGAAAATCCTACCTAGGCTTTTCACTGGTATTTGAAGTGTTATTAGCGAAATAAAAGACTAAGATTATTTTTCATAAATCGGTAGATAGATAAATAAACAACTCAACCGTTTCTGTTAATTAGTAGTATTACATATTCAATATCAGTTGTAGTAAGAATCCTCTTCTAGTGGAATTGTCTAGTACAATGGTTATTAAATTTCTCATGTAATGTGTGATTAGAGATTAGCATTAATTATAGAGAATCGGATAAAGACGCTTAAAGTGTCATCAGCAACGCAAAATAAAAGACATTTATTTTTCATAAATCGGTACATCATTGATAAATCAACAACTTAAACGTTTCTGCTAATTAGTAGTATTACTGATTCAATATCAGTTTGATAAATCAGAGCCTCTTCTAGTGGAATTTTCTAGTTCAATGGTTATTAAACTTTCCCTGTAATGTGTGATTAGCGTTGATTATAGAGAATCGGATAAATAACAGAGACAGTCGAGTGATGCATCTGTTTGGTTCCCAAGTTAGAATTTCCAAGAATAGAGAGCAACCTTTGCACAGGTATGAGAATTCGACCAAACTTATGACAAGATTTAATTCTAAGAATAAATATATATAAGGTAAATAATAGTAAGGTATATTATATTATCAACAATTTTTGCATTGCTGTTTAAAGTAAAAAGGATAATCAATTATTTATATTATTATATTCATATACTTATGTTTACGTACTCGTAGATACCCACTTAGCAGGATTAGCATCGGCAGCATTTCCCAGTTATAAGTGGGTAAGAAACAGCAGACTGTTCGGGCGCAAAAGAGAAAAAACGTAATAGAAATATATCCTGGTGTCATGGCAGCCCTACTGCTAGATTCTGGGGTCATCAACATCATCTCAACCGTAGGAGGTCCACTGCTGGACATAGGCCTCCCCCATAAGGAGTTTTGTCAATACTCGCCACGCTCGCCACGCTTGGCTTGCTTGGGTCGGCGAGCGCAATTTGCTATATTTTTACGCATTGGACTGCTGTCTGTCTTCTGGACATGATAACCCTTAGCTGGCTCTTACAGCACCCACGGGTAGAAAGTGTGGGGAATTCTATTGTCGGCTATTGCTGGAGTAGGTACCTACGTATTAAATTTGGTGAAATCCAACCTAAAGAGTTTACTTGAGAAGCGACACGTTTTGTTTAGTAAGCAAATGGCAAAGCAAATTCTCGAGAAGAATGGTCCATATTACAGCAACATTTAGCGGTAACGAGTCAAGGTCGGCTTCATCGACTGCATCTCGTGTAGTTTTGCAACCAGAATACTAAGTACTAGGTATTTGGTGATTCGTGAATGCGAATGCCGACTTTTAGATGAAAATTCGTGGAATGTGTATAAATGCTAAGTAGTACGCATTGTTGTTGGACTTTATTATTTTGAGATCCCAGTTTACTCACATGAAGCGATTTTTAGGAGAAGCAGTTGGGGCCGTTGATAAAGCGTATTTCTACTGGAATCTATGAAACCCAAATCTCTTTGGAGAGAAAAACAATACAATTCCGACGATTAAAAAACAAATTATGAAAATATTCAACTAAGGCTAATATTATCATAATTCTTATACATACTTCAGTATCCTACTTATAATGTTCAGTCCATTAGCACTGAATAAGAATGAAATTTATCGTGAAGTTTTAAAGCAAACCTTTGGAAGAACGCTAACTGATTACTAGTAGCCCATGTAAATAAAATAGATCAATATCTAAAAATCTGTGCCTTGGTTCGTATACCTAGCTATAAATAAGTAGGTATTTGTATAGCAAAGTGTTCAAACTCCGAAATTATGACGAACAAGTATTTGTCAAACAAACTTTGTCAGCTTCAAGGCAGCCCGTATGTCTATAACAAATTAAATATCTCAACACATTAATTACTCAAAGTGTTTTGCAATTTTGGTTTGCGGCGCTGGGGACCGTATAAAGTTGACTCGCTTCTTCAAAACAGGTATCGTACGTTTATTTATTTCAAAGTCACTTTCATTTTGTTTATGTGAGTCTGTGAGTTTCTATTCAGTTACCTTTGCCTCTGTGCTGTGGAGTTTTTCAACTTCGTGTAAATGAAGTGAAGATAACTTTCCTGGGTTAAGGTGGTTGGTTCACGTTGGTAAGAATTTAATAGAATGAGCTGAGAAAAGAACAAAACGAAGGAAGGTATCTTATACACAACAGATAGGTTATGAAAATCCTACCTAGGCTTTTCACTGGTATTTGAAGTGTTATTAGCGAAATAAAAGACTAAGATTATTTTTCATAAATCGGTAGATAGATAAATAAACAACTCAACCGTTTCTGTTAATTAGTAGTATTACATATTCAATATCAGTTGTAGTAAGAATCCTCTTCTATTGGAATTGTCTAGTACAATGGTTATTAAATTTCTCATGTAATGTGTGTAGGGTTGATGTTATTTTGTGACGCGCATGCTACGGATTCTGTGAACGTTTTGGTGGTTTTATGGAAAGTATTAATGGCAACGTGTGATTTCACGGAGATCTATGGCATGTGCGAGGGCGCGATGGCAACACAGGGAGGTGGATGCCAGCGCGACAGATGATTGTAGAGCGAGATTGAAGATGGTGGCCTTGAAATAAATCATGTAAAATATGCTGAAGTGTTCGAGTATTATTTAATGGAAAAGGCACGTTTACATGTGTGATTAGAGATTAGCATTAATTATAGAGAATCGGATAAAGACGCTTAAAGTGTCATCAGCAACGCAAAATAAAAGACATTTATTTTTCATAAATCGGTACATCATTGATAAATCAACAACTTAAACGTTTCTGCTAATTAGTAGTATTACTGATTCAATATCAGTTTGATAAATCAGAGCCTCTTCTAGTGGAATTTTCTAGTTCAATGGTTATTAAACTTTCCCTGTAATGTGTGATTAGCGTTGATTATAGAGAATCGGATAAATAACAGAGACAGTCGAGTGATGCATCTGTTTGGTTCCCAAGTTAGAATTTCCAAGAATAGAGAGCAACCTTTGCACAGGTATGAGAATTCGACCAAACTTATGACAAGATTTAATTCTAAGAATAAATATATATAAGGTAAATAATAGTAAGGTATATTATATTATCAACAATTTTTGCATTGCTGTTTAAAGTAAAAAGGATAATCAATTATTTATATTATTATATTCATATACTTATGTTTACGTACTCGTAGATACCCACTTAGCAGGATTAGCATCGGCAGCATTTCCCAGTTATAAGTGGGTAAGAAACAGCAGACTGTTCGGGCGCAAAAGAGAAAAAACGTAATAGAAATATATCCTGGTGTCATGGCAGCCCTACTGCTAGATTCTGGGGTCATCAACATCATCTCAACCGTAGGAGGTCCACTGCTGGACATAGGCCTCCCCCATAAGGAGTTTTGTCAATACTCGCCACGCTCGCCACGCTTGGCTTGCTTGGGTCGGCGAGCGCAATTTGCTATATTTTTACGCATTGGACTGCTGTCTGTCTTCTGGACATGATAACCCTTAGCTGGCTCTTACAGCACCCACGGGTAGAAAGTGTGGGGAATTCTATTGTCGGCTATTGCTGGAGTAGGTACCTACGTATTAAATTTGGTGAAATCCAACCTAAAGAGTTTACTTGAGAAGCGACACGTTTTGTTTAGTAAGCAAATGGCAAAGCAAATTCTCGAGAAGAATGGTCCATATTACAGCAACATTTAGCGGTAACGAGTCAAGGTCGGCTTCATCGACTGCATCTCGTGTAGTTTTGCAACCAGAATACTAAGTACTAGGTATTTGGTGATTCGTGAATGCGAATGCCGACTTTTAGATGAAAATTCGTGGAATGTGTATAAATGCTAAGTAGTACGCATTGTTGTTGGACTTTATTATTTTGAGATCCCAGTTTACTCACATGAAGCGATTTTTAGGAGAAGCAGTTGGGGCCGTTGATAAAGCGTATTTCTACTGGAATCTATGAAACCCAAATCTCTTTGGAGAGAAAAACAATACAATTCCGACGATTAAAAAACAAATTATGAAAATATTCAACTAAGGCTAATATTATCATAATTCTTATACATACTTCAGTATCCTACTTATAATGTTCAGTCCATTAGCACTGAATAAGAATGAAATTTATCGTGAAGTTTTAAAGCAAACCTTTGGATTTATTTGCCGTGGTGGTTGCCAACAAAATAAACAAGAATCCGCTGCCGGCCCTCCTACTACACTCCAACAAATAACTCCAACATCTGAACACAAATTAAACAGATACAGAAGACAGGTTCCATTAGACAAGCAAAAACACATCAACGTGCATCTTTACTGACATCGACATCCCTACGGGCAATTTCTGGACGTGTAAGATGCACGCTGCGCTCTAAAGAGTAACCCTAGAGTGACTGCGCGCAGACAGGACGTCGCGTTGCAAACGCTATAGCGAGAAAGTTAAAATGCAGATACCGAAAATCATAGAACTGGACTTCTAAGACCTTTTCATTTAGTGTAACCGTACGCCGCGCCGTACCAGCACAATCCGTTCGGTCTCGCGGTACTTCACCGCATTTACTCCGCTGTTCCGTTAAAAAGAATTTCTTTTACGAATGTTATACAAGAGTGTATAAAACTATATTTGGGTGTATAGTTAATGCAGACTTAAGCGTATTTCTAAATAGATGCTGTCAACTTTCACGAAAAATAATGCGCTGCTACTAGCTGATACAACAGCGTTAGGAATTAAGTCAAGGAGAGCCTTCAAGAAAACTAAGCGCAGCTTTCTAACAAAGTTCTTTAGTCTTAACCAAGAACCCGCATAATATTATCGAAATAGGTAATGCTTATTGAACTGCTCATGTTCAAACGGTAGAGAAAAAAAAAACATAATATCAATACAGTTTAAAACACTGTCAAGTCACCTTTAAAAAAGCATAATTGAAAATATCATGCCACATGTCTGTGGCAAAACGAATAGTTTATAGCGTTCTATGGGGGAGGCCTATGTTTAGCAGTGGACGTCTTCCGGCTGATGATGATACTTATAATAAGCTTACTACTATTAAATGTCACAATAAAACTTCAGGGATCATACATTTTGCCTGCGGCAGAATAAAAGTAGACGTCATGGGGTTAGGAACCGTCAGCGCTTGGTATCCACAGGTATAGGTGAGTAAACCAGATCAGATCAAGTAACATTTTTACTTTTATCCTACCTTTAACCACAACTGGGCTG
This sequence comes from Hemistola chrysoprasaria, assembly GCA_947063395.1. NCBI lineage: Eukaryota > Metazoa > Arthropoda > Insecta > Lepidoptera > Geometridae > Hemistola > Hemistola chrysoprasaria. The sequence goes on from OX346719.1 coordinate 11,160,974, forward strand.
CCCAAAATCTTACTCTAGTTACGACCCTGCTGAATAAGTGAGTGGAGTGGTGGCACATTTTCACGCACGATCAGTAGGTATCTAGAGCGTGTATAATCCTAATCTGCGGGAAAGGCAAAAATCATCTTTTTGGATAGTGCCAGAGAGCGGCTGGCGGCAGTAACTTTACGGTTATTGTGCAAATAGCCTGTACTTTATCTTGAGAACAACATTTATAGCTCCAACTTCACGCTTTACCTAAAATTTTACTGTTTACATTTTTATCCGCACATAATATTCTGTTTTGCATTTGGAGCGTAAAGTAAGCTAGTTGTGGTTACACCGAGACATTATAATTAAGTGAGTTGGCTTACAAAGGGACTCCATGACATTCCTGAAAGAGATTGACTACTAAATATTGCTAGACTTAGGTACAGATTTACAATTATATTTTGCATATAAAATTACCAGAACAAATCAACAGAACCTTAGAATAAAGTTTTATGTTCAGTGTTGCTTTAATAAAAGCAAGTCTTATAAAATCTCCTGTAAGCTTCTCAGTGCGCTGACTACAGATTGGTTAAATTAAATTACTTTTCGCAGAGTCCTGTAACGGTTAGCGCTTTGTCAAAGTTAATGGGATTGTGAGAAAAAACTCAATGAAGATATATTCGTTACCTATGAACCTACTTCTTACTATTCTTCTACTCACTCATACTCATATAAAACTTATAACATAACATGCAACCGCGCCTTTTTCCGAAAGGGGTAGGCAGAGATGTACCCACCAGTATTTTATTGGTCCCATGTAATAGGAGGCGAGCCTATTGCCATCTACCGAGCACAGTTGCAGGCTCCAGGCTATCATAGAGATATTATATTTCCTAATGGAAAAATCCTATATAATGTAACACTTTGCCTGACCTGGGGATCGAACCCGGCACCTCATGATCAGCAGTCGATTCTACTTATAAAACTTACAAGTACAATGGAATTTTATTGCATACCATACTTCATTGCATACCAAAAAAAATTAAACAAATTACTTGTAAGCACACTTACCTTATATTTAGGGTAGGTACATAATTTAAGAAATTTTAAGTGTTTTTGACAGCCTTTCATTATCATCATCAGCATCATCATCCACTTACTATGCCTTTATTATGTTACGCCACTCAACATGATCCTGGTCTCTTCTCCAACCGCTCAGAGCGACCTTACTAATATTATCTCCACTTCATTTAGCCTATGAGCGCCCTGCAATACGTTCCTGCACCCGTACATGCATAACTTTATAATTATCCAATGACTCTCAAACAACTTGCGTAATCCTAAGAGAAATCAGTAGATAGACACAAGTACACGGTCAGAAAAGTTATTGTTTCAGCAAGCTGTCTAACTTGAGCATCTCCGGAGAGTGCTGAAACGCCTGCAAGTGTTTAAATATTCTCTCTCGCCAACATGAACACTAAGTAGACCATTTACGACACAACCCTCCCTCGGCGCGCCTATTCTACCCCGACGCAGTTTATTGACACTTAAAAGTTAGTTGATGTTCAAGAGGACAGCCGACAAGGTACTGAGATACTTAAATACTTAGAGAAATAAATCTTTCATGCGAATAAACAATATTATTTAAAGTATCTATCAAATACTTATTTGTCGGAGTACCTAATCATAAAACTGAACAGCTAAAAGAAATCAATAATTTTAATAGAATGAAAAAGTAGGTATAATACCGTCTATTTCGTCTCCGAATCGACTCTCTGTTTGAACTTAGCGTTGAAATTCTCCAAAGAATTTATTTTCTGTCTGTCTGGACTCTGGATACAAAACTAATCAAATAATAAAACCGTCCTCTTGTATTATGTCTAACATTGTACAATCTTTAATGTATAGAGATACTGGAACCGCCTTGTTTTAATGTTCTTATCTTTAATAGAACTTTTCTCGGCTTGGACTGATTATAATATTACTGGCCGGTCTACAGTTTTTATGACTGTGTACGAAGGTGGTAATATCTATATTATGCTAGGGCATTTTGACAGTTCTATATCAGTTATATATTAATAACGATCGCAGACAGACCGTAGGTACTTACGTAATTAGTAAACCAAACCAAAGTCAAGCAGCAATAATATTAGGTAAATATTATTTCAAGAGCTTTCTTTATTAAGATACCTAAGCAATCTTATAAAATAGTGTTATTTTGTTAATTTATCTTTATTTCCAGTTCGCGATGATTTGTGAGCAGTTTCCAACATTTATTACGGTTAAAAAGCGGAACTTCGGAGCTGGTATGTGATAAATTATCATGATAGGTCTCTACTGTATCTTTACGTACCTACTCTTAAGTACTCTTAGTACTTACTCATTCTAGTAGGTACTTAATTGTGCCTTTTCATAAAAATGTCTACTAGTGTTTTCTTAATTACTAATGCTCGAAAAGTCCAGTTCTCTCATTCTCCTAATATTAAATTTCAATGTGAATACCGGCAGAATCGAGACGTAAAATGACAATAATACTCGTATGAACACAGAAACATAGAGCTGCTGGCAATGACCTATACATACCTACTCATTAAGTATTACATACATATTATATAGACCTATATAACACGTATGTAATATGTAATGAAATGTAACGTAACGTTATACATAATAAGACCTCAAACACAAGCGCCTTTTAAACTATCTTATACCTATGTAACAACCTACAACAAAGTGAAAAGTAAGTATGTAACGAACAAAGTTCAATATTTTCCATCATACCCTCATTACAGATACTAAATGTATGTATGGACCTATATATTTTAGTGGCTACATATTAAGTACCAGTACACGCTCTTTATAATACTGGTATATATTAGCGGCCCCCCACTTTTAACTTATATGTTCAACCGAGTTCAACATAAATGTAGCCCGCATTATTTCTCGTATTTTTCCGTTATTTGCAATAATTAATTGTAGATAGAATATGTGAACAGCCATGTCCCGTAACGGAATCATTAACCTGTTACTGATTTAAAAAGGAAACAATATTAACAATTTTCATAGGAAATACTGTCTGTTAGTTGACTTGGTTTAATTACCTAATAAGCTTTTATAATCCATCTAAATTTACGATACAATGATTAAAAACATTTTCCTTTATCTTACGCGCTTTAATATCTAATTGATGTACTTACTAATTGTATTAGACCAATTTAATTATGTATATTATACCTACTATTTAAAATTGTTTTTTAAAACATGACAGTGCAAGGTAAACTGGACGATTTTTTGGTCACGACGTTGCGACATAGCATTAGATATATAGCATAATAAAAACCTTCAAAACTCGATAAGCATACTCCTACAAGTAAATCTAAGGTAAAACCCAGAAATTTTACTTATAGAAATAAGTATGCAGATGCTCGTTAATTTAGCCGAGATTATTGCAGCTTCATCCCAAATGGGTTAATAAAACATTACCTACTCGGCCGAACCTAATTAAAATGGTAATGCAGTCTGCGAGGCCTCGTAAACTTGATTTTACGCGGTCTGGTTAGATACCTTATAAATTCGCAAATTAGATGATGCAACAAGGAAGTCATAGTTCGGTAATCTCTCCGAACTGCGAGTAAAGTGTGTTGTAGAGTGCAGCCGACGTGAAACGTTCCGATAAAAGCTTTTTACAGAAATCGTACGGATTCTGAGCGAGATAAGTACGTAGTACGAGTGTAGGAAGGCTTGTGTGGAGTCGTCGAGAGTTCGTAATGGTGGGAACTTCTTTACACTGTATCTACCTCATACCTACGACTTTATATACCTAAGTTTTTATGTTCTCAATAAGTTATTATACTCAATAACCTATTATAAGGTTTTTGTACGAGTACCTACCTACCTGCTTTTAATCGGCGATATGGATTTTTATAAATGGACGCAAGTTGCCGACATAATTTTTGTGCCTTCCATAAATTTTGCCTTCGACAAGCCCGCTATACACAGATAAGCCGTCGACCAATATAGGCGGCTTATGTGTGTAGAGTCTTATGGGTACTGAGTACATCATTGATAAAGGGTAGCTTGTTCTACATGTTCTACATGCTCTCCAGTTGTAATTGACTTTTAAAACAGGTCCTTATTAATATGTAAAGTCCTGGCGAGTCGTCCCTAATGACATTCCATAAAAGTTTGTGCATGATAAATTCATAATAAAACTTTCAGAAACATAACTATTTCAGAATTCATAGTTTAGGTCATCATCATTACCATAAAATTAAATAATGTATTCAAGCAGCACGCTGATAGAGTCCCTGAACGACCAGCTCGTGAAAATTTGTACATAAAATATAGAGATAGGTACTTATTCGTAGAGAAACACTTTAACAGTTAAAAGTCGATATTCATATCGAAAAGCTCTCATTTAAAATTCAAAATGTCGATTGCCAACTTACCTGAAGTTTTCTGACACTTTACTAACTCGTTCGAAAGGTTCCAAACTCTCGCCTAACTCACAAGCACAAGATTCACTTCAGCTCAGACACGATAAATAATCACCTCGTCGATGCGAAAATATAAAATCTCCATAATTCGCAACATTTCACAAATCACATTGAACTCGCTAAGAGTTGAGAGCTTGTAAATGGCCGTATTGATAAAAGTTCTCTCGCGCACCTTCGCGGGTAATGGGTCATATATGAGTAAACTTCTGGAATTGAGTTACGATGGAATTTGCACTTTAAGTTCGTGTTCGGTTTATTTCGAAGGATGTATCGTTGCGTGGACGCAGTGAGACATGCGCGGGAGGGCAGAGACCTCAGAGCACGATGCGCCGGCGCCGACTGCCGTCGAGCCTCGCCGGTACCGTTGCTCCGACACGCAGTGAGTGGGAGCGAGGTCGTACAGTCCCACCACCCTATCAGTTCGCTTATCAACGTCGCTAGTGAACACTTAAGACAGTACAATTCTCTAAATGTCGGCTACAGACTATAGTTCCAGTTTTGACCACCTTGAACTGAGTTGGCGATGTACAACAGGCTCTGACATTTTCAAGTTATTTTGTTACTTCATTTCGTTGACGTGACTGGCCTTTTGTTGTTATTGTTCGCGAAAACACCGGACTAAGCGTTTTGCAGCTCGAATCGTGTCAATTTGCGTACAGTTTCTGAGAGACTGGGAAGTAGAGCGTTAATGGTGCGGAACTCACTGGAACACTTAACAGTGAGTCGAGGATGTCTAGTGTTTATTTTCTAACATTTGCGATTGGTATATCAATAGGAGATACTTCCTTACTGCCTTATACTTAGGTATCTCTAATTCGGGTACGAAAAGAATAAAAATCTCTACATAATATATAATATAATATGTTATCGTCATCATCTCAGCCGTAGAGAGCCCATTGTTGGAAATAGGCCAGCCCATAGATTTCCACATACTCCGGTTGTACGCAGCACCTAGCTCGTTTCTGCTGTGTGAAATATTCTGATGAACTTCTTAGCATGCCGAGAGGCGAATCTATTATTTTTGCGGTATTAGCGTTTAGCGACCAATGCAAGCCTCGTGGAGTTAGTTTTAGTTAATCTACAAAAACAAAGGACGAGACAGAGAGCTATCTATAGTAAAAAAACATCCATTGAAACTACATCGGACTGTCTCTGGCCTCGAGCTAGCTGGCTGGCTACATAATCAATGTTTGGATATTTTTTCTAAATTCCAGAAAAGATCAGGTTATGTAAGAACCAAATTAAAGATAAACTGAACGTAGAAAAAGAATAATAAATTAGAAGACGAGATACCTAATATCTTTGTAAATCATCCAGACATTTGAATTTGCTCAAAACTCAAATACGAAATAAATTAAAACGGAGATCTTAAACCGACTTCAATCTAAGTTGTTTACGTAATTTAAGAAGATAGGTACCGGTATGATAGTGTAGTAATTAATTAGTGGTCTTAATCCGGCATAATATTAAATTACTAGAGTCGACTTATGGGTACTTAACTTATACCTTCCTATATAACTAGTACCTATCTACCCAGTCGTCTGAAATACCCTCATCATCATCATCTCAGCCAAAAGACGTCCACTGCTGATCTCATGCTTGTCCATCGATTTCCATCTAGTCCGGTTGTACGCGGCCTGCATCCAGCGTGATCCTACTGTCATTAACAGATCGTCTGTGGGTGGACGTTCTACGCTAACGCTTGCCGGTCCGTGGTCTCCATTCGAGAATGTTACAGCCCCATCGAACATCAGTTATTCTACGTGCTATGTGCCCTGCCCATTGCCACTTCAACTTGCTAATCCGCTGGGCTATGTCGGTAACTTACGTTCGTCTACGGATCTCCTCATTTCTTTACCCAACCCAATTTAATAAGAACCTAGGACAGACAAATACCCAGATCTACAAATCATAACCTAGAAATAAAGGCGGACATGTTTGCATTAACGAGGTAGCACGTTATTCATCTGCCAAGCAGTACAACAAGCAAACATTACTGTGTTCCGGTCTGAAGGGCAATGTTACCAGCGAAATTACTGGGCTTGACGAGTTTCTATAAAACTAATATCTCAGGGTGACAGGCGCAGTGCAGTGCCGCGCAGAATTTAGAATTTTAAAACACTGGGTGGCATAGTGTCTGTTATGAGTTATGGGTAATCATGATGCTTACGATCAGGCACCTGATTTGCTCGTCTTGTCACTCACTATCATAAAAAAAATAAAGCTTAATATGGTGCTTCAATTTTTGTTTCACTTAGTCTAAATTACTCTCTACATGTAAGATTGTATTTATTAACGTACAATAATGATAACAAATATTAAAAGTATAAATTAACATACTTACATACAATCACACCTTTTTCCCGAAAGAGTTAGGCAGAGGCAGGGTTGTACCCAGGTCTCAGTCTCATAGTAGGTTTAAGTAGCTAGGTACACCCACATTTCGCCAGTATGCTTGGTATTCTCACCCTTCCGTCGATAGTGATATATCAGGTTGCAATGATTGTGCGGCTTAATGAGGATCGGTACAATCGAAACTGTAACCATCACTCGCATTACACGAGGAACTTGTTGGAGTGTCGAGAACCATGGCGAAATCAGTGAAGTTGACTCATGTGATGGGGCCGACAGTATATAATAACTACCCTTAGATGTACCCGCTGATTTACCCGCCCCTAGCCTGAATTCTTTCAAGTTACATTTGAAGCGTAAGCTTGTCGAGCAAGCGTTCTACACGTATGAAGAATTTATTAAAATGAATAAATAATTTATTTATTATAATTAATTATCATAGCTTACAATTAGTAATTTTATTATTTGTTGTGTTTATATTTTTTGTATTTTTTTTTTATTTTTGAATTGATAAACTTATGTAATGACTTGTATGTAATCCATATTAATAAAATACTATGACTATGTTTTTGGTCCTATGTAATATAGGGCGAGCCTATTGCCATCTACCGGACACAGTTCCAGACTCCAGGCTGTTATAGAGAAAATTCCTAACGGAAAAATCCTATAACACTGCCTGACCTGGGGATCAAACCCGAGGCCACTAAGCCACCTTAAGGATTATAGATAGGGATACCTCGGTCGGTTTTTCCGGAACGCTATAATCTGGACATCTTTAAGGACAAAGTGAACACACCTCTTCTAGGCAAACATGTACCATCTTAGGCCTCATCTTTGCCTTCCATCAAGCGAGATTGAGGTCAAACGTAAACCTAATTTAGGTATATTTAAAAAAAAACCTGCCTAGGTTCTAGATACTGTTGTTAATAGCGTAAAATACCACATACTACTACACGAAACAAAGGTCACCGCTAGGACACAGCACGGCGTCCTGGGAATCGACACTTTACGCTCATTGACAAAAGACTCGCCGCTCGCGGAATCATCGACCAGGGAACATATCGGTACAGATACTATAGGTACCTAGGCAGATAGGTATAAGTACCCAAAGTTAAATAGATAGTACATGATTTATTAACAATACTATGGTAACTCTACAGGTCTCTTTGTTCATAAATCAGAATAGTTCAGCATACGGTACTCACCTTCGTACGATATTAGCTACCTTATGCTTACTTGCAAACTTCGTCTGTTCTTAGCTAGTTCCCTTATTGATGGATGGGTCGTTTCACGTGCCTCTGACGACACCCACGAGTAGGTAAGTACTTACCAAAATAAATATATATTGGTAAGTACTTACTGTATATAAATAGTGCATAAACGAGACACTATTCTTTCAAAGAAACAGCATTATCATCCATGGAGTTTAGCTTAAACACTCATTAGCGTTTATGGTCTATCCTACTTACTTATGGTCTATACTACTCGAACAAAACGCTAGCGAGTTGGCGCTGGAGTGGAATGAGACCACTCCAGCGCCATCTAGCGCGGTTTTGGTTTGTTGGATGGATGGATGTTTGTTCCGTTTTACGCTTGAACTTCAGAACTGATTGAGCTGAAATTTGGTATGTAGATAGCGTAGACCCCGGGAATAACACATAGGGTACTTTTTATCCAGATCTTCCCATGGGAACGAAAACTACGCGGGTCAAACCGCAGGGCACAGCTAGTTTATTAGGTATATACATACTATAATTATAATGGGTTGCGTCCATGGCCCAGCGGAAATATCTAATCTCACATGTGCACTTTTCACCTACCTTATGCTACCGTGATTCGGATTGTACGGCTGTAGGTTGCGGCTGTTTCCAATAAAATATGTAGGAGGCAGGCGTTGGGTCATGTTGGAGGCCTTGTAGGAATCTTGGCGACCACAAATTAACAATATGGGTTGTCCACATAACCCATAGCCCACTTGAATTGACTCGAGCCGTTTAATTAGGGAAAGTTCTGTTAGAGTATAAATTCAAATTATTAGAAACTTCTGTAACACGCGTGGGATAGGTTTAATTTTGAACAATTTATTATGTGTTGAACCACTCGCTTCGATACTCTCAATGTGTACTAACCCTTACCACAGTACATTAACTCTTCTTTTTCAGCAAATTTTAATACATGTATTTTACAAAGTATCTCATGTAAAAATTGGTAAGTACATCTATTATACCTTTTTATATACAAGGGGTAAGAACAGCGGTTTATCTAAGACCGGTTGTCACGTGTAATGGTTGTCACTTTTATTTTTGGTTAAATATTATTAGCGTATTATGAGCAGCACTAGGTTTTTATTTAAATAATATAATGAAACATTTTACCAATTCATAAATGAGGTATGTAATTTTATTCAGTAGGTATTCTGAAGAATGAAAAGTCCGGGTTTGAGAAGTCGTTATTGAGGCACTACAATATTTTTAGCCTCTGTGCGAAGTCATAAAAAACAAATTTAATATAAAACTGCGCTAAATAATTAAAAGTGGCCGGTGAGAGCAGGCGAGCAGCGTACTTGAACACGACCATCACACTCACGGCACAGCCTACACGGCCGACACCCAAGAGCTCCACAGACTAAGCTAATGTGTGCGTGGCAGTGCGTGCGTACACGGCGGGCGCACATTCAGACCGGCAGGGGCCAATTTCTATGAAGACGAACTACTGTTCTTAGCCCTTACTCTGTAAATAATACAAGTTATAGTTGGAGTTTGTTTCTTTACATTCACAGGCGAGAAGTGCGAAGTTTTCGCATCAATCAGTCTTCCCATGTTAAAGTTTCACATCCAATTTGAAGGAAACCCGGTAGAGTGAAGGGCAAACTTAAAATCATAACGCTGGGTTCAGTAGAACCAATGTGGGCTCAAACTTAACTTGGCTGGGTGAAGTGGGTAAAGTTTATTACAGAGCGGTAATGGGAGCTAGTGTTCCGCATATCGCGTGTGTTGATAGGGTAAATATGAAAACCGAGTAGATAACTTTGTAAATATTTACTGTACCTATATAGGTATATTAACTTTGTTCAAAATAAGCGAACAGTGATTTACTTTCATACCCTCCATTTAAAGCGATTATCTGATTGTAGAGCTCTACCATCATCATTATTATTATTATCTCAGCCATAGGACGCCCACTGCTGAAAATAGGCCTCACCCATAGATTTCCATCCAGTCCGGTTGTAAGCGGCCCGCCATCAGCGTGTTCCTGCTATCTCTACCATCATTAGCCTTCAATTATATTATTATGGACTTAATAATTTAGAATCTAGGCTTATCTGCTCGTATGCCCAGGTAGATTACCTATGTACTTTCAAATATTCTTCATTCGTAACCAGTTTCCAAAACCGATTTATTTTCCTTGATTGGAAACCAGGTTTCTATTATAGCAGAATCCATCCGTTTTGGAAACTGGTGTCGAATCATTAGTTTTCAAAGTGGCCGAAGCAGAAAAACTATAAAAAATGTTATAGATTTGTCGACCACGCCAGGGTCAGCCCGTACAGGCACAGTTATCCTACGAGTCAGCCTTAGATTAAATAGGTACAGATTCAGTAAACGCTCCCATATTATACGAGTAGTCACCTATACTGCGTTTGTGATAGACCACATTCCCGGCCCCGCCACACACTCTCAACGCAGTACAAAAGCAGCAACGTTATAGATAAAACTGACCGACGCTCAATAACAAACGATACAAAATGTGGCTTCCTATTTAATCTTAATAAAACCTATTTAATCTAAGCTGACAGCTTTTAAAAATGCGAAAAGACAGTGCTGCATTGAGCCGTGCCTAATCAATGCTTCGAAAAATCTCTTGCACACACGAGGGTGTCTAATAAGATCAGTCATTAGACATGTTCCTGAAACTTTATAATATGGTACATTGAATCTAAACCAAGTTCGAGGCCATAACTTCAGTCATCGTATACGCTGCCTATGAGATTAACGGACTACGAAACCGCCCAATTTCCCGGCGAGTGCTTAGCACACCGCTTTGTGTGCCTAAATGATTAGTTAAATTAGTTTCTAACGAGCTAGTAAATCTGGCAAATGTAATGCCAATAAGTATGAATGATGCTTACATTATCTGTTACTTTTTGCTCTACATATAATAATATATTTAAACTAGAGAGAGACAGCGGCTTGGCCCGCTCGTAATTATGAAATATGGGAGTTTTATACCAAACTTTGACGCCCTTTTGGACCCCTTTGAATGTGAATTTTTAAAAATCCTTTTTTAGCACACGTCCAAACAGCGAAAAGAACCTATATTCCAAGTTTCAAGTCTCTAGAATCAGTGGTTTGGGCTCTGCGTTGCACGTCAGTCAGTGAGTCATTCATGATTTTATGATTTTATAGTGATAATAATAAGTAGCTTCAACTTTTCAATACTAATTAACTAAAGAAAAAATCGGCACGGTTTGACACTTATTGTGAATAAACTACATGCAGATTTCTACAGAAACTATATAATCCGAATCCACTTGATCCATGATGATAAGTCTGGACTCAGGAGAAAATCTGAGCAGCGTACGCCGTGAACATTTTTCGTACGCGTCGCAAAGCCGTAGGTGTGAAAGCTTCTCCAAGAGAATCAACTGTAGGTACAGACTACAGACGCAGAATGATAGTCACTGAGATAGAAGGCACACAGAAGGGCGAATTCGGAAAAGCGTCAGAAGAGAGAAGAAATTTAAATTAAATGTTTAGATATAAAATTTTTAGATTTAAATTAAGTACCCTACTCTTACCGACTTACCTTAGGTACGACCTTACCACCACACGCAACGCTGGTTTTAGCATAGTCAAATATGGTAAGCTCATAGAACAGAATTCCTATTTACAAAGAAACTAAGTATAATATTTTAGTAGATAATAGGTAATCTACTCTAAACCTTATTACGGTAACTATTTAAATATATACCTGCTTAGTATTAAGTAAGTTAGTTAGTTAGTAAGGATGGTAAGTAATATACTTTGTTGAAAACGAGAGGTAATCCTTAATCACAGATAGTAAGTAGGTACCTAACCTCCAGCATCTAAAAATAATACTTAGTAGGCACACAATGTAGCAAGGGTAGTCATTAGGAGCCTGTTGTTTATATAAATCTTTCCTACAGCTGCTCTGGGTGCTCATAATTCCGTTAATGAGTTGCGCTACGCTTTCGTAGTTTAGCATTTCTTTCACGCGTGAGTGTCGCTCTTGAGCGGGATAGAGATGGCTGTAACCGGCACGGTGGCTGTCGTCATTAGGGATGCAAATTCCTATTGCTATTTAGTAGTCCATGGACGGAGTCGAGTCGTGAGAAAACGGACGACGACACTCACTCTTGCGGAAATTCCGCTGTATTATTAATATTATTCATGCTCCTCACAGCTAAAGTCTCATCGGCGTGTGGCATTGTGCATCCTATCCTACTTCTTCGATCCTATCCTTCCTCCTAATATAATAAAAGTGAAAGTTTGTATGGATGGATGAATGGATGTTCGTTACTGTTACAAGCCAACTAACTCTACTGAACCGATGGGGCTGAAATTCAGTAAGTAGGTATGTAGATAGTTTAGACCCTGGTATATGAAACTAATATTATAAAGGTTAAAGTTTGGACGGATGGATGTTTGTTACTCTTTCACGCCAAAACTTCTCAACTTGACACAGAAAAAAATTATTGACGCAATAGGTACCTACCCCTCTTACTCGGGGAATTGGAAGGGATGTGGGACTCGACACCTAGCCCGGTAGAATACCCACTAAGAAACTTGGGGATGTCCTGCGGAACGCCATTTATAGAAGCTGCATAAAGTAAGAAACACGGGTCACCCGCCGCGCGCCCCTCACCAGTCCGGCAGTGCCACTTTACAGGAACGGATATAATATGCTAAAAATTTGTACTCGGTGAGTTTTGGTTTATTCTGTTATTTATCAATGTTTTCTGTTATGTGCTTGTTGTGTATTATTCTTTGGGGCCTCTAGTTGATATGTTTATGCAGATTTAATTCCTTTTTTGTATTCTTTTTTGGTTAGGTACAATTGAAAAACTTCGACGTATACTGCAAATATGGCTATCGAGTGGGCATATTTTCGATATGAAAATTTGTGCAACAAAATACATGGATTTTAAAATTCTAAGTTTGTTTTATGTTGATTATAAGTTGTTACCTACCGAATATTTACCTCATTGTCCCAGTAAGTTCTACTTAGACCTTCTGATCAGGAGGCGTTTGTTTTAATGGATAAAAAAGAGGATTCCTATTATTATTTTCCTTTTTGTTTATTCGTTTTGTTGTTTTTTTTTATAAACTTATTTAACAATAATAAAACTTTAAAATAAGCTTATTTCTTTTTATTCCACTTAGTAATAAGTCCCAAAAACAGAAAATTATAATTTATTTTATTTCATACAGATAATATGGCCTAACTATGGGCATATTTACCTACACTATCGAAAATATGGCCAATTTCCCATTCTTTAAAAAAATTACGTTATCTCAAAATCTACTTCAAATAGATCCTATTTTACATGTAAGTATGTTAGTTAGATAGATTTTATACCAAAAGACATAAGGGTTAATAGACCTGTCGTAGGTAAGTATGAGAAAATCATCGTCAAAGCTTAAGGTGCCATAATTGACCCAGGTACCTTACTGTAGGTAAGGTAACACCAAACTACTTACTTAACCGATAGTACATCTACTTATTTAACCGATAGCCGACCGTTTAGAAAATGGGTAATTTATATTTTGCTGTGCTCTTTCCGATTTTCTACTTTGCTACCTTTAAGGTATTTTTTGGGCAAATGACGTCGTGTTTTTGTAAAAAATAAAACCAGGCTTAGGCGGCAACCCGGCGAAACCCTTAAAATCACCAATCTTCAAACCTCCATAAAAACTTTTCAGGCAAAAATTTGTAGGTAATCCGTTTTCTATTGGGAATGCTTGTATGAAGAGGTATATATACAATTTTGAGTAAATCGGGCGTTTTGGGCTTAGTGGACGTATATAACTTTCGTACCAAATGGCATTGCTGTACTCCAAAATGTTATACCGTTTCCCAAAAGAAAACGGACTAAGGTACTTATTGGGCTACAAGCTAGTAGACGATCAAGGCTACAAGGCTTTTAAGGTTGCCTACTCGATACTCAACAGTGGCAAATGCTCAACCTTGTGTGTCTTAGATAGGAAAAAAAGCTGTCAACGTCAATGTCATTCATTTGACACCATTTTTCACTTGACATTGACAACGTATAATTTTTTCAATCAACGTTTTTTACAACTGTCAAAGTGGCGCTAGTATCGAAGTCACCAATAAATAGTACTAATTATAGTGACCTGTGCCAATAAAACAGCAGTTTTGTATGAAATTAGTGGTGAAATAACTGTTTTTTTTAGTAAATGCCTAAATTTTGTTGTGTGTTGTGTGCTAAATTGTAAAGAAATTGGAGGCCATTAGTATCCTCAAGATTAGAAACTTAAAAAATTGTGGCTACAAGCGATAAGAAGAGTAAAGTTTGAGCCTAAAAGTGGGGCGAGGAAATTTATTATAAAAACATTGGATAATCCTCAGGTTCACATTTTAAAATGTGTATTTTAGTTGAATCTGCCGTCAAATACTATTTTCTGTTATTTTTACGTTACCTGCATCACATCATCAAGCACATACTGATACTAAAATGTTGGAAATTTTATTTACCTTTTATAATCGATTTCGTAAACCTCAAAAGGAAACAGACTCCACAATTACACAGACAATTCACTATTGAGCACGTTTTGAGATCATGAAATTGTAAAAATATTAAAGAATTCAGCCCATGTAGCACAGTGAGCAGGGAAAACGAAGTCCTAGGGGGTTAGAACGAGACAGCAGATATGAATTATTCGGGCGCGAAAGAACGGGGAAATTTAGTTATCCCCGTGCCATACTAGACGGGCAGGATCTTTCAATTAGGTCTGCTTGTTTTCCACGTAAAGAGTTGCCTCGTTTTTATTTCCTGTTTTAACACATTTGTTTTCCAAGATGAATATTATTTTTATTCGAAAATATGATAAAAAACAACGAAATTTTTTGTTAAATATTGGAGTTTTCCATTAAATCTCAATAACTGCCTGAAGTCTGGACTGTGGCCGGTTGATGGCAATAGACTCGCTCCATATTACAAGGAACCAATAACATACTAGTGAAATGTGGGTGTACCTACTATGGGACTGAGTCCTGGGTACACCTTTGCCTACCCCTTGGGGAAAAAGGCGTGATTGTATGTTACCTATGTTACCATGTTATGTATGTGAATTATCACAGAGTTGCAATTTATGATTCCATACCCGTTTTTGGCGGGGACTCTAGAAAATTACCGTTATGCTTTCTAGCGTCTTTCTTCTATGTCATCATCATCATCATCATCATTATCAGCCTGTGATCGTCCACTGCTGGACATAGGCCTCTCCTATGGCACGCCACTCAACTCGATCCTGTGTTCTCCTTCTCCAACCACTCCCAGCGACCTTGCGTATATCGTCGCTCCATCTAGCCCAAGGACGTCCCACACTACGCTTGCCAAGACGCGGTCTCCACTCTAGAACACGCTTACCCCACCGGTTGTCGGTTCTGCGGCAAATATGACCAGCCCATTGCCACTTCAGCTTGCTAATCCTCTCGGCTATGTCAGTGACTCTAGTTCTCTGTCGGATCACCTCATTTCTGATACGATCCTTCAGAGAAACTCCGAGCATAGCCCGCTCCATAGCTCTCTGAGCGACTTTAAATTTGTGGATTAGTCTTACCGTCAGTGTCCACGTCTCGGCTCCGTATGTCATTACTGGTAGGACGCATTGGTTGAAGACTTTAGTCTTCAAACTTTGGGGGATGGGCGCCGAAAAGACATGTCGAATTTTCCCAAATGCCGCCCAGCCCAACTGAATCCTCCTATTGGCCTCCCTCTCGAAGTTGTTTTTACCCACCTGCATTGTTTGCCCGAGGTAAACATATTCCTGAACAACTTCGAGAGGCAAGCCGCTAACGATAATCGGTTCCGGTGTGACCAGATCATTATACATAACTTTGGTCTTATCCAAATTCATTCGGAGACCGACTCGCTGAGAGGACTCACCTAGGCTGGTCAGCATTTGTTGTAAGTCTTGCAACGATTCTGCCATAATAACTATGTCATCCGCAAATCTCAAGTGTGAAATGTACTCGCCGTTGATATTGATGCCCCGTCCATTCCAATCCAGCGTCTTAAACACATCCTCTAAGGCGTTAGAGAACAATTTGGGGGAAATGACGTCCCCTTGTCTTACACCTCGTTTTAAAGGGATGTGTTTCGTCTGCTGGTTTTGAATTTGGACGGTCATTGTGGCGGTATCATACAAACTTTTCAGCACTTGGATATATCGCCAGTCGACTTGGCATCGTTGCAAAGACTCCAAAACAGACCAGGTCTCAATGGAGTCAAAGGCCTTCTCATAGTCCACAAAGGCAAGACACAGGGGCTGATTATACTCTTCGGTCTTCTGTATAATCTGCCGCACTGTGTGTATGTGGTCTACGGTGCTATATCCTCCTCGGAACCCGGCCTGTTCCGGGGGCTGAAACTCATCGAGTCTACGCGCAAGACGATTTGCGATAACCCTAGAGAACAGCTTATAGACGTGACTCAAAAGCGAGATGGGACGGTAGTTTTTCAAAAGAGATTTGTCACCTTTTTTGAAAAACAGCACCACGACGCTTTCGCTCCACGCCTTTGGAGTTCTCCCAGAGAATAGAACAAAATTGAAAATTCGCTGGAGCTCTTTCAACGCGGGCTCGCCTGCAGTTTTCAAAAGCTCCGAGGTTATTCCATCCTCTCCTGGGGCTTTTCCATTTTTAAGCTGTCTAAGGGCCATCGCAATTTCATCTACACTAATATCTGGAAGGTCCTCGGTGTAGTGTCTAATCAAAGTGGCTCTAGGATCCTCGGTACTTGAAGTACGCTGAGGTGCGTGCAAGGCATACAGCTGGCCAGGGCCGTCTCTACCAGGGGGTGCAAGGGGTGCGGTGCACCCGGGCGCGGAGCGCCCGGGGGCGCCTGTCTAGCGCTGAATTTTTGGATATTTCATTGAACTTAACGCTATTGCACAGTTTTATATACTTGTTACTTACGACAAATATGTATGCGCAAGCAAAAAAAAATAGTCGTCAACAATAATATTTTTTTTTTACTTTTATTACGCTTTTGGCGCTTGTCATACCGCATTACTACACTACACAAATAACAATTTTATTTAATACAACACGCGCGCAGCAAAATCTCTAATCCAAAGAGAGTGTATGTATGTACGTTTGACACGTTGCCGCCCGGTCGCCCGCACTTGAAGCAAAATGATCTCTAAGTCAATTGAGTGTAAGTTCATTTCAGATGGGCGCGCGGCGCGGCACCTGTGCGTCTGTCATGGGCGAGTAATTGCGCCCTTTGACATTGTCGCCCGGTCGCCCGCACTTGAAGCAAAATGATCTCTAAGTAAATAAAGTGTAAATTCATTCATTTGAAAGAGGAAAAACAAATTACGTGTATTGTGTTTTCTTGGTAGACTAGGACCCCTTTCATACTGCAGTGTGTCGTCGGTCGCATGCCACGCTGCAGTGTAAACAAAACGAGGGCGCAGGCTGAGTCCCGCACCCCGGCGCAGAATAGACTTAAGACGGCCCTGCAGCTGGCTATAAAAGTCTTCAACTTCCGCAAGAATCTCCGGCTTCGAAGTAACAACGTTTCCTCGTGATGTGGTCAACTTCGTCAAATGGCTCCTCCCCAATTTCTGCATAAACACCTTTGACCCCCGATTTTGCTCTTCTATGTACAAGCATTAAATGAATAATATAAAAATTGTCCTTACTTAAAATTGGACTGGCAAGTCACTTAACGTGTGAATTTACAAAAAAGAATAAGAAACATCTTCCAATTTTGACTTTTGACAGATACAGATGATAGCGGATTACAGATTTTATTTAAAAAAAATGTATTGTCTTTTGCACTGAGCACGTTTGAAAAACCTTGTTACTTGTTTACATTTTATTTTCAAATAATCTCAAATATTAGCTTACGCAAAATTTTTAACTATACGCGTTCAAATCTTTGTTCGTAAACCGTAAAACCCTATAAATTAATTAACCTGCGGGATCCGGTGTCGAAAATTTAATTTATCATTCATAGTATCATGTTATGTATCATTGATCTTATTTATCATGAAACAGTGAAATCTAGGTACTTATGGATTAATGAGGAAAAGTGTACATATAATCGACACCTGAAGCATATTTTAATATAGAGCTATAAAACCACAAAAATGTCTGCGTTACTAACAGCAGATTGGTTCCTATTGGACTCCTATTACAGGTAAATGTAACATCTTTCAGAAACCGTATCATCCCACTTGTTGTCAATTTTGCTTTTAAATCCATACATTCATATCAAAATAAAATAATGTACTATGTTTTATATTCTTAATATTTGATATGCGGAAATAACTTTGTTACACTTTCATGGCTAAATAAAAATGTAGTGGAAGGCCTCTTTTGCAGGAGGCGCCTGGGGAAGTAACACACTTTGCCAGTTATTTATCCGCCAAGGAGTCAATGTGCAAACATTGTAATGTTACCAGCAAAATTACTGGTCATGAGGAGTTCTAACAACTAATATCTCAGGGTGACAAGTGCAGTGCAGAGCCACACAGAATTTAGCATTTTAAAACACTGTGTGGCACTGTGTCTGATATGGGCAATCATGATGCTTACCATCAGGCACCTGATTTGCTCGTCTTTTCACTCACTATTATAAAATAAACTTATCAACTGTGTGTTGGCACACGCATGTGAAGGGCTCCTCACTCTCTACCGTATGTACTGATATAGCTGTAGAAATCACGTCT
Source organism: Hemistola chrysoprasaria (assembly GCA_947063395.1). NCBI lineage: Eukaryota > Metazoa > Arthropoda > Insecta > Lepidoptera > Geometridae > Hemistola > Hemistola chrysoprasaria. The sequence continues at coordinate 11,179,737 of OX346719.1, forward strand.
CCTCATCAAATTAATGTACCTTACACAGCAAATTAATAAAAAAACAATTGTCGGTCAAGTAAGTCACATAATAAATTCTTTTCAAACGTCAATTTCTAAAGCAAGTATCATAAAAAATCTGCAGGTCTACCACTTTTATTGAAAAACACGTTCCTTGTACTATTCGGACTCTATTGTTCCTCTTGAAACCAATCTTCACACATTGTCCATTTTTTTTTTGTCCATTGAAGTGCCACTTGCCGATGAACTATTTGTCCCAGACTCAATCTTAATGACCAGCTTCCAAAAAAAAAACAAAGAGCAGATGTTGTAGTATTTTACTAAATTCATGATTTTATTATACTTACTTATTTTTGTTATTAAGAGGTAACTGACTGTTTTACAAAAATACCAATATGTGGCTTAGATGTAATATTATGTTATGTATTCTTTATCTATTTATTTAACAGTTCTTAAATAGGTTAACCTCACTGCTGCTGTTCAATAGGTACTTTGTTTATCTATAATTTTTACGTATTTCAAATATTTAGATATCATATTTTAAGGGTTGTTAGTTAAGGGAACGTAGGTGAAAATAATTTTTGTTAAAACTTGAATTAATAAGGAAGACTGTAAGTAACTGGTAGTCTCATCACATTAAAGAGTTTTTATACAGATAACCTGATGATGAATAGACATCTAGATTATAGATATTATAACACAGGATATGGTATATTACTCGTATAATATAAGGTAGATCATGCTCTTGTTATATGTGTATTGCCAATAAATATTGTTTGAAATCTTCTTCGAAAACTCTAGTCAGAGTTGTCTTATTTGATTTTAATAAATCGGAAAAGTGTCTTGTATGGAAAAGTCCTTGAATTTTTTTAATTATTAGTATTTGTTGTTATAGCTAATATAGTTACCCATATTTTGTAAGATTTTCAAGTAGATAACTATTTCCATTATGGTGTTACAGCGTGAAACATTGAAAAAAAAATCGTGATTTGTATGAACGCTCCAGTTATTTATTAATTTAATTTAATCATAATTATTTCATAGTATAGCAATCATAATCACATTCTGTGAAAAAATCAAATTCCTAGCTGTTGCCGTTTTCACGATATAAGAAAGAAATCTAGAAATAAATTTTGAGCAAAAACACGTTGCTTGTATGGAGAGTACCCTTAATTATAAACTTTTTTTGAATTTTATTATTTGTCGTTGTAGCGGCATTAGGGATACATGTTTGTAAAAATTACAAGTACCTAGCTATTACGGTTTATGAGATAGACATAACAACATACATTCACGCCTTTTTCCCGAAGGGGTAGGCAGAGGTGTACCCAGGACTCAGTCCCATAGTAGATACACCCACATTTCGCCAGTATGTTATCGGTCCCATGTAATAGGGGGCGAGCCTATTGCCATCTACCGGGCACAGTTCCAGACTCCAGGCAGTTATTGAGATAATTCCTAATGGAAAAATCCAACATTTAACACTGCCTGACCCGGGGATCGAACCCGGGACCTCGTGATTGGCAGTCGAGCATGCGCCCACTTCGCCACCGAGGCAGTCAGTTATGAGATAGAGCCCTGTGACAGACGGACGGACGGACAGCGGAGGGTTAGTAATAGGGCTCGTTCGGCACCCCGTTAGGGTTCGGAGCCCTAAAAACAGACAATTATTATGAATATTGGTATTAGGATAGAGAGACCTTGCAAAAGGACATAGAATATTTCATATCCCAGTATTGCTGTAGGAACAGTGCCTATGCAGGAGAAACCCCTGACCGTAAAAAGCTAGTTATAATAATTTCCAAACTTTGAATTCATGGACACTGTGGTATAATATGGGATTTAGTCGATTTCTTCTCTAACATAGCCCTGAACGCGACCAAGTCACTTGATTCATCCCCAGACTTGGCGGAGGCTTTTCTTAAAGAAAACTTCCAACGCACCATACCTGAATTTTCGTTTGAACACATCTCATTAATTGATATCAAAAAGACGTACAAGAGTTTAAATGTTAAAGCTACTGAAGATCTATGGGGTCTATCTGTAAAAATGCTAGATTCTATAATAAACACAATTGCTCCTTACTTAGCAGACTTATTTAACCTATGCATAGATAAAGGCACGTTTCCAGAACTAATGAAAATAAGTAAAATCACTCCTATCTTTAAATCGGGAAGTAAGACAGATCCCTCAAACTATAGGCCAATCTCTGTTTTGCCAGTATTAAGTAAAATCTTTGAGAAATTGATGCTAAACCAACTGCTGTCACATTTCAATAGAAATAGAATATTGCATTCAAACCAGTATGGTTTCACCAAATGCAGATCAACAACCGATGCAGGCTGTCATCTCATGACTCTTGTCTTGGAGGCTTGGGAGAGTTCACAGGATGCCATTGGAGTGTTTTGTGACCTTTCCAAAGCATTCGACTGTGTAGAACACTGCACGTTACTGCGCAAGTTAGAAGTATATGGAATTCATGGGAATGCCCTGAACCTGGTGGAATCATACTTGTCTAGTAGGCAGCAGAAGGTTAGCGTCAATGGTATCACATCTGCTAGTTCTCCTGTCAAGATGGGAGTCCCACAGGGATCTATTTTGGGTCCTTTCCTGTTTTTGGCATATATTAATGATTTGCCTTACATGGTCCACGGTCTAGCAGATATAGTTCTATTTGCCGATGATACGTCATTGATTTTTAAAGTTGATAGGAAGGATACTTCACTAGTACATGTTAATAATACTTTAGCAAGTATATCCAGATGGTTCACAGCAAACAATCTGTTATTGAATGCGAAAAAGACTAAATGTTTGAAATTTTCGTCGCCTAACGTCAGAAGTATAGAACCAATCATAGTTCTTGACGGTGAAAGACTCAATATTGACAATGCAACTTTGTTCCTTGGCATAAATATAGACTCTAAACTGCAATGGAGCACTCATATCACCGAGCTCTCAGGGAAACTAAGCTCTGCAGCTTACGCGGTTTATAAAATTAGGCAACTAACAGATGTAGCCACGGCGAGATTAGTGTACTTTGCATATTTCCATAGCTTGATGTCTTATGGGATTCTGTTGTGGGGGTCAGCTGCAGATATAGAAACTATCTTTATACTACAAAAACGTGCGATTCGTGCCATCTATGAGATGCGTCCACGCGAATCCCTGAGGGAATTATTTAAAGAAATAAACATACTGACCCTACCATCCTTATACATTTATGAGAACATCATGTATGTGCGTAAAAATTTACATAAATTAAAATTAAATAGTGACCTTCATAATTTTAATACTAGGAATAAAGACAAAATAGCTGTACCTAGCTTTAGATTATCTAAAACAAATAAAAAGACATTCTTAGGAAATAGTGTACGTTTCTATAATAAAATCCCAAAAGAGATAACTGGGCTCTCAGAGGGTAAATTCAAAACCTATATAAAATCTACTTTACTTAAGAAGGCTTATTATAAAGTCAACCAGTACATAGAGGACAAAGATGCCTGGAAACTTCTGCATAGCCGCCTCGCGGCACCTTCAAAGAAAACGAATGTAACCAAACCAAATATTGTGAAACTATCTGTTGAAAAAATTAAGCCCTACAAGTTTCTTGTGCGTTCTTCTTGTAGAGGTATCTTTCCGAACGCACGGTAGACTCAGTACTGTATCTTCATTGACGTACAAAAGTGTCAGATTATGACCTATTTGAATAAATCTGTTTGAGTTTGAGTTTGAGTTTGATTCCTCTGTTTGGCATACTGTTATTAGGCATTAAATTGTATGGCATAACATTTTCACATAACTTTTATCAGAATAATAATACTGTAGCATAATAGAAAACATAATTGTTTAAACATAATTGATTGTTCCATAAATTTTTAAGGCATACTAACAATTTGTATAATAATCATGTGGCATAAAAATATATTACGAAATCTGAATCAGTTGGATAGGTTAGTTTTATGATTATTTATTAGAGCAATAAAAGCCCTATATAAAAAAAAATATCAAATATAAAAAATTCATAAAAATGAAAGATCAAAGATCAATTTACTAAGAGACTTATTGTACGTCAAGACCCTTGCCACCACATTCCTGACCTGCCCCATTTATATTTTAGATACTTGCTGGGTGCCTCCAATAATAGTGTTGTCGTGTGTCCATCTTGTAAGAGAGTGTCCTCTGCCTCTCTTACCCTCAACCACAGAACACATATACAAGCCCTCAACACAGCCAGTGATGATTAGCCTTTCCAGGTTGTCTTGGTCTCTCCTGACTGTGGCTAAAGAATTTTAGTCCCTATGCCTTGAGCGAAATTCTGTCCAGAATCATCTCCGCATTCTGTGCCAGCACCACATTATGAATATGTGTCAATTCTTGTCTGCATGGGGGTTTTTAATGTCCAAGTTTTAGACATGATATTTAGCGATCCAAATCAAATCAAAATTGGTGCATCGGTCAAGGAGCTATAATGCCACACACACACCTTTTTTTAAACCTAATTTCAAACATGTTTTTACATGTTTCTCATTATAAAAGTGATGCATTCCGTATTTTCTAGGAAAATAGACCTTTACACAATGAACTGGATGATGGATGAAGGCCTAGACACCATGATAGTGAGTGGTGCGGCTTACGGAGGGCCCATAGCCACTGTTAGAGACAGGAAGCTATTTCAAAAGGTTCCGTCCACAACCAAACCTGTTATTACAATTTATAATTGTGCTGGGAATGTTATATCTAAGATATTGGTAAGTAATTGTGTAAAATTAGTTATTATGTTGGTATTGAACTTTTACAATGATTTAACTACAATGATTTAACGTTTCAAATGAGCAGTGTAATTAGGGTAACCATGAATTTCTTAACTATTGCATTATAGTGGTGTGCGTTGAATCAACTAACCATTTTTTTAAAGTTTTTCTATAGTTAACAAGTCAACTGTTTTCTTTTTATGGCAAAGTAGTTGATTCTATTTATTCGATCAACTGGTAATTTCATTTAACAACATAAAGAAGGAAGTGAAGGGAACTTTAGTTCATTTTATGTCTTGATTCAAAATTATATTCAACTACCCACTCAAACATTAAAAAAACAATGATGGTTTATACAAATAACAACATTCAGTTGGCGAGTTGGTTTTGCAACGCAACATTACTACCAACTTAGTGAATGCATAGTTCCTTCTACACAACAGTTTACGTTTTTACAAACCTCTGGTGGCTTTTACGACATTATGCCATTTATGCCTTGTTATTATAATTATTATGTGCCGGTGTTAATTTAGAGATATAGTCTTTGCCTACCCCAACAAGAACAAGGGGTAAATGTATGTATGCCGGTTAATAGCCTTGCACGACAAGCACAACAGTTGCCTTCATAGTTTTCCTTCTAGAAAGAGGTCCCTAGCTCTTTTTCCTTCAACTGGCCCCTGCACAAGGCCTAATTTTTAACCAGTTTTGATATTGTTTTCAGTGGAACAATGGAGTACTGGTACATATGGGTTGGTCAGACAGTGAGCAGCTTCTATGTGTGCAAGAGAGTGGCGATGTACTCATCTACGACATGTTCGGAGAATATCAGAAGACCTTCAATGTTGGCCAGGAAGTTAGAGACACAAAGGTATAAAGTAGTTAGCTAAACTTCAAACGAATTCACAAATAATAATTATGTTACCCTAATTAGTATATTATTTATGATTTAGTTGAACTAAACACATTTATGAAATGGCGATGTTAACATATTATCAACAGCCTCTCCTCCTCAAAACCTTACTAAAGTGGGAAAGCTGATGGCTTTTAGAGACTCATAAATGTATACTGAAGCCTTTTAAAAGTAGGGCCAAAATATTAACAGTCGTGTCCGACGCGTCTGAACAGTGTAATCCTCCGGACGTTCTTTTGGAAAGAAAATCCGGCTAGTCAGATCGCTTTCGTACGTTCGAAGGTTCAAGGTCATTCAAGGTTGCGTCCTCGGACGTTCATAATCTAAACGGCTTAGAATAAATTCAAGATTCGTTGTCCAGATTACCTTTCAACTGCGTCCGGACTGGTATTGGATCCGGTATCGGACGCATCCGTATGTTACAACTGATAATGTAATCCCCGCTTATGTGATTTTGTTAGTGGTTTTATTGTATTGTCATCAGAACTAAAGGTTTGTACCCAATATCAGATCAATCAGTCAACAGGAAAGGGGTAAAATTTCAATAAAGACCCATACAAGTAAATAAACGACAACAACAAACAGTCTAAATAAACCGGTTTAGTATAAAGGCCAGTCATAGATCAACAAGGCTATCAATATTTCAGGTCTGCAAAGCCCAACTGTTCCCAAACCCTCATGGAGTAGGGTTGGGTGTTATAACAACCACCAACAGAATGTACCTACTCAGTAATGTTGCTGAGCCCAAAGTCAGATCTGTACCGGATTTACCTCGTAAGTTGCATTTCCACTCTACTATTGTTTTATTTAGAGTATAAGCCATCATCATCATCTCAGCCATAGGACGTCCACTGCTGAACATAGGCCTACGGGGTTTTTGCAGAGGACGCTGCTGGCCGTCCCCTGTATCATATTAACCCTTAGCCAACCAACTACGGGTAGACAGGGTGGAGCACTATTCTAAAGCCGGTAACCCCACGGCGGTTTTAACAGTTTACGCTATTGTAAAAATGAACTTCGGAAACGGAGTGTACAAACTATTTACGTAATGGTGTTTATAACTTAAACCAGTATTCTTAATGTATTTTATTGCAGGAGCCAAAGAGCCAATATCATGCTGGTGTGTGCTTAGCTTCGGTTTCCTTGTCTGTCGGGATAAAGATATCTTCAAATGTCAACTTGGTGAATCTATTGCTGTACTAATGGTATGGGTCTTTGAGTTGTAATACTGGCTGTGCTCCGCGGTTTTACCCGCGTAGTTATCGTTCCAGTTCGAATATCGGAATGAAAAGTACCCTTCGTGTTATTCCAAGGTCTAATCTTACATCTTACCAAATTTCAGCTCAATCGATTCTGTGTGTTTTGGCGTGTAGTGACAAATACACACACCGACAAATTTCTCGTTTCTAATATAAGGAGAATTACATTAAATATTAACGTATGAGTTAAAATATATATGCAGAAGTTTCCTGGCATCCTGTCCTTTATTTATTATAGCCACACACCTTCCAAACAAACTTAACCAAAGAAATAATAAAGCTTCTCGAGTTGCCTATTTTTCAATATAATATTATTGAGTACCTATATCTCAGTATTTTTTTTTATCGAATGGAATGGATTGTAAAGTCATAAAGATTTTTTATGATTTTTTATGATAGTGAGTGAGACAAACCCTTAACATTGGTAACATTGCCCTTCATACCGGAACACAGTAATGTTTGCACATTACTGCTTGGCGGATGAATAAAGGTGTGGTACTTCCCCAGACGGGCCCGTGCAAAAGATGGTGGCCACCACTACAATCCAATAACACTGCCTGAACAGGGCATTCGATCTGACTGCGGGACCTCATGATCGGCAGAATGGCTTGTGACCACTACGTCACCGAAGTAGACTTAGACAGGTTTTGATATTTAAAATCCTTTGTAACAGACAGGAGTTATAATTTCAGCGTCCGGAAATAAGGAATCCATACACCCAAATATTGTCAATAGTGCCGTCTCAAAACGGGAAGCACGTTGCTTTCTTCACGGACTCTGGCTTCCTTTGGATCGGCTCCTCAGACTTCAAGACTAAATACTCTGAGTTTGACACTGGGTTTATTAAGCAACCGAAGGAGTTGATGTGGTAGGAATTTATTCATTTTAATACGAGTTACTAACCTTTAAATATATACCAAATACCAATACGGAAAAGTCATTGCTTGGATTTGCACTGTGCTGTCAATATGGTGCGCAGTAGTTCATATCCTTCAAACATCACATATACTCACAATAGTACATATACTTCAAAGAAATCGCTTATTAGCGATAAGACCGCCGCTTGTACATTTAAGTTTAGTTTCTGTGTCCTGTAATGTTATTTTCTTTGTGTTTGGTGTACAATAAAGTATTATCTATCTATCTACTTTTATAAAAACTTATATAATCTATTTAATAATAGACTTTAGTTTCTGTGTCCTGTAATGTTATTTTCTTTGTGTTTGGTGTACAATAAAGTATTATCTATCTATCTATCTACTTTTATAAAAACTTATATAATCTATTTAATAATAGACTTAGGGTTTATGGAATTTTGTTTATGTGATTAAGTGAATGTGCGCTGGACCTGTTTAACTCAGCCACCACGCAGCAATTTACAGATTTTTTCTTATATTTTTATAGACTAAGCGCTTAGTCGCGCTTGAAAATACAATATGATAATGGGATGAAAATTGGCACCCACGAGCGGGACGATAAGATCGAGTGATTAGACTTGTCGGTGTGTAGATGCTCAATGCATCACCTATAGATAACACACGCCCCTATAGGCGTTAGTAGGTGGGATAGAAAAAAATCGCCGATGACTAGTACTTCCACGGTAACTCATTTGGTAGAGTTCCCACCACGCGGATAGGTGTGGAAAGTGCAAGTTCCCAAAGTGCAAGTGGGTGCGTTTTCTTACCAGTTTCATATTGTAAAAAAAATATTTATCCAGGTGTGGTTCTCAAGCAATAGTGGCGCATTGGGACGATATGCTCTGTATTTTCGGGACCAAAGGCAACACGACCACCTTCCCCTACGACGGGCCATTCCGTCTGGTACAAGAGCTGGACGGAGTTCGCGTGCTATCAGAAATGACCCACGAATTGGTACAGAAAGTTCCTCATGTGGTTGAGAAGATCTTCAGGATTAACAGTACCGCTCCAGGATCGTATTTGGTTGAAGCTTCAAGGCAATTCCAGGTAAGTAAAATAAGATTTCAGCAATTCTCTAACCCACTTAAGTCTATCCTGATAAAGAGGTATTGCCGTGGAGTTACCGGCTTTAGAATAGTGCTCCACCCTCCCTGCCCGTGGTTCCCGTAAGAGCCGGCTAAGGGTTAACAGAGCTAGAGGACGGGCAGCAGCGTCCTCTGCGTAAACCATCAAACTGCGCTCGCCAACCCGCCTGCCAAGCGTGATGAGTATTGGCAACAACCCCCCTTATGGGGGAGGCCTACGTTCAGCAGTGGACTTCCAACGGCTGGATGATGATGATATCAGCCAACTACTTCCTAAGATTGTGTGGATCTGCATTGACCTACCTATGTTATTCTGCTAAGTAAGATAGGTAGATTGGGATGGTAAATGGAAAATATATCTGGCTTTTAATTTTCGACTAGACCAAAGAGACAGTCAAAGCGCAAAGTCAAGCATAATCCAGATATCTTTCAGAAACGCAGTCACAAAGCAGACGAGTACATTCGTCTAGTCAAACCGGACCTAGCCACGGCAGTCCAGGATTGTATAGACGCAGCTGCCTTCGAATTTAGTCCTGAAGTGCAGAAGATGCTCATCAGAGCCGCACAGTTTGGGAAGTGTTTCCTAATGGACCCGGAGCTGACAGACCACTATATCAAGACCTGCAGGTGGCTGAGGGTTCTCAACGCGGTTAGAGACCCTAAAGTGGCCATACCTTTGACTACTGTGCAGTATCCTTTACAAAACATGTGAATTATGAATGGGGTGGATGTTTATTGGTGCTCATTTTTCTATAAAATTATATAAACATTTGTTGATCAGTTCATTATCGAAATCATGTATACTCAAACAATACAATAACAAATGTGATTTTTTTCAAATCTTAGTTTCAGGGCGCCAAGAATTTTTATAGTAAAATTTTTGAATAGTTTGTAGATTTTAGATCCAATATCCTACTAATATTATAAATGCGAATGTTTGTGAGGCTGGATGGATGTTTGTTACTCTTTCACGCCAAAACTACTGAACCTATAGGGCTGAAATTTGGTATGTCTGGAATAACACATAGGGTACTTTGTTTCCCGATATACCCACGGGAACTGTCTACGCGGGTGAAATCGCGGGGCACAGGTAGTCTTTTATGCTTCTTGTTACTGTTAGTTTTATTATCTACTAATAAAGTCCCATTTTGCACGATGAGTCGCGTTTGGCTACTTAAAAACACCGACAATGTTCACATACAAACATTACCCATACATACGTAACGAAAAAAAAATCTGTAGGTTAATTTAGTAGTAATCCATGTTAAAGGTCCATAAGGTTAGCGGTTTGTGAGCTCACGGCTCACACTAATATAGCAGTTATCACGATGGCAATAGGGTCCATAACAGTATATCAGGATGCGCGTGCTAGGCGAGCGCGTGGTGGTAGACCGCTTGGTATGGCGAAGGTTACACTGCCTCGCCGCGCACGTCGCCGCCGCGCTCTGCTTGCGGGACGGCCGCACGCGCGTGCTCGCACACTGGGCCTGTTATAAGGTAACATTACACTACACTACACCACTCCAAACTTAATACACTACACACTTCACCGAACATTTACTCCACACACTTCACCAAACATTACACCACACACTTCACCAAACATTACACCATACACTTCACCAAACATTACACCACACACTCCGCCTAATATCACACCACACACTTTGCCTAACATTACAAAACACACTTCGCCTAACATTACACCACGCACTTCTCCAAACACTACACCACATGCTACATCATTCACCAAACATCATACTCTTCTCTAAAAACTACGCTATACATTACACCGGACCCTACACTATCAAAACACAACACACATCACCAAACACCATAACATTACAATTTGTGGCGTCACAAGTCTTAGAAGGTTTGCAGATTTTATGAAACAATAAAACAATCACATATTTTCAGGTGACACAACCTCACTTGGACAACGAGAGCGCGGCAAGAGAGATCGGAGAGAAGCTCCGCAATGTACCGGGGATATCTTACACTAACATCGCTATGAAGGCCGCAGAGAAAGGCAGGAAGGCTCTGGCAATTAAGGTAACACAAAATAGCAACATGAAGAGGAATAGACTGGACAAAAACGATTCTCATTCTCATAGTACGGGAGTGTGAACACAAAATACGCATATAGATGCGTTTTCGGTCTGTTGTTGAACTGTGTTGTAATACAAACAGAGATACCAAGCATCGTTACATCACACACTCCGAACTCGGCCTTTAGATAGATAGATAGATAAACGCCGTTATTGGTACACCACAACAAGAAGTTCTTAAAACTAATAACAATTAATAATAATTAGTGTAACAATGGGCGGTCTTATCGCTAAGAGTGATCTCTTCCAGACAACCGTGCAGGGAGAGGAGAGAACCGTAACAAACATTTGGTCGGTGGTGTTACAGAGACTTTAAATGCAATTCTTTCATTTGCAAATTGTTAAAATTTACAGGCATATCCCTAAGTATTATTGCCTGCAGCATTTTGTTATACTATGTATAATGTGGTTTCCAGTTATATTATAGCCACTCCTTTCTCATCCCGTGGGAGTCGTGAGACCCGGCAGAGGGACATATTCGGAGAGTGTGCGGAAGTGGTCTTCGGCACCAAGTATTCCAACTACTGCGATCACCAAGCCGCACAACAAGCGTGGTGATTACGGCAAAATCCCCCCATATGAATAGTTTATGGCGTTCTATGGGGAAGGCCTATGTTCATCAATTCGGCTGATGATGATGATGATGATGTCTAATTATGTACCATTTTTCATAGCATAATAAATGTTCTTTATTTTAGATATTAGAATACGAAAGCCACAGTAAGCTGCAAGTTCCGCTTCTCCTTTCACTAGGGGAAGGCTCCAACGCGTTGCTCAAAGCAACGGCGACCGGAGACACGGACCTCGTCTATATCGTACTACTGCATCTTAAGGAGAAGATGGGGAAACGGGATTTTGAGGTAAAAAGCTATGAGCGCAGATTTTGCATGCATAATACTAACTCTATAGAATAATACATTATTGCATACCAAAAAAAGACACAATTTTACAAAAGACGGTAAACAATTAATTGGCGGTCTTATCGCGTATAGCAATTTCTTACAGACAACCTGGGGATAGAAAGAACCATAAACATTTAACTAGGTATTTATATAGATAATATAGCTATTTATATTTATAATAAACTAGCTGTGACCCGCGGTTTCACCCGCGTAGTCTTCGTTCCCGTGGGAATATCGGGATAAAAAGTACCCTATGTGTTATTCCAGGGTCTAAGCTACTTACGTACCAAATTTCAGCCCAATCGGTTCAGTAGTTTTGGCGTGAAAGAGTAACAAACATCCATACATACATCCATACTTACATATATAGTATTAGGATATACAGTATGTCATCTCCTTTGGTAAACGTCAAAATACCTAAGCGGCTTTCGGCAGTTCGTGTGAATTTAATTCCTATGAAACCGCTAATGTAAAATACTAATGTCGGCTTGATGTCCTAATAGAAAGCGAGTGCATTACGCGAATATTAACACTGACACCTATTCGACATCGGACTGTTCAATCGCGGTTTTGTACGAAGCGATGTGTTATACTATTAACAGAGGTTTAGCTGAGTAAAGGGTACTTCACGAGACTACGAGTAACGAAACTTTACTCACAAATCTAACGTTACTAGCATTTCTCATATGGATACTTTTAAACAATTATTGTGACAGTTTAACTTGTATTTCAATAACTTTAATAATAAACTAGTGACCCGGGGCGGGGGCTTCGCACGCCTAGCGGGTGGCTTATGTATAGAGAACGTTTTAATTTGACATTAATAATTTTGTGATACATTGTATTTTTTATAAATATAACCCTAATGTAAAAATGTTTATGTAGCCAGTGGTGCTCCCACTATTGGAATGAGTTCTGGGTACACCTCTGCCCACCCATTCGGGAAAAAGGCTAATTATGTTTATGTTTGGTTTACAAAGCGCACGCAAATTAATGACTTTCTGTTATAGTGACCAAACTATAACACAGAATCACGCATTTTTCCTCAAGGATTAGGCACAGTTGTACCTAGGACTCAGTCCCATGATAAGTATGGTACACCTACATTTCACCAGTATGTTATTGGTCCCATGTAATAGGGGGCGAGCCTATTGTCATCTACCGGGCACAGTTTCAGACTCCAGGCAGTTACTGAGATAATTCCAAAACATATTTTGTTAATGAAAACCTTACAGTTTCATCGTATTTATGAAAATTGTAAAAAGTAGTTTTTAGGTTATGATGTTTTTTTAAATAGCAAAAAAACATATGGTTTTCTTAAACAATATACGTTTTCGCGCAAATAAAGGCCAGACCCAGTCAACCACAAACAATTGAGTTAAAAATGATTTCCTATTTCTCCATATCTGTGTATTTTCATTTGACTTTTAACCTCCTTTACGTAATATATAAAAAATGTTTTAAATGTATTTCAGCGAACAATCCGAGGCTTTCCATTAGCTCACGCGCTGTACATAAAGTACTGTGCAAGTCACAACCCTGAGGCGCTGCGGCAAGTCTACGTTCAAGAAGACAACTACCCTGGACAGGTCAAAACTTTATTTTATTATTCATAATATAGGTATGTCTAAAGTCTAAAGTCTAGGTGCTCTTGAGCTTATCGCCCTTAAACTTTGGGTCGAGCTCCCTCTCCACTGCCCGGTATATCTTTAAAGGTCATCTGAGGCGAACAACAAATAAATCATTAAAAACAAAAAACTGGCCTGACCACACACAACTTCACACAATCCACCACACACTTCACCACACAAAACCAACAGAAACGTATGAACGGGAAGAAATGCTGTTAGCTTCAAAGGATTGCATCGATGTTATAGTGTGCACAATCGGTACTGTTGAAAATGAGGTCCCGAACAAAAAAGATTGGATTTTCCATTAGAAAATTAGACGTTAACAGAGTTCACTTAATAAATGACTAGTTGTACGTTTTAGGCGGCGTCGCACCTACGTGATGCATTATCTCAGAGCAACCCCGGCAGCCTCGAAGCCTCCCTTATATCCGCTAGGGAATGTTATAAGAAAGGCAAGAACGATTTAGGTAAGATATCGATAATTTCTACATGGTTTATAAAACATGGCATAACACCCTCACTTTTTCATCTGTTTCCTGCTCCATCCTCAGGCCTTGGTCACCATCTATCTGTAACGTATTCTACGAGAGAACTCCAATGAGCACAATCACGTTTTATTTGACTACTGGCCCATTTTATGATGAAGTAAACAGATGTCTCTATCACAGAACAGATAAAAGAGGTTTTTTTATCTGTTGTGTGGTCCCTATTGTAATTTATAAACTTCGTTTTTTTGTTTCTAGTGAACGTTTATAAATCACAGTTTACTCGCGTAATTATGTATTTATTTTAAAAAAATATGTTAATTTTTCAATTTCAAACCATTTACTTCAATCAACTTATATAGATCATAGCGTATTATGATAAAGGTTCTTAGTTCTATCTCATGAAAATAAAATTATAGAGACATAGTTAACTTTATCTTCAAAATATCAGGATATATAAACTTATCAAATGGGTGAGGAAAAAGTGAAATACGAAACATGGATTTAGTACATTTCATAGGATTATGTAAAGGGCGTTCGTTTTCCATACAAAATGAAAATACACAAATATCAATAAATAGGGAATAATTTTCCACTCAATTGTTTATGGATGGCTCTTAATCTGGCCATTATTTGCACCAAAACATATTTGGTTAATGAAAAACTTACAGAATCTTCGTATTTATTAACATTGTAAAAAATAGTTAGGTTATGTTATCGTTTTTTTTTTTTAAATTACAAAATTCGCGCATATAAAGGCCAGATCCAGAGCCAACCATAACATACAAACATACAAACGATTGAGTAGAAAATGGTCCTCTATTTCTTCAACATATGGAAGACGAATCACCATAAATTCCTATTAGTTGGATAAGTTATGTTGGATTTTAACGCATAGTGCCCCCACAGGAGTATCAATATGTGAAGAAGCCCGCAAGCTATGCAAGCAACAGTCGAGCATGCAGGAGAAGTACGGCGCCAGTTTCGTTGGACTCTCTCTACACGACTCCGTCAAGAAACTGCTCGAGCAGGGAGAGGTCAAGCTCGCGGACAAACTGCGCGCAGAACATAAGATGCCAGATAGAAGGTGCATATATTACTTAAATTTAATTCACCAAAATGACAATATTATAGAGGTCTTATGTAGTCTTATGTATTTTAGCGTCGCGCTAGAGAAACTAAAATGACAGGGACATAGTTTACTTCACTACAAAAATATCAGTATAAAAATTTATGAAGTTGACTGCCTCGATGGCGTATAGGGCGTATGCTCGACTTCCAATCAAGAGGTCCCGGGTTGATCCCCAGGTCAGGCAGTGTTAAATATTGGATTTTTCCATTAGGAATTATTTATCTCAATAATTGCCTGGAGTCTGGAACTGTGCCCGGTAGATGGCAATAGGCTCGCCCCCTATTACATGGGACCAATAACATACTGGCGAAATGTGGGTGTATCTACTATGGGACTGAGTCCTGGGTACACCTCTCCCTACCCCTTCGTGAAAAAGGCGTGAATGTATGTTATGTTAAATTTATGAAGTAGGTTTATTATATTCGGAGGAAACAGGGGAATACGAAACATTGATTTGGTAAAATTTTCATAGGATTCTGTCGAAATTGTCGTAGGTAGGTTACGCACTTAAGGCTATTTAATTTAATTCTTATGGTACTTGGAATAATTACTATTCGGCAAATCATTAGAAACGGTCCCCGCAATTATTCAGGTACATTTTATATATTCATTATACGGGCTGCAAAATGTAACAGGCGTTGATTTGAGCCCAAGCTTTCTATTGACAAAGAAAAATTAAAATAAGACTTTGCCCGACCTAGGAATCGAACTAGACCAACAATACCAAAGAGGAATACTGAATACATTTGTATATTTCCAGATATT